>OX104116.1:45814284-47014284 GCA_944474755.1 Limnoperna fortunei
GACAAGAAGAAACAGAAAGCAAAGACGGCTGACAATCCTTTGTCTAGAATCCCTGGTCTGAGGGATGCCAGTAAGAGAACTGCTAAGATCGTAAGTATCTTTGAAGTTTAATTCAAGTGATTGAAGTTTGTCTCATTTGATATTGTTATAAGTACAGTGAAAGAGTTTTTTTTTAGAAATCTGTAATGATTGATTAAATTGTTGCTTAACGTCCACAATCAGTTTGGAAAATTGGGATGGACCTATAGAAAGAACATGGAAACAGTATGGTGTTGGGTAGGGACGAACATCTTGTAGTCGCTACAATAAGCCTACTCTTTACAAATTTACAAATAGGTCTTTATCGTGCATGGAGCATGACACTCCTCAAACATGTTACCCACTATAGCCTGACAATATCATTGTCAGTTACAGTGCATACTTTATTCAGCACACAGGCATACTCTGAACAGATCTGTAGGTGGAGACTTGCAGACCCTTCCCACTTCCCAGATCTATCTGTAATTATGCTGGGGTTATTTTGTTTGATAAGCTGAAATAAAGACAAGCAAGAAGTTATTCTCATAGATTTCTGTCAAGTCAAATGAAGTTCTATTTATATATACATTGGAGATACTCATATAAGAGGATATTCGTACTGACTCTTTTATACCTAAAGTTAGTTTGCTTTTATAATAACATGGACGATTCTTTTGTCATTACAGATTCCACTGAACAGAGATGTACCAGGCTGGTGCCAAGGAGTTGATACTAATAACTTCAGATGTATCCTTAAACAATTAATTGTTACAATTGGACAAAAAAATGTTAGGTTTTAAAGACATGTAGTTTTTTATATGAGACTTGTTTGAAAGTAGTTAAAACCATTTTTTAGGCATTGTGTTCTTGGTTTTATTGATATTTCACAAATATTGAAAGTTTACCTGCTAATGGTGTGGGGTTCTCACAGGGTGTTCTGAAAAATTGCTAAACATAGCATAAAACCCCCTCCAAACAACAACAACAATTCCTCTGTTATATGCTGGAGGTAACATCATACGTACTTATGACATGAAATACATTTTTGTTGTTTGTTGGTGTTTAATGCCACTTTCAGCAATTTTTCAGCTATATCATGGCATCCAGTTTTTATTGGGGGAGGAAGCCGGAGTATCGGGAGAAAACCCCCGACCTGCGATAGGAAAACTGGCAATCCTTGTCAATTAAGATTGGAGTCAAGTACACCCTGCCTGCAGTGAGAATCGAACCCGCAATCTCAGTGTTGACAGACCATGTGATCAATGGTAGACAAACTACCTTGACCACTCGGCCACCGAGGCCCCTGACATGAAATACAATATCATATATATATAATATAAAATAAATTATTAGTAAATGCCTTTGTCATTATTACCTTGAAATCATTTTAAATAGCTCTCTTTATGTTAAGCAACTAATCATTAATTGATTAATTATGTAATCCATATTAATAGACTACATAAGTATTGTAATTATGCTCAGAAACTGTGACATTTGTTTGTTTGTTTGTTTGAATGGTGTTTAATGCAACTTTCAGCAATTTTTCAGCTAATGTGGCATCCATTTTTTATTGTGGGAGGAAGCCAAAGTTCCCAGAAAAAAAAACCCATAGGCAATGTTAACTATGATTTCCCTGATACGAAAATTTGTATTTTATGTAGCCAAAATATTCCTACGTTTTCCAAAAGAATTAATGAAAAAGAATAGCCCTGACTCTTTTATACCTAAAGTAAGTTTGTCTTTATAATAACATGGATGATTCTTTTGAAAGATTTTTTTTGGTCTCCAACTCAACTGGGTAGAGCCTCCTTGTAAAAGAAATCTGTTAACTTGGGTTTCTTGAGATTTTCTCGTCTTGCTAGATCCTTCATGTCTTCTTTAACTGAGATCAGATTTTGTGGACACACATCTGGACTGTGCTGAAACAGGTTAGTATTTTATTTAATAGCATCACTTTGGATGTATGTGATGACTGTACAAATATAATAATTGTTTCAAAAGGTATGTTTTCTGAGTATTTCTAAGCTTGTACTACAGCTTAGGTGGTTTTTCCATTATTCACTCTGTGGGAGTGAACATTTTTACTATAACTTAGTATTATGATATTATTTTTGTACTGACCCCCTTTAATTGTGCATAATAAGTGTGAATTGCACATCTATTTCAGAGGAGAATAAGCCTATAGAGCAGTTCAAGACTGTGTTGGAGGAATATGACCAACAGTTCTCAGCCCGATGGCTTGGAGTGATGGGTGATGATCATGCTCCAAGGTTTGTTGTCATAATTATCTGTTAAATAAAACAACAACATAAATGAAATAATAGTGATATTAACCATTGAATCATTTTATTTATACACAATTTCAGTTTTATGTTCATTACATGATATTTTCTATAGAGCTATTTCTCCGATTTCATAGAGGCCTCTATGGCAGAGTGGTCTATATATAGTTAGGTATTATTACTGGTGTTTCAGCACAAGGGATGTGTGGTTGAGCCCCTGACATTAGCCAAGGCAGGCTCAGTTTCAACCTTAATTTACTAGGATAACCAGTTTCCTGCTAATATACAAAATATTAATTAATTTCAAGAAAACATGCAACTGTCAGGACAATTTCCAGATTATAAAAATTGTGTTATCTTTACATTACTTTGATAACATTTTTTTTTGTACATTTGCACCAAGTACAGTTGTTTGTAGAAATTGAATTTGTTTTATTCATGTATGTAACTTTCAGCCAAAATAGGCAATAAGGACACTTGACCTTCGGCAGAAAACATGCCACCATAGTTAAGATAAATCAATTTCCTTACAATGCTTAACCATTTAATTTGGGTTTTTTTCAGTGTTGGTGAATGGGAAATTTATCTAACAGAAAACTCATCATTCATCTTCTATGGAATGGAAAAGTTTATTAAGTATATTCCTCCAGAGAAACTTACTGCTCTTAATATACCAGGTAAATAAAACAAACATAATCATTTAGTTCTGATTTGAAAGCATTCTGATATTGTGGATAAATTTGCAACATTAACTTGAATTTGATCAATATATATACCACAGTATGTTTCTAAATGCTTTATCATTTGGAACCGTATTTCTTAAAGTTGGCTGGTACTGGGGAGATTGCCATAGCTGTCCTCACATAACTTTCAATATTTTACTTGTTAGTTGCAGTCATATTTTTTTCCGATTGATGCCTCCCCTATTGATTTATTGGTTTTTTTTTACTTGAATATAGCTAAAATACTACTAACTGAATTTTATGAAGCCATTCAGTAAAACATTGTATGAGAAAATTATAATAAATGCACATAAATTATTTTATAATTTATCTCTTGTTACTTTAAAATTTGCAAACATTAGTCCTAGATTATACTGTTTCAATTTAGTTTTAATGGTTCAACTTGCATTACAATCAGAAAAACAGATATTGATGATAGTAAAATCTCTGATCTTGCCAAAGTGTAATAATATAATTTTCCTTGGAATGAATTTTTTCAGATTTTGATACAATGTTTTTTATATCTTCAGAATGCAGTATATTATATCTGTTAGACATGGCACAAACAAGTAAGAGTTTTACCAGGCAGTCAAAGTTGGATGTTCTTAAAAGGTATGCAGTAGGAGCTATTGTCAGGAGGAATGTTTTGACCATGCTGGACAAAAATGGATTGATTGATTAGCTCAAAAGTTTAAAACTTTTAAATTGACACGCAAGATTTGTATATTTGTATATAGTACATGTTTTGTGAACTTTTTGGCCTTATGTTTGAAAATTATGATCTTTTGTCATTTTTATTACTAAAATTATTTGGGTTAGTTAAGAAATAAGTCATGGCTGCCCACTGTTTAATAATTTAATTTGAGTAGGCTTTATATTTATAAATATTTTGACACAAGTGTTAGCTAGCTGTAAAATACCATGAATGTAATGCCTACCCATATTTTAATAATCAATAAAATTTGGACAGACATAAATTATTCGATTCAAATATGAAGATTTAGAAATTTTGAATTTTGCTGCTACAGAATCTTATTAGAATCAAAATAACATATTTATTAACATGAGCAATGTAATTTAACAAATAATAACAACAAAAGTGATGTTTTGTTATATGTATGGAGGACGATTATTGCATATTTAAATGTCGTTCAGCTTCTTAAGCATCTGAAAAAACGTCATATTAGAAACTAGTATAATTATAGTTGCTTTTCTATGGTATTGGCTAGCGGTCTAAGTTGTGAGTCATTTGCTATTGATCATTGGCAAGTCAACACTGGGGTTCATACCCGACTTCTGACAGGGTGTTCTCTTGTTTAACCTTAATTGAAAAGGATTGACAGTTTTCATGCCAATGGTTGCTGGTTATCACAAGGTTACTTTGTACCTAGATAAAAAAAAAATGACTACATGATATAGCTGTAAAATTGCTAAAGTGATTTATTGTTTGTTTGATGATGTTTAACGTTACTTGCAGCAATTTTTCAGCTATATCATGGCGTCCAGTTTTTATTGGGGGAGGAAGCCGGAGTATCCGGAGAAAACCCCCGACCTGCGGTAGGAAAACTGGCAATCCTTGTCAATTAAGATTGGAGTCGAGTACACACTGCCTGCAGTGAGAATCGAACCCACAATCTCGGTGTTGACAGATCACATGATCAATAGTAAACGAACTACCTAGACCACTGGGCCACTGAGGCCCCGCTAAAAAGGTTTAAAACCACATTTAAACAACAATCTATTAGAATTATTTGTATGTCATGCATTACATTTATGTATTTTCAGTTTCAGTATTCTAAGTTTAGAGAAACCAGTAGAGATGTCCATGTTAACCAGTCTTACAGGTGTGAAATGTACAATGACCAATCAGTGGCATTGTACACTGGCAGAAAATGCCAGCAGACTGAAATTGACAATGAAAGGTATTGTTGTATATTTCTATTTTGGTTCTTTCATCATATCAAAAACTAATTTTATAAATAGATGCTCCATAATTATAAGAGGTATGAATACATTATCATTTTGTATACAAACTCATTGTGTTCTACATGCAAAATAATTTTAGTCGGTTATTATGGCTAGTCTACTGTAATTGGTTGTAGTTACTGACATTTTACACTCCCTGAAAAAGTCAGGATGAGCACATAGGTACCTTGGTGTCTGTCTTTGTTTTTTTATTGATTTTCAAATTATGTGGCACAAGTGTTCATCACATTACAATAATGTATCGCAGTGGTGTATTACAAGTATATCCATGTCCAGCCAAAAATTTTGTTGTTACAGATTATGTGGTACATACGATTATCACATCAAAATGACTTGTCCCATTCAACATTTGAGTTACTGTCTTGAAAGTCAAGGTCACAGTACAGCATTTAATCTGTTTCAGGCTCATAATATTGAGTTGTTTATTAATAGATTTTCAAATAATGTAGCACAAGTGATCATCACATCACAGGGGCTTGTAAAAATCGATTTACTTGCGCTTTCCTATGAATACTTTGTTGATTTTGTTATAGTGTGGGAGATGGGAAAAAACAGAGTTTTTACCTGCTAACTTTAAATAAAAATGTTTCAAATATTACTTTACCCCTATCTACACTGGTTTGTAATTATATCTGTTCCGAATTGAATTATCTTCTTTAAAAACCCTACCTTTATGCTTCCAATGTCATTAAACTTGTAAATTTTAATGATTTCTACCAGTTTTAAACGAAATGAACAATAACCCTGGACGGAAGTGGACTTTATCGTTACTGAGAAAGTGAGTACCAAAAGGCCTCAAGAAAGACAAACAATAAAGTCACCACTCCTGTCCAGGGTTATTGTCGGTTTCATTTAAAACTGGTAGAAAGTATTAAAATTTAAGAGTTTAATCAAGAAGATAGTTCAATTCGGAACAGACATAATTACAAACCTGTGTAGATAGGGGTAAAGTTATATTTTTAAAAAAATTTTGACAGTTAGTGGGTAAAGAATCTGTTTCTTCTCTTCTCCCACACTATAACAAAATCGACCCAGTAATCATTGGAAAGCGCAAGGAAATCGATTTTTACAAGCCCCTGTGATCACATTGAAATGATGTGTCTTGTGGAAAAGTTGAGTCAAAACCTTGAAGACCAGGGTCACAGTGTGGCATTAAAAGAAATCTGTTTCTGGCACAGACTATGTTGTTTGTTTCTTTTTGTTTCTGTGTATTATATACTCAAAAATTATTTAGCAAGTTCTTTAGTGAATTATTGCAATATCATACTACAGTATGATGTCGAGAAAATCAAAATTGTGGTTACTAATATATTGTTATATATTGTCCACCCACTGTCTATCCTCTACTTTATTATTGCCAGGAGGGTGCCTTGGTGAGCATCTATTGGTTCATCTGATATTTCAATTATTTACTAAAGAAATCATCTGAGTTTTCTACACAAAAAACTCAAATAGGCCTCTGTTTCATAAAACTTCTCAAATTGAGATTTTCCTCTAATATGTGAGCTTTTCCTCAAATTTAAATTTAATCAAATGTTGTGGTGAACAAATTCCAATTTTTTACTATATAAATAACAACAAAAAAACTATGATTCATAAAAGTATATTAATTTTATTAAGTTATAATGATTTCATATTTCTACAGATCTTTTGGAGGGAGGAAAAACTACCGGGGAAGCAGTGAGGTACTTGATGTCTCCAAACTTGAGGCCAAAGAAAGAGGAAAATCCTCCAGCTGATAAAAAAGAGAAAGGAGAAGGAGAAGATGAACCATCAGAATTCTCCTACAGGGAAGCCAAGGAACCAATGGACTCTCCTGACTTGGACCGCTCTCAGTATAATATGGTAGTTTATGGACTGCCAAATATTATTGTAATTCAAAATTAATTGTAAACATTTATTGGTGTTTGATTACATAGTAATTATTTCCTCTTAAAGTTTAACTGAATTTTATGAAGAATGAACAATATTTGTTTAAAATAATGAAGGCAAAATGTTGATTATAATGATGAATAAACTTTTATTTTAACCTTTTTTGTATTTTGTATTTGAAACAATTTCCGTCCTTATGAAAATTTGTATTTTATAATTTATTTATTTCTATAACATGTTATTTATTTTTGTTTAATTATCTGTGATATTTCAAATTTTAAATGTTGTAAGATAAACTATTTTTTATAATGGATTTATGAAATAAATCTTTCACCCGTGTGTTTTGTTGTCTTTGGTATTTGATATCTTATTTATACAGATTAATAGATTCTTATATATGTTTGAGAAAGATGGCTGATCCTCAATAAGTGAGAGAAATTTTATGCCGATTATGAGTGGAAGATCACACAGGACTTCCCAAAAGCACAACACAGTACCTATTTTTTCCGTATACCAATAACTTGTTTATTACTAATATTGTTTAATATCCCACATCCTATCAGAACGCTCTTGAAGGTTCTTGTTTTTGGCATTTTGATTGGATGACGCAATGAGTAGATATGAGGTGGTGTAAACTCATCTCAACTCTGTCATCTTAACCCAATATCTGCCATTTATGGAAGAATGAAGTACATTTGTCAATGTTTAGACAGTGATGTCTTGAAATAGTAAAGATTTTCATGTATTTCTTCATTCCTACTACAAAGTCATGGTTTTCTCTGGGTACTACGGCTTCTTCCCTTATAAAAACTTGAAAGTGGCATTAAACAACAAACAAACAAACAATAGCCTCCTTAACCAGTAAAATCAGAATGTCATGATGTCAGTGAAATTTCATGAAAGTTTTTTTTATTTGTTAGCTGTATTTGGGTAAGATTGTTGGGGGGATGGGTAATCTTTTTTTAAATGATTTTTTGTTAAAAATTTCTGTTCTACAATTATAGCTAATAACGGTATTTGAAAATTATTTTATAGATAGCAGAAATAAACTATTGAGTCAGTCCCTTTTTTTCTTTATTTGTCTTTTTTCATTTTTTTGGTGTAATCAGATTATTAATACTTTAATTCTAGAGATTATCATGAAAGTTGTTCATGAACATGCTCAAAGCAGTGTAATTATTATGTCTCTCACCTTTGAACAAAGGGGGACATTTTTTCTTCTCATTCTTGTTCTTAGCGAAGCTGGTCTGGCCCGTAACTCTTTTTGTCTTTAGACCTAGGCCTTAGATATTAGACCAATCAATATATCACCATGAGTTGGTGTGTTTTGAATCATTATGACAACCATTTACCTAAACATCAAATTCTCCAGTCTTTAATCTTTTTTACTTTTGACCTAGACCTTTGGCTTCAAGGTGAAATTCTCTGTTTATTTTGTATTATCTTGTCCTGCTTTTTACCTTTTTGTCATTAGACCTAGGCTTAAGACATTTGATATGTAGTTAGGTCATCATACAGCAATGTGATTCATACCATGATAAATCAACTTGATCTTGACCTTCAAAGTCAAAATTCCTAATTGTTTGTATTATGATTTCTAGCATGCTAGTATCTGTGCTGGGGGGGAGGTGGGCATGACCTTTTGACAGGTTGGTTAGATGTATGTCCAACAGATGACCTTTGATTACCATTGATTTTGACTTTAAAGTAAAATCGCGTGTTTTTGTACAATTAGTTTGATATGAAGAAAAGACATGTGTTTAAGTGAGCTGAAACATTTCTTGTTATTTGGGACCGTCATTCTAGGCTTTTTAGTGACCCACTACATGCTGTCATGCACCAGATTCTGAAGTGAAAAAAAAATCTATTTTACAGTTGACCATTCCAATTTCCACTTCTAACATAACATTTCTAATCTTTGCTCAGTTCTGTCACTGAGAACAACAAAAACAACTACGAATATGATTTTGAAGTCAATATGAAAAAAAATTAACCAATAACTTCCAAACTAAAGTAACTGCCTTTGTGTGATTTATTGGCTGTACAGAATAACTATATATAGCAAGATATATGATACAAAGAGTCGAGTTTGATAAATATGAAAGGTGTGATCATTTGTGCGGAACAATGCTGTGAAAAAAATTTTCTAATGAAACTTGTAGAAATATTTTTAATATTCATTTTACTTTATTACGTATACTATAACTGATGAACATTTGTCTTGCTATCACTCCTATGAAATTTTAAGCATATCTTATCTTGTGTGTTATCTGAGACCATACTGGGAGGGTTCCCAGTGCTCGACCCACGGAGCAACCCAGCGTGCGAGTCCTCAGGTGGCGGATAAGGTAGACCCTCTCGTTGGGGGTTTTCGGGTCATACATGGAAAGCCTGGCCGCGGACCGTAGTGGGTAACATGTTTGGAGAGTGACCCCTTTTGTAGATTTAAAAAAATAGTAGTCTTATTGTAGCCGCTTCTTGAGACAAAATGTTCCAACCCTACCCAATACTCCGTACTTTTCCAGTGGCAGTCAAAATTTTATTCCCTGTGTCCCATCCTGCCCCCTTGGCCGTTGATTTATTATACCCCCCGCAAACTTATTTGGGAGGTATATAGGAATTACCCTGTCCGTCTGTCTGTTTGTCTGTCCACATCCCTTGTAAGCGCTTCTCCTAAACCGCTTGACAGATTTTGATGAAACTTTACATGAAGGAAGTATATCATATGTAGATATGGATAAAGAATTTTCGTTGCTGTCGGATATTATTCAGTGGACATAATTGGACTTTAAGCGAAGCGGGGGGTATCCCTTGTGAGCGTGCCCACTGTCCACACTTGGTTCTTGTCCTGTATATAGCTGAAATACTGCTCGCTGGATGTAAAGCAAACATACAATCAATCAATCAATCTTCTGTGTTACAGCTTCATTGTTTTTTTTCTAGATTCTTGAAATAAAAACACAATATACTGAATGCAAATATGTATGTATTACAGCTTTGTGAAATGGGCCCTGATACATCCTCGCTAGTCAGGATTCCTCCACGAACACATGTGGACACAGAAACCCTGACTTGTGAGGATGGCACTGATATAGAACTGGTAAGTCAGTTTTTGAATAAAGTATAGGTCACAGACATTTCTTATTTTTAGCAATTCAGTGAAAATGGTACAAGAAATTTTTGTTAGCAAGCACAACAATTTGTACTTGTGATAAAAAGGTAAAATAATTGCCAAGTCATTTCCTCATTAAAATTGCATGTTTAATTTTAATCCTTTTGAATCTTCGTTATAGATTTATGTTTTATCCAAAAACGAAATAACTAAAAAATACAATAACAGATATTGATTGGAGATATTATATGTAGGGACTTAGTTGTTTAATTAAATGGTTTGACACGATGGTCAATATATATACAACGGCAATGTAAACAAAAGCCAAGTGCAGAATCTGTAATATCCCTCAAGTGTATACATGGGTGTCAAATAGGAGTGATCCGAGTGTTAATTTTTCTTTTTTTATTTTTTTTATGTAAGATTCAGGTAAGATCTAACTTTAAAATACATTGTTTAAGTGTGTATCATTTAAGCATGCCAGATGACATTTTTGTGCATTTTAGTCCATTCTGTGCTATTGAACAGAGTTTAATCTTTTAGTCGAACACAATTTTCGTCTAAATATAAATGCAGTACATGGAGAAAAAAGGTGGGTGGTATTGGGGCATTAGGAACATCTAGATCCAAGAAAATTGTTGATGCCTCAAGGCCACACACAATGCCGTGCACAGTTGGTTGGTGCCACACTTTAGGCAGTACACACTGATCTTTTAATCAGGAAACAATAACTACAAGAAACACTTTATGTCTATGTAATATGTGTATGAGAAACAGTGAAACATGTATACATGGTATAATCTAAAATAGTGTCGTTACACATATATGTATACTGTTGTCCATATAAGAAAAAACAAGTTGGTTCTTGTAAACCAGGTAATTTTGTCTCCACCATTGCAAGCATCAGTTTTACAGATCTCGAGAGAACCATCGGCGTGGTTGCCATTAAAATTTACGCCAAGATCCATCCAATTATACTGGCTCATTCGACCAAATTTAACATTGCTATCCTGATTTACTGTATCGGTCAAACAGTCCCGAACTGTAATAGAATATCCACTACTCGCTGTTCAAGATAAAAAAATACTTATATTATCAAATGAGTAATATTTAAAAATGTTTTTACAAAATAAAATGCAGTTCAGGTGGATTTTTTTTCTATTTTAAACCATTAACAAGGGAAGTGAACAGAACTAATTGTCTGTCATGCCAACTCGTTCAGTTTCGTTAGTCCGAGAATCATGTCGTCCAACACTTTTTTTGCGTGGGACAAAAAGGTGTTATACGGTAGAGGTTTCTCGGACTAGGTTTCGTTTGCTTTATAGCATTAGCATAATCGTTTGAAAAACAGAAAAAGCAATTATGTTACTTAAGCAGGAACCTATAAATCAATTAGTTATACTAGTCTCAGACCTTCAATTAGTTTTACTAGTCTCAGACCTAAGTTTACAAAAGAAGAGTCAAAGTGCACATTGTTTATCCTCTAACTGTATAGAGGAATGAAAAAGTACGAACTTTAAAGAACAATAATGAGCAGAACAAAATAATAAACTATGCTGCATGTCATTAAAATGATTTTAACATTCTAAACTTGTCTTATTTATCCTTTTTTACCAATATACCAATATAAATTGTTTTTTTTATAAAAAAATAAATTATAAGACAACTGCCTCTGATGCCATACCCTTTCAGAAACAGACAATTATTTTGTGTTATATTGAGTAAACTTTTCTTCACTTTTAAATGCTGGCAATAAATACGTATCACATGTAATGTTTTAAATATTACTGCTAAAATGAATTTTGCTCTCTGCATTTTAAAGTTTGTTTAAAGTTTTATAATTCGTATACAAAAATCAATACCAGTTTATTTCTTTGAATATTGTATAATGTTTTTTCAGCCTTTAGGTAATTATACTTAAATACTTAGCAACATACAACGTTTATTGATAAATAAATATCTTTATTTGCAAAATTTCACCCATATGGGTCAAGCAAATACAAATACAAAACATATAACATAAGTATAGACTTGTTTCCATATGAAGAAAATTGCGTGCTTACGGTTTCAGGAACCAGTTTGTTTGGAGTAACCTTAATAAACTGCGTAGCGGGAAACCAGTGTGTTCTTACGGTCAGTGACAATAAGTTAAATATATATGGCGTAGCTAGGAACCAGTTTGTCCCTCAGTCTCAGTAACTTGATACATTGCGTGGTGGGGAGCCAGTTTATAATTAATATTAGTCACAGTAGTCTCGATCATCCAGACGCTTAATTACATTTGTGCTATATTGAACTCGTTACCATTACGCCCAAAACTGGGCGTAATTTTTGATTGGATGATATTTTTATTATCTAAAAAATTACTTCCCTTCATATCAAGAAGTATAACAAATTGTGCCAAAGTTTACATTTGAATATTTTTATAAAATATAACTTTATCAATTAATTAAACAAATATTATTGTTGTGCACAATCAAGAGTGAATCTGAATGTGACGTCATATTATAATATGCATGGTTTTCCTGGTTTAAAAATAGGGCCCTAAAAATAGAATCATTGTTTTGTCTCCACCTATTGATAGCGAAATTACCACAAGGTGATCCCAGACGCTATTATATATGCGTCTGGGTGATCGAGACTATAGTCACAGTAGCCTTTTTACAATGCGTAGCCGGGAACCAGTTTGTTTACTGTACTGTCAGTCACAATAACTTTAATATATTGCGTATCGGGGACCAGTTTGTTCTTACCGTCAGTCACAGTAACTTTCATACACTGTGTAGCGGGTAACATTATCCCGTTATCTCTTGGTGCCCAACAATCCGATACGTAGAACACGTTGTTGGTAAACGGATCCTCGCATTCAATATTGGAATGGTTTGTTGATGAACATTTAAAGCACCCTAAAGCCTGCACTGAAATTAGAATAAAACTTTTATTTGAGCCCCAGCTAATTATTTTCTCTAAATTCACTTTGTAAACCAACTTTTATTTTATTAGTAAGCGACATATTTTCGCGTGATTGTAAAGAAATGAAAGATTGATTAGGTTTTGCCCCACTTCCAGCAATTTGTAACCAATATATCATTGCGGCCGGTTCTTATTAGGGGAGAAAGCTGGAACACCAAGTGAAAACCTCAAACCCTCTGCAGGAAAACTGGTCAATCCTAAAGGTTTGAGTCGAATTCACCCTGCCTGTAGTTATTCTCGTACTCGATTTTTCAGCCATGCCAGTGATCAATAAGGTAATTTTTTCTTCTTTTTTAAAAAATTTTACATCAAAGGCAAGGCGAAAAAATGTAACCAATGAACATCAAAAATAGGAACCGAATTCTTTTTAATAGCATCCTTTCACTATTCGTATGTGTTTCAAGGCATGACTTTAAACTGCATTTGTAGTCAATCGAAAAATGTTTAACCGATCAGATTGAACCAGATGTCGTCGCCGAGTTGGTTGCACGCATCTTTCATACGGCACAACGTTGTAATTAGATTTATATGCAAAGAAATATGTCTCTTATTTATATGGGAATCCACGTAGCCTGGAAGGGTCCTGATTCCGGTATGATTTGAAAAATGTACAATGAAATAACGTAGATTTTTGTTGGCAAAATTTGGTACCCAGTTTTAGAACCCAGGAATGACCTTCCTTTTCGTAAACCTAGGGGTGTGAGTATTGTAAAACAAGTTATTTATTTATATATTTATTTATATATTTATTTATATATTTATTTATTTACATTATTTTTTTATTCCAGTAATGTTCAAATTTGCAGTTCTTAACACAATGTAAATAGCCATGTGTTATGTTTTTCACCAGGTACTCTTACTACTAGCTTTTTTCCCCAATACAATCTGGAGACCATGATATAGCCGAAAAGACGTTTTACCTCATTCAAACAAACAAAATATTAGTTGATTTGATCATCATTTCTATTTTTAAGTGTAAACATATTTTATTAACTAATCATTAAATACATGTATATACAATGTACAGTTTCAATCATCAATACTACAATTAATTAATAGGATTCGGAAACAAGACTTCAAGTCTTATGTTAATCCGTCTCCTGGATACCAAATTAAATTACCATAACATAACTCGTGAAACAAATAAATCAATTCATTATCAAATGCAAATAATAAATGTTAACACATGAGAACAATATGAGAAGAGAGAGAGAGAGAGAGAGAGAGAGTAAGGCGAAAGTGGTTAAGAATGATTTCAAGTTAAATTTAAGAGGGAAAGGTGATGTGTGAAAAGTGAAAGAAAAACAAAATATGTAAAGAAGTATTATTCTCAAAATCGCTTACTTTCAAGAATGTAACGCTGAATTGACGTAAAAATGTATAGATTCGTATCTGAAGGAAGATCAATAGAACCGTAAAGAAGCAAATCTGTCGTGATATTAACAGACAGACGTAGTGATTGTATATAACGAGTTCTCAATTCGGTATACTTAGGACAATGTAGCAAGAAATGGGTTGTAGTTTCGACAGATCCACACTCACAAAGTGCGGAGGGGACCAATTTTTTTGTATACAAATGTTCATTAAGATTGCTGCATTTCATACGAAGACGAGCGTGTAGAATTTGGCTTTTACGATTGCCATGATAGTAGTAGAACGGTTTCTTTTTCAATATATTTTTAAAATAGAATTTAAATCTACTCAGTGTAGGCAATGATTGTACCGCCAAAGGAAGGGAATTCCAGGATCTGACTGTTGATGGCAGAAAGTAGTTTGAATATGAGTAGGTTCTGGTTCGAATGGGTTGGATCAGGGAAGAGTTTCGGGTGTTATAATTGTGAATTTCGTTAAACCTATTTGGGATTAAGTTTGATAAGTATGAAGGGGTGAGTGAGTTTATCATCTTATAAAAGTAAACAAGACGATGGGTTTCTCTACGATCGCACAATTTTTCCCAGCCAGTTTCTGTATATAAGTTGTTAAGTGAAGTTAGCCTTGTCCCCCCAGTCACAATTCTGGCTGCTTCAATCTGAACATTCTCAACTTTATGCTTCTGAATAGCAATTTGATTATCCCAAATGACATCAGCATACTCCAAGATAGGGCGAATGAATGTGAAATATATTTTCTCAAGAGTCCGTCTATCTAATATAAATTTGATATTAATTCTTATATAGGCTTTATTAACAATATTATCGATGTGACTTTTCCAGCTTCCATCTTCAGAAAGGGTAAGGCCTAAGTGTTTATGATCTTTAACACAATCAATCTTTGAGTTATCAAAATATAAATCGGATGAATAGTTTGTTTTGTTGGTCTTGTTATGGTCATTGTTTCCGTTTTACGTGAGTTAAATGTTACGAGCCATTTCTTTGACCAGTCATGGATTGTGCCCAGATCTTGATTTAGAGTTAATGCCGTATCATTTGGATCATCAACAATAAGATATAAGCTTGTATCATCAGCGAATAGTTTAATAACTGAATTTATTTCATTTACAATATCATTGATAAAAATGAGAAACAGAAGAGGACCAAGTATTGAACCCTGGGGAACGCCGGCCCTTACGGGTAACCATGAAGAGCAGTTATCATTGATAACAACGCGTTGTTTTCTACCAAGGAGATAATCCGTAAACCATGCTAGAAGCTTCCCTTTTATGCCAATCGCCTTTAACTTAAAGATAAGTCCTTTGTGCCAAACTTTATCAAACGCTTTACTTATATCACAAAATATAACCCTTACTTCCTTTCCCTGATCCAACGCTCTGCCGAATTCGTTTGATATACTAATAAGTTGGTTAATTGCCGAATCGGCAGGTGTAAATCCGGACTGATGGCTTGTTATAATATCATGGTTGTTCAAATAGTCATGAACATGTTGAAAGACACATCTTTCCATTGCTTTTCCAAGGACACTAATTAGCGATATTGGTCTACAATTTTTTACCTCATTTTTTGACCCTGATTTGAATACCGGAGTGACATTGGCAGACTTCCAATCTAATGGAAATGTGCTCACGTTTAGAGATAAATTAAATAACATGCAGAGAGGATATTTTAATATCGATGCTCCTTCTTTAAGTATTCTTGGATTTAATTTATCCGGGCCGATTGCTTTAGAAGGGTCAAGTGATTTTAGAACCTTTTCTATTTCATCTTCGTTTAAAATTATATGTTCTAATTCAAAATCAGGGGTAGTAATCTCGGGTAAACTCACGTTTCTTTCATCAATGTTACATTGCTCACAAAAATATTCGTTAAATAAAATAGCTTTGTCACGATCTTTATCTAAAACATTTTCGTTCTTCTTTAAGGGGGGAATCGATTCACGATTTTTGTTGCCAATTAGAGATTTTACTACTCTCCACCAGTTTTTACTATCAATTTGATCATTAATGATTTTGGTTGATATGTTATCGTAATATTGATGCTGTGCATCACGTACCATAGTATTACACTTGTTTCTTACCACCAGTATTGATTATTTTCTTGTTTAGCTTTTTGTGAACTCTATTTTTCTTTCTTATGACTCTTTTTACCTCGCCTGTAATCCATGGTTTATCATGTTTATTTACTCGAACCATTCTATTTGGAACAACAATGTCTGTTATTTCTAATATCTTGTCTGTAATTTGAGTAGTTGAGCTGTTCAATCAGTGAGTCCTAGTCTACTTCAGATAGTCTTTGTCGGAGTTGTTGGTAATCCCCTTGATCATATAAATATATTTTTCTTTTTATAATTTTACAATCCGATTTAACATGGTCAAAATGTCCAATAACTGGTAAATGATAACGGATAAGATCAAGAAACGGGGGACCTACTTCCGTATACGTTATGTTATGAGGATTGTTAACAATAACTAAATCTAGAATAGAAGAGGATTTTTCGGTAAAATACGTCGCTTCGCTTATTAGTTGATGTAAGTTAACCTGATCTAGTATATTTTGAACTTTATTATTTTGTTCCGTTTTAGCTTCATTTACGTTAAAATCGCCAGTGATAACCAAGTCCTTATTTGTGTTAATTGCCGATTCAATTGAGATTTCGATATGATGCCAAGCGTCATTACTACTACTTGGGGGCACATAGAAAGTTCCAAATAGATAATTCTTATTTTTAAATCTTAATTCTAACCATAGACATTCAATGTTTCCTGAGTGTAGATCGGGGCGCGGGGTACAGTGAATAGAATCCTTTACATACACAGCAACGCCTCCACCTAATCGATCTTTTCTATCATTACGAAACAAGTTATAACCTTCTATTGTTATATCTTTATCTTTCACGCTTGGGCGGAGCCAACTTTCCGTGAATGCTAATATATCATAATTATGATACTCAATTGAAATTTGGTCTAGTTTTGGTTGTAGACTTTGGATATTTTTGTCTAGTCTCTTTCACTATATTCGGAATTTTTAATGTATATTTGAACAGGAGAATGCTAGATAAAGTCTATTGTGTCATAATATTTAATCAAATATTTTTTTAACCTGAAATCGAAATTTAACTCATAAGTTAGAAACCTACCAGATTATGATAGTTCTTTTTACTTCAGAACCAAATATTAACGATACACAAAATTGATGTTGTTTTAATTTTTTTCTACCGCAGTGTTGTAACACCTGTTTATTAAACTGTTTATTTCTGTTATAGAATTTGTTTTATGCAGTTCTGTTATTTTCGTTGTAACGTTTCTACTGACTCGGTAGACATTTCGGATATACAATCTATATATTTTCAAATTACATAGGTATGTTGTTGAGTGTAATTTGCTGTGCTTTTCATGGTTGGTTAAAAGCTGTAAAATGTTGGATTTATTTTACATAGGGTTCAATCACAAAGAAAACATGTCATACATAAAGGCACAATTTCTGATATAAAAATCTTATTGCCTGCAGAATTGTCTTATTGATAAATATTTTAAAAAATCCCGAGTCTCTATTGGCAGCGTTGCAAACATTTTCAATGTCCGACTGGCATGAAAACAAGATCTTGTAGATGACCATCAAATGAATATTGCTGATAATTTTTGTAGCAACTTGTGTTCACTGGTTTCCGTTGTAAGCTTTTCCCTTTTCGTTTCTATGTCCGTATTAAATCCGACGGTTGGAGCTATCGTAGATTTCCGATAGAACAAAACAAACTTGTAGAGAAACCGCTAAAAACATCTATACACGGCCAGTGGATTTCAACTTTGTATAATAATGTGTACTGTAAATGTTAAACAATACGTGTGGATTCAAAGGCTGAATGTTTGATTAACGTCCACCGAGCAATATTTCAGCTAAATTCAAGACGAAAACAAATTAATAAACAACAAATCGACAAAGAGATGGGGATGGACCAGCGGGAACAAAAATTTGACTGCCACAAGATAAGTATGGATTATTGGGTGTGGGTGAGGAATTTTGAGTCGTCTATATTGAATGACACTACTCATTTTGGAAGTATACACTAAAAGGGTCTTTAACGTGCCAGGAGCGTGGGTGGTACTATCAAACATGTTACCCACTACAGTATTTCAGTGTGATAACCTAACAACCCCCAACCAGAGGACCTCATCATATCCATCAACTGAGGACGCGTTGTCTGTTGTCGAACTCTGGGAACCCTCCCGGTATGGTCCCAGAGGGAGCTTACAACTCGCAAACCCTTGACGTCATTAACGTATCGCATAAAAGCCACCCAGAGCACCATTGATATAATAAATATTCCCGCCGTTCTCTACTGTTGTTGTCAGAGGCATACAACTTGACAGAACAAAATATTGTTTTGTTTGTTGAGGCATAACGACACTTTTTGTGATTTCTGTGCTATATCAGCCCAATTTTATATCGGAGGAAACTGGAAGACCCAGTAAAAACTCCCGACCTTCGGAAAACTCGTATCTTTTTCGATTATAAGTCGAGCACACACTGCCCGCAGTGAGAATAGTCCCCGCAACCAACGCGACTAGCATAACGCGATCATAGAGGCCCCAGAATAAAATCGAACAATAATGAGCCTATTAAGACAACAAGTTAAAATTAATGAATTATGAATAATGTTATTTGGACATACAAAAATTGATGTAAAACTGAAGGGTTTTGGCTCCCACTTTTTAGAATAAATAGGAGGATAGTGTACAGGCGCTATATTCACATGGACACTTATTAAATAAATTACTTTAATCCTGGCAATCGGAACAGCGGTGCGTTTGACTCGATCGAACTGCCTTCCAACGTTATGTTGGGTTATATTACATACATTACATTATATTATATTAGCCAAATGAATTGTTTTAACTTCAATATTATATGATGCAGACGACAGCTTGTCGTTTTTGTCATTTTTTAAATATCAAACGTTGTTCAGAAAGCGCGCCTCCTCCCAGATCCTCCATCGCAGCCTATTGCAAAGAATGTTAGCAATTGTCATATTGTGATTGCAAGGTTAAAAGTTAATGTTGTTCATATTTTTAACTAAATCGTCTTGGCGTTGTGTAAAAAGCGCTTTAATATTTAGCTTTGAGTCATATATGACTTCATATATTTTATCACAAAAGGTTCACACAATTTTGACCTATATGTTAAATTTTGTCTAACACTGACTTCTAACTCTAAACCAGAAACCATATAAAAATATTTTTTAAAACATATCAATTTATCTACAAATCCTTATTTTTACTTACCGAAAATAATAAAACTAAAGCCCAGACACAAAGTAAGAGGATGTCCAAAGCCCATCTTAGAAGCCTGCAGCTCGAGCTTCAAGCACGCAATAACGTACGGTTTTACATTTTACGGTTCTAAGCCAAAGTTTTAAGTTTTAACATTTCAAGGTTATATCGACTTAACAACTCAATTTGTGTCAGTAAATTCTAGTGGAAATACTTCAAATCGTGGGAACGGTCAATATTTCTCAGTGTGTTTGTCCTTATATTCTAGTATATCTTAACCGGAAGCAACGAAATACTTATAACTAGTAATAAAGTAATTTAACGAAAGCACTGATGATAACGTTTGATTACATAAACTGGAAAGTCTTGGTCTAAAAAACGCAGATAAGAACATTTGATTAATTGATATGGCTATCGCCAACGCAGAAACACATCACGGACATGCAAACAAACTTTGCTCGTTTGCTAATAAGGTAAGCATTTGGTAACAAGACCACTTAAAAACAGTCAATTTAATAGACAAAAGCGGATACAGCACATAAGGGTCTAAATTGGGTTCAGCGGGATAGCGATTTTTAAAAGCAATTTTCAGTCTTTTTGCAACAATCTGTTTACTTATAATACCAGTCCGTAAACAGTACATATTTCTGGCAGTAAACGTCAATCTGTTATTCATAAACAAATTACTTTACACTTGTATGTACAGGGCCGTAGACTAGGAAGCAGGTGTCCACTAAAGATATTTTTACAAGAGAAAGATACATACTTCTCTTTTTTGCAAATGCATATGCAGGACACGTGTGGTGTTTTTTTTATTTTATTTGATTGATCGCTTACTGTAAAGCCCTCATTTAAATATTTTTTTTTTTATTTAGAGGAGGCAGCTGCCACTCCTGCCTACACAAAATGTACGGCCCTGATATTAATTATATTATGTGCATGGGAACAAATGAAAAATAAATTATCTAAAATAGTGTCATTGTGCATAGATGTACATGTACACTGTTGAAAATATCAGACAGATCAAGTTGGTAAACCAGGAAATTTCCAGTTTGTCGCCGCCATTGCATCCATCACTGTCACAGACCTCAAGGCAACCATTGCTTCGGTAGTCATCAAATGTTACGCCGGTACCCATCCAACTACAATGGCTTATACGACCAATTTCGGTGTTCATGACCAGATCTCCATTGTCAGTCACACAGTCCCGTACTACCAAATTATACCCACGACTATCTGTTCAAAACAAAAAAGATACTATAAATAGTAGAATTTAACATTAAGTTAGTTAATAAGTGTACTATATAGCTCGGGAAGTAGAATTTAACATTTAGTCAATAAGTGTACTCTATAGCTCGGATACATTTTGTTATTTCCAACGCCCCTCTCCCACAGGAAAAGTGGCTTAAGGGGGGCAAAAACTTCTACCTTATCTCCTCCTTCCAGAGAACACAAGTATACAGATATAACCTCTGCCACACGTCATCCCTCGTTTACTGCCGGACTACATGTGTCGTTTATATTTGTATAAAATACACAAGATCTTATTTATTGTTTGTTGTGTATTTATGCACTTTTTATACAGTTTTAGATAAAAAGTACTGCGTTTGTACGCGAAGCATATCCGCCATGAGATCTCTCATGGCAGATCTCATATTGTCATTGTGTCAACCAATGGTGTGTGGTTGACATAGGATACCCAGAATCCTTTGCGTGCACACAATGTGGGAGATTCACGGTTGTCTATCCTGCTTATTGATGCTAATTCTTTGCTTCAAAAATAATTAAAAGTTGTTTTCGAAAATACATAAATATAATACAGTTATAAAGAATCTTTGTTCACTACTTTTTGTTAAAGAACTCGTTGAAACAGAGTGGGCGTTTATCTGGAAAAGGCAAAATCTATCTGAATTGGTTTGTGGTTGTTTATTTGACAACGGCCTCTTAATTATTTTTTTATAGGGGAAACTATTGACATTTTTTGCTCTCACTTAGGCACCAAGTTTCGTTGAGTAATGAGAGACCCCTCAAAACGACCGGAATAATTTCACGTATATCACATTAAATTTTCGGGGTGCCATGTCAGATAAAATTTTTTGCAAATTTAGAAAATCCGAAGGGTACTCATGGAAACTCCCTTACACCCATAAAATAGTCCAGAAATAGGCTTTGAACAATCAGATAAAAAAATAACCAATACATTTAATAAATTATCTGAATAAATTTATTTATAAATTCTATATGAAACTGCTTTTTAAATACAGCTCCAATATTAAAATTCCATTGAATAATAAATCCACTGTCTATGCTACAGTTTGGCGCAGTCAAATATCAAAATAAGAACTATTTTCCTCTCCCTCAGTCAAAGTTCATTTACAGAGTCGTTGTCATTTGCATAAATAGGTTTTACACCACGTCAGCTATTTTCAGCTGTACCATGGTGTATATGTTTTTGAAAACGATATGCCGAGTACTCTGTGAAAAAAAACGTCAGCATAAACGCTAGTAATCGCGCAATAAGGTTCAAACTCGCAACACCAGTGTTGATTTCGCCTGCGAATACTAAATGTTATTGACAATAAAATAGTTATGGCAATAAAACTAATAATCTACACTTCATGTCATTAGTCATAAAAATCAGTAAAAATTGTGTTTCCAATGGATAAAACAAGGTTAACTTGTATTCATTAATTTAATTACTAATTGAATTAATTTTTTCGAGTCTTGTATGGTGGACATTATATTATGTTGGCCCTATACACTATTATAAATATTCCAGATTAAAAATTCGAGAATTAGAGTTTAATTTGGCAATCCACACATTTTACAATTCTAAGTCATATAATTAAGTTACTCTACCTTTAAAACAGTTTTAGAAGAATGTTTGCTTATTTTGTTTCATGAACCTATATACTGGTCCCAGTTTGTTCTTACCGTCAGTCACAGTAACTTTAATACACTGCGTAGCTGGTAGCAGTAGCCCGTTATCTCTTGGTGCCCAACAATCCGATTCGAAGAACGAGTCGTCAGTAAACGGATCCTCGCATTTAACGTTGTCATGGTTAGTAGATGAACATTTAAAGCAGCCTAAAGCATGGACTGAAATTGTAAACAAATTATCAATACTTGACATTTTAAGTAAAAACCTCTTATTATAGGTTGAAACATGATGTGTACACTAAATAATAAACTTTGCTTTGTACGCTATTCAAAGTCTGATTGGTCAATTCAAATCAAGCAACCCAAGTTATACGAAATAACTTGCAATGGTCTATTCACCTATTAAGCCATACAAATTAAAATAGTTCGCTATTAAAATAGTTTTTACTGTTAAAATTGTCAATTAGTATTGATAAAATTAAATTATAAGGGATATTTTAAATTTCTGAATAGGTTATATCCAGGTAGTATTACCGAATTTGAAATCCTTAATATAACAAATTTAGATGACATTGACAGAAGCGCAATGCAAAGGACTCCAAACGGAAAAATCGTCCTTCTCTTTTTGAAATGTTTATAAATATTATTTTAAGTGTTTAATTATTTATTGAATAATTTGATCGTAATTATTTCTTTGGTTACAATAGCACTGAGTTTTTTTCTTAGTGAACCGGATGATAATTACAATACATCATCAATTCGCTAGCGACATATTTTCGCTGAATTCGCTTGAGTGATTAAACATGAAAATATATCGACTCAAATTATTTTATTTTCTAAATCAACATTAACACGACAAAAATTAAACCAGTGAACAAGAACAAATAAAATACCATCTTTTTATATTTAAATCGTAATTTGTATGTGTTCTTGTTATGGATGCAGTCGAAGATTAAGCTAGAAAATGGAATAGGACAGATAAGGAACAAGAGCCAAAACTAGATGCACTGTTTAACTAGGTAAGAACAATAAGGTCTTTGGTACAACTTCGAATTTAATTAAGAATCTTAGACATTGCATAAATGATCGACCTAAATCCGTATTCAAAGACGACAATGATATGAGGTGCCTCACTTCCCTCCATGACAAATATGTTGTCGTTCCTGCAGACAAGGCTTTTAACAACATGTGTTTGTATTCAGGTCACATTACTATGAATGCCTCATTAAAGAACTTGGCATCAAGGATAACTCTGGTAATTCCACATAACAAACGTACCACATTTGACAAAGATGACATCCTTGCTAACCACAAGTCCTTCATGACTTCTTTGAATATTACTTACGAAAAAAAGTCTGAAGACTTAGCATACTTGTATTGGATTAAGAAATTACTAAGATATTGTCTGCAGTGAAAGAATGACAGCAAAAATACTGTGAGACTGTTTATTCGCGAAACAATATTTATCATATGTGGATTCTTAATTAAAAAGAACTTCTGGAAAATTTAAAATCAAGATCGATATCTAAAATTTCACTGTTAGAACCTTTGATTCTTTTTCAACACTTTATACCACCTTGCTGCACAAAAAACTAAAATCCTAGTGCTAGTGCACACTGCCCGCAGTGAGACTCGAACCCACAACCTCATTGTTGACAGACGACGTGATTAATAGTAGATGAACTACCTTAACCACTCGGCCACCGAGGCCCCTATTTCTCAATTGATCAGGCATGCAAAAGCTTGCAGCGAGTATACCGATTTCTGCAAACGTCACATATTTCTACGGGATAAACTTATAAACGAAGGTTACAAGAAAAAACGACGACTCGTCAGCGAGTTTAATAATTTTTACTATACATATCCACTTCCTTGTGGAAAATATTATATCTCGTGTGAAAATATGGTTGCAGATAGTTTCCCAATTTGTGAATTCAGTCTACAGTAAATGTGCTACGATGATTGTTGGATGCACCAACAATGACTAGAGGTATATAATACACGTTCAATTTAATCAACTAACTAACTCACACACTACGGTAAGGGAAGCGGGAGGTTTGGCATACCATAAAACATGGTTTCCCCCCCCCCCCAATTCTTTTGAACTGCCTATACAAAGTCAGGACCATTGCTGTAGTTGCTATATTTTTGGTTGTTAGTTCTGGATTTTGCAGATTTATCGGACTTTAATTTGTGGATTGTCTTTTTTTCCTAGGTGTTCGGTATTTTGTTATTACCTTCATTTCTAAGATATTGCTTTATAATGCAGGTTCTGCTGGGGATAGATTAGTTACACGCAGTCATTAGTTGTATTTGTAAGCCAGGCAATAGCCCTGATGCACAGGCGGATTCAGGAGGTTCGGTCCTTTCCTTAACATTGAAAGTGAATTCTATTTTGGTCTGATGTGGGCGGATTATAGTTAAAAAAGCGAGGCCTCCACTTTCTAAAAGTCTGTATTTGCCTCTTCTATGCATGTATTATATTTTTTTAAACTTTTTTATCAATACAGGTATAGGCATTAAATAATCGTATGTTCCTTTCTGTTATTTATTTGTATACCCCGCCACACAAAGTGGCGTGGTATTATGTGATACCCTCCGTATGGATACGAGTGTCCGTCCGTCCGTCTGTCCGTACCTCGGTATCC
The DNA here is from genome assembly GCA_944474755.1 of Limnoperna fortunei. Taxonomy (NCBI): domain Eukaryota; kingdom Metazoa; phylum Mollusca; class Bivalvia; order Mytilida; family Modiolidae; genus Limnoperna; species Limnoperna fortunei. The sequence continues at coordinate 45,839,439 of OX104116.1, forward strand.
AGATGATACTTAACTTGAAAACGCGTCAACAGATTTTATTTAAACTTTGCACAGCTATTAAATACATGTACTATAAAATGAAGATCAAGTTCAATTTCCATCACAATCCAATTTGTAGTTTTTGAGTTGTGCCAATTTGAAATAATTTTTAATAGTTCAGGGTCAAGTTAAAATTTGTCTTCTGAGATGGACTGTTTATACTCAGCTGTTCCTATAGGCCGATATGTAATTCAGTAAAATGTGTTCATGAATATCAAAAACAATGCAACGTTGCGGGGTATCATTTAATGTCCCATTAAATGCCCTAGTTTTAGTTATTCTTCATTCTGTCATCCTCCCAAGTCAGGGGTTCTGGAGCGAACGTAGAATCAGAACCCTTGACTAGAGAGGATGTTATTTATTTTATTTATTTGATTGATTCATTGATTGATTACTTATTTGCAATAATTTGCTATACAATGTACTGAGATTTCCTATACATGTAAGTTGATTTGATTAGCATTACTAATTTTCTTAAGTATGTTTGGTAATTATGGGATTTTATGGCGTATATTTGCACGAAAATGATGAAAGAATTTATTAGCATATTTTATAAAAAAAATTATAGTTGTTTCTATTCAATAAGTATTTGAATTTATACCAATTATGATAGTTCTTTTAGGCTTTTCTCCCTTACAGAGTATATTTGGAACATTATAAGAAAATAAACCCTTTGAAAATGATAAAATTCAAATAAAATAAACTAAGTTTTTTTACATCATTACCATCATTTTCAGGATAATGGTGCACGAAGAATATAGCTGAAATATTGCTTGCCGAACTTTAAACACCAATCAATCGATCAATCAGGATAACGGTGGCCCCAGGCACAATTATTACTAAAACAAATAATTTTCAGTCGTTGCTAGCAGTATGAATACTGAATTAAATATAAACCGAGTGACCAGTCAAAATTCTGGCACTTTTACTTAAAGTGTGAACAAGTTCCCACTTAAGTAGTTGTGGTTCCCACACTTATCATATAGTCCTTTGTCAAAATACGATGAGGGACAAAACAATTCCGTAAATAACTACGTAATTTTTTTAATTTGCGTGCTGACAATATCCAGTGTGTGCTGGTCTAGTGCGGTTCAGCACCTTGATAGTGCGCAGGTACTATTGAAGTTTTGAAACATTTTATTAAAATTTTGTATTTATTTACGTCTATACGGTTTTAAGTAATATATACCGATCAATCAACAATTGAAATATTTTGATTGCCATATAAAACATCAAAATTTATTTAGAATTTGATGGAGAGTCCTGGCGTTGCATGGAAAAAAGCTAATATTATTTTGGCTTGAGATAATAGATATCCCAGCAACAAAAAGTCAGCTTTCACACGATCTTTTGTACAACACGGACGCCTAAACCAAAAACTATATAACGTTAGTTTCAGAAAATTTCTTACGTACGTACATTATTCTAGGTGTGTACATGTTCTTTACTCACCAAAAATGATACAGCTAAAGCCCAGACACAAAGTAAGAAGATGCACAAACCACATTTTAGAAGCCTAGAATGCAAGCTCGAGGCTCACAACAAGGTCCAGCGTGCACTCTACAGTTCTAAGCTAAGTTCTCGGTTCCAAGATTTCGGAGTTATGTTTACTTTATTATTGAATTTTTTTAGATAAATTAGAATAGAAACACTCCAAAAATCGTGGGAACGGTAAATAAATCTTAATGTATTGTCTTCGCTTTACCGCAACTAACGTAATACTTTTAATAGAGTTTAAAAACAAGTAATGTAACCAAAAGCATTTTGTTTGTTCACAAAAAATAGAAAGTCTCAACAATGAAGTAAGAATATGGTGGATACGGCAGCAATGAACGCAGCATTAGAAACACATCAAGAGCAAGGAAACAAATGCTTCTCGGCTACTAAGGTAAGAATTTGTTAAGATTATTTTAGGACAACCCAACAGGCGTATAAGCAGGCACAGTTTTAGATTTGGGTTCGGTGACCTGGCGATTCAAATATTTTTCTTGCTGCGGAACCGTAGCTCTTTAGGTCCTTTGACATTTTTTTTTAATTTGGCGCGGACCATCAAAAATGGCCAAAGGACCTTAAGAGCTACGGTTCGCAGCTAGTATTTTGAATCGTTCACAACACATTGTATTTAAGTATAACAGAAAATTGACATGAACTCATTCCCGAAATACTATATGTTCAAGTGTCCATTTTTTATGTGGGAAAATATTGATTTGTTTGTAAACAAAATTAAGGTAAGAATATCGCGCCTGTATACTGTACATTAATAAACATGAGAAAAGGACAGCTTGCAGTAACTGGTACTGGGGTGGGAGCGGTCGGAGGGGGAGGCAGTGCAGTCAAGTGGTCGAGAAACTTAACAAGATCTGGTAAGTTTTACACGCGCAATAACATGCAAGTTAGCTCATTCTGATATGTAACTGTAACGATTAGAAATGTATGTTGGAAATAACTTGTTTTGATTTTTATTCAAAATAACTATACATATATATATAACTGTTTTGACATGTACATTCTATAACCTATATGTACAATATAATGTAATATATGTAACAAATATATGTATGCTTGCACCAATGTGTATCATTTAGAAATTTTACTTGTTTTTAAATAGTTAAATGCTTAATTTAATTAAAGGAAAAAAACAAATTAACAACTGAAGCTACCTGTTTAGCATTCATTAACTATGTATAGGAAAGAATTGTTGAAATTTTGACAAGATATTTTGATTTGTTCAAAGTCAGCACTTTTTACAAAAAAATTGTAATTTGTGATTCTTTATGCATGTTTGATATTTTATGAACAAGGCTTCACAACTATAGGTAAATTGACTTTTATATAGTAGCATTATACAGGGGAAAAGGAAATATCTACCGGGTACCAGTCTTCCTTGTGATGATAAAACTTTCTTCACAAAACAGCCCAAAATGAGAATATTTTGACACCAATATTTATCATTTTAATCTAAGATATTTTTGTTTGGAGATACTTATGAGTATTTGCACTAAAACAAAACCCAAATATGTGCTTATGTACTAAAATGGTTTCAATGTTTAGTAACAATGTTTTCTAATGCGTTTTAAAAATGTTAGCTAATGTTTGACAAAGTCAGTCTTGGTCACATAAAAAAATGCTCGAGTCCCATGTCCATTTTGTTTAATGTTACTGTCTCACATTACTTTTACACTAAAGTGATGCCACACCACCGTTAAAATAGTTCAAATTAAAACTTGTATTCACCAAAACGTGTGTCGACTTTTACACAAACTTATACTTTCATTCCTTATATTTGTGTTCGAGGGTTTCTGAGTGACTATAATAAAAGACCATGTGCTAGTATCACTATTTGACCAGTCTCAGGATAATACTACACTGGATCTCCCCCACCCCTACACGAAAAAATCATTGGATAAAAATGTTTTAGTATTTTTACATTGAATTCCGATTAATTAAATTTAAATAATTTGTTCCTAAAAAACAAGATGTATATGCGCCGCACATTTATTCTTCTAAAATAAGAAAGACGGGGTCGCTTAATATATAACAGTAAGTATTTATATGTTCTGGTTCAAGTTCGTGCGTTTTATTCATACGAACCTGGCTAAGGACGAAAAAAAGGGGGGTGCGATTAATACAGAAGTGAGCGCTTTACACAACAACAGACAGCAGTTCTATTTGACTACAATTTAATGTTGTGTTGTTAGAACTGATTCTGATTAAGTCCTTTTTAGATGATTGGATCAGATTACGTTCCCTCAATATTGAACAATCAATATAAATCAAGTGAGAATAAGACTATTGTGGTTCCTTGGCTAAAATACTATTAGAAATCTCTTTATATGTCTCCGAAGATATTATGAAATTAATACACGTTAATTTCTAAATTACAGGATAGTGATACTCTCATTATACACAAAGACATATTTTATTATACTGACGAGAACTATATTCATAAATCATTGCGATCACAGATTTTCCGGAGATCCCGCGATACATCCATCGTCCAGGTTTTGTATATTTAATTTACTTTCCTTTATTATCATCTCATAAATGAGCTAAAGTAAACAATTTTATCACTGATTGAGTCACATGTACCGGACGGTTGGAATTATATTCAAACACTACAACACTGGTACAAATATAACAATAAATGCGTTGTCTAAAATAACGATTAGAACTTTGTTCACAGAACAATTGTTTGCATCATATTGTTGTCTCGTAAAGTCTTGGTTTAAAAAGTGAACTGAATTTCAAATACTGTTGTTTTGTTCGCTTAAATTAAAAAAGTAATAAGATCCGTGTTTTGTAAATAAAGAAGATTTAGAACTACCAGCAGGATTATCCAAACGGAATTCACTGTCATTTTGTTACCAGTATTACATCCATCTAGATTGCAACTCAATATACATCCACGCATGCGCTCCCCGTTGTACTGTAGAACCTTCATCCAGCCACAGTGGCTCTGCCGACCAATTTCTGTTTCAGAATTTGTACCGCCATTATCAACTACGCAGTCTCGGACAACTAAAGTGAACTTATGTCCTTCGTTTTCTGAAATAGAAATCATAGCAGCGGATAACAAAATATTTTTAAGCTCTCAACGGGTCTTAAAAGTCCTACATCTATAACGGAAATTTCAGCGATCCTCATTATTATCTTGCAAAAAAATCCTAACAAAAAGCAACGGTCTAAAGAACTATGCCGGTAAAACAGCTGTTTATGTGGAATTTAATTGACACCGTTAGAATTATTTCGCACGTATATGAATTCATTTTCATTACGTCATATACATTTATACACTGGTTCCCATGACTTACCGTACAATAATGTAAATATTATTACATGTATTTAAAAATGGCTACAGATGTAACCGTCATAAAAGATTGATGGGTCCTTTTATACATTTCGGTAAAGCCGGGTCGTGATCTTCAACGATAAATAGAAATTATATGTCGTTTCGCGAGATGAAGAAATTATATGTCGTTTCGCGAGATGAAGTGCACTCTGGGGCTTTTTCAAAAGCGCATAAAATACATATTTCTTCGTAAAACAACAACTTTCACATCTCGATATCCTATGGACTCTATATTGTCTCCGAAATCCAATCAGAACTACTGAAACAAGAAATTTAATCAAGCACGTGGTCATGTTACCATAACGTTTTTGTTTTATGGGTTTTGATTGGATGACGAAACGAATACAGATAGAGTGCGCGAGCTTATCTGTACTCGTTCATCTGCACCAGAAATCGGGCATTTACGGAAGAATATACTGTATATTTAAGCTAAATCTGTAAAGAAATTTCTAGTTTCCGAAATAAGAACCATACACTGTTAACGTTACTTTCGCGATTTGCTTGTGTCAAAAGATCCCAAATTTATTCGAGTGGGGTCAGGGTAAAATTCGCGACAAAGACACATGCTTCGTTTGCATTTTCAGTTTAAACAATTTTCCTAGTGAGTGGGTTGATAATTTTCGAACATATTACGATAATCGTTAAAAGGGAAAATAACTCTGCGCGACACTTCAAAGTTTACAGTAGCTTTATTTGCTGTGGCTCCAATGGTTCAATATTCCCAGATCTATGCTAATAATGTGAAGGTTTGAAAATTATATTGAATCAGCTGTTTTTAAAAGTCAAAGAAAATTGAACAGTGGAATTCCGTTATTCATTTCTCGTGTAAATAATTACAAGGAAGACGGAACACCAACAGCGAACTGTCGATAATAGTAGACACTAAATCAATGTAAATCTTTCAAACTCCATGTATCCTTATTTTATTATATTTAAAGTGGATTACCTCGGACCTTTACATATGACACAGGGTATGATCCCGTATGCAACCTACCGCTATTCTATTCCATCAATGAAGTGAGAAATATAATGGAATGTTTGTTACCGACGATGCATCAGGCATGAGGTGCAAGTTAGTTTTTTTTTAGTTTAGATGGATGCAGCTTAACGCTACTTTTACTAATATTTTAGCTTTATCTTGGCGTCAATTTTGTTTATAGGGGCGCCGGAATTTCGAATGAAAATCCCTCAGTTGGTAAGAAAACTGCCAATTATTGTTTATTAAGATCGGAGTCGAGCACACCATGCCCTGCAGTGAGACTGGACTCCAATCTCGGTGTTGACAGTCATGTAATCAATAGTAGATGACTAACTATTTTAAGCAAATGGGGTATTAATTGGCACACTAGCTATATATTGAAGCTATGTATTTGATGTTACGGCGTACCATTTTTGTCAGGCCTTTACTGTAGCATAGTTGTAAACTATATATATATACCAATTTGCACTTTAGACCCCCCCCCCCAAAAAAAAAAAACCCTTGACAAAAAAATCACAAATTTATTACAAACCGTCAGTAACTGTCATTTTAATGCATTCTGTGGCCGGAAACAGTCCAATTCGGTCTTTCCGACTTGCCCAGCAATCAGCTTCATAAAATTTGTCTGTGTTATTAAAAGTATCTTCGCAATCTTGGTTGTTTCCATTCATTGAAGTACATCTAAAGCATCCAATAGCGTCCACTGAAAATAACAACTATCTTAGTGTGTAACAAGAAAATGTTAGGGCTTTGTTTATCTTAATATTGTTCTGTTATTTACAATGTCTGTCATAAATTTATCTGCATTATTGATATACTTATGTGCCCTCAAGAGATTTATCATTTTATTTCCATGAAATAAGTAGAAAAATTTGAGCACTGTTCATTAATTGATACCCTTGCTTTCGTCTGTCAAAGAAATATTCCATGTTTTTCTGTAGGAAACCCCAAATATCATGTCAAATATCAAGTGCACAACATTAAAACAGTGGCAATGATTCTTTAAAGTGTATTTAAATTCCACGCAGTGTTGTAGGAGGAGTTTCGAATATGATATGGGAAATCCCAAGTCTAACGGAGAGACGGACACCCGCATCACTATACACTCTACTTTTTAAGTGGATGGGGTATAATAAAAGGCGTAGAGATGGCCATTTAATATTTAATTTTATGCAGTGATAATAAAAAAAGACAGGAGCATTTAAATGTTTTTTCCTTGCAAGGAAAATAAACAATAAAAATTTAATGATGTGGGATGGGAGCATCTGAATGATCTTATTTTAGATTTACCCACTCAAAAAATAATGAAAGATAGAACATTCTGAGCTAGAGTAAACAATTAAAACGAGCAACATTTTTAGTAGTCAACGAAGTACTAAACATAAGAAATGCTTAAAAACACGAAAAGCGACAAATGCAAGACAAAGATATATTGAAATTGCCCTATAAACAGACTCCTATATTTCACGTGTCCGTGTTTAAACACTTTAAGTTCACTCTATGTAGAATTTTCACAAAAGAAGTTGTTTATTAAACCTTATTTCATATAAGTAAATTTATGTGCTTTTCAATTTGACAAACAATGTCAGCTGGTATGAATTAATCTGCAATAATTCGACACGAGGGTGTTATAACGCCTTGATAACCATTGGACGTTATCATGTCGTGGTAATGCCCTCTCCAGCAACAGACAACACACGCTGTTAATTTTTTTTCGAACGTATCTTTAATTCTTCAGTGAAATAAATAATAGCTGGCGTTGTCATGATATTTGACAGCACTCAGGACAGGGGTTTGGCCTTCAACATTGATAATACCATCGCCTTTGGCTCAGTCACTATCTGTGTTTCAAGCAATACCAGTCTCCCTTGTGTATTCAAGATATCATGGCAATGCCCTCTATGTAAACAATTTTTGTATAAGTATGTTATAAATGCACAATTATACTTTGACATGAAGGCATATATTATAGCAACTAATGAAACATCTAAACAAATTTAACTAAGAGTTAGTAGGATCATAGTCTACCTTCCTCAGTATTAATAATACAATAGTTGCTTACATAGAAGGCATTGTCCTGATATCTATAGACTGAACAAGGGAGAGTAGTATTATCAATGTGAAAGGCAATGTAACTGTCTCGAATCCTGTCAAAACAACGTGTTTAGACTATTTTAGTTTTTTAGCTGTTTGCCTTACGCAGCTATGGTTTGAATGTAGGCGTCGTGATAAATCGTTATTCGGTATTAGTATACAATTCGTTTTCGGAACCTTATAGGAAATTTGGTCTTCGTCCAGGTTGTACATTTATGGACTTATGGACAAATTAAATATAAACAGGTGGCGATGTTTGTTACTGGAGAGGGGATTACCTCGACGGAATAAAACCCACGCATGATAACGCTCTAATTATTGAAGATTAATTAATACCAGTTGACCTAATTTAATCCAATTGAAAGAAAAACACAAAATTTTAACGATATGAAATAAAGACATTTTGAAAGAATGCAGCACCAATCTCAAAATTTTGATGTTTGTCAAATATATTGTTCTTAAATGTTGATCAATAGCGTTTACGTGTAAGCGTTATATAAAAAAACTCAATAATATTTTGCGATGTTTGCATGGTAACAGGAAACCCTTTCACACGTTAATATCATTTGAGATCTATAATTAAATCGTTCAAAGTAATATTGTCGCTTTTAAGGTAAGTGCATATTGCATAATCCTAGTACGAAACTGGTTTATCAGTAGCATTCAATGAAACAAACTGATTAAATGAAAATTAGAAAATACTTGTCGGTAAAGAAACGGTAAAATCGACTGGAAAGAAAACACAGCATTTGATAATGATTGATTTGGTGTTTGCTTATCAACAAAAAAGCGAAGAAAGGTGCATAACTTACCTCTGAAATGATAGTATATCAGAATAAAAATTACTCTGATAAGAGACGCACTTTCCATTTTAGTGTATTTTCATTTTATACAAACTTCTCTCGTATCTTCTTAGTAAGCCTAAAAGAGAATAATAATAGTTTAATAAAGTGCCTACCCTCCTCAGCAGACATTTGTTTTGTATGCAAAACGTGTGAAAACTAACTTAAACGTTGTTATAACATTAACGCAGACTCGCGATAATATAATTTGTAACGCCATATGAAAATATGAAAGAAAGATAATTATGTGACGAACTTCCCGTCCTTTAACGGAACCACATACACGTAATGACCTGATCAATACTGGAAAACAGCAGTATTTAAAAGAAATACATAGCTCTCGGCAAAGTTGGTTACATCTTTGCGAACGTGGTCTACATCAAATTTAACATCTCACAGAGGTATTAAACAAGACAAACATTCCGATAGTTTTCCATTTCCATTAGATGTACGTCATCTTGTTCAATTATATGGATCTTGTGATCAATGCTCTGCTACAGCAACGAAAATTAAAACTAATCTTCCTGTAATTATGTTCATTACAACATGAAAAATTCGATATAGAATTTTCATTATGTTGATTTCAGAAGGTAATGAAATTGACAGCTCATGTCTGTTTCCTGGATTACTCAATATAATCGGTTATTTATCTATTTTGAGATGCTTAAAAACAAAATCTGTAGATAGATTTTTCTTAAATTTTTTTTAGTATGAAACTGATTTGTCCATCAAAATTTCATCAATCATTTTTAATTGGTCGAGCTCGCTGGACATAAAGCAAACCATCCATTCAATTTATTATTTTTGGACGAGTTCAGGATTAAATCTCGATATTGTTAATGCCATAGTGAAGACTAAATATACAGTACTGTGTGGTTGATTTATTGAATATGAATATTCGCTAACATCTGACAAGCATTATTTCGCCAATATTCAGGAAAAGAAGTTAATAACAAAAAAACAAAAAACAAAAAAAAACGGAGAAAGATATTGATCAAGTGGAATCAAATTTTGACTGCCACTGGAAAAGTATGAAGTTTTGACGGTATATTAACCCATTTGTTGTGGTGTGCGACGTAGGGCTTACTATTTTTTTTAATTTACAAAATGGGTGTTTGTCGTGTACGGGGTGACACTCTTTAAGCACACTACCCACTACTGTTATGACCAGACAACCATACCAGGGGCGTAGCTGACTATACACGAGTATGCGGCTGAATCCACAAGAATCACTGCAATCAATAAACTGTTCATTTTCTGAGCTAAATAAAACACCATAGACCTATCCAAAATGCACCATATTGCATTGTTTTTTTTTACATTTTACAAATTTTTCGGGGAGGTCATGCCCTCGGATCCAACTAGTTATTTTTTAATCCACATTTTAACTAGTCTAGCTACGCCTCTGCCCACTACAAGAAGTACTCTCTTATCCGCCAGAGAACTTCTTTAAAAAGGTTCTTTTTTTCCCGAATCAGTTTGTGAAAAGCACACAATGTTTGCAGATTTCGTAAAATCGTAAGCAACACTAGGGGGGCTAAATGTGTTACACTGTATCTCAAATTCAAGGATTTAAAAAAAATCAAAAGTTATTCGAAAAAAAAACCACTTGAATCAAACCCAACTCTGATGAACCTTATAGCCATAATCCGAATTTTTTTATACACCATGCTTCCATTCCAAATATAATTCTAATGAAAATGTAAAATATCAAGAGTTTTATAGCACTATGTGAGTAAGATAGGGTGAACGTTTAATATAATTCCATTTAGTAGTGTTGGTGGAGTTGAAGGTCAGACATGGTGTAAGTCCACAATTCTGTTTTGCTGAGGTAAACTGCAAATGTCGTTCCGATTAAAAATCAAATATCTGGTATTTCTAAGGCACTGTGTTACGCTATATTCAGTGAAAGTTTCTTCTTGTTCCATATGAGTGGTGTAGGTGGAGTTGCGGATAAAAGTCGGTACCTCCACCCATGTCTAAGAATGGTAAATACCATGTTTTGCTATGGGTTACACCAAATATAATAAAACTGTTCAATACATTGGTTACACAATGGCACAATGTGACATAAATTCTGTGAAAGTTTCATTAAAGTCCATTCAGTGGTTTAGGTGAAGTTGTAGTTTAGAGATGTGTTCCCCCAGTGTAGAGGCAAATAAAAAGACGGGTGACACAAACCATGCATCAAAATATACCCCTCTTTCAAGCGGAGGAGAGGAAATAACGATTAAATAGTTATATCAAATATCCTATCATTATTAAATCACTTCCTATGTCATATAGTATATGTTATTGGTTTTTTATGTATTTTTTTTTATTTAACAACTTACTTCTTTAAAAAAAAGACTGTAAATAAATAAATAAATAAATAAATAAATAAATAAATAAACCAACTAATCAATCAATCAATCAATCAATCAATCAATTGATTAATCAATCAAATACCAAATGAAGCCATGCATGCAATCATATGTGCCTGCCACTAACGAGGCACAGATCAAGTTACTCATTTTCATTGAAAGCCGATTAAAGGTAAAGAAAGATTACCTATGACTGGCAAAAATGAAATGAACAAATGAAACACCCACCGTTACCGTGTTATCAGATTATAATTTAGATTACTGCTTAAAATATCACTAGTTGCTTATAAATTGTATTTTTATAAAGCGTTTTCTTCTCTTGAATCCGAGATATACAGAGAAAACATCGTCTCGTTCTCTCTTTAACAAAATACTGTATAAAATTGGCACTTGTTATTATGTAAATCTTGTGGTAACAAATGAAATAATTGTTGTCGCGTTATTTTTCCAAACAGGGTTTTAACAAATGGCAGAAACATTAAACAAACTAGTGATATTAAAGGCAAGAAATATTTCTAATGAATGGGAAAGATCTATTTGTTTTTGTCTGTTTGAATTGTGTTTAGCGCCACTTTAAGCAATTTTTCAGCTATTTCATGGCGTCCAGTTGTTATTACAATACCAAGAGGACCCCCCCCCCCCCCCAATTGGTAGGAAAACTGGCAATCGTTGCCAACTAATATTGGAGTCGAGCGCACCTTGCCTCAGTGAGACTCCAACCCGCAATCTCAGTGTTGACAGTCCACGTGATCAATAATAGACGAACTACGTTGACCACTCTACCACCGAGGCCCCCGGGAAAAATCTGAAGTATGCAATAAAAGCGATGTGTTTTCCATTTCCGATTGTCATAATAATGAACCCCTAGAATATTTTACTTAGTTCTTGGTTTCTATGTTTCTAGCTTTGTACGAAGCAATTATCATACTAAAACACACAAAAAGAGAAATCATTATCGCAGTGTGATATACTTTTCTGAATGTGTAAACACGCGATTCCTATACTACACAAAACACATCAAAGAAAAATCTTTCAAATCAATTAGTTTCCGTGGTTTTATGCCAATTCATCTGATAATTGGATTTAGATGTATGTTATCGTAAAAAGTCGAGTAGATCAATTACAAATAATTCAGCGTATATCAATTACAAATACAAAACAGACCGAAACAAAAACCAGAACAGACATACTACAATACACGGAAATACATGTGTTTCAATGAACTGAACCCTGATACTTAATATAAAACATCTTCAATTCAAAATCGATCGTTGATTATTTCAAAATACTCACATCATAGATAGATATTTCCGCATACAATTTCTATAGATCTACATATTATCTAGAACACAATAATACATATCCCCAGCGTGTATTATCACTTTAGTAAACATATCATAAAACATCAATATGGACTTGCGCATTTCAATGTTCTTGTTGTCAAGGAAACGGTAGTCTGCTAGAAAAAAGCCACACCAAAATGGAATCAATAATAGTGAATATTTAAATCACAGAGACAATATGCTATTTATCGTAACAGTAGCTAAATGATGGGTCGATGTGGAATCATTAAAGAACTTCAAACAGAAATTGGGTTTAAAAATCCAATAAAACAAGAAATTTAGGAACAATTAATTCATATTGGCGGTATTAATATGCTTATAAAAGAATTGCACGCGCAAATCATCGATTGCAGATGTCTTCAAACTGTTTTAAGTATTTTCAAAGCAAAAGGTAGGCTTGATCAATCAACGCTATAGTCTTTCGGGAAGAGAAAATAGCTAATAGGAATATAGCGGTTTTACCTTTTGTCCTTTTCTCTACAGTAATTACACGATGATATTGGCTAAGTTATTGGTCCATGGCTTGGTACATTAGCGTGGTGTGCAGCCGAATGCCAATAGAGAGGGCGGAGAACCAATAACTAAGCCTTTATAGAAATCACCCCGTAACTAGGAGAAAATTAACAGCATATGAATTTAATATTTTTTTCATAATCACGCCTTACAAATACCGACGGTCCGTATTGACTGGTTCAGCAATATATATCATACGGCTTACTTTAGGTTAAAAATGACATTTACATACAGTGTTTTATGTGCTTAAATTATAATTCTAATATGACGTCATGTTTTCGCTATGTAAACAAAGCCACGTTAAAATTCAAATAAATTTAGTTCGCAATTTAATTCTTACGCATTTAATTTCGTAAGATTTCGGTTTCAGTAGGTTGGATTTTATCAAAATTTTCACTTTTCTTACCATAATTACCATTTTTTAAAATTAAATTGTTATTTTTAATCTGAATTTTGAGATTTCCATGATTCAACACACAGCCATTTAATTATTTGTCTCACCACTTTTCATAATGACACGCGGAAGCAATGTGGAACAGACATAGAGTTTTAAATAATTCATGCATACCAAACTAAATTGGAGACTAAACGCAGTCACTAAAAAGACATTACAGGTTTTCTTAAATAGGTGCCTACGAAACATCATTAGAATAAAGTGGCCAAATAAAATCAGAAATGAAGATCTCTGGATACGTACAAAACAAGAGCCAATTGAAAGAACAATCACAGAAAGACGGTGGAAGTGGACTGGTCTCACACTGAGAAAGAACAACAACAATGTGACCAAACAGGCACTAGAATGGAATCCCCAATGACATCGTAAAAGTTGCCGACCAAAGAACACCTGGCGGAGGAATCTAACATCTGACCTACAGAAGATTGGTAAAACATGGGGAGAGGCAAGAACAACAGCCAAAGACAGGAAGAAATGGAGAGCAGCAGTGGTCGCCCTATGTCTCCCATGGGAGGAAGTGGATTAAGTCAAGTTAGTCAAACTAAATTGTCATTTTAACATGGGTGGTCATTATATTCGTGATATTTAAAATATTCATGAATATAATGCCCACCCATGTTAAAACGACGATAAAGTATAGTACGCATGAATTATTTCTTAATTTTTCTAATGGATCTGCAAGCAATTATACAATTGCGTGCATATGGTTTCGTTTTAATTTATATTTATTTATCATTAGAATGTGCTTTAGAAATACACTATTTCGATATACAGTTAACATAATTGGTATGTATAAATGTCTAATGAGTTAGCCCAACAATGTCGCTGTTGTAATTTCAACTCTTAAGGTATCCGACCCATAATTGACCACGTGATCATATTTGGTGTCCCGGATGTCCATTGTTTGTCAATGAAGCAGACCTCGGTAATGTTCGGCAAACATCGGAACTACTATTTGAGCAACTAATTTTGTTTCTCAAAACTGTTAACATTGACTCAAAGTAAAACAATATATTTACTTTGTATCATTAATTAGTAATATATTGAGTAAATAAATTTGCATTTCTTGGTCTAAAAATAAAATTAAACGGTGACTTCAATTATGGGTCGGATACCTTAAATTCATTTGAATTCATATACCCGTATAATATGAATATCCATCCAAGGTAAATGGACCGATTTATCAATTTATCAATTTCAATTATCACACAAATATCACAGAAAATCCAAATATCACATGTGGGTAACACACAAATATCAAGACAATCCTAATATCACAGGTGGGAAACACACAAATATCACAGAAAATCCAAATAACACAGGTGGGCAACACAAATATCTAGACGACCCTGATATCACAGGTGGGAAACACACAAATATCACAGGTGCGTAACACACAAATATCAAGACAATCCTAATTTCGCAGGTGGGAAACACACAAATATCACAGACAATCGTAATATCACAGGTGGTTAACACACAAATGTCACAGACAATCGTAATATCACATGTGGGTAACACACAATTACAGAGAATCGTAATATCACAGTTGGGTAACAAACAATTACAGAGAATCGTTATATTACAGGTGGGCAACACACAAATATCAAGACAATCGTAATATCACAGGTGGTTAACACACAAATGTCACAGACAATCGTAATATCACATGTGGGTAACACACAATTACAGAGAATCGTATATCACAGGTGGGTAACAAACAATTACAGAGAATCGTTATATTACAGGTGGGTAACACACAAATATCACAGACAATCGTAATATCACAGGTGCATGGGTAACACACAAATATCACAGACAATCGTAATATCACAGGTGGATAACACACAAATATCACAGACAATAGTAATATCACAGGTGCCAGGGTAACACACAAATATCACAGACATTCCTAATATCACTGGTAGGATCACACAAGTTATTACATGAATAGAATTTTAGGTGTTTTTGATTGGTCTAAAAACAACTTTCGGGTCACGATAAATCGCAACAGTATTAAAATTACCTAAAATGTGTTTACGTTGCACGATTCCGCTGCATAGTAGTCAAGCGGAATCCGATATCGACCTGGTTTTTATGTTTTAGCCAATTAGAATAGGTGTCTTAATAAATTCATTTGTCCAATCAAATCGATTGTATTAATTGTTTTGTAATTCATTGACGTATGTTACGCATACATCGTGCGTGCCATGTCAACAACAAATGGGAGAAACGTCGGCTCTGCAATATATTGATTCATTTATACTCTTCTCAATATTTGAAACTGGAATTTCAGGATTATCAGCAAATTGATATCAAAATAAAGTATTTAATAAAAAATATTAAAGATAACTAGCATTATAAAAATTACAAAATGTAAGTAGGTGCTCCAGTAGAAATGGCATTCTCTTGAGATGGTGGTTTTATTCATGTAATAAAAAAATTAAAGACTTTGACATACGGTCGCTGTCAGGATTTATCAGCCCTCAAAAATGTATATTCACCTCGCCTATTACATTTTCTCTGGCTGATAAATCCTGATAGCGACCTATATCAAAGTCATTAATTGTATAATATCACAGAAAATCGTAATATAACAGATGGATAACACACAAATGCCACAGACAGTCGTAATATCACAGAAAATCCAAATATCACAGGTGGGAAACACACAAATATCACAGAAAATCCAAATAACACAGGTGGGCAACACAAATATCTAGACGACCCTGATATCACAGGTGGGAAACACACAAATATCACAGGTGCGTAACACACAAATATCAAGACAATCCTAATTTCGCAGGTGGGAAACACACAAATATCACAGACAATCGTAATATCACAGGTGGTTAACACACAAATGTCACAGACAATCGTAATATCACATGTGGGTAACACACAATTACAGAGAATCGTAATATCACAGTTGGGTAACAAACAATTACAGAGAATCGTTATATTACAGGTGGGTAACACACAAATATCAAGACAATCGTAATATCACAGGTGGTTAACACACAAATGTCACAGACAATCGTAATATCACATGTGGGTAACACACAATTACAGAGAATCGTATATCACAGGTGGGTAACAAACAATTACAGAGAATCGTTATATTACAGGTGGGTAACACACAAATATCACAGACAATCGTAATATCACAGGTGCATGGGTAACACACAAATATCACAGACAATCGTAATATCACAGGTGGATAACACACAAATATCACAGACAATAGTAATATCACAGGTGCCAGGGTAACACACAAATATCACAGACATTCCTAATATCACTGGTAGGATCACACAAGTTATTACATGAATAGAATTTTAGGTGTTTTTGATTGGTCTAAAAACAACTTTCGGGTCACGATAAATCGCAACAGTATTAAAATTACCTAAAATGTGTTTACGTTGCACGATTCCGCTGCATAGTAGTCAAGCGGAATCCGATATCGACCTGGTTTTTATGTTTTAGCCAATTAGAATAGGTGTCTTAATAAATTCATTTGTCCAATCAAATCGATTGTATTAATTGTTTTGTAATTCATTGACGTATGTTACGCATACATCGTGCGTGCCATGTCAACAACAAATGGGAGAAACGTCGGCTCTGCAATATATTGATTCATTTATACTCTTCTCAATATTTGAAACTGGAATTTCAGGATTATCAGCAAATTGATATCAAAATAAAGTATTTAATAAAAAATATTAAAGATAACTAGCATTATAAAAATTACAAAATGTAAGTAGGTGCTCCAGTAGAAATGGCATTCTCTTGAGATGGTGGTTTTATTCATGTAATAAAAAAATTAAAGACTTTGACATACGGTCGCTGTCAGGATTTATCAGCCCTCAAAAATGTATATTCACCTCGCCTATTACATTTTCTCTGGCTGATAAATCCTGATAGCGACCTATATCAAAGTCATTAATTGTATAATATCACAGAAAATCGTAATATAACAGATGGATAACACACAAATGCCACAGACAGTCGTAATATCACAGAAAATCCAAATATCACAGGTGGGTAACACACAAATATCAAGACAATCCTAATATCACAAGTGGGAAACACACAAATATCACAGGTGGGTAACACACAAATATCAAGACAATCGTAATATCACAGGTGGTTAACACACAAATGTCACAGACAATCGTAATATCACATGTGGGTAACACACAATTACAGAGAATCGTAATATCACAGGTGGGTAACACACAATTACAGAGAATCGTTATATTACAGGTGGTTAACACACAAATATCACAGACAATCGTAATATCACAGGTGGGTAACACACAAATATCACAGACAATCGTAATATCACAGGTGGGTAACACACAAATATCACAGACAATCGTAATATCACAGGTGGGTAACACACAAATATCACAGACAATCGTAATATCACAGGTGGGTAACACACAAATATCACAGACAATCGTAATATCACAGGTGGGTAACACACAAATATCACAGACAATCGGAATATCACAGGTGGGTTACATACAAATGCCACAGACAATCCTAATATCACAGGTGGGTAACACAAATGTCACAGACAATCGTACATTAATACATAAAACAAACGTTGTGGTAACATTTCCTTGGTCCTTGGTATCGTTTAACGCCAGGTTCAACATTGTATGCTGTTTGTTAGTCCAGTTTTTAGGCGAGGAAGGTGGAATGCCCGATTAAACCCCCGATCTTATGAAGAAAATCGGGCAATCCACATAAAAGAAGGAGTCGAGCTTAACCTGCACAAGTAAGTCTTGAATCCGCAGCATAATTGTTGACAAGCTGTCATGTGTTTAAAAGTTGCTGACTAACTACCTTAACCGCTCGGCTACCTAGCGCCCTTCTCAAGTAAGTACAACAAATAACACACAAATGAAATTTCTACAACTGATACAGATATTTCTTTACATCCTGTGAATTTGTTTTACCTTCATTGTTTTTATCGGCAGTGATATTGTCTTTACGTGCAATGTTTTTTTTTCCCGACGCATTCACTTTTTACCCTTTGGCCTCATGACACTTCACCTCTCGAAAAATCAAGTAACATGATCGTAATTCTGTTTCTTTATCAGTCAAAAAACCAATTGGACGGGGGTTCGGAACAGGGTGGTAAATTGGCAATTCACCTGTCACATTTTGTACTATTATTATTAGATTTTGTCGTCTGTTTGTTTAGAAAATTATTTTATCGTGCAATTTAAGTATTAAGAGCTGCTGTTTGTAAAATTTAATATCAAACAACTTGTATAAAATTGTTAAATATTGTTTATTTGAAGTACAGCGCAAATTTCTTGGGCGGCCGTCGTAGTACACACATAGATAGAGAGTTGTGGCTCTTATTGTAAAGTATACTTTGCCTATTCAGTAAATTTTAAACTGTAAACATTTTATTAACAAATTTCTAATAATCAATTTGTTTTCGTTATTGTATAACTGCTATGGTGCTCGCAGAAAATCATTTCTATATCTTAGGCAGTGGGTTTCAATACATAATAGCAATAAACGTTCTGGTATACATGTACATGTACAACAATGATAAAATATTTTTAATAAGTATTTTATACATACATGTTTGTATGTGCTGTGTGTATTTATGTATTCTAGCCTATCTGACGTATATGTATGATATTGTGAACTGTGCTTATAGGTAATTGTTTCACATGTTTGTATGTTATGTTTTTTGTGTATTAATGTATGTCTCTGTTGTCAGATTTGTCTGTCATCTGATATTGAAAACAGTATTATTTTGTCCTCTTGTACACGTTTGTGTCTAAGTGAATAAAGCATTGTCTTAGTCTTGTCTAGTTGAATGTAAATTATCAATTTTATGTTAACTGTATGCTTGGTAAATCTGTTAATATCGAAAACACGAAAACAAAATAATCTGTAGAAATATAAAAACACATATGGAGGGGGGGGGGGGCGGGCACACATGTATAAATTAATAATTATAAACTCGTTTCACTGGAGACTAGTGTTAATTTATAGGTTACGATTTCTTTCACGTAGTAATAATTGTCCGTCAGTACTTCCCCAAAAATATTTCCATCAAACATTTCTGGTCTATTGAAACGGGGAATTTGTATGATAATAATGGCGATTCGTAGTTCAATGCATAATTCAATTTATATCTTTACTACACATTACAGATTTCACGTCACATTTAATTAGCATTGAATTGACATTTTGTGTTCATGTTAATACAAAATTCTAATTAGAATATTTTACTTAGAAGTTTCCATTTTAAAAGATAGTCAAAATTAATAAAATAGCAAACTGTAATGAATATTGATGCATGTAGGTAAATATTTGCTTATGAAATTTATTTTTTTTAAAGGTGCTGTTTTTAAATTTTAAAATGTTAACTTACTTGTTTTCGAGTTAATATATACGCTAAATCGCAAATAAGAACTTACAACTCCGAGATATACATAGAAAGGTTTGTATATTTTTGATCTACCATTGTCGTCTTCGCTCGGGATAAAATAATACAACATAAATGGTCACCCCGTGGTAAAACAATGATAAACCACAGCCATCAGTGAATTATTTCTTAATTTATGTCAGTTTATCATTACTTAATGACGTCCTGAATACAGCTTGCTGGACGTAAATCAATCATTCCATCGAGGAGTGGGTTTATCATTACTGTATATATATATATATATCTTTATTCTCTAAAACCACAAGACAGCAGTACAGAGAAACAAAAAGTAATAACAAAATGAACACACACACACACCCACACACACACACACACACACAATCACTCACACCCCCCACACAAATACAGTAATATACAAACTAAAACACAAACTAAACACTTAAACTAAAAAGCAATTAAACTCAGCCTGGGATAGCCAAGGTTTTGTTAATTATTTTTAATAAACTTGACAAGCTTAATCAATTTTGATATATTGTGACTATTCATAAGGTCACTAAATTTAATCACATTTGGTCGTTTAAAATAGTAACAGGGAATAAACTTTTTACGACTTTCTAGTAAAAAAGGACAAACAAGTTTATAATGATATTCATCACATATATCGTTTTGTCTACAAATATTACAGATGCGATTATTTCTGGTTATGTTTGACCATCTACCTTCTTCTATTGGCAGTCTATGATTAACTGTTCGGAACTTACATAAGTCAATAATCATTTTGTTATCTAACAATTTAAAATACTCTTCTTGTTCTATGACATTTTTAAAAAGTCTATAATTCAAAGTTTGGTGAATTTTGTACAGTATCATTCCAGGTTTGAATAAATTGGTCCTTAAGATTTTGTTTTACAGAAGATATTAACCAATTCGTGTTCATAAAATTTTGATTGTCCCAAACATATGATAGTCCACATGTATTCAATATTTTTTTGACATTGTTATACCAGTTGAATTCCTTTCTTTGGTGATCTAACAAACTTAATGCCAGACTATATAAGATAAAAGGGGTTTTAGATATTTTGCCTGCTAGTAACTTAGACCAAAACGATATAACCCTAACTTTAATATCAATATCTAACGGAAAGCGCCCTAGTTCACCATAAATCATACATGATGGGGTAGATGCTTTCAGGTGTAATAACAATTTACAAATTTTGAGATGAACTTGTTCAACCATGTCGAGGTTTCCAAATCCCCATACCTCGGAGCCATACAGTAAGACTGGTTTCACCATTTTGTCAAAGAGATCAAGTTGACATGTAATTGATAAATTATGTAATCTTCCTAGTTTAAGTACTTCATACAATGCTTTTGTGGCTTTCTTAACAGCTACCTGTTTTGCTACATTAAATGAGCCATATCTTGACAATGTAACACCTAAAAAATTAAATTCTTGAACTATTTCTAGCTCGTGGCTATCCAAGTAAAATTTAAGTTTGTTTGAGATTTTTCCTTTAGAAAATATCATAATTTTTGTTTTATCGATATTAATCTTAAGCTTCCAGCTTTTGCAGTAATCTGAAAAAGCATCTAAAAGATTTTGCATACTATTTTCATCTTCGGCCAACAAAACAGTATCATCAGCATATAACAGTGAAAATAGTCGAATATAAATATCAAATTTTTCATCAATGTCAGTGGTTATTGAATCAAGACCTCTAATATCACAGCTTGATAAGAAGGAATCAAGGTCATTAAAAAATATCGAAAATAAAAAGGGGGACAAATTTTCCCCTTGTCGTACACCATTAAGACATGGAAAAAAGCGGACGCTTCCCTTTTGTAAACAATTCTAGATTTTGTTTCATAATACAGATTAAAAATTACTTTGTACATTTTACCGTTTATATTATTCATCAAAAGTTTATACCATAGGCCTTCTCTCCATACTTTATCGAAAGCCTTTTCGAAGTCAATAAAACAACAAAACAACTTCTTTCTTTTACATTTCAATAATTCAAATAACATAAACAGAGAGAACAGACTATCGGTGGTAGAATAATTTTTTCTAAAACCAAATTGGTTTTCATTTAATATCAAAAATTCGTCCGAGAATTTGTTGAGTCGCTCATATAGAACGGAAGTGAAGAGTTTACTTAAACAACTCAGGATCGTAATAGGTCTGAAGTTTTTAGGGTCAGAGGGGTCGCCTTTATTTTTATATAAAGGTTTAATATCCCAAGCCAACCATTTCTCGGGTATTATTCCAGTTTCAAATATTAAGTTGAAAAGGTATTCATAAGTCGCTATAAACGTGTCAGCCGTCGATGTCTTGACCAGAAGCTTTGTTATTTTTCAGTTTTTTTATACAGTTAAATATCTCACTCTGCGTAATTTTCGCATTGAGCTCTTCATTCAGAGTTTCAACATCATCAGGATCAATATTAGGAAATATGGTAGTATCATTTTTCTCGGGAGCTTCGTTTAGTTTACTGAAAAAGTCGTATAAAGATTCTAAGGAAATATTAGGCCCCTCATGTCTGTCACCCTTAAGTAGCTTCCAAAACTCCCTTGGATTACTCGACTTTAGTTCGTCTATATCTCTCGATACTTTCATTCTATATGAGCTCATATCTATATCCATCGCTTTTTTATAAGCCTTTAGCTTCTTTAACTTTTACTTTATTATCAAGTGTTTTATGTTTTCTATAACACCTCTTTTGCTTTCTATAAACACGCCTGGTACTTTTACTTTTCTCACCGAACCAAGGCTTAGTATTCAGTTGTTTATTATGATATTTTGGGGTATTTTTTGCAGACATAGTTTTTGATCCAGATGTGTCTCTGACTGAGCTTATAAAAATATTACAAATTTCCAAAATTAAATCAATACTTTCATCTATCACGGTATTTTGTAGCGCTAAAAGTTTTTCATTTAATGAAGAAACTATGTCTCTATCGATTTTGTTTTGGAATTCCGCTTTCTTTTCATTATCCCATTTATTAATATATTCACGATGACCTAGGGATTTTGAGTATGTATCGTGAAGTCTGTCCCTTGTAGTAGATTCTAAACATTTGCGATTAAGAGTAACCTTAAGAGGAGTATGGGCGTCTGAGAAAAGGGAGCTAAACTCCAACACTTCAAAATTAACAATTGAGGATAACATATTTACATTTGATAAACAGTAGTCTACTACACTAACATTTTTACATGTACATTTACCGTGTATAGCATCTACTCCTATTCTACCATTTACAATAAAAAAAATCCTGATTTTTACATAGATTCAGCAGTTTATTACCATATCCATTCTTTGTTTTATCACAACTTTTCCTATTTCTAGGAATATTCAAATCATCAAGCTTTGTTACTTTGTTATACATTGAGTTGTCTACACCATTATTTTGATCGTATTCATCGACTAGAGAAAAATCGTCATCATTGGATGTTCTGCTATTAAAATCCCCAACAAGAAAAACATATCTATAGTTTAAACATATATTTTGAATATCTAAATCTAAATCATCGAAAGCCGAGTTACTTGCATACTTAGTGTTTTCTGGGGGGATGTACGCAGTTCCAAAAGCAATATCGCCATCTAAACCTAACAATTCATGTGATATCTTAAACCATGAGATCAGTTCACAGTGATTTTCAATAGGTGTAAAAAACTTTTTCAGTGACGATTTAAACCCAACTACTATCCCTCCCGATCTTCTCTTGCCAATACAGTTACGGTTTTTCATGAAAAAATCATACCCTTGTAGTTTGATATCGTCACATATATCAGTTTTAGTTTCAACAAAGCAGACAATGTCATTTGATTTTAGCAAGGTTTCAAATTCAGGATATTGTAACCTATGTTTTAGCCCACAACAATTCAAAAATAACAGTTTTAAATTGTCAGTAGGTAAAAGTTTACAAATAACATTTAAATCATCTGAACAAACACTGCGAGTTAAATCTACCCCTTCGGCTGTCCTAGCGGTGTTCCGGGGTTGACCCAACTCTCTGTCTCTTGAGCCTTTGTCTTTCGTCACCAGGTGGAGTGTTAACAGTGTTCTTATGTCGCTGCGTCGCTACACTCGGTGATGTCAGGGTATCCCTGTAAGAGCGTCGCTGTGTATTCAAAGTACTTGCTTCTACTGTTTCTTGAGTTTCGTCCTCCGCCGCGTCCGCCACATATTTTTCACCGTCTATGTATAGGGTATCTCGTACAAGCTTTACTTGTCGCTTGTGTCGTTTTGCGTCTTTCATGACAGGGTACAGTTTCTGCCTACGTTTTTCTATTTCTTCTGGAAATTGTTCTTTGATCCCAAAAGGGGTATTTCGCAACAGGTAGCCCTTGCTGAGAACGAGCTCTAGATCTTTCCTGAATATGAATCGGGCGACGATAGGTCTACCACCGTTATAAGATCTCCATTTTATTCTATGTACGTTGCCTAGTTCTACTCTATTTTCTATACCAAGCTCATGTAATAAAAAGCTTCTAAGCTTTTCTTCACAGTTTTCATTCTGGTAATATTTTAGGCCAGTGAAAATAAGATTGTTCTTCATTGATCGGTATTTGAGATCTAATATTTCTCTTTTGATTTCATCAAGCTCTTTTGTACCGTTTCTGTGCGACCAAAACGAATCGACATGAATTTGCTCGAACTCGGTTTTCAGTTTTTCAACTTCAACTTTATTATTAGCACAGGCCTTCTCGATTGCTTCAACTTGTCTCTTCTGAATATCACATTTTGCCTTGGTTTCATCAAACAGTTCACTCATAGCTACAACTGATGTTTCAATTTCTTTATATTTTGTTTCGGGGCCTCGGTGGCCGAGTGGTCAAGGTAGTTCGTCTACTATTGATCACGTGGTCTGTCAACACTGAGATTGCGGGTTCGATTCTCACTGCAGGCAGGGTGTACTCGACTCCAATCTTAATTGACAAGGATTGCCAGTTTTCCTACCGCAGGTCGGGGGTTTTCTCCGGGTACTCCGGCTTCCTCCCCCAATAAAAACTGGACGCCATGATATAGCTGAAAAATTGCTGAAAGTGGCGTTAAACATCATCAAACAAACAAACAATATATTTTGTTTCGATTTCTTTGACGGATCTCTCTAGCGGCCCTAGCCTTAAAGAAAGTGATCTAAGCTCAGACTCTACATTATCGAGTTTATTTAATTTTTCCTCTATTGCTTTCGATCGATTGTCAACTAAAGTTACCATTTGGAGTATCATATTTAACATGTATATATTATTGTCATGCTCCTTCGTTTGCGCCATAATTTGCTGACTCTCTAGTAATAGTTTTGACGTTTCAGAAAGCGACATATCTCGAACATATATATGAATGAGTAAAATGTTTCAGGTATGAATGAGTGACGTAGTATTAATCCTCTACAGTCCAAAGTCCAATTTACAGTGAAATGTTGTGAGCACTTTCTATCACCACATATAACAAAGCCCCGGGCACAAGTCAGGTCTCATTGAGTAATTTAAAAATTTTAAGAAGACAAAGTTCTGCAGTATAAATATGGACTCTGCGGACCTCCCAACATCTAAATTTCTAAATCAATAAAGAATAGTTCTAGTATATTCACATTTTGCGAACTTTTATTCCACAGGTCACTTGCTGACTGTTTATAATCCATAGTTTTCTGAGAGCAACAAAACACAACCTTCTCTTGATGTCACGTGGTCGAATAGTATGTGATGTTATCATCACTTAATGTGAGTTTTCCTGACTTTATCGGATGCAAAGTAATGATAACATCACATAAAGTAATGATAAACTCAAATAAAGTAATGATTACAGCAGATACAGTAATGATAACATCACATAAAGTCATGATTACATCAGATACAGTAATGATAAACTCACATAAAGTAATGATAAACTCAAATAAAGTAATGATTACATCAGATACAGTAATGATAACATCACATAAAGTAATGATAAACTCAAATAAAGTAATGATTACATTAGATACAGTAATGATAAACTCACATAAAGTAATGATTACATCAGATACAGTAATGATAAACTCGCATAAAGTAAATATAAACTCACATAAAGTAAATATACACTCACATTATGATAACATCACATAAAGTAATGATAAACTAAAATAAAGTAATGATTACATCAGATACAGTACTTAAAAACTCACATAAAGTAATGATTACATCAGATACAGTAATGATACACTCACATAAAGTAATGATTACATCAGATACATGCAGTAATGATAAACTCACATAAAGTAATGATTACATCAGATGCAGTACTTAAAAACTCACATAAAGTAATGATTACATCAGATAAAGTAATGATAAACTCAAATAAATTAATGATTACATCAGATACAATTATGATAAACTCACATAAAGTAGTGATTACATCAGATACAGTACTTATAAACTCACATAAAGTAATCATTACTTCAGATACAGTAATGATAAACTCACATAAAGTAATGATTACATCAGATACAGTACTTATACACTCACATAAAGTAATGATTACATCAGATACATGCAGTAATGATAAACTCACATAAAGTAATGATTACATCAGATACAGTACTTAAAAACTAACATAAAGTAATGATTACATCAGATAAAGTAATGATAAACTCAAATAAATTAATGATTACATCAGATACAATTATGATAAACTCACATAAAGTAGTGATACACTCACACACAGTAATGATAAACTCACATAAAGTAAATATAAACTCACATTATGATAACATCACACACAGTAATGATAAACTCACATAAAGTAATGATTACATCAGATACATGCAGTAATGATAAACTCACATAAAGTAATGATTACATCAGATACAGTACTTAAAAACTAACATAAAGTAATGATTACATCAGATAAAGTAATGATAAACTCAAATAAATTAATGATTACATCAGATACAATTATGATAAACTCACATAAAGTAAATATAAACTCACATTATGATAACATCACACACAGTAATGATAAACTCACATAAAGTAAATATAAACTCACATTATGATAGCATCACACAAAGTAATGATAAACTCACATTATGATAACATCACACAAAGTAATGATAAACTCACATACAGTAATGATAAACTCACATTATGATAACATCACACAAAGTAATGATAAACTCACATTATGATAACATCACACAAAGTAATGATAAACTCACATTATGATAGCATCACACAAAGTAATGATAAACTCACATTATGATAACATCACACAAAGTAATGATAAACTCACATACAGTAATGATAAACTCACATAAAGTAAATATAAACTCACATTATGATAACATCACACACAGTAATGATAAACTCACATACAGTAATGATAAACTCACATAAAGTAAATATAAACTCACATTATGATAGCATCACACACAGTAATGATACACTCACACACAGTAATGATAAACTCACATAAAGTAAATATAAACTCACATTATGATAACATCACACACAGTAATGATAAACTCACATAAAGTAAATATAAACTCACATTATGATAGCATCACACAAAGTAATGATAAACTCACATTATGATAACATCACACAAAGTAATGATAAACTCACATACAGTAATGATAAACTCACATTATGATAACATCACACAAAGTAATGATAAACTCACATTATGATAACATCACACAAAGTAATGATAAACTCACATTATGATAGCATCACACAAAGTAATGATAAACTCACATTATGATAACATCACACAAAGTAATGATAAACTCACATACAGTAATGATAAACTCACATAAAGTAAATATAAACTCACATTATGATAACATCACACACAGTAATGATAAACTCACATACAGTAATGATAAACTCACATAAAGTAAATATAAACTCACATTATGATAGCATCACACACAGTAATGATAAACTCACACACAGTAATGATAAACTCACATAAAGTAAATATAAACTCACATTATGATAACATCACACACAGTAATGATAAACTCACACACAGTAATGATAAACTCACATAAAGTAAATATAAACTCACATTATGATAGCATCACACACAGTAATGATAAACTCACATACAGTAATGATAAACTCACATAAAGTAAATATAAACTCACATTATGATAGCATCACACACAGTAATGATAAACTCACATAAAGTAAATATAAACTCACATTATGATAACATCACACACAGTAATGATAAACTCACATTATGATAACATCACACACAGTAAATATAAACTCACATTATGATAACATCACACACAGTAAATATAAACTCACATTATGATAACATCACACACAGTAATGATAAACTCACATACAGTAATGATAAACTCACATAAAGTAAATATAAACTCACATTATGATAGCATCACACACAGTAATGATAAACTCACACACAGTAATGATAAACTCACATAAAGTAAATATAAACTCACATTATGATAACATCACACACAGTAATGATAAACTCACACACAGTAATGATAAACTCACATAAAGTAAATATAAACTCACATTATGATAGCATCACACACAGTAATGATAAACTCACACACAGTAATGATAAACTCACATAAAGTAAATATAAACTCACATTATGATAACATCACACACAGTAATGATAAACTCACATAAAGTAAATATAAACTCACATTATGATAACATCACACACAGTAATGATCAACTCACATAAAGTAAATATAAACTCACATTATGATAACATCACACACAGTAATGATAAACTCACATACAGTAATGATAAACTCACATAAAGTAAATATAAACTCACATTATGATAACATCACACACAGTAATGATAAACTCACATTATGATAACATCACACACAGTAAATATAAACTCACATTATGATAACATCACACACAGTAAATATAAACTCACATTATGATAACATCACACACAGTAATGATAAACTCACATACAGTAATGATAAACTCACATAAAGTAAATATAAACTCACATTATGATAACATCACACACAGTAATGATAAACTCACATACAGTAATGATAAACTCACATAAAGTAAATATAAACTCACATTATGATAGCATCACACACAGTAATGATAAACTCACACACAGTAATGATAAACTCACATAAAGTAAATATAAACTCACATTATGATAACATCACACACAGTAATGATAAACTCACACACAGTAATGATAAACTCACATAAAGTAAATATAAACTCACATTATGATAGCATCACACACAGTAATGATAAACTCACACACAGTAATGATAAACTCACATAAAGTAAATATAAACTCACATTATGATAACATCACACACAGTAATGATAAACTCACATAAAGTAAATATAAACTCACATTATGATAACATCACACACAGTAATGATCAACTCACATAAAGTAAATATAAACTCACATTATGATAACATCACACACAGTAATGATAAACTCACATTATGATAACATCACACAAAGTAATGATCAATGTTACTTTATTTGAGTTTATCATAAATATAACTTTATGAGCCTCGGTGGCCGAGTGGTTAAGGTAGTTCGTTTACTATTGATCACGTGGTCTGTCAACACTAAGGTTGCGGGTTCGAGTCTCACTGTGGGCAGAGTGCACTCGACTTCAAGGATTGCCAGTTTTCCTACCGAAGGTCGGGAGTTTCTCCGGGTACATGTACTCCGGCTTCCTCCCCCAATAATGACCTTGAATAAATAAATAAATAAATTCAGCAGTTATATTTTCTTTTCATTCGATTAATCTTGTCAAACAAAAACGCACGGCTGATCATGTGATAAATTCCTACGTATTAATTATCAGGAACGTGCGTAGTGAGTTTGAGAAGGAATTACTGTTCGACCGACACAACAAAACCAATTAATAATGAAATCTCACATAGATGGTGGAAATAATAGGATAGTTTACGCTCTGTGTAATCGTAGTTATATAAGAAATAAATTTCATTGTTTGATAAAGGAGGTTTTAACGCAAAGTATATGACTCACTCCAGTGTATTACAACCGGACATTTCCCATTGAAAGTTTAAATACACACAAAACCCTACAAGATGGAATTACTGCTATTACTTTGTGAAAGTACGATAATGAAAATTTAAAGAGGCAGCTAGGACGGCCTCATACCTATAACCAAAATTAACAATAAAAGGGATGATTTAAATGTTCAATGTTTGTGTGGAAACATTCCAACAGCATCTGCATATTGAGTATCCATCTTCTAAATGACCAGGTAATCGGTAGTCTGTGTTTCATATCATGATTTCCTTGACCTTGACATAGAGTGTTAGCTCACAGAAAAGATTCCAAACCAGAGGTTCGCAGTGACAAAATTGAAGTCATTTCATAGAAAATTTTACGGTCGTCCTTATGACTTATAATCCTTGTCACTGACCTAAAATAAATAAATAATCGTTACGGATATCTTTGTCACAATTGACCATTGATTTGTTACGTTTATCGTTACAACTTTTTCTTCTTCTTACTGGAAAATTACTAACCCCCGGATATGACTAATTACCAAATTACAACCTGACTGAAACGACGGGTGGTGCCACAGTTGGAGCAGGATTTGGCTACCCTTCCAGAGTACTTAGACTCGCCCTCGGTTTTAAGTGAGGTTCGCGCAACTCCTGTTTTGTTTTTGTGTTGTGTGTCTGTTTTGTTGTTGTAACTTCATATTTTAACCTTGGTTTTGCTGTTTTTACTTATTCTGTACTAAATACCTCTCGTTATCTTCGATTAATCTTTCTTAACATTTTTTATCAGAATATTTAAGAAATGATTATTTACATGTCCGGGTTGTCACTAGTTATCTTAATATTGTACTAGGGGGGTTCCCTGTGCTCGACCCACAGAGCAGCCCAGCGCGTCCCCGGGTGGTGGATCGGGAGACCCTCTCGTTGGGGGGTTGTCAGGTCATAATACGGAAAGCCTGACCGCGGACCGTAGTGGGTAACGTGTTTGGAGAGTGCCACGCTCCTTGCACGATAAAGACCACGTGATCAATAGTAGATGCCTAACTACCGTAATTACTCGGACATCGAAGATACGACACAGTAATATATATAGAAGTGCTGGACACACTGTATTAAAATTCTAATTACATCTGTACATGTATTAGTTGCGATGTTTCCTATCTGTATACGACTCTACGAAAGGTAAAGACTTGTTGACAAAAAACATTGCATTGACCTTTGCTGTTTATATATTAATAACGCTATTAACTTTCTTTGGACAATATCATGTTTTTGATGGTACTTGGTAGTTGCTGAAAACATCAATCAATCAATCAATCTTGTTTTTCGGTCGGTTTCTGTGCTATTGTTTTTACAATGATTGATTGATTGATTGTATGTCTGCTTTACGTCCAGCGAGCAGTATTTCAGCTATATTCAGGACGGGAACAAGTTAACCAAAAAATAAATCAACCGAAAATGGAGGTGGGATGGGTCACAGGGAATACAATTTTGACTGCCACTGGAAAAATATGTAGTTTTGGGTAGGGGCGGAAAATTTAGCCTTTTGTAGCGGCTAAAATGGGCCTACTCTTTTTCGAAATCTACAAAAGGGGTCTTTATCGTGCAAGGAGCGTGGCAATCTCCAAACACGTTACCCACTACCGTCCGCGGTCGGGCTTTCCGTATTATGACCTGACCACCCCCCAAAGAAAGGGTCTCCCCTATTCTCTCTGTTTACGAATTATCGTGGATTAATCAATGTATAAAAATTATTTGTTTTTAAAAACTTTAATATAATATGAACTTTAACAATAAAAATAACAGTACCAAAATTACATCGCAAATGGTAATATCACAGATAAATAAAAACGATATATCACTGAACTGTAAAAATATACACAAACAGACACAAAAAGCATGTATATAAAACAACGAAGTTAGCTAGCCATCGTCAATACTGTCATATATATTTAGCACTATAATTCTTCCAGTTTGTAATTCAAATTCGAATTGCTCTTCTTGCTTGTCGGCGCTTCACTCCTGCAGTCCATGACTTGGACTTTGCTCTGAAATGACGCAAGTCGGCTGAATGCTCGGAATGGAGCATAGGTCTGTAACTGACTGGGTCACATAATGTGGGATGTTCGTTAAAGAATGCTTTGTAGCCTCCGTCTAGTACATAAATCTCTGGAAAATTCAATGCAGGGTAATTCTCCTTGTTCAGTTCACGATCTTTGCTTCTCAAAAAGCGAAGCATCTTTGGTCCCCTTTCTGAAGAAAATTCACAATGAAAAATTATTAATTGTCTTTCAGTCTTTTGCTGCTGTAGAAGATCCAATATTGTCTCATGTAAAAATCTGTTCTCAGCTTCTTTTATGTGGCCTCCTTCAAACTCATACGGGTATCTGCAGTCGATAATCCTGTAGCTGTCTATGACGTCATCATAACCACCTTCAATTACATCAGCGAGAGTCTTTGGGGAGATGCTTTTCAGATCTTGATGTGTACCCGATATCGTTGGAAGTATGTGAGTTCTGCTACCGTCGGCGATCAAATCTTCGCAAAGTGACAACTTATTGACTGCCATTTTCACATCATCGCATACGCTTGGACATTTTTTTAAACGTTTGTTTTCTATGTTTTGTTTAGTTGACAAATGTTTATTTGTAACTGGCGTATTAAATCTAAGATCAGAAGTATCACATCCATCTAGATAGGTACGTGGTCTCTTTTTTTCGGGAGTCATACAGAGAAATAAATTATCGTCTGCTTTCTTATGCATGTCATCTCCATCCGTGAATAGTCTTCTGGAAATCATAGTATGTGTTCTGTAGTTTTACAAATACTTGTTATGGTATAAATATGAGAATTTTTACTATTTATATGTTTTTACTCGAAATTGGCAGAATGTTCATAACTCCATAAGAACAGAGAACCGTACTCACTTTATTGCTCAAATTTAAAAAAAAGTGTTCACTTTCGGCTTGACCATGTTCGCTTGGAACTTGATTAATCTTGTCAAAGTTGAAAGCGCAACTAATCATAATTTGTCAAGTGTCCTGATTAACTGACCATAATTAATGCGGAAACCATGGAATTGTAAACAAGTATAATTACAAAACCTTTCCGAATACATGTATTTCCAATTAGAATTTGTAAATAGTTAACACTTTTATGAATTATTCTAATGATAATAATAAAAATATAGGGATAATTGAAATAATAAAAAATGTTATAGCGGCCCTAAACGGAAACATCCGTGTAAACAAACTATATACAAATACAACTGAACCTAAACGATAAAGCGTAAATAAAACTTCAGGATTTAATACAGGCAGAGACTTATAAAATGTTTGTCTCTAGAAATATACAGATTACCAGCTTCTATGATACAAACTAAATATAGACTATTACTAGACATAATGATGAACTCCTGGAGAAAAAAATGTTGAAAGGTATTTTATGCAGGAAATCATTCGACGAGGGCCCTCGCTGCCCAAGTAATTGACATAGCTAGTTAAATACTGTTAAACATCGGCATGATCCTTACTTCGTGCATTGTATCTACTTTTTTTCAGAAAAAGATCTAAGCTCAAATCTAAATGTATGAATGTCGCAGGACATTGAAGAAAGCTTACCACGTTGTTAATTCATGCAGGTGAGATGAACAAGCGGCTCTCAAGAAATGCTGAACAAACACATGCAAATAAATTGTTTTCTAGACAAACTTTCTATGAAAATTATGTTTTTAAAATCCTATTAACCAGTATTCAAGACAAATTGTTAACATTTTCCAATAAAGTGTATATTTAGCACGAAAGGGTAAAATTATAAATGAGAAGATAATCGTGGCATCATTTCTGCGCGATTTTGATTGAGGTATTCAAAATATGTCTCTCGGAAGAAGCTACTTATCGAACCGGAAGTGCCCGTTTTCGTGTCTAGCATCCATAAAGTTTTGCATTCAAGGGAACATCAGCTCATTTGTCATATTGTGATATGGTCAGCAACCATATATATATTTTTTATTTAAGTCAACATAAAAGTCATTCAGGCACTGTGACTTCCGGGTAAAAAGTTCCTAACATATATATTTCGATTATGAGAGCAAAGCTTATTTATCTTGGTACAATTTTGAGTTCCATGAATAAAACCTCTCATTTCATGTTTATTTTCAACATTTTTTATCGGATATTGATATTGTATGTTTTTAGTGAAATTCGACACATTTCAAATAATAATAAAAAATGTAAAAGTCAGATGAAAATGATAAATATAAACGTGAAATTGGAGGTTTTATGTTATAGAACTAGTACAATTTTAAGAACATAAATGACACCGCTTGAAAGACAACAATGTTGTTGTTTTGTTTTAGTTTATTTTTTTTTTAAATTTGGATTGAGGTAAAAACTCTCAATTAATCTTAGGTTTCATTAGGCAACATAAGTATACAAAATAGTACTTGATTTAAATGATTTGGTAGATATATGTCATGTGCTAAGTTATGCTTAACGGTACCGACCATATTGTAACTTTAATCAGCAATGGGTTATTACTTATGAACAAATCTTTATTTTTCATTAAATCAACAATAAAAATGTTTATGACAGAAATACCAAATAAAATCGAGAAAATATAATGTCTAATAGTCTCACGTCCGCAGTTCCAAATGACAGTATTAGGAAAGCGGCTGTACTCCGTATTTGCCGAAAATGTGTATGGGGTTTAGTTTTTGTTCATTTGACATTCAAGGTAGTGATTTTCTTTTAAAATATTAAAATATTTTAATAGATTACGTTTATAATTTTTAATTTGATCTCAGTGTACAAAGACTTTACTTTAAATATCATCAATTTTATTTTGATTACAATAAAAACATATATGTAGTTCTCGCATTACCTGTTTATATCTACCTTTCTCAATTTCAATGTTATGATTAGACAATATAAATTTTCTAATGAGTTTTCTGTTTTCAAAATTAAAATCGGAAAGATACAACTCATTTTGTTTCTGTTTTTTTTTATGATTCCTTTAGAAATATATGCCATTTTATTATTCTTTATATAAGACTAGTGCGAATAAAGTTCATTTTTAATATTCTAGAATTACTGCATCCTCCCAAGTCACGGTTTCTGTGTTCACATGTTTCCACGAAAGGGTTCCTTGGCCACATGTGTACACAGATACCCTGACTTTTGAGGATGCAATTACTGACTTTAATATAGAACGTTATCAGGATTTCTCAATAAGAAAAAAGAGGTGAACATAAATTTTTAAGCGTTGAGAAATACCGATAACGGTCAGTAACTGTTTTATGTCATGAATAAAACCAACAAATCATTGTCCATAGTAGCAAATCCATTTTAATCAGACGCGTTCATTTTGGTTGAGATTGATTGATTAATGGTGTTTAATGCCCGAGCAGCATTATTTCAGCTATATTCAGGCGATTTTGGTTGAGAAGATTTTGTGTTACAATATCGTCATGAATCAGATCAGAAAACAAGTTATTGTTGGTTCCGCTTGAATGCTTGTGCAGCGGACAAATATAACCATATTTTCATGTTTTATTCATTTTTAGTGCTGTTGCGATATAAAATACGACGGTTTATTCGTGCCAAACAACAAACAGATAAAAATATTTATTTCGTTTGTACGGTTAATTAAATCGTTTGTACGATTTATTAAATCGTTTGTACGATTTATTAATCTATTTGTAAGGTTTATTAAATCGTTTGTACGGTTTATTAAATCGTGTGTACGATTTATTAATCCGTTTGTACGGTTTATTAAATCGTTTATACGGTTATTAAATCGTTTGTACGGTTTATTAAATCGTTTATACGGTTATTAAATCGTTCGTATGACTTATTTATCCGTTTTTACGGTTTATTAATCCGTTTGTACGGTTTATTAAATCATTTGTACGGTTTATTAAATCGTTTTTACAATTTATTAATCCGTTTGTACGGTTTATTAAATCGTTTGTACGGTATGGACCACATGGTCTTTGTAGTTGACGATCTACTTTTGAATAACAGGGACTTTGGGGACCATGTGGACTAGGTAGTTGGCCATCTGTTATTGATTACCCGGGACCGTAGGGCCACATGATCTAGGTAGTTGGCAATATACTATTGACAATGAGGGAACATAGGGACCACATGAATAAACCGTTCAAACGAATTAATAAACCGTACAAACAATTTAATAAACCGTACAAACGAATTAATAAACCGTTTAAACGATTTAATAAACCGTTCCAACGGATTAATAAATCGTACAAACGATTTAATAAACCGTACAAACGAAATAAATATTATTTTCTTTTTGTTGTTTGGCACGAATAAGCCGTCGTATTAGCATGACCTCGAAGTTGTGTTTTAACCAACAAAAAAAAAACAAGCAAAATTCTATTCGTGTAAAACCTTGAGTAACCTTTTCTTGGAGCATATAGGGTTTTTAATCTTCCAATTTTTGAATATACAGAATAAATAAGTGAGCTTTACCATTATTACTTATAGTACCAATTACATCTGTGCGATCGATACCCCATATCTGTATCTGAATATAATATTACCAAAATGTAGGAATTGCAAAGTTGCACAACATTATTATCTGCGGCATTCAGCTCATCAACTGACATTAGTACATTGTGAAAGCAAAGAGAATTCTGCTGTCATTATTGTCCAAGACCCTCAAGTTCTAAATGTAATGATTCTTTTCTGATAACTAAAAGTTGGTTAGACTCTTTTAGTTCATTGTTTACATCCAGCAAGTCTTTTATTGTTTGCTCTTGCTGCTTGATTTTAGATTCCAGCTGAGTAAAGTAACCAGTTAGAGCATTATCAACACTAGATTTTACTCAGTTAGAGCACTATCAACTCTAGATTTTACAACTGCCGTTAATACTGGTATAAGAACAGGTGTTTTGACTTCCACTAAACTATGACTGTCTAAAGTTTGTCGGATTAATTCTAGTACCCTCGGTTGTGTCAAATATTATTGGATGGGACTGGACATCAATCAATCAATCAATCAATCAATCAATCAATCAATCAATCAATCAATCAATCAATCAATCAATCAATCAATCAATCAATCAATCAATCAATCAATCAATCAATCAATCAATCAATCAATCAATCAATCAATCAATCAATCAATCAATCAATCAATCAATCAATCAATCAATCAATCAATCAATCAATCAATCAATCAATCAATCAATCAATCAATCAATCAATCAATCAATTAATCAATCAATCAATCAATCAATCAATCGTTTGAAACGCTTGTAATTTTTAACATTGTGACGTCACAGTGTTACTTAACGACGTCTTGACAGCGAGCTGAGATGGGCCCATCTCAAGCTAGTAGAGTGAGATGGAATAATATCGCACACTAAGATCAAAAGAAAATACTGCAAAATAGCGATAAAACGTTTTATCAAAATATTTTAATGTTATACGAGATCTGGAGTGAACGTGGAATCAGAACCACTGGCTTGGAAGGATGATGTTTTTACACAGATCGTGACTTCTTTTTAGGTTTATATCATATTTTGCATAATATAATAGTGATTGTTGTTATATATTTTTGCTCTAAAGAATGTAGGATGGTGTCCCATCAGGAAGACTGGTAAAAATTGATTTAATAAGTGCACTGAACATAATTAATATCAGTTGTATTGGTACATTTTCCACTGATGGAAATTTAAAATACCAGTGATTTAAAACATGTTTACTTTTCACATAAGGAACTTTGGTGGCCGAGCGGTTAAGATAGTTAGTTATCAACTGTTGATCACGCACATGTCTTTCAACACTAATGTTGCGGTTTCGAGCCTAAGTGAGATCAGTTCTGTGTGCTGGACACTTACTTTAATTTACAAAGATGTCATTTTTCTCTGCAAAGTTTTGTGGTTTTGACAAGGTATTCCGACATCAAATGCCGAGAAATAACAGTCCAAAAAAAACAAGTTTTCGTATTATGTAAGTCATTATCGTATAAATCAGGCTGCAATTTGTTAAATGTGTTCTTACAAGACCTTTTCTTTTCTTAAACTTTTAGAACTCATAAAACAATTACATTGGAGGGAAAAGACAGATAGAAAATTAATTGCGACGTGACTTAACGAACACTTATAGTCTTGCTTCAGATAAGACTTATGAATGTTAATGATGAACACAGCGGAATAGATTTGAATAAAAAAACTGTGTTATTTCTCGGCATGAGGCACAATAATAAAAATTCCAATTGTTTGCTCCAACCTCCTATTCAGATGCCTGTCCGACAGGTATTCCGTGCCGTTCGATCTGGACGCCATGATAGAACTGACAAATTACAAGCAAACTAAAATATCACTGCATTACTTTTATCATACGTGATCAATGTAAACAAGAGTGGCCTCAACCTGATTGACGTCTTAACGTGATCCATATAAGCAAGTGAGTGACATGTACACGTGATCTATGTGAGCAAAAGTCGCTTCCCCTTTATTGACGTTTACACGTGATCCATCAATCGAAACATCTCTCGGCCATTCATTGACGTGTATGTGATCCATTGTGAACACAAGTCGCTTCTGGGTTATTTCTCGGCATGAGGCACAATAATAAAAATTCCAATTACTTGCTCCAACCTCCTATTCAAATGCCTGTCCGAGAGGTATTCCGTGCCGTTCGATCTGGACGCCATGATAGAACTGACAAATTACAAGCAAACTAAAATATCACTGCATTACTTTTATCATACGTGATCAATGTAAACAAGAGTGGCCTCAACCTGATTGACGTCTTAACGTGATCCATATGAGCAAGTGAGTGACATGTACACGTGATCTATGTGAGCAAAAGTCGACACCCCTTAATTGACGTTTGCACGTGATCAATCAATCGAAACATCTCTCGGCCATTTCCGTTAAGCCGGAAATAACCTTGGTGATCCATGTAAGCAATTTGAGTCGCTTCCCAATCATTGACGTGTATGTGATCCATTGTGAACATGAGTCGCTTCTGAGCTTCCATCGACGTGTACTTTACTATATCTATATAAAACAGGTGGTGGCTAAGTGTAAGCATAAGACATGCGAAATTATATAGTGCACGTTAGTATGAGTTAATGTCCAGACTAACTATAATCTGCCATTACAGTGAAGAATTCAGATTAAGTTTGTATTCATTCAATTTATACATAAATCAAAACACCAGATTTCAACATAAAACAAAAAAATTAACTACATAACAAACATTGTAATTGGTTGTAATCTAGATTTTCAAGAGAACAGTCATTTTGTTGTGTGCACATAATCCATCATAACCAGAACAGCAGTGTCCTTATCCTTAGACTATACCTGTAATTAAAACAAGAAAAAGTAGAAAAACTGTCATGGTATCATACTAATAATGTGAATACTAATCAGAAATCTTACTTCACCCGTAGATTAATTGCACTGAGTAATTGTTAACTTTCGGGAAAACGACCATCCGAAATATCTTATATTGGGGGTAGGGGAGAAGAGCTGCCATCCGTTTCCAGCCGAGTCAATTCTCATACGTTTTTTTGAAATACAGGTTAATGAATTTACGCTGTTTCCACACCAATGACTCTATATAACATTTTTGACTCTATACATAGATCATGTAATTCAAAAATTGTATAGTTTAAATATATAAACATAACATGCTAAAATCTATATCGCAGTCTGTATCAACCCTTAAACTGTATCAGCTATATAATATAGAGTTCTCAGGTTTGTACAGCTTGTGATATAGATTCTGACATGTAACATTCCGTAAA
The DNA here is from genome assembly GCA_944474755.1 of Limnoperna fortunei. Classification (NCBI taxonomy): domain Eukaryota; kingdom Metazoa; phylum Mollusca; class Bivalvia; order Mytilida; family Modiolidae; genus Limnoperna; species Limnoperna fortunei. The sequence goes on from OX104116.1 coordinate 45,879,138, forward strand.
TATTTAGTTCTAAATACAATATGTTTGAATATGTGTTACATAACACAGTGTTCAATTCATATCGCATATGACAACGGCCTCTTATTATTTGCGTATTGGGGAAACTATTAACATTTTTGCTCAGACTCGGGCACCAAGTTTCGTTGAGTAATGAGGGACCCCTCAAAACGAGCGAAATCATTTCACTAATATCACATTAAATTTTCGGGGTGTCATGTCAGATAAAATTTTTCGCAAATTGAGAAACACCGAAGGGTACTCAAGGAAACTCACAAACACGCATAAAATAGTCCAGAAATGGGCTTTGCACAATTAGCTGAAAAATAACCAATACATTTTATTTATCAATTCTGTATGAAACTGCTTTTTAAATGCAACTCTAATATCTAAATTCAATTGAATAATAAATCTACTGTCCATGCTACAGCTCGGCGCAGCCAAATATCAAAATAAGACCTAATTTCCTCTCCCTTAGTCATATCTTTGACACGCACTATTTGTTACACCCCTTATCGCACATTCTTTTATCATTTTAAACCCACTTTATAGCATACTTTTGCGTTTATTCGCTATAGTATTGCATTTATTTGTAATAATTACAATTAGGTTTTGCATTTATTCGCAAACTTGCGTTAATAAGCTATGTATTGCTATTATTCGCAATGATTTTTTTTTTTATTTAGACAGTATAAACTTGAATTGCAATAAGTTTTACGTTTAAACGCAATACTTTGCTTTTATCACAATAGTTTTGCGTTTAAACGCAAGACAATTTTTTTTAAAACATTTTTTTACAAAAAGTGTCCTAAATAATTTTCTGTAATATACTTACTTATAACATCTTTAAATATCAGAATCGATTCTGAGTTCTCTTTTGATGTACAAGGACAAGTTCTTCAGTCTAGCATTAATTTCCATTAATTTTACATCTAAAGAAAATATATTTAGTTAGTTTCACACTCTTTAAAATATCTAGCAATGTGTGACCAATGTTTACGCAACAAAACATGCAATATAACCAACAACAAACAAAGGGGACAACAAACTTTGATTTTGAACTAAGCATATTTGGTGTCATACCACTCGGACACCGAGTCCAGCAGTCTTTGCTCTGTCTCATATATAGAATATTATGTTTAAGCTGACGTTTACAAATTACTATCTTAATGTTATGCATTCACTCCTCTGTACAGTTATGTCGTTAACTCATTTACTCACTCGTTTGTCCAATTCTTCGTAACCCTATACTATTTACTCATTCGTTTGTACATTTCTGTCTTACTTGTTTGTTCATTTATGTCTTTGTCATTCGTTTATAAATTTCTGTCTTACTTATTTGTTTGTACATTTCTGTCTTACTCACTCCTTCAGTGTACATTTCTGTCTTTTTCATTTTTATATTTATGTCTTACTCACTCGTTTGTTCATTGCGGTCTTACTAGCTCGTTTATATATGTCTGTCTTACTCATTCATTCTTACATTTCTGTCTTGTTCACTAATTTGTTCCTTTCTGTCTTGCACATTTGTACATTTATGTCTTACTCACCTGTAAGTTGATTTCTATCTTACTCATTCATTTTAACATTTCTGTCTTAGTCACTGGTTTGTACATTTTTGTCTTACTCGTTTGGCTCATTTCTGTCTTACTCACTCATTAGTACATATCTGTCTTAACTCATTCGTTTGTTCATTTCTGTCTTACTCGTTTGTCTTATTTACTCGCTTATACAATTGTATTTACCCTATTTACGCACTCGTTTATACATTACTATCAATCTTAGCCCTATTTACTCATTCTTTTCTACATTTCTATCTTACTCATTTGTAAATTTCTGTTTTATTCACTCGTTTTTACATTTTTTCTTTTAGTAACTCATTTGAAAAATTCTGTCTTAATCCTTTTTACTCATTTTTTTTCTAGTTTTAGCACAACTAACCTATTGTGCAATTAAATGTACCGTCCAATTAATAGGGAACAATTTAAATTTGAATTTATTAGTTCGCTGTAGTAATTACGTATTACTCACCTACATGTCTTCCTACATTTCTGATTTCTTTAATTCGCTCGCTCTCCTCGTCTCCGAATGCAGCATTTAGACGACGTACTTTGGCTTCCTGTGCCATGACTGTTGGACAGAAGAAATCCATCTGGACTGACAACTGATTTGTCAGGTCCTGTTTGTTGTATAACTGTTTGTAAATATCTTCGACATTCTTTACTATATCTGGTATTCTATTAGTTCGATTTCTAGCGAGGCGGCTCTTGATCTCTGAATGACATGAAAATATAATACAAACGTTCATTTTCAATACGTCTTGAAATCTATTATTTCACAAAAATAACAAATAATTTTCCAGAAATGACAATCACGTGTTTCTATTGTTTTGTGATTAATGTTAACTGTCCCTACGAAAATAAATACTAAGTCCTTGATAATAATAAAAACTAAACAGATTTAGAAAATAACGATTCTGCAGTTGATGTGCACATCATGTAAACTTTGCGGTAAATTATGCAATAGTATTCTGTCAACACTGAGGTTTCGGGTTCGAGTCTCACTGCGGGCAGGGTGTACGTGATTCCAATCATTGACTAGCATTGACAAGAATTTTCCTACCGAAGGTCGGGAGTTTTCTCTGGCTTCCTCTCCCAATAAAACTGGACGCCATGATATAGCTGAAAAATTGATGAAAGTGGCGTAAAATATCTTTCAAACAATCAAAATCAAGTCAAAACTTTGTCCTGTTTATTTTTAGTTTACAGAGCGGATATGATATCGCTGTCATATACATATAAATCACTCTCTCCAAACTTTAGTTCTTCTTTTTGAAGTTTATTATTAGTTTAAAAACATAACTTAATATAAATTAGTATGTACGCACCTTCTATTTCATCAGACGCCATTTCTTTTTGCCATTTCATGTGTGTTGAGAGCCCCTGAACAATTCTTAGATCTGAAATACGTGCATAATCCAAGGTCAGTATTATTTTGTACATGAATTACATACACAGTATCCATACACTGTCGTAGTATTACCTGGTTTACCTGGTCTCGAGGTCTACGTCTGGGCCTGTGGCCCCTCTGACCCATCTATTTCTGTTTTCTCTACCTACATCCGAGTCTTTGTAGATATCTGGCGTGAATTTGATACTGAGGTATTTCCAGTGGTCGTTTAGATTACTTTTGAATGCATTGACAGTTTTGCATTCTACTTTTTTCTGGGGCAATTTATTCCATGTGTCGACAATTCTCTGTGTGAAACAGTATTTCCTTATATTAGTATTACGAGCCGCATAGAAACGTAGAAATGTACACGCTTTTATTTCTGCGGGTTCTACGTTTTATACGCGCGGAAAATGAAAACAATATATGCCACTGATATATAGAATATTAGTGTTTTGTAGAAGTATAAAGTCTACAGCACTGGGACGTGGGGTGGGGAGAGGGTAGAGAGAGGATGCAACGATCTGAAAAATTCCGCATTTCCTATCATATACAAATATTTTCTGGCAATATGGTTTCCATCTTATATTTTTAATTTATACAAAATTACTACCTTTGAACGACAATGTATTTTTGGTGTAAATGTAGAGTAAGACTCCATTTGTAAACAACAAGAGTTAAATAACTACTTTTTCTCAAATTTGTTTTATCATGTGAATGTGATTACTTTTTAAAATATATGTTTTCTAAATAAACATTTATTTGCCTTTGTAGGACCCAAATGAAATTTTAATGCGTGTGTGGCATTTTACACATTTTTAATCGGTTGGCTTGAATGTTGTTTAATGTCACTTTCTGCAATTTTTGAGCTATATCATAGCGTCCAGATTTTATTGGGAGAGGAAGCCGAAGTACGCGGAGAAAACCCCCGAACTTCGGTAAGAAAACTGGCAACCCTTTACAATTAAGATTGGAGTCGAGCACACCCTGTCCGCAGTGAGACTCGAACCCGCAATATCAGTTACCATGTGATCAATAGTAGACAAACTACCTTAACCACTCTGCCACTGAGGCTCCATTTAATAGAATGTCCATCGCATGATAAATACAATTCTAGTCTCTTTAATGGTGTATGTGTACTTGATTTTTTCTGATTTTAGAAAACAGTAATAGTTAAACTTAAGGAGAACATTTTGGTTCAGTTTTCAGCGCATGTTCGGGAAAACCGCCCTAAACATGTTACAAACCTTTGTATAAGTTTCGATACAGCAAATGTTCCGTGTTGATAGAAAAGAACAGGAGAAGAACAACTAGGATGAAAGCGAACTCCAATAAGCTAATGTCGATCGTCTGCTTTCAGGAGAAGAAAGAAAGAAAAAAAAGAGATATCAAACTAAAGTCAGTAAACTTAATATACGTAAACAAATACATAAATGCCAGGGAATGAAGAAAACAGACTTGTGTTTTTTTAAATTTAAAACGTCGTGCGTATTTTTTTTAAATTTAAAACGTCGTGCCGTAGAAAAAAAGTAGGACGAAGACGACATAACGAATTAGAAAGTAAAATAAACTGACTTACAAAGAGCTGATGTATATATTAAATAAATAAAGTCAATAAAATGTTCAAAACAGTCTAAATACACGTAACATATTTAATAAAAACATATATAAGCGTCTTCCATTTCTTGCTATACTGTAGTAAGCTACGTACCTTGAAAGGAAATAAATCTGGAATTTCAAATGCCAATTGTAAACCTGCGTTCACGGAACGTGAAAACCAACCACCTATGACTTCAGCCGAAGTCCTTAAATACTCCACGTCTTGCTTCAACGACTCTATCATACATCCTGACAAGTACGAATATAATTTCACATTTTCATCCATTGAATTAATTAGTGACATTGCATAGTCTTCAATCATAGTGCTTACTTCTTACTGTAATCCTCTCTGTAGCGTTACTATACCTGTTACCTTCAGTAACTATATGCGACGTCACCATTTGTGACGTTAAATACTCTACGGCGCATGAACAAGACATGTAGTTCGTCTGTTTACCCCATAAAACAAAAGAACGTTTCTTCAAACTTCAAAATTAACCTGTGATATTTGTATAATCTTTTCTTCCAATGGTTCCAATTTAAGTAGAATTTGTAAATAAGATTTGAATTGATGAGGTTTAAATTGGCGTTTTACTCTAAATTCTCGTCATTTTACAGTTGAAATTTTGCGTTTGTTAAGAAATTATGAATTGCTGTAAATATTTTATTGATTATTTAAATATGGCAAATATTTCCAATTGGGATAAAAACATAGACTTTATAGCGGACCATCCAAACAATATTGCTAGTAAGTTTTGTTTCCATTGGTTAACCGGATTCTAACCGGATGGGGAGCAAGTGAAAGATTTAATTTTAATCTATTTAGATTGATACGTTACAACGTTTGCGTTTTAAAAACGCGAAGTATTGTGTTTAATTGCAATAAGTTTTGCATTAAAAACAAAAAGTAGTTTAATCTCGTTAATTATCGCGTTAAATCGCAATATTTTGCTTTTAAATTAAATATTTTTTTTATTTTCAAAAAGTGGCCTGAATAAGCTTGCGCACTATAAAAATAAAAAGAGATGTATATTTTACATACATTTTACATATATTATAGAGTCTGGACTCTCAACATGTGTTCGGAATGATTATCTTAAAATATCTTATTTTAAATATGGTTATTGGTTAGAGCGCCACTGATTAGTATTATTGATAAGAAGAAACGCGCGTCTGGCGTAGTAAATTCTATTAAACTAGGTATCTTTAAAGACATTTAATTTGCAACCACTGGGTCAATGCCTCTGCTGGTAGACTGTTAGTCTCCGAATGTATTACCAGCCCAGTAGTCACACTTCGGTGCTAACAGAAGTTGTCCCAACCTTTAAAAAATATGAACCCTCTTGATAAATTTACTTATATTTTTACATTGATTGATTTAGATCTATGGTCCATATGTGTAACTGGGGTATATAATATGTACAAACTGAACCTTGAGCTCAAAAATATATAAACATTGTTTATGCTAATCCTGGTTTTATACTCAATGCGATACTAAATTGTCTGGGAGTCTCCTCTGCAGTTACTAGGCTGATATATGAATATATCTTAAATATGATAAAGGTGTTGAACTGTAATATTCTTGTTACTGTATCCCTTATTCTATTTAATGTATGTTTCATGTTAATTGTGTTGTATTGTGACTGGTTAAATTCCATTTATTTTGATTTGAATTTGAAATTTGCGTAGTTAATTATTTTAATCTTGATATCTTTGATAACGTTTTATTTATATATCTTATAATTCAGTATTAGTATATTGTTTGTTTGTTTGTTTGATGGTGTTTAACGCCACTTTCAGCAATTTTTCAGCTATATCATGGCGTCCAGTTTTTATTGGGGGAGGAAGCCGGAGTACCCGGAGAAAACCCCCGAGCTGCGGTAGGAAAACTGGCAATCCTTGTCAATTAAGATTGGAGTCGAGTACACCCTGCCTGCAGTGAGAATCGAACCCGCAATATCAGTGTTGACAGACCACGTGATCAACAGCAGACGAACTACCTTGACCACTCGGCCACCGAGGCCCCAGTATTGGTATAGATAAATCCGATAAATGAATGTCCTGTTGCCAGACTGAGAAATCACTTGACTTGACCAAGTATATCATATATGACATAAAACCACAATTTTAATAAAGTTGTCAACATTTCTTATTAAAATTTTATAATTAAAAGCATCCCGTACAATGGGAGATTAATTTATTCATAATTAAGACCTCATTGTTTAGTACCTACAATAGGTTAGTTTTAGTCATGACCATGGATTAGATTAGTACTCAGCTAACAGAGATTCGCCCAAGTGTATAGAGTGGTCACGTACGCTTGCTCTATAAAACAACAGCCACGGACACTGGTCACTTTATTGTTTTGGACACCCTCGACATATAGGTATGTACGTTAAGAAAAAATAAAAATACAATAAGTATTTAAATACTTGTGTGTGTGGTAGCCGATTAAATTAAAGTTGTTAGTAAATATAAAATATTAGTTAAATGGGAAGTTTTATTATATTTGCATTTTCAAGAACAGTTTTTCTTCTTTACAGAATGAGAACCTGGACAGCGCTTCTTCTGCTGGTTACTGCGGCAACTGCACGAAATTGGAAACCACAAAAATCAGGTCTTCGTAAGTTATGTTCGTTAACTAACGCATATATTGACACTAGAAATATTTATTTCTTGTCGTTGCTAGTTCAAGTCTCAGAGCGTGTTGAGTGTGCTCGACTGCAATCTTAATTATCAATGATTTCAAGTTTTCCTACCGAATGACACGGGTTTTCTCGGGTGCTTCGACTTCCTCCTCCAATAAATCTGGACGCCAAGATATAGCTGCAAAATTGCTGACAATCAAATAAATTTAAACTTCATTAAAATAAACAACTATTTATTTCTTTTTCGAACCAATAATTAATAAGTAATCGAACATTAAACATATTATACTTCATATTTCTGTCGTCAAGATTCAAGGTTGAGACATAAAACATTTTTTTTAGCAAATTTAACATATCGACATTTGTTAACAATCATCACAGTGTTTGACAATTCTTTATAATTAAATTTTTAACAAGTTTTAAAAAGAGGTTGGCGTGTTTTGTCTTATTGTTTATCTTGGTATTTATCTAGGATGTAAGTATGACAAAGCAAAGTGGAGTAAATGTGACCTCGTTTCAAACACAGTCACTAGAAAAATCACGTTAGTTACCGGTGTTGAAGGATGCAAAGGAACACATACTCAAGCGATGTGGTGTAAAAATTATGAACGAATTCAATCTTCAGAAAGAAAAAGGAAGGAAAAAAAAGGAAAACGGGAAGTTGAGAAAAGAAGAAAAACATAAAGGGAAAGATAATATGAAGATACTGAAAGGTAAATAAACCAATATTATACCTTAATTTGCTTTTTAGCTGAAATCTGACTGGTCAATTTAAATGGAGCAACCGAGGTTATACGAAATAACGTGTGTTAGTCATACAACCTAGCCTTACGCTGTTTAAACAATCTGAATATTATCTGGTTTTGGTATGTTTACACCATTCATCTTCTTCCTTTTAAAGTTCATGCCGCCAGAAGGCGTATTGTTGAACTGTATGATTTGTAAACTCTCCATTTACAAGTGCAGATTAAAAAACCAAAATATACATTTAAAAACAGGGCTGTGCGGTTTAATAGTCGTAAACATACCCATAGCAGGTTATATCGCATAAACTGTTCGGAAATTTAAGAGGCATATAAAGGAAACACTGCAATTCGGTATGTGGATATGCCACAGACCGCGAACTCCTTGATAAAGATTCTCTTTAAATAAATAATAAATGTATATCGTATTTTTAGGCTGTAAGAACGATAAAGGAGAATGGAGCGAGTGTGACACAACAACAAATACTACCAATAACCGCAAAATGACCCTGAGACAAAAACGACAACTAGACGGAAAACCACCAAGAAAACGTAAGAATACAAAATTAGCAAAACATTAAATTAATGAAGTTCGTTTAAAACAAAAACAAAAAGAAAAAACCGGCACCTAAACCGATTAATTTATGATAATATTTTATGATAACATGCAAGTTTGAAACAGTTATTGGACCCGCACGATTCCATAAATCAAAAGCAGTACTTAACACAAAATATCTATTTCGATTCAATTGGTTCTATAGTGTCGACAATTCTTTTCTTTCTGTGAATGTAGCCACTACTCAGAAACCCAGTGCTGGTAACAAAAAAGATACATCTCGAAAGTGAAATGGAAGATTGTTCATGTGAAACAAGAATCTACACAACGGGGTTGAAAAAGAAGGGGCAGCGAGAGAGGAGAAAAGAATGCAGAGAGGACGACATTAGCATGAAGTCGGCTAAAAACTGCTTTTAAGTCAGTGTTTAATTTTTTAATTTTTTATAATAAAATGGTTCTGTGCATATTGTTTGTTATGTTTTAAGTAAAGGGAAGAAAATGACGCCATCGTATTATTACAAATCGTCGTACTCGTAAAACCACAGTATATTATACCTATGGTATAAGTATTCGACTTTACAGCAGAAAGTGTTACTAGCATGGTATGTTCCAAAATTTTCTATAATGTAGCCCTTGTCATCCTCCAATAATTAAGTCTCCTGGTACAAAGTTTGCCCGGTCAATTTCTGCTGTTTTGCTTATCCCATTTTGTCATGTCCATCGGAATAAAAGGCCATTGACTTTACCTTTCGTTTCGTCTAATCAGCTTAAAACACCCAAAATATTTAAAATCCTAATGATTGTTATGACGCATAGCTTTATCATCAAAAATTTCAAATTATTATTCCCAAGCCTGCTTTGGCAATCTTCACCTTTCGAATACAAAAACCATAGAATTTCCCAATAATTTTTGAAATTTCAGGGCAGTAAATTTATAACTTTTAAAATCGCTTAAATATTTTTAAATAAATATATGTAAGCAAAAACACGGTTTTTATTCTTTGCAAGAATTAATGTACCAAACAAAATATTTTGACATTAAATTTGAAGACACAGCATGTAGGAATACTCTGTAAACAGTATAGAGGGGCGGCCATAAAATAGTGGTTTATATCATCAGTAGCATCTCCACAGTGAACATATCGTGGATTGCCAGTCAAGTGATCGCGCCAGAGAACCATTTCTTAACTAACAACTACTAATATTTTCTTTTCAATTAAAATATTGAAATATTTATGTGTCTGTTTGTTTGTTTGAAGGTGTTTAACGCCATTTTCAGCAATTTTCCAGCTATATCATGGCGTCTAGTTCTTATTGGAGGAGGAAGCCAAAGTACTCGGAGAAAACCCCCGACCTGCGGTAAGAAAACTGGCAGTCCTTGTCAATTTAGATTGGAGGTACACTCTACCTGCAGTGAGAATCGAACCCGCAATCTTAGTGTTGACAGACCATTTAGGTATATTTAATTATTTAATTTCAATTTTAATAAACGAAAATTTTCAGTAGATATAGAATGATAGGAATTGACCTAGTATGATTGTACTAAAATCAAGTAGGTAGCTAGGTGCTTTTCTTTACAATCTTGAACATGAGATTTATAGGTTTATATGTTTCTCACGTCTCATATACAGAGGGGTTCCAACCAAGCTCCTAATATTATTTTTTGCTACACGAGTTCCACCGAAGACCAGTAATAATTCTACATGTACACTTTAAAGTAAATTTTACCCATATAGTGTACAGTTATCCCAGATGATATCTGCATATTCCAAAATGGGTCGTGTAAATTAGAAATATGGATTGATTAGGACTTTTCTAGACACCTCACTTCAACATTCTAAGTATATTCTGCGTACTGCATGCTTTTAAAAAAAAAAATTCCACAACATGGCTTTTCCATTTAAAGTTATCTGAAGATCCAAGACCCAAGTGGGTATGAACATTAACATTCTTCACTTGGTTATCGGTACCCCAAAGTAAACTGACGGTGTTCAGAATTTCTTCTGGAAAATAGTAAAGACTCCGTCTTGGATGGATAAAATTCAATAGTCTAATATGTTAAGACCAATCATAGATATGACTAATGTCAGATGCTAATAATTCTTGATCTTCTATAATAACAAATATGGATGTGTCATTGACAATTAAACGAATGTAACAGTCAATCCCCATAACAATACTGTTAATATAAATCGAGAAACAGAAGGGTCCTAATACAGAGCTCTAAAGAACCACTGCAATAATATTGTCCCAATCCAAAACAACCTTTTGTTGGCGATTCCAGTCTAATAACTTTGAATTGACACGAATCTGTTAATAAATGTCACCTATGCCAAACATTATCCAAAGCTTTAGATATATCACAAAAAATCAATCGTGCATCCCTCCCAATATCTAAATTGCTAAGTATAGTGTTATAAATGTTAAGCAACTGGTTGACAGTGGAGTCTTTTGGTATGACTACTCACTGGTGTTCTGTTAAAGACATAGTTATCCATGGGTTTGACTACTACTTATCTTTTCCATCATCTTACAAAGAACACAAGTAAGGGGGATAGGACGGTAGTTCAAAACACGAGATTCTAAACCTTTATTTATTTTTAAGAATCAAACGTGTACAACAAAATATTTTCCATTTGTTAGCGGATGGTCTTATCATGGCCGTGTTTCACGCCCTCTTTATCATGGGATTACAACTATTTCAAGTGAACCGCAATTTTTGTTTAATTCACGTGATCTGTTATGCAGAAAGTCCCAATTATACCTAAAAGTATCCGGAAAGATTAGGGTATAACTTTAACATGAATGACATCATTCAATGTGTTTTTTTTTTGTTTATCAAAGTTTCGTTCTGCTACTTTAAATCAGTTACTTGGTATATAACAAAATACAAAATTTTAAACTTAATTCATGTACATATATTGCTAATTAAAACATTACTGTCAGGTCAACACTACAAATTCTTGGTAACGATAGGGGTGATTATTTTAACTACTACCAGAGATTAGTTGACTAAGAATTTTGAAGTATTTATCAGCTGATGGAGATTTTCCTGAGTGAGTCAGCTGGACAGTGGTCACGTTGGCCTGCTCTATAAAACAGAAGCCACGGACATTGGTCATTACATTGTTCTAGGCAGCATCAACAGATGAGGTATGTTAGTTTTACGTTTCGTTTGTTTTTTTAAGCTGGAAGGATGTGAATCCCAGCAGTTGTATATTATAGTCTATATAAACATTTTTCAGGTTAGTTTATTAAATTGCATTTTAGTATTCCTGGAATTTTGTGGATGCTTCCACAGTTTAAGTTATAATACAAATATTAGGCTGAGCTTTGACTAAAGTTTGACTCTGATTTTTTGTTACAGAATGAAGATATTTATAGCGCTTTTAATTTTGGTTGCAGTGGCAACAGCTAGAAAATGGAGACCACGCAAGTCAGAACTTCGTAAGTATTTCCGGCGAACGCAAATACATTAACAATATATTTACTTGTTTGTACGTTGTAAACAAAAAAATGTTGATAACAACTATTTATTTCTACTATTTTATTCTTTACGGTTTTGACGTAAAAAGATAACTTTCATCAATGCGAAAAACGGTACTGAAGTTTAATAGATTGTTTTACTCTGTGCTCAGATTGGTGAAATTTAAAGTGTTTTGTAATTTGCATTAATGAGTAAACATTGCCAATTTTAAAAAAGTAAATACATGCAGACGATAAGTGTTTTGGGCTTTTAGCATTTTACTGTATAATTTTGTATTTTTCCAGGATGTAAATATGACAAAGGGGAGTGGAGTGACTGTAATGTCGATACAAAGGGTCCTACTAAACGCAGAGAACTGCAGAGAAGTAATAAAAAAAATGATTTATTCGATTAAATAAAGGTTTATTATATATATATTTATTATATTTTGTATAAATTTATCAAAATTGACAAAAATACAACCTTATTTCTATATAATTCGTCTGTGAATGGACAATTTCGAGCAGTTCGACGATGTTTACATAGGTTGTAATGGCTGGCAGTAGAGAGAAGTAACTGTATAATGTATCACACATGATATTTATTATGTAATAAGTATGATTTGAAACAATTTTATCACAAAGAACACTTTTCTGTGAAAAAATTGTTATTAAGACCATAATAAAGAGTGATTTCATAGTAAGTAAACCAAGTGTACATTCTCGTACATTGTGTAAACAAATGTGCATATAATTACACCACGATTACCGGTTAAATTCCGGATTGACAGTTCATATTGGACAACCATTATATACATGTACAATGAATAAAATATACAATGTATAATGGAAGAGCCGCCACGTCAAGGCTATGAACTATGTGGAGGTGGGCCCATTAATTCTTTAAACTAAATTATTGTGACCCCCCATTTTATTTGAAAATTGTTGTGTTTTCGTAATTTATTATATATATTTTTAAGTGACCCCAAAATTTATGACTGATATGTGAGTATTCAGTTTAAGTAGTTAAACATTCAGTATTGTCTGTGATTCTCCTGTCTTGCAGGCTAAACACAATAAATTCAAACATTAATTTACATCTTTATTCTTTAAACATTATGTAAATTAATTGGTTTGAAAATAATGAACTAAAATTACAAATTATAACATATTTGACTTAAAATTTAATTGTTTTTGTTTTTAAAATTGAACTGCCCAAGCTAAACTGTAATTTTGGGAAAATTAAATTATGCCGAGTTCTGCTCAAATATCTTGACACGATGTTTTCAATAAATGCAACGGTCGATTGATCCACCTTGATATTACAGTGATATTACACTAATTAGAGTCTAGTAATTGATGTTAAATAGATTGTTGTTGACACGCGCTTGATTATTTAAGTAAGACATCACAATCCAATTAACACCACTTTCCCTGATTAAACAAAAATTGTTTAATAATTACAAGATAAAAGAAATCTTCCCTGTATTGAGTTCACTACTGTTCAAAGCTTAACATGTATTTAAATAGTCAATTGTAAATCAGTTTCTTTCATATTTGTCAATTTCTGTACACGAAACAATGACTCTTGCTATTATTGGCCATAGCTTTATAAGACGACTTCAGGATCATTACCTTTTAAACTTTGACCAAATAGACCTACATGTTGCTGGATTAGGGGGTGCCACTGTAAGAGATTTGGCAGACAGCGACGAACTCCTTCAACTATTGTTGTACAGACCAACTAGAGTTTTTATTCAGATTGGCGGCAACGACATTACTAAATCCACCAGTGCAGAACAAGTTTTCCACAGAATACGAAATTTTGTAACAGCTCTTGTAACTGATCACGGAGTCCATGAAGTCGTCATTGGAAGTTTGTTTCCTTGATACAAACCCAGATTCATAGAATTTAAGGACTACGAGATAAAACGCACCGCGATTAACAAGATGCTGAAAGAAGAATACGAAACCTCATCAAACATAACTTTTTGGAAACTAAGAGGACTGGTAAATCCACTTGCATTATTTTGTAAATCGTTTAATTAATTCAATTTTTGATACATTTTGTAAAATAAAACTTGTTCTAATTGTTCTTTTATTGTCTTTCATTATAAGGGTTTTTTCTATGTATAACGGAATACATTTATGACACCTTTAATTACGCACCGTACTTGAAACCGATCCACCCCAACACCACCCGGATTTTACAGCTCAGTTTTTTAGTCGCCATATTGAATTTACATCGAACATTGGGAACAATTATTATCATTATTATATGAAATATTATAAATTCAAAGTTCATTAAAGGTTAAAAATATTAAATTTTGTATACACTAACTTAATATATATATATTTATTTATGAAAATAAACCATTATTTATGTTTCTCTTGTACTTCTCTCCATTGTAGGCCATTACATCCTATGTAGACATCGTCAAACTGCTCGAAATTGGCCACTAAATGATATATTATGTAAAAAAAAATGGTCTTATTTATGTTCATTTCTACACTATATAACATATATATATATAATAAACCTTTATTTAATCGAATAAATCATTTTTTTATTACTTCTCTGCACTTCTCTGCAGTTCTCTGCAGTTCTCTGCGTTTAGTATGACCGGATACAAATACTGTCACCAGGGAACTAACGCTAGTCAGTGGCGAGGAAGGATGTCAAGAAACCCAGAGTCAAACGATGTCATGTGAAAAGTATGAACAAATTCAATCATCCGAAGAAAGGAGCAACGAAAGAAAAGGTGGTCGACGAGAAGAAGGATTATCGAAAAGAGGAGAAAAACATCGGAGAAAAGAAACAAGAAAAATATGGAAATACAATCGCAAAAGTAAGTTGAGAATAATCATAATTCAGTTTTTTTTAAAGAAATTAAAATCTAGCCTTCATTTTGGCGTTCATCATATTGCCTGTAAAATGTCACATACACCTGTCAATCATACTGAAATAGTAATTGACTCTTGATTGAAGTGGTGCGTAATAACATTAATCTCCCAAATCTTAGTAAAAGAGGACAAAATCTCATAACTTTAGGTGCCGATATTAAACACAGTTATTGACTTTTACAATCAGAAATACATTTTCTGATCAATTGTAGATTAGTCTGAAACAATGTCAGGTAATTGTTGATGACGGGTCTACACCTGTGGTAAAACGATTATATACTCTTAATTTACGTCAAAATATCAACACTCTTTCTGGCGATGTCATATCAAGATTTTTTCACATGTTTTACCGACGTCACAATAAAATGTTTGATTGATTGATTGATTAATGGTGTTTAACGCCCGAGCAGCAATATTTCAGCTATATTCAGGCGACGAACATGAAATGATGATGAATGAAAATGGGATGGGACACAAGGAAAAATAGGGGTAACGGATTTTAGATTGCCAATGGCAAATGGGTAGAACGAATAATCGTACCCTCGCTTTTTTTTTTTTTTTGGCGACAAATCCCAAAACTAACTTCGGATTATAACGGCAGTAAAATTCTGCCTAGCAAATGGGAGGATGGATAGGGTCGGGCAATTTAGCCTCCTGTAGCGGGATCGAAATCCCTACTCATAGCGAATACTACAGCAGCGTTCTTTAACGTGCGAAGAACGTGGCATTTTTCCCAACACGGTGCACTAATATGGTTTGCGGTCAGGTTTTCCGTATTATGGCCTGACAACCCCAGCTTGCCAGGGGTACCCCATTCAACCACCTGGGGCACACATCCCAGTCGGTCTTTAGGCAAACCGACCTGACACGCCGGTCAGGGTACTGGGCGCTATTTAGTCGCCTTTTACGACAAGCTAGCCGACTGCGGTCTATTCTTTTAGCCACCCGGATCCCGCACGGGGCATAAAATGTTTGTCATAAATGGCCGACATGTCCATCAACTCATAGGTTACGTTGTGTATTAACACTCGGGGTAGAATATTTGGCATAATTGGTAAAATAAATAGATATTCGTGTCCCCGAATGAAATTTTGTTAAATACAGTTTGCCAATTCTTTATAAGACGTTGCTGGCGGGCTTATAACATTTATTTTCATTATTATTTAATAAATGACTTTGATATAGGTCGCTATCAGGATTTATCATCAAAAAATGCTTACATTTTGTAATTGTTATAATACTGGTTACTACTAATATTTCTCATCTTAGCTAGCCAACTGTTACGATCCGATACTCTTATCTTAATTTCGGATCGTTACCCTTAGCTAGCGAAGATGAATATTTCTTTTCATACTGTATTTCGATGTAAATTTTGATGATAATCTTGAAATTCCAGTTTCATCACATTTCAAATATTGAAAAGAGTACAAAAAGTCCATTATTTTATTCCTACATTTTAAACAGTATATTTTATAATTACAGATGATTCAATGACCACTAAAATTGAAGCTTATAGTAATGTTGGAACAGTTATAAAAACACGCTTAAACTGGTAAAAATCAGGTCAATATTGGATTCTGCTGCACAGTAGTCAAACGGAATCCAATATTGACCTGGTTTTGACAGTTTAAGCCTGTTTATGTAATTTTAGTACTGTTGCGATTTATCGTTACCCGAAAGTTGTTTTAGACCAATCATAAACACGAAGAACTCTATTCGTGTAATAATATGTTTTGAATCTCATATTATTGCTCATATCATATGAACATTTATTAAAAAATTAACTTTCTAATGAAACCATTGTTTTACTCTCATCTCAGTGGGTTTTTTAAAGTTTGACTGAATGTAAATAATTGTATAATACCAGGTTTAATCATCATTAATAATAATTCAAGATGGTATAATGCGTGTAGCCGAACCTGTTTTATGAGAAAACGAGAACGTTCAATCGTCAAAACCAGTCTTATAATAAATTTATGGCGATATAGATTATTATTGACCGTGAGTTAAATATATCATCTATAAATATGCTTAAGATCTAGGATAAAAAGAGAATTAATTAACAATCTTGCAAAGCATTTAAACCTGTCTTAAAACGGTTTTATTTGATTATTTTATATATGTTTAGATTGTAAGTACGAAAAAGGAGAATGGAGCGAATGTGACAACACAACCAACACCGTGACCCGGGAATTAACCCTGAGGGACTCTGTGGAGGGATGCGAGCCAACACTAACTGTCAACATTTCATGCGACATGCTTGATGATATTCAAAGAAAAGAAGAGAGAAACCAGTTAAAGGAAGACAGAAAAATGGTAAAGATGCAGCGAAAACGTAAGATTACAAATTTTACAAAAACATTATGATGTTTAATTCTAATTAACAAGAAAAGCTTTTAGACTATTCATTACATTTTTTATTATCATATGAGATGCTCCAATTGAAGTTTTAAATAATAAAGTAGACAAATCAAAGACTATAAATCAACAACTTGGAAAAAAGAATAAAGCTCTCTATTAATATACTGTTATTTTTGTTGTTTCAGTTGGTTGTAATTTCGATGTCTCCTTCAGTGACTGTGACCCAAACACGCAGATGGTAACAAAAACATACACACCAATCTCACAAGAGGAGGACAGTTCATGTGAAGGAAGAACCGTGACTTATTCGTGCCAGCTACACGAACAGTTGATGGCCAAAAAAGAGGGGCGTCAACAGAAAGGAAAAGGAATTAAGCATAAATTCAGAAAGGGTAAACGAGGAGACAAAAAAGGACGACGACATTAAACATATGTTAATATTGATCATCAAACACAAAATGCAAGTCTTGTCTAGACTGTACATTTCACGTCTGTTAGAAATTCGCTTGTAAAATAAAATTGTAATAAAATATTCAATTTTATGTATACGCATTCGTTGTAGTACTTGCTAGCATAGTGGGATAACAAGTTACGGTTTTTGTATCTTCAGGAGTTTGACCCCATATCATTTTGGGCGAAATATATCCAGACAAAAAAAATGGTCTCGAACGAAGTGAGCTAAGGAGTCTAACGCAAAAATATGTATTCTAACCCACCCTAATCTTGTTCAGGCGTTTACACGGGTGATTTTTAAATGTCACTATGCCTGAGGTTGTTCTACGAACTGAACCGACAATAATTCTTCAACATTATGGCATCGCTTCTTTTAATCCATCGATAAAGTTCCAACCTCGAATCTTTTTCTCTGACTACAACGCCTCGTTTTTTCACTATTCGGACACCACTGCAGGTAGAATGGTAGTAAATATTTTGGCCATAGTTGAAAATACTAACATTTCTGTGATTTTCATACCTTTCTAACACTGATTAGCATTTACCTGGGCTAGGAATATTAACTTTTATTCAACATAAAAAAATATATGCCATGTATATCCGTGACCAATTCCTTTTTGCACTAATTAGAACATTTTGAGACGCTCTCACTTTTACATGCCATTTCTAATGCAGTGAATGTAAAAGTGCTATTTTTTTTAAATCGCCACAATGTCATCTTGCAAGATCTAAGAAAAAAGTTTACTACTTTTTTAAAACAGCAGGCACAGAAGCTTACAGACAAACAAAAGTACATATCTAACCACTAGTCAACCAATCGGAACACAACCATATAATTCTGGATTTAGCAGAACATCAGCTGCATGTCACATTAATGATAGAAAAGGGTGAATTTTGGTTTGAAAAAAGGTCCCCTGCAACTGCGAATGTTAATTGAACGAGGAACTAAAAATTGTGAATATTGAACTAGAAACTACGAATGTTGAACTAGGAACTGCTAATGTTTAACTAGGAACTGCGAATGATTCTCACTGCAGGCAGGGTGTACTCGACTCCAATCTTAATCGACAAGGATTGCCAGTTTTCCTACCGCAGGTCGGGGGTTTTCTCCGGGTACTCTGGCTTCCTCCCCCAATAAAAACTGGACGCCATGATATAGCTGAAAAATTGCTGAAAGTGGCGTTAAACACCATAAAACAACAAACAACAAAACGAATGTTGAACGAGGAACTAAAAATTGTGAATAGTGAACCAGAAACTACGATTGTTGAACTAGGAACTGAAATATCGAATGTGTAACTAGGAACTGCGAATGTTGAACGAGGAACTAGGTGTCACATGTTGAACTGAAAAAAGTCTTATGTGTTTATTTGAATTTTGAATGATGAACGTTGAACAAGTAACCAACGTGACTATTTAAACTTCACTCGATTCAACATTGCTACCTAATTACCTCAGCATCTAACACGTACACAATGTGCCTATCCTTTCTTCTGACTCGAGAAGCAACTAATCACAAGTGTGGACACAGAAAAATGTGTCACCTGTATACAACTTAAGTAGTACTATAAATTATTTAATGAACAAAGTGTAAATAAACGTATATTGTTATAACAAAAATATGTTACATAATGCAAACTGTCATGTACTATTCATCAGCAACATATTAAACTATTATCATCCTGCATTCCATGGTTAACGATTGTATGTTTAATGGTGTTAAATGCCACTTTCTATTAAGCTTTCAAAGATATAAATAAAAATACTATTTACGCTACCGCAAGAAAACAGAATATAAAACAATTGTAGATCCGCAAATCATTTACTTGTGCTGTCAGGGATACAGACGGAGCCACCTTGGACACAGATCGGACTAGGAATGATTCTGTGTGGTTTGCTCTATAATGTGGCTTCTGTGAATACCTGAACACTTACTGCAAGAAGAATTAAACAATCTATCCATTCAAGCAAATTCAGAATTAATGTCAGATTCTTTATGTTTGAACCAAAAAAATTACATGTAGCAATTTTATCATAATAACGATAAACATTTACGGGTTGGTTGTTTAAAATAGTTTTGGTATGAAAATTTCCAAACACAATCTATACCAATTTTGGTTCGAATTGTATGTGACATTTGTAATTTGTTTAAATAAAAAAAAAACAAAATCAGCAAACTATCGGAAAACCAGAGGCTTACAATAACATGTATGATCACTATATAGACTATTAAACATCATTTGCTGAATTTAAACCAAGGATTGTAATTTTTAATTTTCTTCTGGCATATACAACACTATCTTTGTTAATAACCATCGCATGAATATTGCCATTTGGTTTCAACTGGTTTTCTAGTTTAAGATAAGCCATTTTAGACTGGTTTTATAGTTTAAGATAAGCCATTTTAGACATTTTCCACAGGTTTCTATGTTAAATTATTCCTACAAAGGCTTCTATCTAGGATTCCGATCAAATAAACAAACATAACATTTAAAGAGCACCATCCAAAACATTTACATACAATATGGCTTTAATCAATTTTGCAGGTTCAGAAAAGATTGTATTTAAATATTGAATTGAAAAAGTGTCCACTGTTTAAGTTGATCCATAATAGTGGCCATTTTAAAAGTGTCATTAGCTAATTTTTTTTTTTTATAGAGGACCAGTATAAAAGCTAAAAGCTCAAATTTAGGTGGGAATAAAAAAGGGACTAAGCAAATGACATAATTATTTTATTTAAAATATACAATATATCAATAAACATAAAAAGCTGCCATTAAAACAGTCCAGAACAATATAAAAATATGTCAAATACCATGTATAAAAAAAGAACTGATATGCTACATAAAAAAGTTGTTAAAATTAATCCAATATTGCAAAACATTTTTAACTGAGAAAGCAACCAATCACCATTAACAATTTTAAGAGCAGAAACAATTATATAGCTATTTAAAAATGTAGAATGCTAACATAGATAACAAAGTTTAATGAATTTCACACAAGAAGTTATGAAATGTTATATTATTTACATTTCTACACCACCTAAACAGTGCAATACATGTAATACCACTTAACAGGGGCAATACATGAAATTAACATGATGCTAGACTAATTGGATGAGTATACTATACATGTTGTACAACATGTATTAGACCAATCCTCTACTCAAACAAGTTCAATCTAATTAAAATTAAATCTTTCACAAGGTCCCCATTTTTGTTATTGTCACTCTGAAGGCAACAATAGAAAAAAGGGGGAGCCAAATGAAGCTATAATTTTAATTAGATTGATACAAGTTTAATTTAATCTATTGGACTTCTTGTGCCTAATACTCACCACACAGATAAGATCTTTCAAGCAAAAATAAATATAATTATTATATACCAATGACAACAACAACAATGTTGAAGGATTTTTTTCCAATAAAACTGTCTATTTGTTTTTTGGAAAGAATTAATAATAATATCTATTTTTAATATTATGGGTTGTATTGTATTGCTTGTTGTTGCCATGGATACACAAGCTATCATGGTTGCTTTTCCTTTAAACATGTAGGCATAGTCCGGTAAATTCATATCAAATTTAATTTAGATGACAATAACACTTTTTAATCATACATATATGAATCTTCTTTCATTTATTTTTTGCAAGGCAACAATTTTACTTTATAAAAACTACCCCAGGACTTGCTAATTCTGTGTCATATCAATACAAACTTATGAAGAGTGTGTTTTCATCTAAATAAAATTCCTTTCAATTTACATGTTATCACTAAGGTAATCTCATCTTCGCTAGCCAAGGGTTACGATCAGGTCCCCCTCTCATCTGAAGAAGAGTGGCTATTTAATACAATACATGTATGTATCTTGTATTCTGAACTTTCCTGAACATAAATTTCTTACTGTATTATTATGCACTATTTAACTGACTGTTCAGGTATATTTTCAATTTAATCTTTGAAACGATTCCAATAAGTGACTAGCATAATTATAAGCATTTCCAAATTATTATATAATATGTTCAGTGGTGTATGGCCATATTGGATTTGCAATTGGCACCAAACTGACCAACTTGGTAGAGGACAGACATATGGCCATTCACACAGAACTACTTCCCTTCCTTAGGTAACAGTTCAAATTTTGACGTAATTTGACTAGGCAAATGAATCAATGCAGCAATTAAAAGATTCTTCTGTTGTTTTAGTACTGGTGGGCTTCACAATACAAGGTGGAGCTTTCAAAATGGGACCATTGAATGATTATCTATTCTCAGTCTGATTTAAACTGGTCCCATACTAGTATTTTTAAGAGAATATTAAAATATAAAACTTTAGGCAGAATTAGGACAAAAAATGACAACAGATACTAATTAATGACAAAAGCTCACATGGAGTCTTGTTCAGGGAGCTAAATATGAAAATGGAGTGCAAAAAAAACAAGATGCATATGGGAGAATTGTTAATATCTGCCTCTGATGATAGAGTATTAGCATGTATTGTTATAAATCATGACAAAATTGCAGGGGTCAACATCTACTAAAGGTAAAAAAACTAAGCAAAATCACACCTACCTATCATATTTATCAAAAAGAGGAAATACTGAATTCACATGTGTTGTTTGGTCTTAACATAATTATAAAGATCTATAACCACACTAAACGAACAATGCAGTATTGCGATTTAAAGGGAAACTTAGTGAAAAAATGAAAATTGTTTATGTTATTCTTCAAATTAAAAAAAAAAACACTTTTACTTCTTGATGTTTGATTATATTTTCAAAGGTAAAGTTTCTACATTGAATTTTCCATGTAAAAAATGAACTTAAGGAGGTCCGCCATCTTGTTACTATCTCATCACTAGATGGCAAAACGAGAAATTTCTTGACTGCCAAATACCCAAAAGTCATCGTATGATAATAACGTGAAACGGTCAATCATAATTAACATGACGTTCAATGTAGAAGGTTGTAATGTAAAGGAGGTTCTGGCAAGAGTGCGTTTTGTATTCCTTATCCAAGGAATAAACCCGATTTGTGTAACAAGTGGCTTTAAATATTTATGCTGTAGACTATGTCCACAACAAAGGCAACTTAGTATGCAAAGATCCTTTCGAAGAATGTTGCTTTGAGAATAGTTTAATGGTACAATGCTTTTATGTTCCAGAGATCTTTATTTACGTAAACTCGGTTTGAATTCTATCTTCAAATTTTAGTAGGAATTGTGTCCATAAAATGAAATAAATTGAAAATTATTCATATTATTATTTTCAACGTGTATCGTGCAATTGTATTATGCAAGTTATTTGAACAAAAGTTTTGTATACATAATATTTGCGAAGGTGACTGTTAAGAAATACCAGCAGAGACATATAATTACAAACATTAATAAATGTCTCTGGTACCGGTAATAGTCATTAGGTGCAATATTTTTACATTCTTTGTTTTTGCGCATAAAAATTTCACTACGTTTGGTACATGTATTATTATTATTATTGGTAAAATTTTGTATGTGCGTGAATAAACCTACAACACAGTTTCAAAAATTATACGTGTATATATTTGTGTTTGATACTGGGAAAAATAAAGTACAACACAATCATGGGTCATTGAACCTTTTTTTGAGATATTAGCAAAACATTTGGCTAAAGAGGTTTCTCTATATTATTTTGTATATTTGTGTCGCTCAAAAGCTATGACTTGCTCAGAACTTCAAAATTTCTAATCTTACTTTAAAGGATGTAAGTAATAATGAAAAATTATTAAAAGAATATTCGGAAAGGGGGAGGGGATTAATGGGAAAAAATAATGCTTTGGAATGGAGAAAAACCTAAACAACTTGAAAATTTGACAGTAACTCCAATAACAAGTCCAATGTACATCCTTAATACAAATCTATCCAAAAACTTAATAAAACACACTACCCATCTCTGTAAAAAAAACTCAATACAATACTACAATGTGGAAATATATGTTCATGTCCTTATAAAAAAATATATGATATATTATTAAGCTACTTTCGTCTGATTGAAAATAAAGTGATATCACTATGAAAACACAAAAACATTATGTTGGCACAAATAGCTACAATAGTACATCTTTATGTATTATTTCTACTTATAATTGATTAACTACCAGCTAACATATAAACTAGACAAAGTTGATATAGCGATCTAGCGATCACTGATACCCTTGCTTTTGTAAAAATTTCTAAAGTTTTTCTTGGACTGGGAGCTTGAAATTTGACGGGTTTCCCCAAAAATCAATAGGCTTTTTACCAACCTGATATTATAGGATTAAACACTGGGTTTTAGGAAATTATCAATGTGTAAACTCCGGCGACTCACTCACAAACTAAATAAAGTCCGAAGGACTTTATGTCAAGTTTGTGAGGAAGTCGCCGGAGTTTACACATTGATAATTTCCTTAAACACAGTGTTTAATCCTTATAATTCTGTGAAATAATCGTTGCGATTTTTAAAACAGCAAAAACATCTACAGAAACCCATCTAGACCTCAAAACGGAACCTAGGCCGGAAAGCGTAGGGATATGCAAAACATAGTACCAATGGAATCGCCGTTCTGTAAAATATTGATAGGATAAAAACAAAATGAAACACTAAATTGTATTTATATTATATTTTATTTGAAATCTCGATCGATTTAATTGGAAATCATTGGGGCAGAGAAAACATGCCCCCCCCCCCTCTCCCTGGATACGCTAGGAGGACGCCATCTTGTTTACATTGGATACTGAAAATAGTCCGCTCAGAGGAAATATCGATATATAAATTATCTGAGAAGACGCCATTTAAGTGTTTTTATCCAATCAAAGCACTTAATTTAAATAAATTACAGCACGAATAGAATTATATAACAATAACCAAAAGTTTCCTTCAAATCGGACACATGCTATTTGAGTTATTGTCTGGAAACAACATTTTTGTAAAAAATTTTAACGTTTTTTGTGGACTTCGACCTTCAATTTGATTGATTTCTCCCCAAATCAATAGACTTCGATCTTACCAACCTGATATATAACAATATCCCAAAGTTTCATTCAAATCAGATGCAAACTTTTCCAGTTATTGTCCAGAAACAACATTTTTGTAAAAATTTCTAAGGTTTTTTGTGGACTGTGACCTTGAAATTTGATGGATTTCACCCAAAATTGATAGGCTTCTAACCAACCCGATATATAACAATATCCCAAAATTTCATTCAAATCAGATGCAAACTTTTCCAGGTATTGTCCAGAAACAACATTTTTGTAAAAATTTCTAACGTTTTTCGTGGACTGCGACCTTGAAATTTGACAGATTTCACCAAAATTGATAGGCTTCTACCAACCTGATATATAACATATCCCAAAGTTTCACCTTCATGTAATTGATTAACATATTTCTACCTATAACTTGGTTAACAGTTAACATATAGAAGAGGTTGTATACATGTATTTCTACCTATAAACTGGTTAAAAGTTAACATATAAAAGAGGTCACCTACAGGTATTTCTACCTATAACTTAGTTAATGGAAAACATATTAAACAATGGTACGTGTAATACAAATGTCCTATGATTTTGATTTGACAGAATCTGACAACTTGAGATCTTCAGAAGTAGTTATAATGACTAAATTGTCTTTAGCTCTGGTTGCTAAACTGAGCAAAAATTTCTGTAAACTGGCATGGTCTTCATTTACATAAGGATTCACACCAATAACGGTTGGCTTGTCGAGACCACTAAATCCACGAACTGTGTCAACCAAAACATTTTCTTTCATGTGGGATTCAGTCTGAATATCCTTTACTGCATGTTCAATCTCTGGCTGGTCCTTTCGTTTTCCGACCAAAATGGCAACGTCACCGATTTCTGTGCCATTCTGCATGATCTGTGTTAAAACACTGGCAATCGCCTTTTCGATACCTTCTGGCTTACACTTAACGATTTCTACATCATGTCCTGATGAATATTCATGTCCCAATTCAGGCAGACTTTCAACTCTGTTTAAGGCCTTTGTATCATTACTGTCAGTCGTATCCTCTGGATCTAAAAATTGTTTTGCAAAGTCAAAGATTTCCTTAGAATTTCTGGAAACTTCACTCAGCATATAGTTGTTCTTTCCAATAACAGAAGGTAAGCCTGCCTGAAATTTGTGAACTTTTTGTGAGTAATCCATGAACACCCAGAAATACCCATAGCAGTTTTCCGAGTCCTCTTTATTATTATGCCTAGAAACTAAATGAGAAGCCAATCCATACCAGTCTCCGTCCCGGTCCTTGAAGTTTTGTGCTTCATCTACGATCACGTTCTTGACATTTCCATAAGTTTCTTCAAACTTGCTCAAATCAAAATGAAGTTCAAGAAGTTTTCTTCTAGTAGTCACCAAGCAGAAGTTAAATGATCTAAAAACAAATTGACAACAATAAAAAAAGTGAAATGGTCAAAAATAGAATGAACACAGTGGAAAACAAGTTACATGTGAATGATATAAACAAAAATAAACAAATGAAAAACAATGTAAATGATCTAAAAATAAAACACACCTAACAAAAAACACATTTAAATAATCTAATGATGAAATAAATGCAATGAAAAACAAGTTAAATAGAATGATTAAAATGAAAAAAAAAACCTTTTAAATGATCTAAATAATGCATCAGAAGCAAGTTAAACTATCTGAAAATAAAATGAACGCAATAAACACAGGTTTAAAAGTCTAAAATTAATTAAATCCAATGAAAAAATTTAAAGTATTTACAAATAACAAAGCAATGAAATTCAAGTCAATCAAGTTTCATTTTCATAATTTCTGATCATTTAAAAAAAGTAAATACATGTACCTAAAAATTACTTTATATAAACAATAATATACTTGTTATTTTTCATACTGCTCCATTTGAAAGAAGAAAATGTTTCTCTCAACGAAAAGTTGTGAAACCATTTACATGAACTAAAATTTTACATTATATTATAAAACAGTTCTGATGAAAATCTACTTAGTTTAAAATTTCATTCATATATTCATGTGGACATAAAAAAAAAAGATTGTTCAAGGTAAAAAAAAGTTCATGTTAATTAGCAATAAGCGTTTTTCATACTAGTCCCAAATATTAACATAAAATTTAAAAACTTTAAAAAATATTACAGAATTTTTGCATAGGATACCCATGCCTTCATTTCTAGAAAATTTCAAATTCAATTTAGACAAGACAATAAGCTAGGGTACATGTATAAACACAGAAACAGGGAAAACATCATTTCCAAGAACCATCATCCTTGAATGACTTCTATGACATTGATAAAATCAATCTTCTCCTTATTTCATGATTATTAATAATATGGACACAATTTTTCCAGGATTTGGAGACAAATATTTTAAGATATTAAATAAAAAAAGGAAAAAGAGTTATATTTCTAATGATTAAGAAACCATATCCCCTGTGCAATTATTTACATGTATATAGAGATAATATTATTGTGTGTCCTGCTAGCCATAGTCCATCATAAGTCTAAGTATGGACATTAAGGCAGTGTTTAAAAACTAAAAAAAACTACATAAAATAATAATATATGTCTTGTTCCCAATACGATAAAGAAAAAATACATGTAAATCTCTTATTTAGTGTTAAAAAAGAAATGGCTTCCTAACCCCAATAAAAACTGGATACAATTATACAGTGCATAGCTAAAAATAGCAGTCCTATTCAAACAAACAAAACAAGAACTCTTCACTCAGAGAATCTTACCTGACATATGAACATAATAGTTCATTTTCTGCTAGATACAATACTTCATCTTTTTGGCATCCTCGTCTTCTGAGCTCCCCAATGAACTGGACTGCTGCTACTGTCTTTCCTGATCCCGGAGGTCCATGTACCCACAATTCCTTGGTAAACTGCTGCTTCCATATCAAGTCAAACTGGTCACATGTCAACAAAAAGAAATACTTGTCTGTTGCTAAAACATCTTTCATGGATATGGTTGTGTTCAATGTAGAGAAGTCGATTGGTTCATAGGCTGCCATGGTTACGATCAAAGATTGCACCAGACTGTTGTATTTTATAGGATTGACAAAAAAATGTGATGGAAAAAAATATTCCAACAAACTTTCTTCAATTTCATTTTTGTAGCCATCCATATTGGCCACATGACAAACAATACCGAATTTTTCCACACATCCACCATGACACACTAACTTTTCTTTAATGAATGCTGCGACATAATGACAATGTTGCCAAATCTGATCACTAACTTTGTGTGAAATTGTTACTAGATGGCATCCCTGGCTCTCCGTGAGAACCAATATGTCACAAATGACATCATGAGGCTGCAACGCTGTCACCTGTAACCCCCAACAGTTGACGACAACCATGATGTGACGATCTACGTCAAATACCTTTAGAACCGACTTGATAAATTCTTTGGTTTTTGGATCTTTAATGCTGTCCATGTAATGATGAGGTAAAAGTAAGTTACTGGAAGAATCTAAAAAAAAGTAGAAAGTAAATCTTACACAAATCTGGCTGCATTTGAAACACTATTTGAAGATTTTGAAATGCTATGCAAATAAACAGATATTGAGAATTGCACTGAATGGTACCACTTTCAGCATCCTTCAAGCTACTAGTAAATAACAAAGAGCAGTTTTAAAGTTTTATTGACCTATGAAGAAACAGTACATGGCGGTAAATGCTGACAACTCAAGAATTTATAACATCATGCTGCCAGCCAAGTCCACTTTCTTAATATAATTTCACAATGCAGGGGAGTTAACTTGTATGAAAACAATATTGTGGATTCATTATCATTTTTGCATACTAATTTTGGGGATTTCATTGGACTAGAAAACAACAATTTGAGTACATTTTATTTAACAACATGCCATTTTCTGGTTGCCCTGATCTATAAATAAAATAAATCAATAAATTAGATTTTTTGAAAATGGAAACTTTTTGTTTAACAACAATAATTATGAAAATTAAAGGTTTCACAAAATATACTTACATTTGATTGATTGATTGATTAGATGCCTAATTTCACATACTTGTTATCTTCATTAAATTAATTGAGATAATAGGGAGGAAAATTTGACCTCAAAGACAAGATTTTTGTCAAGTGTTGTCTACACTTAACAAGTGCTTACAAAGTCTTCTAAGTGCTTAAAGTCGTTAATCATCTTATATTGATCACATGGTCTGTCCACACTGAGGTTGTGGGTTCGAGTCTTACTCAGGGCAGGGTGTGCTAGACTCCAATATTAATTGCCAGTCTTCCTACCAAAAGTTTGGGGTTTTTCACTGGGTAGTCTGGCTTCCTCCCCAATTAAGACACCACAATATAGCTGAAAAGTGGCTAAAAGTGGCATTAAGCACCATTCAAACAAACACACAATCAAATAAATAAGTCTTCTACCTCTATGATCATACAAATTAGAGGAATAATTTTTTAATTCATTTAGGTTGTAGTTGTATTTTCTAGTTACACAACATTCACTTAGAAAACTACAACTTACAACACACACTTCATAATTGTTCTATAGTACAGTTGTATTAAAACAACAGAAAAGAAGGCCTTTCATTTTCTGAAATTTTTCATTCTTTTAATCATTTAAATGGGGTTTAGTGCTATTTTTAGAAATTCTTCAGTCAAGTCATAGTGTACAATTTATCAGGAGAGGAAGCCCGAGTATCCTGAGAAAACCTCCAATTTGGCAGACCGAGAGCAGACGAGAACTACATTAACAACTAGACCACCAAGGACCATTGTTACTTTTATACCTATCTCTAATAAACTAGATTTAGTATTCCTGCTGAACGGATTTTCACATGGTTTTCCAATAAAACTGGACGTCATAAGACATCTGAAAAATTGCTGAATAAGGCATTAAACCACATTGTAACGAACAGACAAAAAGCATTTATATTAAAATAGAAAAAACGTTCTTACATAACTTAACACATTTACTTCCAAATTCTAAAAATGCCTTTAGTTCAAGAAACAAACCACCTACATTTTCTTTAAATCTACAAAACAGGTCTTTATTGGCAAGGAGCCTGGCACCCTCCAAACAGGTTACCCACTAGGGTCTGTGGTAAGGCTTTCGGTATTATATTCTGACAAACCCTGATAATAGGGCCTGTCTGATCTGCACACCTGAGAATGCTCTCATAAGCTCTAGAAATTCTTTCCAGTAACCAGTTTGGAATTTAGCTTTTTATTTGTTCTTTTTATATAGTTTGAAAATAGCAGGGTTTTAACTTAAGAATTTTGGCTTGGTAGCCCACAACTAAATTTAAAGTAGTCCATCCATATGGTTCTATACAAAAAAGGTAAACATTCTATTGGCCCACAGCAAATTTTAGGGGCCATTGGCAAGTGGGCGAGTGCTTATTTCAAACCCTGAAATAGTGTATCATAAATTACAGGAAGTTATTGTGTGTATTATTAAATACAATTCTGTAACAAAATTGTGTATTCTCATACAACCATTTACAGAGACTAGTTGCTCACCTGCAGCTATTTTCTTCTCAATCCGTTCTATGGTGTGTCTCAGGGCAAAAATAAGGGGTGCCTGAGGGACATTTATCGGTAACTTAATGAATCTGTTGTGTAGCTCTGGTTTATCTGGAAAATAAACACATAAATAGTTGAATGATTGATTGATTTATTTACATGAACTAACATTCAAAGTAATAATCTAAAAAAAGGTTGACTGCAACAGCCTGGTTGATATAAAAATAGATATAATCAAAGTGCAGACTGCACTGAGGGAAAGGTTGCTTTGCAAGTATTAAATGAGATTTCTGCCTCATGTTTGATGGGAAATAAAACAAACCAATGCAAAATAAACCTTTGCAATCCTCATAATTGATAAGCCCAGCTCCCCTATGTCTTGAATGTCAATGTCCAGGGTTTTGATGTTGGAAACTCCAAATATCATTCTGGTCAAAATGTAAAATATCAAGTGCACAATTTCACCATGTGACAAAAAGTTCTGCAAAAGTTTCATCAAATCCGATTCAGTGGTGCAAGTAGTTGTGGATAAGAGATAAGTATCACCTACGTCAAAGAATGGCAAGTACATTTTTTGCTACGGGGAAATCCTAAATATCATTCCAATCAAAATATATAATGTCAGGTATACAAGCTTCTAAAATGTGACAAAGATTCCATTAAAATTGCATCAAAATTCATTCAGTGTTGATGGTGGAGATGAGAATAAGAGATGGGTACCACCCAAAGTGTAACGAATGGAAAGACAAACACCACCATCACAATATACGGCATCCCTCATTTTCAATTGTGGCATAACATACAATCCTATGTCTAATAAATGCATAATGACCTACATGTACTTAGAAACAGTGGTATAAATAAATTGCAAAGTTTGCCCATTTCAGACATATAACTTGCATCAAATACATGTACATATATGTAAATGTCTCGTTATAAATATAAGTGATGACATAAGCTTCTAAAACATTCAAATCTAAAATAATTTCTTTTCTTTAATACTCAATGGCTTCAGTGGCCAAGTGTTTAAGGTAGTATTCATCTACTATTGATAGCATGCCTGTCAGCACTTGATAAATCTTACTACTGCCAGGGTGTGCTCAACTTCAATCTGATTGACAATTATTAAAAGCTTTTAACAATCTAGCTTTCTCCTTCTATACCATTGGAACACAGGAATCTGTACAAATCGATTTACATGCACCTTCGAATGATACTGGGTCGATTTTGTTATAGTGAGTCCCACATACACTATAACAAAATCAACCCAGTATCATTTAAAAGCATATGTCTACAAATCGATTTGTATAAGTCCCTGTGATTTAAACAAACAGAAAAGTATTTTATGACTAGACTACATGGGGCAACGCATATCTCTATTTAGAATGCATGTTAACTAGTTTCAGTTTAAATTTAAAAATAGCTAATACTAGCTATACTAAATACACAAACACATGGAGTGCTTTTCTGCTTTCATTTTTTTTTATTAATATTAAATGTTGTGCTATTGTAACTTTTTATTATAAAAATCCAATAAAAAAATTGTCACGGTTACATATTGCATACTATTCCCTTGATGTTTACATGTACTTGGCAACGGAGTCTGACACTTTTTGTTTTCAACAAGGGTCTTACGCTGTTTACAAAAGATTGCCAGCTTTCAGGGCGTTCTATGGTCTTCACACCTATACCAAAAACAACATTACCTAAAGGGTTTCAAATAGACAAATAATTAAGACTGTCAGTAATGAATTTGTCTGAGTGCGCAATTTCAGTAAACAGCTATCGCAAGAACTGACAAATATCACGTTGCTTTCCAAAAGCAAAAAAGTGTAACAGGTTTGTCTTTTGCCGATGAACATGGACCTTTAGATTAAATCATAATATTAGTTAATAGTGATACAATAAATGAGACCTAATATGAAAGGACATGTATAGTAAAGTTGTTCAAAATAAATGCGGTGCACTGATTCATGTAATTGATAGATTCCTCCAATGTGACCTATATTTTACACGTGTAAGATTATTATAACACGCCTGTCCGCAGTAGTTTCTATGTATGTGAGCATTAGCATGGGGAAAGTTTGCTAGGCAACCTTCCCAAAAAGCGTAAATGTATTTACATGTATTTTGTTACCAATGTTCTGAGTATTACTCATTTAATAAATACCTGAACAGCTTAGTCAAAACAGCTAAATATATTTCTTGTTCTGACATATCTTTTTTGCACCCTCATAAGAAAATAGTTGGTTTGTATCAGCTGTATTGGCAAAATAATATAAAATTTTCACTCATTCTACAAACCTCTCAGATGATTCAGCATAGAAAGCTTCCATTCTGAAAATTTCCACGTTTCAACATTTCCCTGCTCATTCACAAAATAACTGTCAGGTGAGGCTGTAAATACGCCACCAGGAAATTTACACACAGAGACTACCACCACCACTCTTCTGGCCTGTAGGGAAAGTGTGCATTAGATTTTATAATAATTATCTATATATTATATTTCCAAGTACACTGGACAATATTTATCGCTATTTGCAGTATTTTCCTTTGATCTTAATGTGTCGTATTATCCCATCTCATGATCACTCTACTAGACTTTTTCATTATATCTTGGTGATCCACTTTTATTTAGTAATGTCTACAATAAAAGGGGACTGGTTCATTGTCCATGTTAAATAACTGAAGATTTGAAACAAATTTTTAAATAATAAAACAGACACTGCAACTGCATAAAATAAATAACTTTAGTTACATCTTGATTTTGCAATTTTTAATAAATACACTACAACTCAGGTTGATGTTACCTTTCCCACCAGTTAACTGTGGGAGTGGCCACAGGTGGGTAAAATTACACCCCTGTCTACATGGTTGCCCAAACTCTGTAGTGAATATGACATTTCATTTGCTTTATTATAAGACTCACATGCATCATACATTTTTTTTTACAAAATAAAGAGGTCACGTGAAGTAGGGTAGTGCAACATAGGAGTGCTGCCCACTCTGGGCTAGTGGAAACAGTAAAATCCACCTGACCTTCACTGTAAAAAGTCAAGTCCTTGTAGGACCAACAGTCGTGTACTTAAAGTGTCCTGTATACATGGACAGTCTTATCTGAGGTAATTGTTTTACCTTTTTCTTTGGAGAACCAATCACTGGGATAAATTTAATGTCCCAATGTTTACCCTGTAAAGCTCTAAACTCCTGATCTCCCCATATAACTAACTCCATACGCTGGTTAACAAGGATAACTGGAAAAAAACAAACAAAGCTTAAGGTATCTGGACCATAATTGACCACGTGATCATATTTGGTGTCCCGGATGTCAATTGTTTTTCAATGAAGCAGACCTCGGTAATGTTCGGCAAACATCGGAAATACTATTTGAGTAACTAAATTTTTTCCTCAAAATTGTGAACATTGGCTCGAGTTATATGATATATTTTACTTTTATTATTAATTAGCAATACATTGATTTAATAAAGCTGTATTTCTTGGTCGACAAATAAAATTAAACGGTAACTTCAATTATGGGTCGGATACCTTAAGTTTACACTCCACATCGCTTCCATGTTTGAGGAAGTACTTAGTTGTGGCACATGTACAGCCACATAACTTGACACTTTGATTTTATTTGTTTGATGTTAAATGCTACTTTTAGCAATTTTTCAGCAAGATATATATTATAGCATCTAGTGTTTATTAACGAGGAAGCAGCAGTAATCAGCAAAAACCCTACCGTTGGCAGGAAAACTGGCACTCCATTAGGGTTGGAGTCAATGCAAGTACACCTTGCTCAATTAAGTAGATGGCTAACTACCCAAACCACATCTAACGAGACCCAGTATTTAAATGAATTACTTCCACTTATATGAATACATTTTTATCACAACTGATTAAAGAAGATATTCACTATGGATTCTGTTTGATAAAAACATTCTATATTTTATTATCAAACTATGAGATTTTCAGAATTCAGTGTATGGTTCTGTTCATATATTGTAACTCTTTGACCAAAACATAATTTATACTAGAAGTTAACAAGACAGACATATATTGTATGATGTTTAGAGAAAATTTAAATTGTGATTAAATTCAAATTTCAAACTCTGGGAGTGGAAGTAATTAACAATCTTTTAATCTGGATAGTTCAGGATTTAAATATTCCGAACATCTGTTATTGGAGTGACAATATTTATTTAGTCTCAACTATACTTATTCTCCAGGATGTAAAACATTTTTGCCAATGATTTACTAAAGACACATCAAAACTGAAGACATGTCCTTCAGTTTCATAGTAAAAACATTTACTTGCTCAATTGATGCCTCCATTTTGAGTTTCTAACCTTTTCTTTCCATATCATAAACCTTAAACAATAGTATGAAAAATAATAAAGTCAATCAATACCTGTCTGTTCCTGTTCATATTCTGACAGAAATTCTCCCATGGCAGAAGCTTTCACATCATCAATACCAAATAAAATATGGCCGCCTTCATGGTTAGCAAAAGCTGACACATATTTAGTCACCATCTGTTTGACTTTTTCAGGAATGGACTTTCCATCCTTTTTGATTGACCCAGCAGATAAATATTTGAACTGTATTTGTTTAGTTTCCTGTTTGATTCTACCATCAGTTCTGCCATATTCAAAATGTTCTGGAATTGGTGGGAGGTCTGCTATTGTACATGGTTCTCCTTTGCTTTGGAGCAGCTTCATTACAGACTGGTAGGACACTTCATGTGTGGCTGTGTCAGTCGGAAGACGACAATGGTAATCTAATGAACACAAATGTTCTGCCGATTTTATGAACAGATACAAATCTTGATCAGAATAATTACCAACCATATCAAAATAGTTACAAATATCATCGCAAGACAGAATGTCGGCCATTTTATTTTCCATTCCACTCCACCATGTGTCAAGGTGTTTGGGTTGGACGCCAAGCTGTACCCGATCAAGGTTCCTCATTCTTAGAATACCGCCACCTGAGTTGAGTATGGCACATATGTATTTTAATACAACTCCATTACCACATTCTCTGATGCCCTGCATTATGTGGATGGTGCAATCCAGAAAAGTCTCCCCATAACGATGGAGGTTTCTTGTTCTGCAAGTATCAATACATACTAGTATATATTTTTTTTAATTTTGTTTTTATTATGCATTCTCAATTAAGATAATTTAATATCTATTAATTGTACCATATAAATTGGCTTTCCCACATGTCATGTCAACTTTCCCACAAAGATTGATGTGCTAATTTTTAATTATTATTAGATACAGATACTTTTAACTGATGCATTTTCTTCTTGTACTAACAATACATTTATATTATGTATTGGTTACAAGCACTAAGCTTATATAAAAACCATTTCCATAAAATGTTATTAGAAATAGTGATAACTCATTAATTACAAGTGTCTACATAACATTGATAAAAAATCCCTAAAACAACCAAAAACACTTGACTTTTTATCTTGATTTTACACAATAATTCTGTGGAATAAATTTGAGATTTTTTTTTCTAAACAGGACAAGTATGAAACTCGGTTTTCAACAATCCTGACTTTTTCAGTATGTACTTGCCCACAGTGACCTAAACTAAAACTAGAGGCTCCCAGGAGCATGTAATCGCTCACCTGGAATCCAAATGACTTCAACTATATTAAAATTTTTTAAATTAACAGTTTCAGTCTAGTTGTTATAGCTTTTAAGTTACTGTGCAAAAACTAAACATTTCTTCTAAAATTTTTGTTAAATACAATAACTCCTATAAGGTGCCATCAGACAATTTCTGAAAATTAAATGGTTTTTAGGCATTGTCCTTTATGGTACTTTAAAAATTTACAGTTTTACTCTAGTAATAGGTGTGTTATAGACTAATTTATAATTCAAAAACTGTTCATTTGTCCAAATTCATAATGAAAGGGCAATAACTCCTATAAAGAGTCATCTTGCAATTTTGGACTAAGCAATCATTTGTAGGGCTTCTATTGGTGATCATTTTTGCAATTTACAGTTTTAATATAGCTGCTATAGTTTTCAAGTTACAGGACAAAAATGGAAAATTTCATAACAAAATTGTCATTTAAGGGCAATAACCCCTATAAGGAGTCATCTGACAATTTCAGACTTAAATAGTAATTTGTAGGGCTTGTATTGCTGATCATTTTTGCTTTTAACAGTTTCACTCTAGCTGTTACAGTTTTTAAGTTACAGGACAAAAACGGAAAATTTCATAAAAAATTGTCATTTATGGGCATAACTTATTTAAGGAGTTGTCTGACAATTTCAGACCAATCAAATGAATTGTAGGGCCTTTATTGCTGATCATTTGTGCAATTTACAGTTTCAATCTAGCTGCTATATAGTTTTCAAGTTACAGGACAAAAATGGATAATTTCATAAAAAATTGCCATTTAAGGGCAATAACTCCTATAAGGAGTAATCTGACAATTTCAGACTATACAGTGAATTGTAGGGCTTGTATTGCTGATCATTTTTGCTATTTACAGTTTTACTCTAGCTGTTATAGTTTTAAAGTTACAGGACAAAAACGGAAAATTTAATAAAAAGTTACCACTTAAGGGCAATAACTCATATAAGGAGTCATCTGACAATTTCAGACCAATCAAGTGAATTGTAGGGCTTTTATTGCTGATCATTTTTGCCATTTACAGTTTCACACTACCTCGTATAGTTTTCAGGTTATATTGTAAATACAAAAAATTTTGTCAAAAATCATCAATAAAGGGCAATAACTCCTACAAGGAGCCAATACACAACTTCACACTAATACCAACTATTGTAGACCTTAACATGCTGATCAATTTGAAGTAACAGTTTTCTCTATAGCTATTATAATTTTTTAGATAATGATCAAAAACTTGTGTTGACCCCCACATTCTATTTTTAGTAACAGCAGCCATATTTGTCTGTTGATCAACACCCTGGGTACAAACTTGAAACTAGGAACCCTAAGGATGATTGTGGCCAAGTTTGAAAAAAATTGGCCAAGTGGTTTCAGAGGAGAAGATTTTTGAAAAAGTTTACGACGGACAACAGACGACGGACGACAAGTGATAGCAAAAGCTTCGGTCCAGGTGAGCTAAAAATTGACATTCCTGTGCTGAAAGATCACTTTCCAAGTTTAATAGTATTGTGGCGGTATAGAAGATCAACCAAAAAGGCAACGATAACTAGAGGCTCCCAGGAGCCTGTATCGCTCAGCTGAACCTGAAACCAAACAACCCTTTTTTATCCAGCTTTTCTTTGCTATGAGGAATTGCCCAACACTTCTGCAAAAATCATTAATTTTGACCTTTTAAGGGAAATAACTCCTATAAGGAGGAACTTTTGATGCTTAGAGGGAGAAGGGAGGTTCACTTCAAATTTGCTGTACCTGTTATACTTTTTTAACTATCAGTCGAAAACTCTCTTGACTCCCCACCCCCCACCCCCTTTTTCATTTTTTCTATTTTAAGCCAATGTAGCTATGTAGGTAGTCAGGTGTCATGATTTGGTAGAGGACGTCCTAAAGATGATGTGTGCAATGTTTCAAAGCAGTCCTTTCATTGGTTAAAGAGGAGAAGATTTTTTTAAATCAAGTAAAATTGATTAAAAAAATGTTCAAGGAGAATAATTCCTAAATGGTTCATCAGAGTAGACAATCTTGATCCTTACGTCATTTTTGTAGCCCTCATAGAGCAGAACAATTAAGCAATGCTAGCTTTTTCTCTAGTTTTAATAATTATCAAGATTTTGAGGCAAAAATGGCAAAAATCATCAATTTTGACAATTAAAGGGCAATAACTCCTACAAGGAATCATCATACAACTTTGACCCAATGGAGTGTTTTGTAGAGCTTTAGATGCTGAAGAAGGAAGGTCTCTTCGGTTTTCCTGTATCTGTTATACTTTTTGAACTTTAAGCAAAAAACTGTATTTTGACCCCCCTGTTCTATTTTTAGCCATGGCAGCCATGTTGGTTGGTCTGAGGACATGATTTGTGCAAACTTGGTAGAGGACATTTTACTGATGATGTGTGCAAAGTTTCAAAGCA
Source organism: Limnoperna fortunei (assembly GCA_944474755.1). Taxonomy (NCBI): domain Eukaryota; kingdom Metazoa; phylum Mollusca; class Bivalvia; order Mytilida; family Modiolidae; genus Limnoperna; species Limnoperna fortunei. The sequence continues at coordinate 45,917,389 of OX104116.1, forward strand.
ATCCCTTTAGTGGTTTTGGAGGAGGAGATTTTTGAAGAAAAGTTAACGACGACGACAATGACGACGGACGCCAAGTGATGCCAATAGCTCACATGACCCTTCGGGTCAGGTGAGCTAAACTAGAGGCTCCCAGGAGCCTGTATCGCTCACCTGAACCTGAAACCAAACAACCCTTTTTTATCCAGCTTTTCTTTGCTATAAGGAATTGCCCAACACTTCTGCAAAAATCATAAATTTTGACCTTTTAAGGGAAATAACTCCTATAAGGAGGATCTTTTGATGGTTAGAGGGAGAAGGGAGGTTCACTTCAAATTTACTGTACCTGTTATACTATCAGTCGAAAACTTTCTCGACCCCCCCCCCCCCTTTTTTTCATTTTTTCTATTTTAATCCAACGTAGCTATGTAGGTAGTCAGGTGTCATGATTTGCACAATTTTGGTAGAGGACATCCTAAAGATGATGTGTGCAATTTTTCAAAGCAGTCCTTTCATTGGTTTAAGAGGAGAAGATTTTTTAAAATCAAGTAAAATTGATTAAAAAAATCAGTTCAAGGGGAATAACTCTTAAACGGTTAATCAGACAATCTTGACCTTTAAGTCATTTTTGTAGCCCTCATAGAGCAGAACAATTAAACAATGCTAACTTTTTCTCTAGTTCTAATAATTTTCAAGATTTTGAGGCAAAAATGGCAAAAATCATCAATTTTGACAATTAAAGGGCAATAACTCCTATAAGGAGTCATCATACAACTTCAACCCAATGGAGTGTTTCTTAGAGCTTTTGATGCAGATGAAGGCATGTCTCTTCGGTTTTCCTGTATCTGTTACACTTTTTTAAATATAAGCCAAAAACTGTATTTTACCGCCTCCCCCCCCCCCCATCCTATTTTTAGCCATGGTGGCCATGTTGGTTAATCTGCAGTCATGGTTGGTGCAAACTTGGTTGAGGACATTTGACAGATGATGTGTACAAAGTTTCAAAGCAGTACTTTCAGTTGTTTCAGAGGAGAAGATTTTAAAAAATCAATTAAAACCGATTAAAAAAAACAGTTCAAGGGGAATAACTCTTAAACGGTTAATCAGACAATCTTGACCTTTAAGTCATTTTTGTAGCCCTCATAGAGCAGAACAATTAAGCAATGCTAACTTTTTCTCTAGTTCTAATAATTTTCAAGATTTTGAGGCAAAAATGGCAAAAATCATCAATTTTGAAAATTAAGGGGCAATAACTCCTACAAGGAGTCATCATACAACTTTGACCAATGGAGTGTTTTGTAGAGCTTTAGATGCTGAAGAAGGAAGGTCTGTTCGGTTTTCCTGTATCTGTCATACTTTTTGAACTATAAGCAAAAAACTGTATTTTGACCCCTCTGTTCTATTTTTAGCCATGGCGGCCATGTTGGTTGGTGTGAGGCCATGATTTGGGCAAACTTGGTAGAGGGCATTTTACTGATGATGTATGCAAAGTTTCAAAGCAATCCCTTCAGTGGTTTTGGAGGAGAAGATTTTTGAAGAAAAGTTAACGACGACGGGTCAGGTGAGCTAAAAAGGAGCTTTAATTAGTTTGGATGTAAAGATGACTTAAGGGTAAATAATCCTATAATTCTTTTTCAAATACAAATTAGGACTTAAAAGATTCAACTTGCAGAATTTATGTAAAACTAATTTCCTCTTTGCATAAGAATAAGAAGAATAAGAATAATTTTATTGACCAGTGACTGGGCCCATTTCTGGGCAAATGTTACATTGGTTTATAACAATATACATAAAACAGTTACAAAAACATTACAACGATAATGATGTTCTTTGATTTGCTGTCACAGAATCAGAGCCTGTACAAAAACTTATAAATATTAATATATAAAGTATAAAACATTCATAACAATTATGTTGGTATTTCCCTCGGCAGTTGATCAGTTGCATATGATTCCACTAGAATTGCAAGAAGCTCAACAAACTTGTTTAACATTAAAATAAATGTTCTTTTTAAATAAAAACATTTAATATACAGTAGTCCCCCTCTTATACGATCCCCTAGCCAGCGACCACCCGCCTCATCCGGCCAAAACCATGATGCATTAAGTGTTTCTAACGTAAAATTACCTCTCGCGAACGACCACCCCTCAAACGGGACCAGCGACCACGTTTTCTTGACAGAACAACGTAAATTCCCCTCACGAACGACCATTTTCACTGACCGGATGTTTATTTTGGAATTCTCGAATGGAACGTGATTTGGTTTTATTATCGTAAACCAGTTCGGTAACAGTTCAACGACTGGTAAACAAAATGTCGAAATCGCGTAAAAGAAAGATGTTTAGGCTGGATTAAAGGGGAAAACAAGTAGGATATTGTAGATCAGTTTGATTTCGGCATTACGGAAATCGGGTTTCTTACAAGAAGACTGAAATTTTCAACAAAGAGATAATAGTACAATGTACCAACATAATCATAAATCAAAATTTACAACAAACGATGTCAAAAACTTGGGAAACTGGAAACAGAGAGAAACCTGGATTTTTCCAAACTAAACGGAACCTTAATAAACTACGAAGTGGAACCTGGGCAGACAATACAAGTGATAAAAATAATGATAATGCAGATGAAACAGGAACAGAAACTTTCACTGATAAGAAGATTTGGAATTCTTATATTATCATTACACATTTTTAACAGATAAAAACTGCTTGAATTCTTTTTATTTTTATTTATACTGAATAATAAAATACAAATATTTATTATGTGTGATTCTTGATCACTTCACAGTTCTTGTTGCTAATCAACCGACCAAGCTCTATAAACCTGAGTTAGTGTGTGTATATCCCCTCAAGAAAGACCACCCCCATTATAAGACCACTTTCATGACTCAGATGGGGTGGTCTTATAAGAGGGGGACTACTGCACTATCAATTTTTTTTAACACTTATAATAATAAAAAATGAAATTAAACCTCAATCAGTTCAATTCATTGCAGACTGTGCTCCTAAAACTATGGCGAACAGGATACTTTTTTCACTGATGGGGATTAGTGCCCTTTGTTACAAAAATGCAAGGGTGACTATTCAAATCAAAAGAGAAATATGTATGACGAGTTACATTATCATATCTGAAATTCAAGAAGTATGATGAATGAATGTCACTGACATTGTTCATGGTCTTTCTCCTGATTCAAGAGAAATTACATTAAAATAAAGTACTCACATAATCTTTGCCTCAAGGGCTGATGTCCCACTGGACATTCTTTTTCTCTTTACTGAGGAATCATCTGCTTAAATTGAAAATAAATATTATATAACATTAGAAAAAAGTTCTGCTGTTGTGGCTGTTAGTTTTATGATGGCTTACAACAGTTAAGGCTACTACTGGCAAAGAAAAAAACCACAACAACAGAAATTACATCTGCATGTAAGATTGTCTAGAAGACTACATGTACATTTCATTAACAAATAGAGCTACATGTACATCTTTGACTGCTGAACACACAAATATGGACAACAGAAGCTTCAACTATGACATCAAAATCCAATACCACAAGACATCATAAGCTACACCTGCAACTGCAGGTGACATCAAAATCCAATACCACAAGACATCAGAAGCTACACCTGCAACTGCAGTGGCAACAATCAAATCTAAACTTCCACTATTACAGTAGATGGAACCACCACAATGGGCATCATTACACAGCTTGAGGTACTAGCATGACAATAACTATACTACAAAGGCAATTACAACAACTAAAGCTACAAATAGGATGATGGAACACAACAATGGGCACCATTACACAGCTTGAGGTACTAGCATGACAACAACTAATTCTACAAAGGCAATTACAACAGCTAAAGCTACAAATAGGATGATGGAACACAACAATGGAAGCCATTACAACTCTTTGGGCAACAACCATGACACCTGAAGCAACTACTATGACTTATTGTGAAGTAATACCTATTGAATAGTAAGAAAAAATGTTTCTGTATCTCATATTATGAATGCTATAGGGTCAAGTTTGACAAGAAAAAATCATAATACATGTAATGCATGGTTCATGTGTACATAAATTCTATCCAAAAGAAAGACCTCATACCTCATATTTATTTCAAGAAAATATTACTTTATGATGACAAAAAGTATATTTTTGCTCCATTCAGGGGCTGCTTTGGCTTCTAAAAAGCTGGCGCCAAAAAAATCGCCAACTACAATTTTTCGTCTCCAGTTTTGTTAAAGTGTCGCCATATTAGAAATCACTAGATCACTATATGACATGGCAAAATTGTTTAACATTATGTGTGACATATTCTGTAACGTCGGACGAAATCCAAGTTTGCCGGACTCTTAATTCAATTTTTCAAAAGTTTGGTCTCGAGCAGCCCGTACACTAATTGTGTTTTAATCATGAAAAGATGTGTGAGTGATTTCTTGTTGGCAGATAACCAAAATTTTACAGTAATTTATTAGAAACATCTATTCCCGTGAATGAACATAAAACCGGAAATACTGAAAATAGAGGTCCGACTACCTGTGCGCCCTGAGTCAATTCGCCCTGGGTCTTTTCGCTCCTCTAAATAAAAACAATGTTTATCTTAAACAAAAAAGCGTATTTTGTGTGTTGGAGCTGATCAACTTTAATTAATAAAGCGTATTTTCGCAAAATTATGTTCGAACTTTGTGTATAAAAAATATAACAATTATAATTTCATTTGTTAATTACTTCATCAAAATAATTCAATTGATATGATAATAACTGTCAAATACCAATTATCATTTTTTAATGTGATGATTAAAAGAAATTAATTATGTTATGATTAAATAAAATTTCAATCAGATTAAGAAACACCTTTGATCTAGAGCTTTACAGCTTGTGCCATCGTGTCAGTTAACTAAAAGTTCAAAATAATTTGTGAAATGTTTGATTAGCCAAAACATAAGCTGTAAAACTCACCTGAATATATGAAAATGAGCCACACCAGTGGCAATCATTTCACACTCAACCTTCACGATGTCTATTCTTTGTATTCATTATAATTATATAATGATCCTGTACGACCAAAGCAGCACACGTGATCATTGGCAGCACCGTTAATGCCAGACGGGTATAACTGTAGAGCAGTACAGATTTGTTGAACTGACTTAATAAAATAAATATATTTAAAATTTCTTATTTTTTTCTGTACATCTATAATAATTTCGATCCATGATATGTCAAAGATGGGAAGAGTAAAAACATGCTCTTCAACAAAAAAAAAACATGCTCTTCAACAAAAAAGTAAATTATTAAAGAAACCATAACACAAGAACACGTAATAGACAATTATCTATCATTATATATATTATAAAATTACGGGCGACACGACCAAGGGCGAACGGGAATCAGGGCGAAACAACTCAGTGCGAACGGGATTCGGGGCGAAACGACCCAGAGGCGAACTGGATTTGGGGCAAAACGACCTGGATTCAAAATAGAACTACGCATGTGTATGAGTTTTCTAATTACAAAATTAAGACGGACATCAGGTCCGGAAATCACTCAACAACGTCAGTTTTCATACCTGTATTTTATTAATTACATTATAAAAAAATATTAATACAAAAATATGTTTGTTTTGTTATTTTTATAAATTAATTAACAGCATCAATTGTTTTATTACACGTCTACTCAAATGTGATGCAGGTAAAGCTTTTTATCAGACAACTTTGTTGATTCATTTATTGCCGATTTCCGTTTAATCACTCCAAATAACACACATGTCACTGGATACTACACAATACACGTGTATTTACGACCATAGAAGCAGACAAAGGATCTTTAATGATGCAATCGCAGATTACCGATAAATTTAAAACGTGCATGCATCGTTTAACACTATAAAACCTTGGCGCCAAAAAATCGCCAGACGCAATATTTTGTCGCCAAATGAAAAAAAAATCCCAATTGGCGACATTGGCGAAGCCCAGCGCGGCCCTTGCCATTGTCTTAAAACTGTACAATTTATATGAATTTATAGCAGACCACATGAAACCTTTCCCAAGTTTAAGTTAGTGTTGGTCATGATATTTAAATTTTGGGAGATGAACTGTAACGTTGTTTAAATACAATACATGTAGCTATTGTTCTCTGTGGAGTTTTTTTTATCTAAGAAACATTACCCATTTTCAGTTTCTATGGACACAGCACCGAGTTCCACATTTAGGCTACCATCAGCACATGTGCTTGCTCTTTGTTGACATTTGTGTAATGATGTTTTTTACTTCTGTTTTACTAATTTCACTCTAACTGTACCACACTGAAAAGAAAAGAGACAACTATCAATTAATTATGAGTTTGGTGAGTTTTTTAACATGTGAACTTACAGCTGATTAGAAATACAAGTAATGAGTACATCGATCCCCATACATAAATGTCATGCCTTACTTGGCATAAGAATCATACCAAATCATGTACACTGTAAACCCAGAGAGGATGGTCACTGAAACACTCTAGATCTGCATGTTGTTGATTGTTTTATTGTGCTGCTCCTAAAACTTTGAATGTAGACACTCAACAGTTTTTCTTTACCCAAAATAGTAAAAAAATAATTGTTAAAGAAATAGATTATTGCGAAGGGGTTCTATGCGAATTATAACATGGTCAGACCTTACATGTATATTTGTCAATATTTTATACCGAGCGATAGGGATGCATAAAATGAGGATAAATATAAGGTCTGACCATCTTCTAATTCGCATAGAGCTCAATTGCAATAATCTATTTTGATTCTTAAATATGTCTAACAATTGTTTTAAAATTTTGAAGCGGTCAATGGTAATCAAACGTTTTTTTAAACTAATAAGATATATCCCAAAACAGTATGTTAAAGCAAATAAAACTGACATAAACATACATTCTCGTCATTTTATTTAACATACATACCTATTAAACAAAAATATTGAGGAATCTTAACAAAATTGCATTGTTCCAGTTTGAAAATTTTCAGTTGAGCATAATATGACGTCGGAATTCTAATTGTGACGTCATATTAATTCGAATGTAGAATTGTTAAAAAAATTAATTAATGTATCCGGAGTAGTATAAATTAAATAAATCTCAGAATTCAGACTAAAAATAACTGCATTATTATAAACATGTTAACAATAACGATAATTATGGAAAACACATAATAAACTGCATTTTTAAGTCATTTTTTACATTTACAAAAAACACACAGCTTACACATGTGCGAAATAAACTTATTAGAATTTTGACACAGCTTTGTTTACATACATTTAGCTAACTCAGGACCTCATATTAGAATTATTCAATTTGTTGTTAGTCATTTTTGCATTACCAACAGTATAAATGTAGGTAAAATTGATGAAATTTAGAACTTGAACTGTTTAAATTAATGATTTTCACAAAGTCTTTTTTATCATGATAATACTAGTACACTATTTCAATTTAATTTCGTTGTCAATACACAAATGTAAATGTTTAAAATTTCAGGTTTTTAAATTTGCCTTTTAGGCCATTTCATTGTCAGAAATACATAATTTATCAGGTGACAAAGTAGTTCTATAACATAAAACCTCCCATTTCACATTTATATTTATCATTTTCATCAGTCTTTTACATTTATTATTATTATTTGAAATACAAGGTTATATCATTGTATATCTGCGAGTTGAATTTTCTCTGAGCAAAATTTTTTCAGAAGTTCCAAATATTTTAACATGTGAAATATAATGAAAGTAACATTAACACAAAGACTATACCTGTTTTCACTAAATTAAACTATGTTCACTTAAGTAATCCATATATGAAATATCCAGGCGAAATTTTACCGGGAGCTGACATTTTGAATTTAACAGTAAATCAAACTTACAGAATCAAGTTATATTTTATGGCCGAACAAATATAATTTGTCGTAATTGTAACCAATGAAAAATTTGTTTTGTCAAAAACAAAGCTATAAGAAAGATTTAAATCGTGTCTGCCATTCAATGTAATGGGACAGGGCTCGACAATGTTTGTCCGATTGTACAGTACCAGCCGAAAATTCTGTTGGGCAATCAACTTCGACTTTGTACATGTAACATGGACAAGTAAAATAATATTTGAAAGAAGCACTTAGAAATAAAAATATTCATCGGGAACCGCCTAACCTTACAATTTTAATTTAAAATTCAGGTTATGGTAGCGATAATTATCGGTAAATCTTACAAGCATGTCAAAATTGTTTTATTTTCGATTTCACTTTCAGCATGTTTAGGAGAAATATCTACTGGGGAATGAATTTCACTGTTCTTCTATTCAAATTTTAATCTGAATCGTGTAAACATTTTATCAAGCAGAATAAATATGAATGTAATGGCGTGTTACAATTAACAGTGAGCGGAGTTAATGTAAATAAATTACGATTATGGATCTGACAACATTTGGGTTACATTCAAATTAACTTAATAAAAAACAACTCTTTAAATTAATTGTTTTATTACTTTAGACACCTTTCTTAAAGCAACTTAATTATCAAACTAAATTTTCAGACAAGAGTCTATATCCTTTCGGACAAGTTGATTTGAGAAAGCACTTGTCCAAAAGGACAAGTTAAAAAAAAGTTATTGTAGAGGCCTGTGGGAGTGAAGGAGTATTGCAAATAAAACAGGACTTTAAACATTCTCTATATACTAAGGTTAGCCAATTTTTAGAAAATGTCAACATCAGGGGTCACCACACTCTAAAAAAGTAGGGAGAAGTGACTTCTCCCTGGCAGCCAAATAGGGAGAAGTCAGACCCTGATAGGGAGACTTCAGGAGACACTAGGGAGAAGTCAGGGGGCCATACAAATAATTAATTTCGCAGTAGTTACATACATTTTTCATTATTTACATCAATTTCCAGGTTTATTTCTCTTGTGTTTTAAAACCATAACACACTTAGATTCACTTTTTTTTCTTTCTTTTTCATTATTATTCATGGTATATGAACAGCACATTACCTTTATCATTAATCAAAGTTGTACTGATCCAAATTGCTTCATGGGACACCCATCTACAGAACTTATCATGATGTCAATAATTACTATACATCATTATTCTTTCAAGTGAAGCTCAAATACTTGTTAAAGTACAATACTCTTTAAAAGAACTGAAGTTTGAAACCAATTAAAAGTGTTTGTTTATCAAAAATATTACGATTTTTCATTATGGGCCGTTGTACATTACTTTTCTTCGTTGTTCACTTCCGGTAATTAGTCACATCCGGTAAATAAACAAATAGCGCGTAATACATTTGAAAGACGTAAATCGTTTGAAAATATGTTAAATACGCATATTGTTTGCCGTTTGTTATTGGAATTACACATTTACTGATAAATTGGTAGTCAGGGTGAAGTATTTAGTCCAGATTTACAAGTATCTTATGTGAACCATCGGGCAAATTGAGGGAAATGACAGGGCGACTTCGACTTCGCTTTTGAGGCGCCTTATGGCGACTTCAAGTCCTAGTAGGGCGACTTTGTCTCCCACTTCACCCAGTGTGGTGAGCCCTGAACATTTTTCTTAGTTTAGCATAGTTTGTGTGGGTGTCCAAACTTTTTTCGTATCAAACTTAACTTAAACTTTCCGCACGATTTTCTATAGAATTTGCACACAGGAAAATGAGTTTAAAGATGATACGTCACATTTCACTAAAAAACATAAAATATAAATATCTGATAAAAATAAACATGAAATGGAAGGTTTTATCAATGAACCTATTTCTGAAGCTGCAGATACTATAATACTTATAATACCTAACCACATGCTTATTTGACTTGAAGGCCACAATGGTGCCTTACAGAAATCCAAAAATAGTTGGTGGCTTAAATTTATGGCATTACAATATTTTCCAACAGAATAGTTGGTGGCTAAACTTTGTCATTATTGCCAGTATAATATTGTATATTTAAAACAATGAAACGTTGTGCACTGCAATTTGAAAAGAAAAGGTTAAACTATATATCCCCATTACGATGACATTAGATTTGCAGTATAAAAAGTCTCTTTTCATACAGTTACCTAACAACTGCAATATGAATTTCAAACAATTCACATGAAAAATATGAATAATAAACATTATCCAACATTTTTTCAGGGGAGATCATAGGGAAAGGGAGGGAAACGAAAATATCTTTCGGTCAGGAGTCCCTAGTCTAAGGAATGGTGTAAACATCGGACTTGTTCGTTTTTTTTTAAATATTTTTGCCTATAACTTTTGAATATAAGATAGATAAGAAAGCTTTATTTTCATTTGGCACAATATATAACAATATAACACAAGCTCTTTAGAGCTTTTTACCGAATAAGAACACACAACAAACTTAAATGATACATAAGGCGTACGTAACAACACTAATATGCGTAAGACATGCATGTACATATGACATGACATTGTGACAATAAGACATAAGACAATAAATATATATGACAACACAAAAACATACGTTTACATTTTAGGCACATAAAAAAGCAGTGGCACAAAAAAACTAGCAGAGATTTAAAGTGTTTATGACATATAAACTAAAAGCACACACCACATAAGATATAAACTATACATCATTTTAAAGCTAAATGAATTATCTGGGCCAAACACTAATAGTTTTTTGACCGGGGTGAAGCATTTTCCAATGTGAAAATTTGATGTAGTGGCACTCGCACGAATTTCACTTCCGGTCAACTTTTAGGTACTTTATTAAAAATTATTTGTAATAAACTATATATCATCATAAAGATCTTTTAAATATCTCCCAGAGGCACTTTTAATTTTTAGTTTATGTCAAGCCGTTAAAAAGTTATGAACAAAAATATATGTGTTTTTATACTTCCGGCTTTTCCACTTCCGCGTTTTAGACCCTCCCCTCTGCTTGTACACCCCATTGGAATAAACAAAAAGCAATAAATATCATTCTAAATATAAATTAATAATAAATTCATGACTATAAAGAAGTTAAAGATTAGATGGTTTATACAACTGACAACTGTACAGTACTCCCTTATGTAATGACTAATAGATGTGATCCGAGAAAGTTCAAGATCAATAAAATCAGACCAGATTACGTCACCACCGGATGCTGATGTATCAATAACCAAATTTTATCGTTTATTTATAGATTGATATTGACACTGAAGAAGGCCATCAGTTGGTCGAAAATTTTTTCATATTTATTAATATAATTATTTTATAGTAGAAACATCTCTATATTTGTATCGTTGCATAATTCTCTATAAACTTATATATATATATACTGTCATGCAAATTTAAAAATATTTTTATTGGGGGATTTTAATGCATGCACAGCAGAAGAAAAAGACTACATTTTTATAGAGGAAAATGATAACGTAGACAGTTTTGAAGGTATAACTGCCAATGAGGTGTGCAATTTAGACCTGGTTAATATACCTCGTGTTAGAAAAAAATTGTGATAAAGGCAAAAATAGATATGGAAGGCAGTGATTCGATTTATGTAAAGGAAACAATTTATTTATATTAAATGGTAGATTAGGGCAAGACCGAATGGGTAATTTAACTCGCCGCAATGCAAGTGTTGTAGATTATTGTATAAGTAATATAAATCTGCTTAGTAAATTTATAAACTACCATTTGTACCTTCATCACTTGACCGATAACCCTAACTGCCCACACTGCAGGAACCGTAATGAGGACAACTCTCACTTCTTCCTAACCTGTCCTTCATATACAGAATATAGAAGGTCACTGCAGAAAGTATGCAATGATATAAATATTGATTACAACTTGAATAATATTCTATTTGGTAATGCAACTCTTTCTTATGTCGATAATGTAAAACAACAATTGTCAGTACAGAAATATATTAAAGAGTGTAAAAGATTCTTGTAACTCAATATTTTTAATACACACATGCATGGTGGAATGAGTATGACAACTACTTGACATACAGTCTATGTTACATTATTATTATTATATTTATTTTCTTTCTTTATTTTTTTTCTCCTTCTTCTTTTCTTTTGTATAAGAATAATCTCACTCAACTATTTTTTTTCCTTCACATTCATGATACTCTTAAAATAATATAACCTATTCTATTTAAAGCCCAGACTGTTAGAAGTAAACTAAACTAGAGAATAGGCAACTATTGTTATAATAATTATTTAATTTTCCATAAGATAACTCAATATTTAGTTCATGTATTCTTTTAATTTTGCACCATTGATAATACTAGAGTTGTTTTTCTTGCTACACTATTATTGATACAATTGTACATGGTATATTTTTATATTTTTGTTGATACATTATTCCACCTGTTGAATGTTGCCTAAATGGAGAGGATATATATAGGCTTTGCCTGCTATCCAATCCATTTCAGATTTATTTCTGAATAAAATATGTTTAAAGTAGTAAATTTATTGACATTGAAGTTAAAGAATTTTCGTCGATGTTTTAAGACTTTCATTCTCCACTTGTTGTAAAACTAGTGTCGGATAGAGAATGAAATAGGTTATGATAAAGTTGATAATATACAAATAGAAAGAATAAATAAATGGGATCCTGTAAAGGCAGCGGACTTTCGAGCTAGCTGGTATGAGGGGGTGGACAGGGGGTACCTTTCTCCTTTCTCCCTCCCATGTGCTCCTTTCGCTTTCCCTACCGCTCCTTTCTCCCTCCCCTCTTTACACTTCTCCCTCTTTAAAACCCTATAGCAATAGAAAAGATCACTAAATTATGACTCAAGAAACTGATTTAAATTTGGGACATGAAGCATATAAACGGCTTGTATTCCTTTATAAAAACTTAATGGTAAGTATGATGATAATGCATTGAGAAATTTATTAGTTTTAAGTTACAGAGCAAACACTGAAAATTTCAAGAAAAATTATGAGTAAATGACATATAATACTATAAGGAGTAACTGGACAAATTTTTGACAATTCAATGGTTGTATGCCATGTCCTTCCTATTAAATTGCTATTTACAGTTTTACTCTAGCTGTTATAGCTTTAAATTTATAATACTTATATTTTCATAACAAAATTGTTATTAAAGATCAAACACTCCTATAAGGATTCGTCTGACAATTTTGGACCAAATGCGTTATTTAAAGGCCTTGTCTTGCTGATTATTTTTTTTACAATTTACAGTTTTACTCTAGTTATTACTAAAGAACCTTAATAAGCAAGCTCACAATAATCCACGCGTTCCCATTACATCAAGGTGGTATTTTGTATTTAAGTTGGTATATTGAAATTTCATGAAAATCCATGAAGAAATGAAAGCGCTATCCAGGCGACAACATTAAATATATATGTACATGAAAGTTAACTAAGTCCCCCTCCCAAAAATATAGTCCCCCTTGACAAATTTCCCTAAAAATCAATCCCATCCAAGCACCTACTATAAGTAACGATTTTCTAAAAGTTTCTTGAAAATCCATGGAGAAATGAAAGTGCTATCCAAGCGACAACATTGAGTATACATGTACATGAAAGTTGACAAATCCCTTTCCTAAAAATATGGTCTCCCTTGACAAATTTCCCTACAAATCAATACCATCCAAGCACCTGCCATAAGTAACAATTTCCCAAACTTTCATAAAAATCCACGAAGAAATGAAAGCGCTATTTAGGCGGCAACACTGTATATACATGTACATGAAAGTTGACTAAGCTCCCCCTCCCAGAAATTTGGTCCCCCTTGTCAAATTTCTCTTTAAAATTAATCCCATTCAAGCACCTACTATAAGTAACAATTTCTGAAAGTTTCATGAAAATATATGAAAAGTTTAAAGTGCTATCTATGCGACAACATTGAATATATATGTACATGACAGTTGACTAAGCCCACTCCCAAAAATATGGTCCCCCTTGACGAAATTCCGTAAAAACCGATCCCATCTAAACACATACTATAAGTAACAATTTACCAAAGTTTCATGAAAATCCACGAAGAAATGAAAGCGCTATACAGGCGACAACATTGAATATACATGTACATGAAAGTTGTCTAAGCCCACTCCCAAAACTATGGTCCCCTTTGAAGAAATTCCGTGAAAATCAATCCCATCCAAGCACCTACTATAAGTAACAATTTCTTAAAGTTTCGTTAAAATCCATTAAGAAATGAGAGTGCTATCCAGGCGACAACAGCATGACACACGGACGGACGGACGAACGGACTGACGGAATGGTCAAAAACATTATACCCCCGGCAACTTTCTCTTGTGAAAAATAGTTCAGATAAGGCAGCTCTAAGATACCTGAACCAGTGTACTGTATTACTTTTCTATACATCCTGAATCTTTGGTACTGATCCTAAAACCAAGATGGCCACAACACTGGAACATAGAACTCCAGAGGTACTAAGAAAAACAGCTGGTTTCAGAAACTATTTCACTTATTTAAATCAAATTATACAGAACTGATATCAGGGTAATTATCTGCCATTTTAAAATGCATTGTGGCTACTAGAGTGGCAAATTTAATTGTGATGCTGTAAAAATGTCAAATTTTGAGATTTTGACACACATCATAAATTCATGATGGCCACCGCCTTGTCAAATATCCCGGCCAGAAGAAAAACTTCCCAGAAATTATGTATCATAAATTTTGTGTAACGTTTATGTCGATTAAACTGAAGTTTTTGTAATAAGTAATGTGAGCATTACAGGTTTTCCATGTGTAGAAATATTTTTTTACAAATGTTATTATAAATATAACTTAACTTAGACGTACCGCAGGTTGTTGGGTCTTTTTCAGTTTCCGATACTAGTAAATATGAGTTGGTTCGGAGACCTTTAACGGATGACGAAAGTGTCAATACACTTGTATTTTTAGTTGTGGATCAAAACGAACTATACCCGTCTTTTGGACAACCAATATACTTGAATTATTAGAAACTAAAAAATGTTAATACCAAGATTTCCCCCATAAATCGTTTTGTAAATTGTAACAAAATAAACAACACCATGTCATTTGGACATGCAGAGCTTTTTATTTAGTCACTTATTTTCCTGAAATTTGGCATGATATTTAGGTACCCAAAATTGTATACGTCATAAATTTTCCCCTTTAAAATATGACGTCACTATCTAGTACTCTGAATTTCTGTGAATAATGAGACATACCTATAAAAGAGGCCTTATTTTAATGTTTTTTTAACTAAATTGAAAAAAAAACTTTTTCAAGAATGCATTTTGTTCTTAATTTAAAATTTTGCCCCTTTTCTATTTGTTTTCGTGTATCGTGAAAGCGCTATACATTCGAACGCGTCTAGTATAGGAACTCCGTTGTATCGATCTACTTAATTTTAACATGGCCGAAAACATTTGAATTTAAAAACATGATAAAATATGATAACAATCAGAATTGGCGAGATAGAGAGACTAGTAATATCAGTGGATAAAACAAAAGAAGGAAACCGAGATAACTTTGTTTATTTATGTTGTTTATGGTTGAAGAAAATAAGTGGATTCATAAATAGATCGATACAATGAATAGGTCGATACCGTGAGGTCCTACTATAACGTTTGTTACGAACACATTTTTGCAACTTTTACCGATTTATTACAACTTTCGACGTATTTGCCGCACTTTAAATTCACACACTGAAAAATATAATAAATTTTAGATATGCGTTTTTATTTCAATAATTTGTCCATGAATTTTTATAGTACAACACATATTTTTGTATATTTACACGTGAGTTTATCTATGTTTAAAGTCGTTTTCGTTAGCGCGACATTTTTAAAAAACGATGTTATTATAAAACAACTTTGCATGAAAATATTATAAATATGTTCGATAAGGAAAATATTAATGCGCAAAACGTATGTGTGCGAATTTAAATACAATTAGAGCATAAAATGGTTATTTATTGTGGACATAGACATACAAATTTAGATATAAAATCCTCTTTTAAGTACTTTAACAAAAAAGCTCAAATGACGTTACATTAGCGTGGGAAACGTCTTATTGAAATTTTTACAATTTTTGATGTAAAAGAATTAACAAACTTCATTTGCTTTATAAACTACCGCATTACGTACTACATGCAAGAAAACATTACCAGTTGTGCAAACTGCGCTTTGATTAATATTTGTTTTTCATACATGGATCAAACTCCTGGATACAAAGCTTAAACTAGGTACCCTAAGTGGTGTTAGGGGAGAAAATTGTTTAAAACGTTAACAACGGACGGACAAAAGATGACAGACACCCAGTCAATAAGTGATGACAATATGTACAGGTGACAGACATACGCTTTAGGAATAAACCTTACTGCATACTAGCATATTAAAAATTCTGATCATTTGGATGCAATTTATCTCTTTACTGGAGTTTTATGTAAATAATTTTAGTCTTTTTTCAATTAAATCAATGAATTGGCACAAATTAAATGATGTTCAGATACGAATTAAAAAATATATTTGTACTAATGCCTTCCTATTTTTTCCTTTCTCCCTCCCCTTTACTTTTTTCTCCCTCCCCCTCTCTCCCTGTCTCCAATTACCCTCTCCGCCCTCTCTGGTATTAATTCTGTAAATTGTGATGTCATAGAAGATAGTTTAATGAACTCACTTGTATTTAATTTAGGTAAAATATAGGTTATGCAAAATCTACAATTCGTAAAAACAACAAACTAAATAGTCAAATTAGTAAGGGGAGAGAATCCATGGTTTAATCTAGACTGTAAATTTGCGCGGCAAAACTACAGAAAACTTATGCAAACAAAAACAGCAAAAATCTTTTTATTTATTGGGCAAAGTGTAGGAAATATAAAAATTATATAAAAATACATTAGATAAATCTCTGAAAGCTCATAGAAAGAATATGAAAAAGAAGATGAACAATCTGCGATCAAAAAACTCTAAGGAATACTGGTAGATTTTGAACCAACGACTCCATTCGAACCAACCAAATATTGATTATGTTAAATTGCTCGATTTCTTTAGAAACTTAAATTCAAAAGATTCAGATAACCAGACATACAGAATTAATTTGCCACTTTTAGATACAAATATGATTGGCCAGTTAAATGAAACTATTAACTGTGACTTTACGAAGAATGAGATTCTAAAATGTATCAGAAAACTTAAAAACAACAAGGCATGCAGTGGTGACTTAATTATAAACGAATATATTAAGTCAATATGCGATAAATTTATAAGTATATATGAACAACTATTTAATCTTATATTTAAGACTGGAAGTGTACCGAAATCGTGGACCATGGGGATAATTAAACCTTTTTACAAAAATAAGGGGGATAAGTCAGATCCTAAAAAGGATATTCTACTGCTGATTATATGTTTGTTATTAACCCTTTTTTTAAAAGCTTTCGATAAAGTTTGGCGAGACGCCTTATTGTATAAAATGTTATTAAATAATATTAGTGGACAAATGTTTATCTTAATTTCTAATATGAATAAAAGTATTAAGTCATGTTTGTCCTAAAATGGTCAAATGTCAGATTTTTTCCCATGTAAAACTGGTGTTAGACAGGGAGAAAAATTTGTCACCTTTTCTATTTTCATTATACTTAAATGACCTAGAAGAATTTTTTATCAAAGAAAATATCACTGGCTTCAAAACAATGTCAGATGAACAAGAACACACAATTAACGTTTTTTTTTAAAATATTTGTTATTTTCTTTGCCGACGACACAGTGCTCATGGTCGAGTCAGCAAGCGCTCTTCAAAATCAGCTTGACAAATTCAATTTATATATTGCAATTACTGGAAAATTAAATTTAATACAGACAAGACAAAAATCTTGATATTTTCAAAAGGACGTTTACCGTTAAACTCGAATTTTAAATATAATAATGTAAACATCGAAATAGTAAAAGAATTGAACTATTTAGGTGTTATATTTTCTAGAACAGGAACATTTACAGTTTCATATAAATTGTTGCTGAATTTATCAAATATAGTTCCAACTTTAGTTCACCGTGGTTATATCATATAGAAACAATTTTTAATTAATGTGGCTTGTCATATATTTTTAGAGACCAGTCTTTTTTAAATATTACATGGCTTAAGCAAGTAGTTAAAAATTGTCTCCAAGATCAATTTAAACAAACCTGGTTTGCAAGTACTCAAAATACTCCAAAACTCTAAATTATCGATTATTTAAAGAATCCTTAAGTTTTGAGCGTTCTTTTGAGATATTAGATGACGGAGATTTATTTACTTTTTGCAAATTTAGAACATTTATACCACAGATTGCCGATCGAATCTGGACCGGTGGAATAATATTCAGCGAGAGGCTAGAACGTGCAACCTTTGTAATTCAAATGATCTTGGAGACGAATTCCATTATCTGTTAAAATGTACATTTTTCTCTGAAAAAAGAATGTCATGCATTGACAAAAAATATCTTAAAAATGTTAATGTTATAAAATTCAAAGAAATTATGACTACAACAAAAAAGTCTAAACAACGAAAATTGTGTTAATTTATTAGGGAAATAAACAAAAATGTATGTTTTCTCGGCTAAGTCCTGTTGTTATTTGTTGTAAATAGTGTACATAATTTTTGTTGTTATGTATTTATGCCTGTATACCATTGTACCAACAAAGGTTTATCAGAAATAAAGATATTAGAAAAAGTCGATCTAGCGATCACTGATACCCTTGCTTATATAAGTTTTATTTTTTTTTTGGTGCACTTGGTCTCTAATGAAATTACATCAGAATCAATAGGCTTCTTTATGGTGGCATATATCTGCCACCACATATCAATTAATTAAGTCGACATATTTTCGGAAATATGTCAACATACTACATAATTAATTCAACATAATACTGAAGTAAGTCATCATTATCAGATTAGAAAAAAGAGGGAAAATGCGCTGTTGGAGCAGAATGTGCCATTTACTTTTCCACTTATTTATCGTGCATTACAAGTAGACATAATTATGAATTAAGTGGACATAATTTTCTGATTAAGTCGACATAATTTTATTATTAAGTCAACTTAATTTTCTGTTTAAGTCGACATAAGTTTTTGATTATGTTCAACTCTTATGTTGGTAAACTTTTCATTCCTGATTTACTAAAGAGTGACCGAGCCAGGATTTAGCGCACGATCAGTTATAATTAGAGCCCCAGCATTGAATTTATGAAGTAATCGTTAAATTTTAAATGATTTTGAACCCTTTAAATAATTTATCGGACGCTTTTTAGTAAATCAGGGGTGGTAACCCAAGACTAAAACCACCATGACATTCGTAACAGCATGAGAATCATATTAAAAAAACTGGCCGCCAAAATTGCCAAAACACTTGAATAATTGAAAATCACAATTTGGTCCGATTTTCATGAGGGTTTCTTTTAGTATAATTGTTTAATTTATGTGAAGTAACGGGAGGGGACTTCTTTTGTGTTGGGCATCCCCAACACAGGATTACTAGTTATATATGTTCTCTTATTTTTTCCTCAGTTTTGTTTCCCGTAGTTTAAAGAGGTCTTATTTGTGTTAAAACCTAACACCACGTATTGGTAACTCGCGTACGGTTACCATACAATACAAAACTTATAAGTTTCGCCTAATCATGCTAATTAACGGCTCATACAGGTGAAATATAATCAGTTCCGGCAAAATAGCATGGCAGGCTTTTTGCCGGTTACGGCAAAATAGCAACAGCCAAGAAACAAATCTTTATTTTTATGACACGTAGCGATATAAAATATAATTTTTTAATGCGTCGCGACAAATTTTTTTTTCCAAATTAGCATTATTTTGTATGGCAGCAAGTTTTCTTCAGAATATTTTTTTCTTCTGTAGTAGGTATGATTATGTCGCCAGACTCAAGCCAGCGAACAATTGCAGCGAACAATTAGCTAGCGAACAATAAGGAGGTATTACTAAAAACCAACGAAAGACATAAGGCTACCATAAGATTTTAAACGCTAGCGAACAATTAGGAATAGGTAGCGAACAAATACATCTTGTATTGTTTTCAATATCATAAAAGCGAATTTTAAACATGAAAATATGTATATATTAACACGACCTGTCCAGGAGGTGTGTTTTAATGTAGACATTGAAGTAGTGGATTCAGCAATACCTTGTATTTATAGAACTTAA
The DNA here is from genome assembly GCA_944474755.1 of Limnoperna fortunei. NCBI lineage: Eukaryota > Metazoa > Mollusca > Bivalvia > Mytilida > Modiolidae > Limnoperna > Limnoperna fortunei. The sequence continues at coordinate 45,937,468 of OX104116.1, forward strand.
ATAAGACAATACCCTAAGTTCTAAACGAAATATCAATTTCGTAGAAAAGTATAGGTCATGTTCGAAAATCGAAAATTCGGAACGAAAAACCAATTTCGAACACATGTAGATAAGGTGGGTCTATATATGCCCGATTGTGGTCAATGTTTTGAGATCGTGACGGGGACCGGCTATATACGCGTTGTAGAGGAGACACAGGGCCATCGTTATCAGAAGAGAAAAGTAGAGGTCATGTTCGAAAATTTAAAGTTCGGAACGAAAAACCAATTTCGAACCCATGTAGATAGGGTGGGTCTATATATGCCCGATTTTGGTCAATGTTTTGAGATCGTGACGGGGACCGGCTATATAGACGTTGTAGAAGAGACACAGGGCCATCGTTATCAGAAGAGAAAAGTAGAGGTCATGTTCGAAAATTTAAAGTTCGGAACGAAAAACCAATTTCGAACCCATGTAGATAGGGTGGGTCTATATATGCCTGATTTTGGCCAATGTTTTGAGATCGTGACGGGGACCGGCTATATAGGCGTTGTAGAGGAGACACAGGGCCATCTTTATCAGAAGAGAAAGGTAGAGGTCATGTTCGAAAATCTAAAGTTCGGAACGAAAAACCAATTTCGAACCCATGTAGATAGGGTGGGTCTATATATGCCTGATTTTGGCCAATGTTTTGAGATCGTGACGGGGACCGGCTATATAAGCGTTGTAGAGGAGACACAGGGCCATCATTATCAGAAGACAAAAGTAGAGGTCATGTTCGAAAATTTAAAGTTCGGAACGAAAAACCAATTTCGAACCCATGTAGATAGGGTGGGTCTATATATGCCCGATTTTGGTCAATGTTTTGAGATCGTGACGGGGACCGGCTATATAGGCGTTGTAGAGGAGACACAGGGCCATCGTTATCAGAAGAGAAAAGTAGAGGTCATGTTCGAAAATCTAAAGTTCGGAACGAAAAACCAATTTCGAACCCATGTAGATAGGGTGGGTCTATATATGCCTGATTTTGGCCAATGTTTTGAGATCGTGACGGGGACCGGCTATATAGGCGTTGTAGAGGAGACACAGGGCCATCGTTATCAGAAGAGAAAAGTAGAGGTCATGTTCGAAAATCTAAAGTTCGGAACGAAAATGAAATGAGTATAAATGTCAACTAACTCGCAATTCAGCAGAAAAAAAAACGGAATGTCAATACCCCACCATGATCCCCTTGATTTTACTGGTTGCACTGTAGTATTTTGATTTATCCTTGAATTAGTCATCTTTAGCGTGTCTTCGTGCATTGTTCTAACTGTTACAAACATTTTATTGACTTGCATTTATTTTGAAATGACAATAAAATCAACTCGATTGTGTCTTCTGGTACGGACGATTTGTGCATTACACAGAACAAAAATGTTTCATTTCAGAATGGATTGAAAGTAGCATTCCTTTGAAATACATTGTCACAACTGCATCACTGTTGACGTCCTGAAACGTGATTTTATGACACTAATATATAACGCGCTACTATGTAATATACGTGTGTACTCTACGACGTGTCCGGTGCAAAAGAAAAATGTTTCATTTCAGAATGGATTGAAAGTAGCATTCCTTTGAAATACATTGTCACAACTGCATCACTGTTGACGTCCTGAAACGTGATTTTATGACACTAATATATAACGCGCTACGATGTAATATACGTGTGTACTCTACGACGTGTCCGGTGCAAAAGAAAAATGTTTCATTTCAGAATGGATTGAAAGTAGCATTCCTTTGAAATACATTGTCACAACTGCATCACTGTTGACGTCCTGAAACGTGATTTTATGACACTAATATATAACGCGCTACGATGTAATATACGTGTGTACTCTACGACGTGTCCGGTGCAAAAGAAAAATGTTTCATTTCAGAATGGATTGAAAGTAGCATTAATTTGAAATACATTGTCACAACTGCATCACTGTTGACGTCCTGAAACGTGATTTTATGACACTAATATAAAACGCACTACGATGTAATATACGTGTGTACTCTACGACGTGTCCGGTGCAAAAGAAAAATGTTTCATTTCAGAATGGATTGAAAGTAGCATTCCTTTGAAATACATTGTCACAACTGCATCACTGTTGACGTCCTGAAACGTGATTTTATGACACTAATATATAACGCGCTACGATGTAATATACGTGTGTACTCTACGACGTGTCCGGTGCAAAAGAAAAATGTTTCATTTCAGAATGGATTGAAAGTAGCATTCCTTTGAAATACATTGTCACAACTGCATCACTGTTGACGTCCTGAAACGTGATTTTATGACACTAATATATAACGCGCTACGATGTAATATACGTGTGTACTCTACGACGTGTCCGGTGCAAAAGAAAAATGTTTCATTTCAGAATGGATTGAAAGTAGCATTCCTTTGAAATACATTGTCACAACTGCATCACTGTTGACGTCCTGAAACGTGATTTTATGACACTAATATAAAACGCACTACGATGTAATATACGTGTGTACTCTACGACGTGTCCGGTGCAAAAGAAAAATGTTTCATTTCAGAATGGATTGAAAGTAGCATTCCTTTGAAATACATTGTCACAACTGCATCACTGTTGACGTCCTGAAACGTGATTTTATGACACTAATATATAACGCGCTACGATGTAATATACGTGTGTACTCTACGACGTGTCCGGTGCAAAAGAAAATGTTTCATTTCAGAATGGATTGAAAGTAGCATTCCTTTGAAATACATTGTCACAACTGCATCACTGTTGACGTCCTGAAACGTGATTTTATGACACTAATATATAACGCGCTACGATGTAATATACGTGTGTACTCTACGACGTGTCCGGTGCAAAAGAAAAATGTTTCATTTCAGAATGGATTGAAAGTAGCATTCCTTTGAAATACATTGTCACAACTGCATCACTGTTGACGTCCTGAAACGTGATTTTATGACACTAATATATAACGCGCTACGATGTATTATACGTGTGTACTATACGACGTGTCCGGTGCAAAAGAAAAATGTTTCATTTCAGAATGGATTGAAAGTAGCATTCCTTTGAAATACATTGTCACAACTGCATCACTGTTGACGTCCTGAAACGTGATTTTATGACACTAATATATAACGCGCTACGATGTAATATACGTGTGTACTCTACGACGTGTCCGGTGCAAAAGAAAAATGTTTCATTTCAGAATGGATTGAAAGTAGCATTAATTTGAAATACATTGTCACAACTGCATCACTGTTGACGTCCTGAAACGTGATTTTATGACACTAATATATAACGCGCTACGATGTAATATACGTGTGTACTCTACGACGTGTCCGGTGCAAAAGAAAAATGTTTCATTTCAGAATGGATTGAAAGTAGCATTCCTTTGAAATACATTGTCACAACTGCATCACTGTTGACGTCCTGAAACGTGATTTTATGACACTAATATAAAACGCACTACGATGTAATATACGTGTGTACTCTACGACGTGTCCGGTGCAAAAGAAAAATGTTTCATTTCAGAATGGATTGAAAGTAGCATTCCTTTGAAATACATTGTCACAACTGCATCACTGTTGACGTCCTGAAACGTGATTTTATGACACTAATATATAACGCGCTACGATGTAATATACGTGTGTACTCTACGACGTGTCCGGTGCAAAAGAAAAATGTTTCATTTCAGAATGGATTGAAAGTAGCATTCCTTTGAAATACATTGTCACAACTGCATCACTGTTGACGTCCTGAAACGTGATTTTATGACACTAATATATAACGCGCTACGATGTAATATACGTGTGTACTCTACGACGTGTCCGGTGCAAAAGAAAATGTTTCATTTCAGAATGGATTGAAAGTAGCATTCCTTTGAAATACATTGTCACAACTGCATCACTGTTGACGTCCTGAAACGTGATTTTATGACACTAATATATAACGCGCTACGATGTAATATACGTGTGTACTCTACGACGTGTCCGGTGCAAAAGAAAAATGTTTCATTTCAGAATGGATTGAAAGTAGCATTCCTTTGAAATACATTGTCACAACTGCATCACTGTTGACGTCCTGAAACGTGATTTTATGACACTAATATATAACGCGCTACGATGTATTATACGTGTGTACTATACGACGTGTCCGGTGCAAAAGAAAAATGTTTCATTTCAGAATGGATTGAAAGTAGCATTCCTTTGAAATACATTGTCACAACTGCATCACTGTTGACGTCCTGAAACGTGATTTTATGACACTAATATATAACGCGCTACGATGTAATATACGTGTGTACTATACGACGTGTCCGGTGCAAAAGAAAAATGTTTCATTTCAGAATGGATTGAAAGTAGCATTCCTTTGAAATACATTGTCACAACTGCATCACTCATATACAACTATTAGCGACATCACGTGACTTCTGTGACGTATTTTTGTCAGCCATATTGGATATTTCACTCAATAGAAAATCAATGGGACGATTAAAAAAACGCCGATATCTTGTTAAATAAATGAAATATATATGTTTTGCACATTGTTCCTAGTTCTACAGTCTCTTATCTTTCGAATGATATGAATTTTATCAGTTTAAATTACTTGCAAAATACTTCCCATTTTGTTTGAAAAAAAGCCTTATTTTCTGCCTTCTGGTAACATTGTTTCAATGGGAAAATGTCAAATATGCTCCACTTCTGACGTAAATTGCATAAATACAGTTCGTATAAACATAGTTTTGCACATATATACAAATAGTAGACATATTGATGTATTTAATTTTCACATTTTTAACACGTTAATTTTTGATCTTCATACTTCCCATTTCATTTCAAATTAGCTCATTTTACAATTTTTAACATGGCGGAGTTCAGACCACGTGGTTCAGACATGGGAGAGGGATGTGTGGTATTTTTATGGTTTAATTATATCTCAGAAATTTGTAACATGTTTAATTTAGATGTAAATATTTTAATAATTAAATTAAAAAAAACTTTAAAAGTATTTGACAAACAAAATACTGTCTACAGAAAAAACTAACTGCAATTGCATTGTCTTGAATTGAAAATGTGATAATGAACTTTGTGATAAACATGTATAAAGTATTTGTGTAAAAGATAATTACAAAAATATCCCCATTTTGGGCGCATTTTTTTCAGTCATAAAGGTAGTCAAAATTCAAGTTCTAAGGAATAAGCTGTTCAATAAACATCCTGTACAGAGAATACAAGTTTATGGCAGTACAAGCTTTATCAGGAAGACACAGCATGAGTTAAATTTCAATACATTACAGGTGTTCTAAATAACACATCTGTCACAAAGGTTTATTAGGTAACCATAATTCATTAATAATTTTATTAAATTATGAACTATAGTAGTAGTTTTTGAGTATAAAAAAATAATGATGCCACGGGGATAACACCAATAAACGAGGAACTAAATAAATGATAAAAAATAAAACTAGATATAAAAAATAGAAAAAATTGTCAATTATTAATAATATGTTTAAAACACATACAATAATTTTATTAATAATAACAGCAATTTGATATATTATAAAATTTTTGTGTTAATGATACACAACAGTCGTTCAGTGATAAACAGAGTTATCGAACCTAATTATGACAGTAATAGTTGCATATGGTTGACGTCCTGAAACGTGATTTTATGACACTAATATATAACGCGCTACGATGTAATATACGTGTGTACTCTACGACGTGTCCGGTGCAAAAGAAAAATGTTTCATTTCAGAATGGATTGAAAGTAGCATTAATTTGAAATACATTGTCACAACTGCATCACTGTTGACGTCCTGAAACGTGATTTTATGACACTAATATAAAACGCACTACGATGTAATATACGTGTGTACTCTACGACGTGTCCGGTGCAAAAGAAAAATGTTTCATTTCAGAATGGATTGAAAGTAGCATTCCTTTGAAATACATTGTCACAACTGCATCACTGTTGACGTCCTGAAACGTGATTTTATGACACTAATATATAACGCGCTACGATGTAATATACGTGTGTACTCTACGACGTGTCCGGTGCAAAAGAAAAATGTTTCATTTCAGAATGGATTGAAAGTAGCATTCCTTTGAAATACATTGTCACAACTGCATCACTGTTGACGTCCTGAAACGTGATTTTATGACACTAATATATAACGCGCTACGATGTAATATACGTGTGTACTCTACGACGTGTCCGGTGCAAAAGAAAAATGTTTCATTTCAGAATGGATTGAAAGTAGCATTCCTTTGAAATACATTGTCACAACTGCATCACTGTTGACGTCCTGAAACGTGATTTTATGACACTAATATAAAACGCACTACGATGTAATATACGTGTGTACTCTACGACGTGTCCGGTGCAAAAGAAAAATGTTTCATTTCAGAATGGATTGAAAGTAGCATTCCTTTGAAATACATTGTCACAACTGCATCACTGTTGACGTCCTGAAACGTGATTTTATGACACTAATATATAACGCGCTACGATGTAATATACGTGTGTACTCTACGACGTGTCCGGTGCAAAAGAAAAATGTTTCATTTCAGAATGGATTGAAAGTAGCATTCCTTTGAAATACATTGTCACAACTGCATCACTGTTGACGTCCTGAAACGTGATTTTATGACACTAATATATAACGCGCTACGATGTATTATACGTGTGTACTATACGACGTGTCCGGTGCAAAAGAAAAATGTTTCATTTCAGAATGGATTGAAAGTAGCATTCCTTTGAAATACATTGTCACAACTGCATCACTGTTGACGTCCTGAAACGTGATTTTATGACACTAATATATAACGCGCTACGATGTAATATACGTGTGTACTCTACGACGTGTCCGGTGCAAAAGAAAAATGTTTCATTTCAGAATGGATTGAAAGTAGCATTCCTTTGAAATACATTGTCACAACTGCATCACTCATATACAACTATTAGCGACATCACGTGACTTCTGTGACGTATTTTTGTCAGCCATATTGGATATTTCACTCAATAGAAAATCAATGGGACGATTAAAAAAACGCCGATATCTTGTTAAATAAATGAAATATATATGTTTTGCACATTGTTCCTAGTTCTACAGTCTCTTATCTTTCGAATGATATGAATTTTATCAGTTTAAATTACTTGCAAAATACTTCCCATTTTGTTTGAAAAAAAGCCTTATTTTCTGCCTTCTGGTAACATTGTTTCAATGGGAAAATGTCAAATATGCTCCACTTCTGACGTAAATTGCATAAATACAGTTCGTATAAACATAGTTTTGCACATATATACAAATAGTAGACATATTGATGTATTTAATTTTCACATTTTTAACACGTTAATTTTTGATCTTCATACTTCCCATTTCATTTCAAATTAGCTCATTTTACAATTTTTAACATGGCGGAGTTCAGACCACGTGGTTCAGACATGGGAGAGGGATGTGTGGTATTTTTATGGTTTAATTATATCTCAGAAATTTGTAACATGTTTAATTTAGATGTAAATATTTTAATAATTAAATTAAAAAAAACTTTAAAAGTATTTGACAAACAAAATACTGTCTACAGAAAAAACTAACTGCAATTGCATTGTCTTGAATTGAAAATGTGATAATGAACTTTGTGATAAACATGTATAAAGTATTTGTGTAAAAGATAATTACAAAAATATCCCCATTTTGGGCGCATTTTTTTCAGTCATAAAGGTAGTCAAAATTCAAGTTCTAAGGAATAAGCTGTTCAATAAACATCCTGTACAGAGAATACAAGTTTATGGCAGTACAAGCTTTATCAGGAAGACACAGCATGAGTTAAATTTCAATACATTACAGGTGTTCTAAATAACACATCTGTCACAAAGGTTTATTAGGTAACCATAATTCATTAATAATTTTATTAAATTATGAACTATAGTAGTAGTTTTTGAGTATAAAAAAATAATGATGCCACGGGGATAACACCAATAAACGAGGAACTAAATAAATGATAAAAAATAAAACTAGATATAAAAAATAGAAAAAATTGTCAATTATTAATAATATGTTTAAAACACATACAATAATTTTATTAATAATAACAGCAATTTGATATATTATAAAATTTTTGTGTTAATGATACACAACAGTCGTTCAGTGATAAACAGAGTTATCGAACCTAATTATGACAGTAATAGTTGCATATGGTTGACGTCCTGAAACGTGATTTTATGACACTAATATATAACGCGCTACGATGTAATATACGTGTGTACTCTACGACGTGTCCGGTGCAAAAGAAAAATGTTTCATTTCAGAATGGATTGAAAGTAGCATTAATTTGAAATACATTGTCACAACTGCATCACTGTTGACGTCCTGAAACGTGATTTTATGACACTAATATAAAACGCACTACGATGTAATATACGTGTGTACTCTACGACGTGTCCGGTGCAAAAGAAAAATGTTTCATTTCAGAATGGATTGAAAGTAGCATTCCTTTGAAATACATTGTCACAACTGCATCACTGTTGACGTCCTGAAACGTGATTTTATGACACTAATATATAACGCGCTACGATGTAATATACGTGTGTACTCTACGACGTGTCCGGTGCAAAAGAAAAATGTTTCATTTCAGAATGGATTGAAAGTAGCATTCCTTTGAAATACATTGTCACAACTGCATCACTGTTGACGTCCTGAAACGTGATTTTATGACACTAATATATAACGCGCTACGATGTAATATACGTGTGTACTCTACGACGTGTCCGGTGCAAAAGAAAAATGTTTCATTTCAGAATGGATTGAAAGTAGCATTAATTTGAAATACATTGTCACAACTGCATCACTGTTGACGTCCTGAAACGTGATTTTATGACACTAATATAAAACGCACTACGATGTAATATACGTGTGTACTCTACGACGTGTCCGGTGCAAAAGAAAAATGTTTCATTTCAGAATGGATTGAAAGTAGCATTCCTTTGAAATACATTGTCACAACTGCATCACTGTTGACGTCCTGAAACGTGATTTTATGACACTAATATATAACGCGCTACGATGTAATATACGTGTGTACTCTACGACGTGTCCGGTGCAAAAGAAAAATGTTTCATTTCAGAATGGATTGAAAGTAGCATTCCTTTGAAATACATTGTCACAACTGCATCACTGTTGACGTCCTGAAACGTGATTTTATGACACTAATATATAACGCGCTACGATGTAATATACGTGTGTACTCTACGACGTGTCCGGTGCAAAAGAAAAATGTTTCATTTCAGAATGGATTGAAAGTAGCATTCCTTTGAAATACATTGTCACAACTGCATCACTGTTGACGTCCTGAAACGTGATTTTATGACACTAATATAAAACGCACTACGATGTAATATACGTGTGTACTCTACGACGTGTCCGGTGCAAAAGAAAGAATTATACTAAGTCCGTGATAATATCCATCAAAGTCACGTGACGTCAGACGCTGCAACCATTCAGATCAACGCGTTCTGTATCTATTTAATAAATAAATATCAACAAAAAAATTGTCTTTTTATTTATTTCATTTGTAAAAATGACAAAACATTACAAATTGTCTTTGTATTTTAAAAATGAGCAAGAAAACAAAACAAAACGACTGGTGTCCGGTTTTCTATTGCCGCTCAATCAATGGACAAATTTATTAATGCAATTAATGTAATTTAAAGAAACCAACAGGCCCGGGATCGATTAGTTTTTACTTATTTTTATTTCATTATTCCCTTTCTTTGTATTTAAAGGTCAACAACTGCAAAAATATACACGTACGTAGAATACTAATAAAAAAACAGGCGTAGGAGTAGCTGTACCTGCCGATTCATTTTAAAGCCCTTTCTTTGAGAAATTAAATGGGAAATAACTGGAAAATTCAATCTCATCTAATTGAACACACTGAAGCTCAAAATAAAGGGGGGGGGGGGTTGCTCCATTACCGATTTACAAATTACGTTTTTTGAATGCACATAGTTGCATGCGCTCCAGAGAGTGTACTGGGGTCAGGGTGGTCGCTTTATACTGGTGGTCGCATTTTAAAGGACATTTTAAGCACATATGTACCTATGGTCCATGTTTTATGGGTTGTTTCAATATACATGTGACTGCTAAAAGCAGATGGTTGCATGTGCTCAAGACAGTGTACTCTGCTCAGGTTGGTCGCTAAATATATATAAATAAATGATACAGAAATGTAACAATTGGCACACTTCTTGTTCATGAGTTCTTTTACCATGGAATATAACATTCTGTCGCATATTATCAATAAATCACGCATAAAATCTCAGTATCTGTTGTGCCCAACATTTGCTTGTAACACAGCCCTTACTCTTCTTGGCATGGATTCAATTAAACGTTGATTACGAACACGCGGTATCCTTTGCCACTTCATAAGATGATTTGATAATAATAATGCATTTAAAAATTGTGTAGGTTTTACGTAATGTATGACGTTCCCATCATGCATCATCATCAGCCCAATGATGAAGAAGTATTAAGAATTTTAAGACCCACCTTATCTACATGGGTTCGAAATTGGTTTTTCGTTCCGAACTTTAGATTTTCGAACATGACCTTTACTTTTCTCTTCTGATAACGATGGCCCTGTGTCTCTTCTACAACGCCTATATAGCCGGTCCCCGTCACGATCTCAAAACATTGACCAAAATCGGGCATATATAGACCCACCCTATCTACATGGGTTCGAAATTGGTTTTTCGTTCCGAACTTTAGATTTTCGAACATGACCTCTACTTTTCTCTTCTGATAACGATGGCCGTGTGTCTCCTCTACAACGCCTATATAGCCGGTCCCCGTCACGATCTCAAAACATTGTCGAAAATCGGGCATATATATACCCACCCTATCTACATGGGTTCGAAATTGGTTTTTCGTTCCGAACTTTAGATTTTCGAACATGACCTCTACTTTTCTCTTCTGATAACGATGGGCATGTGTCTCCTCTACAACGCCTATATAGCCGGTCCCCGTCACGATCTCAAAACATTGACCAAAATCGGGCACATATAGACCCACCCTATCTACATGGGTTCGAAATTGGTTTTTCGTTCCGAACTTTAGATTTTCGAACATGACCTCTACTTTTCTCTTCTGATAACGATGGCCCTGTGTCTCCTCTACAACGCCTATATAGCCGGTCCCCGTCACGATCTCAAAACATTGACCAAAATCGGGCATATATAGACCCACCCTATCTACATGGGTTCGAAATTGGTTTTTCGTTCCGAACTTTAGATTTTCGAACATGACCTCTACTTTTCTCTTCTGATAACGATGACCCTGTGTCTCCTCTACAAAGCCTATATAGCCGGTCCCAGTCACGATCTCAAAACATTGACCAAAATCGGGCATATATAGACCCACCCTATCTACATGGGTTCGAAATTGGGTTTTCGTTCCGAACTTTAGATTTTCGAACATGACCTCTACTTTTCTCTTCTGATAACGATGGCCCTGTGTCTCCTCTAAAACGCCTATATAGCTGGTCCCCGTCACGATCTCAAAACATTGACCAAAATCGGGCATATATAGACCCACCCTATCTACATGGGTTCGAAATTGGTTTTTCGTTCCGAACTTTAGATTTTAGAACATGACCTCTACTTTTCTCTTCTGATAACGATGGCCCTGTGTCTCCTCTACAACGCGTATATAGCCGGTCCCCGTCACGATCTCAAAACATTGACCAAAATCGGGCATATATAGACCCACCCTATCTACATCGGTTCGAAATTGGTTTTTCGTTCCGAACTTTCGATTTTCGAACATGACCTATACTTTTCTACGAAATTGATATTTCGTTTAGAACTTAGGGTATTGTCTTATTTAAGTTCTATAAATACAAGGTATTGCTGAATCCACTACTTCAATACACCTCCTGGACAGGTCGTGTTAATATATACTTATTTTAATGTTTAAAATTCGCTTTTATGATATTGAAAACAATACAAGATGTATTTGTTCGCTACCTATTCCTAATTGTTCGCTAGCGTTTAAAATGTTATGGTAGCCTTATGTCTTTCGTTGGTTTTTAGTAATACCTCCTTATTGTTCGCTAGCTAATTGTTCGCTGCAATTGTTCGCTGGCTTGAGTCTAGCGATTATTGTCCCCATGTTTAACTATTTTTGATAATTATTATTTTGGTTCAGAGTATTTAATTTATTTCATTTTCGCTTTATTTTGGAATGGTTAATGTTTTCATATCATTTATTTTTGACATATATAAAGGTTAATTTGCAATTTGTTCATTGTGACTATACCTTTTAAATTGATGGTCAATATCTTCCAGTAATTTTCAGTTTTGTATTGATCAAAGATTTAAGAGGGCTTAACTTCTATACGAGCCACGACATACTTCTGGCTCGGGTCTCATTTCTGCCATGATTCTCTCATTGAGGTCTTGGAATTTCAACTTCTAAACAAAGCCCCCTCCCCCCTTTCAAGTTAAATGGTAGATAATTATGTCGACTTAATAATCAGACAGATTATGTGGACTTAATTATGTCGACATAATCAAAAACTTATGTCGACTTAAATAGAAAATTAAGTTGACTTAATCATAAAATTATGTCTACTTAATCAGAAAATTATGTCCACTTAATTCATAATTATGTTTACTTGCACGATAAATATGTGGAAAAGTAGATGGCACATTCTGTTCAAACAGCGCATTTTCCCTCTTTTTTCTAATCTGATAATGATGACTTAATTCAGTATTATGTTGACTTAATTATGTAGCATGTTGACATATTTCCGAAAATATGTCGACTTAATTAAGTGATATGTGGTGGCAGATATATGCCCCCATACTTCTTAGCTACCTAATATGTAATAATATTCTAAAGTTTCATTAAAATCTGTTTGAGTTATTGTATGGAAACGTCTTTTTTGGTAAAATTTATAACATTTTTTGGCAACGGTAACCTTGAAATTAGATACATTTCCCCCAAAATCGATAGGCTTCTTACCCTCCTAATATCTATCTATATCCATAATTTTCTTCGACATCAAATGTAAACTTTTTGAGTTAATATCCGGAAACATCTTACAATGTTTAGTTAATGTCCGGAATTTTCTTTTTTTTTTTTTTTAAACTCTCTAACGTTTTCTTGTCGACTGTGACCTTGACTTTTGACAGAATTCCCCTAGAATCAAAAGGCTTCTTACCCACCTAATTGTAACAATATTCCACAATTTCCCACAGTTCGTTTATTATCGTTAATAAAAACATTTCGAAACAGTTTTGGAAGGCAATAAACTCAAAAGCAGCCCACGAGTGTAGCGCGACGGATGCGAAAATCCTAATTATGAATAAGAACCCAGAATTTGTATGCACGTTTAATTAACTTTTTTTTTACAAAGCTCAAGTTTACAATCCTCTCCTACTTTTCTAGGCTTACTTATCGCCTGTTCGCTAATTTTTTGCCCACTCCGCCATGCTGATTGGCATGGACAACCTTTTTATTTATTCCATCGATGTTTTTTTGGGCTTTGGTTACTCAATTTTTGTTTTTGTTTCCTGTATACTGGTATGTTTTTCTAAATTCGGATTTGTAACCGTCCATAAAATTGTCTTTCGACTCTAGTTATTAGGTCGGGTTTCTTCTATTTTTCTTTACCGCATATAGAAATTGGTAAAGCCTGTCTCACACAGAACACGGCTGGAAACACGGTTCCAATACGGTATACTCGGTTATACACGTGTTGACTGGTACGAGTATTGAGCTCCAACCGTCCCTGGGGATGAGTTAGTACGATTTAGACTCGAATGTAGCACGAGTATGTACGAACAAAGCACGGATATACTCGGTCAAGCAAGGTTTGTCACGGTTTGCAAACAGTCTAGTACGGTCTGTTACGACCTAGTACGATTAAACACGACTTTTACTCGATTACCTGGACATTCACAGGGTTTACATACGGTCCCACCGACTTTTGTTCGAGTTATGCTCGAATTGTCACACATTCGTGTATGTTTTGATATAAATTGACTCGTGGTGATGGCTTGGCTTCATAAATTTTCTAACTTTCAACAGAGAAGTTGTACTTGAACCGAATTGGTCGTATGGCGATCGTGTGACATTCGTGTGACACGGTTGAGCTCACTCGTGGAGTGGATTTCATGTGCGGTTGTATATACGGTCTCGTACGATCTCACACGGTCTCTCACGGTCTTGTACGATCGCTAATGCGATCATACACGGACATGGCACCCGTGCCAGGTTTTTTTAAGTTTTGAAAATCATACACGGCTTTCACGGATACACTCGAATGGCCCGAGTGTAACTCGGATAAGGCCACAGTTGGTTCAGTTGTATGTACGGTTAACACGGGTGGCAAACCGTATAAGTCTTGTGTTCTGTGTGAGACAGGCTTTAACTAGTCATTAGTCGTTCTAACCGTGCTTCTCATTACTTATTTATATTAGTCCATGTTAATGCATTCCTAAATGATCGAACTTTTCTTTTTAGTACAGTGTATTTGTTTTAGTTATTTTCCCTGTTATTTATAATTAAATATTAATTACGAGTTTTAAATGCCACAAAATGTTTTTTGTACCCCGGTTTGTATTTCCGCGTAGATAAAATAGCTCTTGACCTTAACTGAAGAAGTAATAGTTTTATTCCGAATAGCTTAATTCTAACTCGCATTCCATTCAAATTCTGTTGAAATGATCAAGTTTCACATTAGTTTGATTTGGGATCACTTTAAATAGGATGCTCCTCTTACTTCTACCAGAGACATATAATTAGCTTCTACTTATGACAGGGTCACATGAAATTTAGATAAATGATAACATATCAAGTTATAAAACTAAAAAATAATGTTATCTGTTATAAAAAACACCAAATGAAGGTGTACATTCTCTTAACCCTCTAGTTATTGCGATTACCAAATTTAAAAAGTATTTCTTCAGTTATAGTTTATTTAGACACCGCAGGTAAAGCTATACATATAAATGACACATGTACGCAGCAAACACATGTCAGATATTAAAAACACAGGTGAGGATGATACACAATTATACTTTCGTTATTTTTTTCAATAAACTATGCAGGTATGCTCTTTATTCTTAATAACTTGAATATATACATTTAGAATGCTTACACTTATCAGGTATGTCTTAAAGGCTGTAGTTACTGTGTTATTAAATCAAGCCTGTCTGCAATAATGATATTGCATATTTCTCAAACATGTAGTTAAAAAGGAAATATTATGACACAAAGACTCATGTCAACGCAGCTGCAAGTATCTTTGAATAAGTATCGCGAAAGAAAAAAGCAAGCCGATAAAAACATCACAATTATGACACGATCGGTCAGGTAGATGAAAAAAGCAAGCCGATGCTTTTTAAACGTAAGCCGATACTGTTTACACCATGCCTAAATTTTAGTCCATCGCGATGCTTATAAAAAGTATCGATATAGAACAATGCAAGCTGATAAAAAAAATAACAATTGTGACATCAATGGCAACTTATAGAGAAACATCACGATCGATCAGGTAGATGAAAAAAGCAATTCCGATACTCTTTACACCATGCATAAAGTTTTTTCCATCGCGATGCTTTTAAGCAGTATCGCGATGATTTAACAAGTATCTCGATAGAAAAATTCAAGCCGATAAAAACATAACAATTATGATATGAACGGCCACTGATAGTCTGACGCCGACTAAAATTGACCGTCAAGACTATGGGGAATGTTTAACGCCGTAAAAAAATGCTCACCATGACTTTTTAGGTAGCAAGTTCTGAAAGTCACGCATTCAGAAAAACATAAATAAACACAACGAAACAAGAAGAAAGTAACCAAATAAAAAACATGGGTGCATTTATATGCTCTGGACGAGTAGCAGTTTCTGTCGTCAAATTACTCATTTTGATTTTTTAGGAAATATAGAAAAATGTCAAATCCAAGAATAGGAAAGAACACTTATGACTCTGTGGAAATGTCTAATTTTATTTGAGATCAATTAATTTATGCCAACAGCCATATATCTAGACCTTCTGAATGCTAAGAGGCATGAAGCTTCAAACTAATTCCAATGAAGGTGCAAAAATATTTAAATTTAAAATAATACAACAATTTTTTTATATTTATCAATTGCTTTAAGTATTTCAAACTGTACACCTGTTTCTCAGTGAACAAACCTGTTTCTAACGGCGAACGATACCGCCCCTATTTTAGATACTGTTGATTAACCATACAGTAATTAGATTGTGTTAAAGATAACGTCAAATTCTTTCTACCATATGGTAATTGTTTATTTAAGCACATCTTCAATCATTTAAATACTTAGTAATGTTAACAATTATACGCTAAAATTATTCAAATAATTTTTTTTTTCTTCAAAAAGATAGTACGTAAGTTAATACGGTAATTATAAACAGTTGATAACTTGCTCTATCAGTTCGTATTATACGCTTACTGAATTAAACGATGTGTTAAAGTGATACAGTGCATTGCCGAGAGAAAATATTTTCTAACCTGACGTTAAATGCGTTAGTCTGTTTTATTGTTGTCAAAATGAGTATATTATGAAAGGAAGAAAGTTGACTTGATTTAAAAATACTTTTATATTTACCTATTCACATGTTAAATAGGAATTACGATCTGTAACAAGCAGGCGAGGAGATATTTTATCATTTCTTTATTATCTGTATGAAAGTATGTGTGATCTAGGTATTTTTAAAGTTACTGGTTTTTTGCTCAGTATGTAATTAAGACATGTCATTTCTGTATGCAGACGGAACGCACTTATCTTGTGCCAAGCTATATATATTAAAACATAGTTGGCTTTACTAACGAAATGTTTGACAGTTTTTCTGAGCAATGGAGTTAATTACGATTCAATGCGCATTGGGATATATTATAACTTTAGCTGTTATTTTAGAAAATTGTGTAATTTTATGTGACACTAGATGTTCCCTTAAAAATGGAAAATGTACATACGAGATTAATCTGTCACATTTTGATACACAGTGTCAAACCACATCTTCCAAATCCGACCCGAATCGGCAAAATGACAATGCGATGTCACAAATGCAAAAAGACTTCCATACAGTTACAGAACATCATAAAAACCGAATTGAGGAATTAGAAGCTTCAGTCCAAAAACTACTCAGGTCTGCAATTCCTGTCGGACCCGTTCAAACTCAAGTATTATCTAGAAAATCTGAGGAAGATCAAGTTATTTCAAGACATATATCTTATGGTTCCAATAACCAAACTGAGAAGGGTTTGCTTAGAACACTGTATGATGAATTTACAAATTTACGGGAACGGTTACATAAAAGAACGGCACAACTGCTAGACACCGAATCAAAATTAAACGAAACATCACACATGTTTTCAAAAGCTCAAGAGGAACTTTTAAATCAGGGAGACAAGATTCTTATATACGAACATAAAGTTGCAGTATTAGAACAAGAAAGATACATTGTGAAAAACCAACTAAAACATCAGTCGGAGCAGTTGTTGGAACTACAAGCAAAGTATAATGCAACAAACGCAAGGTTGCTTGATCGTGAAGATAAACTTTATACTCTTGTTAGATCGGAATCGAACTTAAAAGAAGAGCTCGGATTATATCAGTGGAAATTGTCCCAAGTAGAAAAGGCGTATTACCAGTTACAAGCAAATCACACTGCACTGGAATCAAAGCTTAATAAAACAGAACAAACTCTTAGAAAAACAGAAACAAATTTAATGGAATGCGTTTCTGGTAAGTTTTTACTTTGATTTTGCATGTTGAAAGTGTATCTTCAAATAGTAAAAACTAAAGTGAAATATATACTTGTTTTGTATTTGAAGAAAAATTTGACGAGGTGGGGTTTCGCTAGATTTTAACAGAGTTTTAAAAAGGACTTGGGGTGCAGGCTACGGGCATCCATGGTTATGCGAGGTCACAATACGTTCGTCGAGTAGGCATACTCTTAGATGCCCCATATTGGGAAAGTTTCATGCAATCTAACCAGTAAGGCATACTTAGTTGTTTTTTTTTTCTGTGGCAGTCAACATAACGGGTTTATCATGCCATTCCGTCCGGCATTTGAAACCAAATTGCCACTTAGCTGTTTACAACTTGTAAAATGCAAATTTAACCACAATATTACCCACATGATATTAAAAATCAATCAATTAAATCAGAAGTCATCGTTTGTACCGTTTCCACTTTTCTTGTTTGAAATATATAATAGTTTGTTCGGCATGTTTTGTTACATACCTGGCCGAAAGAAACTTAGTCATAGTTAACACTTTATTTTATTAAGTCAATTTTTAACTTAAATTACGCTGCATAGTTTTTAATGTGAAAAACTCTGTCTTTTTCCGCTATGATCTCGCTTTTTGTACTGAGAAGAAGAACACATCCATTTGTTCCGTTTTTTTAATTAGTAATACATGTATGTGTAAGAGTAATTGTCTGTGTATAGCTTCTATTGAATAATAAAATCTTTACATATTTACTATCCCATTTTTACGGATGGAATAGTAAAACTTTCTAGTTAAAAAGTTACACATGTTAGGTTTTAACCGTCTTAATATTAAAAATGATCTGATTTTAAGGTACAAAAATTAAGGCTGCACACATTTTTAAAAAATATTTGAATGAAATATAAGTCTCGCTCATGCTTGCTATGTTTAAATAAGAATACACTTTATGAAACCAACTTGAATGTTTTAGGCCTATGATAATTTTGTATTTATGTTATTAAAAAACTCCCCTGTAACAATAAGAAATAACGTAAGCTGACAAATTAGCGCTGTCCAACAATGTTTCATAAATAATTGATTGATCGATTGATTGATTGAACCTTTTATATTCGCACGTGGAAGATGATTGGGACTTCCCAAACACATCATCCATTATGATCCGCGGCGTGTTATACCGTTGACGTTATACGTGTTTTATTTGCCATACAATTGTCATGCGCCGACTAGATTGATATATGTGTTTATGTAAAAGTTCTCTCTTCTATCAATTGATTGATTGAATTGTTGCTAAACGTCCGGCAAGTTATCTAACAACACGTCGATTGGGATAAAGGGATACACCAAATAACATGAAAATTGTGTACTCGAAATTTATCAAGATTATGGTAGGGACAGAAAATTTCGTCTTTTGCGGCGCAACGGACGAAACCCACGACATCTTAAAAGAAGACCTATGACGATACTTGTCAGACTAATCACAACTATGGTCCACCGCCAGTCCATGAATTATCACGTGACAACCATTACCTACCTCTGCCTGGGAACGCAATGGGCACGCCTCTTGGTTGATTCTCGTAACTCGTTCCAGTACCAATCTAGTTTTTAATATGAGTAATACCTTAATTAAAGCAAAATTATAAAATAGCATGACATTACGTATGTTAATTAGAGTCAAACAAGAAATATTCTATTACGCACGTGTAAAACAATTAACCAGTTGCTATTAATTATTAGACATTTATTTTATGGTGAAACTATGACGTATTTAGCATAACTATTTAACACTATGTAGCATACAATAATTTGTCACCCTACTTCACGTGAACTACACTGTTAAATGCTTTTCAGTTTTACCAAAAAATTCTGGTATTTATTATCGTATAAAAATAGCAAAAGTAATGAAATCAATATAAAAAACACAGAAAATTCATTTGTGATTAAACACAAATTAATATAAACACTTCTTTTAAGAAATTCTTAATTACCAGAGATTTCAGTTTGGCCTTTTTTGGATTATTTTTGGAATATTTAACGTGGGATTTAAAATCAAATTATGATTACATATAATTTCAATAGTGTCATATATTACATCATTAATTTTAAACGAAATTAAATCCTACGACTGTAAAAACAAGACTTGTTTGTCACAAATTCTTTCAAAAAATAGTAAAAAAGATGATTTTACTAAATACGCTGTTGAGAACAAACTTTAATTTATATTTTAAAGTCAGATTACACAAATATAATTTAGCTGATACATGTTATATTTCTTTATCGTGGATATTTTATAAACTCATACTTCACATTACTTTTATAAACTCAGAATTCATATTTACGATGCAGTTTGGGAACGACCATGTTTTTGCAATATTTTATATCTTGGCAGATTAATTAAGGAACAGAACAGTATCAACAGGAAATATAAAAAAAAATTAATGTTAAATCTTGCAGGAAAAGGCGGTCAACTGTTTTTCGCCTTAGTTGTCATGCCCTAGTTGTTGGTCTGCAAAACATATGAACCTTCACACTTCCGTGCTATTTATACGTTTAACGTGTCTATGACTTCCTACTCCAAATCAGAACTGGACTCAATGATAACGCTTAATATTGCTGAATTGTAAATTATGCTGACAAGGTGGCGTCCTTTTTTCTTTTTGCTTGCAACCTGTCTTTATTTTCTTTTGAGAGTCCAAACAATATGTTAATGCAGAATCCATCATCAAACGACGGAAGATTCAAATGTCCAGCAGAATATATCTCAAGGGACGAATTCTGAATAAGAATTGATGCAAAATACACCGAATGAATGAATGAAAACACGTATATGTATTTTAATAGCAAATTAATTTCACACATGCATGCGGCACACACACACACACAAATGTATTCGAATTTTATTTTAAAGTAAAGTAAAAAATCACTGAATACAACCAAACTGTTAGTTTTTTACTGGATATTTTAGACGTGTTTCTAAACTCGGCTACTTGTACATATACTGAATAATCAATGGTGGTTCAATTCACTGCCGAACTGAATTCATTTTGTTTTATGGGTCTAGGCAATACTAATGTACCGCTTGTCACATATTGACAAGCAACACCCTCCTTTTTTCTAAGTTCACTCAAGTGTGAAATATTTGGCACCGCCCTACATAATTTTGCCAGTGATCTGTTAATATTTTAAGTGTGTAACAGGTTTCAAGCAGATGTAAAGTCATCTTCATTAAAAAAATTTCTACGCATAGGTAAACCTTAAGTTGGACTAACGAACGGACTGAAAATATATGTCCCAAAACTTTCGTTGGCGGGCGATAATAAGCCAGACGAGCTTAAAATAAAAATCAAAGGAGCTTCATTATTGTAGCTACGGTTTTATATTAACAATGCGTCATTATATTAACATGATTTCTCGCAATTAAATTCACTAAATTTTATGATATAAAACATTACATTGTGTTAAAACAGATCTAGTGTATGAATATGTTGAAAAAGTCGTGCGTTCATTTAAAAATAAAACGTTTTTAAAATGTAACTTCTTCTGAAATGGGTAGAACTATAAGGAATAAAAGCTGGCTTTATTACGGAATTCTTCTGTATATAACTCGTAAAATCACTTATAAACTTTACATAAAGCCCTTCAGCCCTTCATTTAGTTTGTGAGTGAATCGGTCTCGTTCATACATCGATGTATTCCTCTAAAACAGCTCGTATTTCTTTAATATATCAATCAGATATATAATGTACGTTTCACAGTATGCGCTTACATACATTTACTGATTATTGCATGCCTAGCAGTTAGTTATAACAAGAATATATTATAAAGATGTTTATCACAAAACCCAAACCACGAGTGGTTGAACGATGTCATAAACGATTTACCACTTAACTGAAGTTAACTGTTTTATTACTTCACCTATCTTAGCGGTGATAGTTATAATCACACTGATGGTTAGTCAACACAAAAAAATTAACAGTTATAAAACCACATATTTTTACACAGATTTGTAAATAGTTAGGTGCTAATTAATTATTTTCTAATCGTTTCATTATGCAATATTTATCATAATTAAATTACCGGTATCAGCGGAACGAGTTAAAATAAGACTGCGGGTAAGCAAAAAGAAAAAAAAATCGAGGTTACTAAAATCCATATCTTAAAGTATTGAGTTAATATGTAGACGTATATATTATACATTTTTATTGACTATGAAGCATATTCATTTTTTTTAATTAAATTATACCTTACTAATTAATCATCACATTTGATTTCTTTTATTTGTTTTCTTAGATTTATTTGACATTTTGTTAGTTGAAATGTACACCTAATTGTATATAGCTTCTGATTTTAATAATTATTCCATACTCAAGATATATATTATACAGTCATTAAACCTACCACCTGAAAAATAAATAAGGCAATGTACGTAATGAATCATAGAACATCTGAATGCAAGTGGTTTATTAATATCATAATCGAATTCAACATCTTACAAATGTTTTAATATTGTTATTATTGTGCTTGAAATTAATGAGAATTTGACGACATAATATTGGATTATAACAAGAAATATATAATGTAAAGCTAAATGCTTCAACTATTACGATAAAGATTATTTAATATAGTAATTAATATTGCATTTCTCTTTCAGACACTAACATCAAAGTAATTACAGTACTCGATTTCACACAGAAAGTTAGGTAGTTTTCAGATACTCTGAAATATACACTGACATGGTTAAATAAAAAAATTATATCGCTCATGATCAAACCAATATTTGCGGGTTTTCATATTTATCCATTTTTTGGCAAACAATGTATTACGAACTTCATTTATAGTTTGTGGTTGTTTGACAAATATTTACATTACTTATGTCTTTCATATCCTAGATTTTTATTGGTTCAAACCGTTACGGATGACGTACAATCATTCTTTGCATTTCTCAATGAAACCGGTCGCCACTAAACAAACAACGCGGAGTAATGTAAAAATACACTGCACGATATAAATCAGGACCCGGCATTTTAATGGAATAAAATGTAAATATAAGAATTAAATGCATTCTTTTAAAATTTAAATCATGTATGAAAGCGTTGACCGAAGCACATGTTCATCATGTAGAGCTACCGCGCTTCATTGCAAATGTGCTTCGGTCAACTCTTTCATACATCAATGAAACTTCAAAAGAATGCATTCTATTCTTAAATGAAACATGACTGAAATTTTGACCTGGAAAATGCAACAATATGCTATGTTTAAATATGTTTTTTTATTTTCTAATGACATAAAATATTTAAGTAGATATATTGTAGTAGCTTTCAAATAATATATTAATCCTAACTTAAAATATTTCTGAAAAATGCTAAACTCTATAAAAGCGACGTATTATATATCATACTAGTATACAATCCATACATGTCATATTTATAAAAGAATTAATTAAATACATACATGTTTAACAATCTCTAGCAGTATATAAATCTATATATAGGAATTTCATATGGAGAGGAACACTTAATGTATAAATGAACATTTTTGATTGAATAAAATTAACAGCATAAAGTATACGTGTTTATCAATATAAATGATATTATCAAACATTAGCAGTGCAGTATATAATATTTAAAACTTTGAATCTACAGTCGACTTTAACCAAGCTTTTAAAGGTTGATTACCGCGTTAGTGTAGTGTGAATAATCGGTTTCAATTGCATAGAGCTTCTGCTTAATTGGACACTTGTATTTTTACCGTATTTTTTAATTTAACACATAATTTAAATTAAAAATGTCAAATTTTATTTTTTTTAATAAATGGACTACGTTGTGCATTTCAACATAAATAACAATCAATACAGGATTAAACACTGGGTTTTAGGAAATTATCAATGTGTAAACTCCGGCGACTCACGCACAAACTAAATTAAGTCCGCTGCAGTTTAAACATTGATTATTTCCTAAAACACAGTGTTTAATCCTCATAATTCGCTGAAATAATCGTTCCGATTTTTAAAGCAGCAAAAAACAGTTACCGAAACCCATCCAGACCTCAAAATGTACCAAAGCCGGAAAGCGTAGGGATATGCAAAACACAGTACCAAAGGAATCTAGATTCTGTAGATATTGATAAAAAAAACTATTAAACGAAACCTTAAATTTTATTTATATTATATGTTATTTGAAATCTCAATCGATTTAAATAGAAATAATTGCGGCAGACAAAACATTGTCCCGGTCCTCACCCATACGATAATCTAAAATGACGCCATCTTGCTTACTTGGTTACTGAAAGTAGTCCGCTCAGAGGAAATATCGATTTATAAATTATCTGAGATGACGTAATTTAAGTGTTTTTATCCAATCAAAGCATTCAATGTAAATAAATTACATCATGAAGAGAATTATAAGGGAATAACCAGAACTATATATATTTTGAACTACCTGTATTGTGTTTTTACACGATCCTAGTGGACTTATATTATTCCATCACCGAATGAAAAAATACTTTAAGCATTTAGAGTTAAACGCCACTGATGAGTCTTAAGTAGACGAAACGCGCGTTTGGCGTAATGAATTTGTCACCTTGGTAATTTTGATTACATCTTGTTTATTTGAGCAAAGCCAAGTAACAGCACGGCACGTCCCAGGCTGGCGGACTTGGGAAGCAACTATTTTGGGTTAAGTTGGAAAGGAGAAAGTTTAAGATCAATATGTTATGACTTGTTTACGTCATTTATTTATATTGACATTCAGTGACTAAGGCCATTTGTTGGTCAGTCTTTGTCTAAATTTTTGACAAGAAACACCGTATTTTGTATCGTTGCATAATCTTCTAGACTTGTATATTATTTTTTGTTCATGCTGTATCGTCATGTTTGTCGATCCGATACTTAATAAGCTTGCTGGTTGGTAGACTCTTTAGACTTTTATATAATATTTTGAACTACCTGTATTGTGTTTTTACACGATCCCAGTGGACTTATATTATTCCATCACCGAATGAAAAAATACTTTAAGCATTTAGAGTTAAACGCCACTGATGAGTCTTAAGTAGATGAAACGCGCGTCTGGCGTAATGAATTTGTCACCTTGGTAATTTTGATTACATCTTGTTGGAATATTTGAGCAAAGCCAAGTAACAGCACGGCACGTCCCCGGCTGGCGGACTTGGGAAGCAACTATTTTGGGTTAAGTTGGAAAGGAGAAAGTTTAAGATCAATATGTTATGACTTGTTTACGTCATTTATTTATACTGACATTCAATGACTAAGGCCATTTGTTGGTCAGTCTTTGTCTAAATTTTTGACAAGAAACACCGTCATTTGTATCGTTGCATAATCTTCTAGACTTGTTTATATATGTATAAGCAATGATGCTTTTATACTGCATGTGCATGTCTTATTTCTAATTTGTTCATTCTGAGACATTTTTCCTTCTTTTAAAATGATTAATTACTTATCCATAATTCAAATTCATAATACTAATTCTTGCATTATAATTGCTAACAAACTTTATCTTAGGTCAAATATATATTAATATATAGAAATTTTTCTTCACCAAAGTGTTTCTACGACGCTTGTGCTTATTCCTTTACTTGCGATTATTTTGTTAGCTACTGATTTAAATTAGAGGACGAATGTCCAATTAGCGTTAATTCAGCTGTATTCAGGACGAGAACAAGTAAAGTACAGATATTGTGCAATTTTGATAGACTTATTGTAATGTTGATTCGTTGTCATACCAATGATTTAAAGCAGAAGCCAGAGTTTATGTTGAAAGATGGTCTACAGCCGCGAAGTATTTATTTGCAATAAGTCGTTTCTGGGAGACGAAAATCAAGAGTAAATTTGGCATGGTACAGCATGTACAATTCTCAACAGTGGCATTTTATCAGACATGGTACTACATGTATATCTCAACAGTGGCATTTTATCAGACGTATACAAAAATCTTAACCTGAGAACAGTCAAATTAAAAAAAAATATTACGGCCAGATCATTATTTTTAAAAGAGGTTTTGAAGCTTTTTTTCTTGTATTTATAAAAAAATAATTGAAATAAAATGTCAGAGCTCATTTGAAATAATAAACACATGAATTAACTCTAAAAATTACATGAAAGAATTAACCCTAAAACGTATATGAAAGAATTAACCCTAAAAAATATATATGAAAATAATTTTAGTCTGCATCTTTATTTGAGTGACTTACATTAGTAAGTGTGGCATTAAAAATAATTAAAGACCGTTTTAAAGGGATTCATGGATGTCCGAAGGACTTAATGATACGTATGTTTGTGACTTGGTTTCTTTTATACATCCATAAATCCCTTTGAAACCGTATCGAATCATTTTAATTCTTTTACATTGAGAAACTGAATTTACTTATTGTCCTTTTTATCCAAATCAATATTATTACGCCATTGTGTTTCTTTAAATTAGTTCTGTCAGCGTCACTTTCCTAAATACTATTCAATAACTATTCAAAAGGTCTACAGAAGTCATTTTGAAAGTACCTCTTCATATGAAATGAATTTAATAATAAAATTTCAGAACACATAGGACAACGGTCAAAATCGACAATGCACAAATAATTTTAAAATATTTTTAAAAATACAGTTATTGTATTGTCTACAGAGGATGATATCTTAATGCAGTTCCATTTTTTTAAATAATTATTTGGATAAAACACTTTGATTGATGAATGTAGGCTTTGCCAGGTGTAGATGGCGCGATGTGGCATGACGTAATGAGATTTTAGTGATACGAGCTGCACATTGGCCTTTCAATATTAAGTGTTTTTCGTTTAGCTTTACTGACGAGTCTTGAAAAGAAAAAACATGCTTCTATCTTATGAACGTAAACAACCTTTGCATCTATGATGACTTGAATCTTCAACAGTGTTACTGGATTCATTGTAAAAATAAAGAAACATGAAGTAAGAAATGTCTTTTAAATTTAAATAATTACGTTAAAGTTAGAACGAGTTGTGGAATGACAAATACCACACAAATCCTGGTAATTAGCAGTGTTTTGTATCATTTAAAAAACGTATACTTAAGTTTGTGGGTGTTTCTTAAATCTAGAGTTGATAAATCAGAGATGATTAATAAAATTCCTTTAAAGTTTTGTTACGTTTGCTAGGTAATCGCCTGAAATTGTTTCAATCCAAAAAAACTTAAAATAAAAGTTGATTACTTTACATATTAGAATTTGTGTCTAATTCTCTTTGTTCTTTTAATATGTATATGTTTAAAACATTAAAGTATGAGCATAACACACAAATCTAATTAAGCTTACAAGTAATTAGCCAGTTTTTGTACACTCAAAAGGTTTATAAACTAAAGTATTTGTTTTTTTCGTTTACGTAACAGTTGATAAGTCAAAGACGATTTCAAAAGATATCTTTAGTTTGTTTCTGTTGTCTTCTAATCGCATGTGATTGTTTGTTTTATTTCTTTTAAACCTAAAAGGAAGTTGATCACATGGCTAAGTAATACTTGTGTCTGATTCCCTTTTTTTTTACTTAAACTTACGGTTGCTTGATACCTACAATTTTTAACAGATGTGATCATTTAAGTATGTCAAATCAAATAAGTTAATACGCAAACAGTTATATAGATTATTGTTTACGTTCACATAAATGCAGTAATTAAAAACTGTTTAGTCGACTGTAATGTAATAATGAATCTGGCTTTTACGCCACTTTAGACAATTTTCAGCTCCTTTAAGACGAAGTTTAATACTTGTCAATCAAAAAATGGGAGTCGAGCACAACTTGCCTGAACTCAGACTCGAATTAACAACCCTAGTAATAATGATAATTCTTATATAAATATGAACAAAAAAAACGTAATATCACAACAACACAACAACGGCATTGTGCAGTAACTGAGTATGATGCATTGAATGTCATGGTATTGTTTCTGTTATTTTGATTTGATTTGGGTATTCAGTCATTGTGATGGCTTTTGATGAATGATAAGAACGATAGTTGTATATGGAAACCGTGTGCGCACACTTTTTGGATTTCGTCGAAGCTTTTTACAGATAAAAACCGCAGATAACTAAGGAAATAACAAAGGACTTTTGAAGCCAAACTTCCTATAAACCCAATGACTTTCCCCCGCAAGGCATTCGGTTTACTTTTACTGTAGAGTCTACTTATTATCTTATAAAGTTCAATAGTCGACATCTTAAATTATGTAATCGCTATGTAGTGTCTGTCTAACAGATGAATAAAAATATGCTGGCACTGTCGTAATTTCTTTCTGTTTGTGAATTTGTTGACTGGCATTGACTGGTTAATCAAAACGCCTAAGCCTTCTGAGCATTTGAGTTTTGCACGTGTTTATGTTTTCTGGTTGTCCTTGTTGTTCATTGTTTTTTGTTTGTTTATTTGTTGGTTTTGTTTGGCATCATGTTTTATTTAACATACTGTTTTACAATTCGATTGAACACGTTTTTGTATTGCTGTTTTAAAACAGAAATGTGAAAAAGTTTATTATCAAGGACTTTCACGTCGATTTCAAAACTAGAAATATCTATATTTATTTAAAATTTATTATAACATTATATAATTGAACATAATTTAGAATATTACTAAAATTACTTTATGTTTTCCGGTTAAACCTTCATAGAGTATTGTTTTTTCTTTGAATGGGGTTTCACATCCTTTTGAGAATTATTTTTGAAGGGGTGGATAAAACTAAGGAGACAATTTAACCAGATGTTTGTTTAAATCTATCAGATGTTTAGTTTTGCTTCGATAAGCTCTGTATAGGTGAATAATTAAAGGATAATATATCTCCTAGCACTAAAATTATATTGCTGTGTAAACAGGCTAACCGTTTCACATTTGGATAGATTTTTTTGTCCATATCCATACACTTACATTCGAGATTACTTTCCGATCATAGGCGGAAATAACCGAGGTGATCCGATTGATAAACTTAAGTCCGCTCCTGAGCGCTCGAAGGCCTAGCTTCCCTTAATTTCGCAAAGAGAAACGTTTTTCGAGACATTCACTTCTTAGCAGCATTCATTTTGTTGCACTTAACATAGACCGATGAACAAACCATTCAAAATCTGCAAATAAGTTGAAAAATTTGTTACCAAAGGGGAATAACTCTCACAAATTTTTTTTTTTAAATAACAACACCCGAATTCATGAAGATAAACTTGTTCTATATGATTTATGATTTTACATCATACTGTTTTATTTGTGTTTAAAGGGGGTTTTTATTACTCAATATCAAACACTTTAATTTTATCGATGTCAAAATTATTTTTTGCCTACTTTTAAATTAATTGCAGTGCTCGTCTACAACATTTTCTTCTGCAGCTCAGGTACCATCTGAAACGAATTTGTTCATACGGATCACGTGAATTTTTAAAACACTTTCATATAACTGAATAGGTCGCATCTGCGACGTACTAGTTCGCTATTATAGCACAAAACTACTCGTTAATTACTGAAAGAACGTTACCTTTAGAGGTCTTGTTTCACATTGGGGGTAAATTGACAGATTACTTTTTACAACACCCTTTTAAATTAAGCAACACACCAATTAATATCATGACTTTATTTTATTTTTATATTTTTTATTTTATTATATAATTCACGAAAGTGAAAATCTACGATTCTTTGAATATATATAATTGCAGACTCCTATCTTAGAGCCAGAAAAGTATAACTCGCCCATTAAATGTAAAAAAACTTAACTTATGGGCAACGAAAAAACCGCACAAAAATCTTATTATATTTTAGGAGATAACTGTATTGTTTTGGAGACCATCCAATCAAAATTTAATTCAGGCAAATCTTCTAATACATGTACATGTAGATCATGCAAGTGCAATACAAAACTGACTGAAATGAAACCCTGTTTAACAGAAATGACATCTGTGCTTGCGCAGATATTGGGCAGCATCGATTGAGGAATTGATTCAATTTAATATTGTCCAATCAGAACTGGCTTGACATCCAGTGTTGCAATAAAAGAAAATATATAGTATTACCGAAGAAAGACTAAAGTCTTCGTGTGTCTGCTTACAATAATATTATTTCTTTTCAGTTAATGAACCAGATAAAAAATCATTATTGTAAATAAATTATTAGACAAGTCAAGGAAACACTTTAATAAACAAACAATGAACAAGATTGAACAATTTAAAGGAATGGCGTACAATTACAATGTATTCATATGCACGCAGCGAGTTCCCGGCATTGCGGGCGTCTCACAAGCCAATTTGTTTACTGGAAAATAATTGTGTTTGTCTAACCAAATGCATGACACTTTAACATCGATATTTACATTGATCTTTGTTATGCAACACTGACGGAGTATGTGGTTTGGTGTACGACTTCCAAACATCGTCTTACTTTTGCTTTTTCGGAGGAACCTTAAATTTAATCCTACTAGTTATTAGTCTCGCCAATTCTGATACTTATTATATTGCTATACATCTTTATGACATATATTGGAAGTACCTTTATTGAGAAGTTATATGTATTATGTGAAACTCAATATTCAAATTCATAAATCTTACTCGACAAGAACGCTAATTGTTCTTTCAAATTTATATTTCTCTTTGATGTTCTTAATGTGTGTTTTAAAAATTTTAATACTTATATATTATTGATCATTATTGTCACGTAAATTTGTAGGCCTAAATGTGCATAAAAAGCAAAACAAAATAAATGAGAAATGAAATATATAAGTAAAAGATCAAATAAATAATTAAAACAAAGTTTTTAATAGTTTACGTTTTATTGACAATCTGAATTTAATTTATTAGATACATGCTGAAATCGACAGTGAGGGCCTGTTGACCCTAAATTATATAATATATATATGGGGGAGGGGGGACCACAAATTCTACATGTAGCATGTCATGATTAAACAACAGACATTAATTTTGCAAATTAAAGAATCTCAGAAAAAAAATAGCAATAAACTTCGTTATGTTTTAATTAACTTATACTGGTTGATAGTAACTAGGCAAAAGACATTTTATACGGAAAGACTTTTTTGTTTTGAATGGTGTTTAACGCCACTTTCAGAAATTTCTCAGCTTTATCATGGCGTCCA
This sequence comes from Limnoperna fortunei, assembly GCA_944474755.1. Lineage (NCBI taxonomy): Eukaryota > Metazoa > Mollusca > Bivalvia > Mytilida > Modiolidae > Limnoperna > Limnoperna fortunei. The sequence goes on from OX104116.1 coordinate 45,968,321, forward strand.
GTTTTAATTTGAGGAGGAAGTAGGGAGAGAAATCTCCTGAACTCATGGTAGGAAAACAGGCAATCCTGGTCAATTAAAATTTGAGTCGAGCTCACCATGACCGCAGTGAGACTCGAACCAACAATATACAGAAAGAATTAATGAAACCCATGAGTAATTTCTGGCAACAACTCTTAAATTAACGAAAGTCATATTAGACTGAAAAAAAGAAAGGAAAATATTTTTTATTTTTTTATTACATTGTGACATAAATAATTCATATTCATGCTTTATTTATAATTTAGACCAGTCGCACAGTTATTTCGAACAGATCACACGAAACAATCTAATTAAAATTAATTCTTTCACTTGTTCCTCCCTTCTTGTTATTGTCGCTGCTTGTGCACATAGCGATAATAACAGAGGGGATCAAGATTTAATTTTAATTATATTGCAACTGGAAAAAGTCTAAATGTAATTGGTCTATGTTTAAGGAAGACATAACAAGAAACAATGTTACGAAAATCTTTAAAGGAGATGCGTTTTTTATATGACAACAACGGGACCACAATTTATTAAAAGAGTCCCGCAAAAAAAAAAGAAATCTAAACTGATACGGAGCAATTCCGAATGTTCCTTATTAACAATGAATCCATTATTCGGCGTACCCGACTCTTGATTTTAGATACTTCAAAGTTTTGATTTTGGTTGGTTTAGTTTATATATTTTATATATGTTTAATTCTGCTATCTATTTCTTTTTGGTTTTTATACCGTTTTATATCGGTACACTATGCATTAGGGTCCTCGGTGGCCGAGTGGTTATACTATTGATCACGTGCCTATCAACACTAATGTTGAGGCTTTAACACTGATGTTGAGGCTTTAACACTGATGTTGAGGCTTTAACACTGATGTTGAGGCTTCGAGTCGCACAAGAGGGGCAGTGTTTGCCCGATGCCATCCTTTATTCATAAGAATAGTCAGTTGTTCTACCGGATTTTGAATTTTGATCGGATACTCCGGCTTTCCTCCCATTAAAAACTGGACGCTACGATAAATCTGAAAGTTGCATTAAACCGGAAACAAACAAAAGCAAACACTATCCATAAGTTTAAAATACGCAACTTAAGCACTAAATATTCATACACAAGTGTATAATAAAAATCGTTAAAATTGTGATTATTTTCACACATAACAAGTTTACTAATAGCGTGATTTTCTTTAATTGGCTATAACACTTTTCCATAAAGACTTTGTGGACACAGTCCAGCACAACAACCCTACACTTTTTACTACATTTTTAACTATGCACACACGGAGACGCGTGTAAGTCAATGAAGTGGATATTATAATTAAATGTATGTGACGAACAAATATATATCTACATTCTTTTTAGCTATCACAAAATGAACTGATTCACATATTTTGTCAATTCTTAGATTAGAATGGTTAAATAATCTTATCAAAATTTGGATAAGTTACACGGTTGAGCTGTCTGGAATTCAGTGCACTAAAACATCTGCATTCTAGTTTTTGAAATACAAAGTAATGCTGATGGACATTTTAGTTGTTATTTATCTTATGTCAAGCAGTTACTATCTCCATAAAAACGCTAGTTTAGCAATGAACTATAAAAATGATATTTTAGCACTGGCTATAAAAATGTGACAGTTTAGCGCTGAACCGTAAAAAGCTGATTCATCGTGATGGGAAAAAGGGCTTCAAAGATATTAATCTGTTTATTCAATTAAAAAAAACTTATTTATTGTTCGAAATGGGAACTTTACTTAATCTATTTATAATGCAAAAAATTGCAATAACACTTTTGTTACATAACACTTAAAACAAATACTAATGGTACTTAGAAGTACTTTCATCTTATATCCACTCTAATATACTTTGCTTTAATTTTCATCCAAGTACACTACTTGTGTGCCAGTCTAGGAAAGCTGTATACATCAAGTGTAATCACATGTAGTATGGATAACGTACTGTTATACCAAATTCCCAGAATGTAGGTAGCACAAGCTCTTTTAATCCTGTATTAGTACAACTGCCTTTTTACATTTTTGGTAGATGAGTCTATAGATTTGACGAAACGCACGTCTATCCCTTTGAGTTTTATTACCTTTAGATCTTGAACGACTTTTAAGACGACCTACCCAATGGGTGATGTTGTAATCACTTTGCGTTCTTTGTCTTGCCTGTTTCGTTTGTTAACTTTCAAATTCAATCTTATCTAAAACAATTCGGCCAATTGAAACTAAACTTGGTCACAGTGTTCGTTGTATGTTACTCTATTTTTAGTCTGATTGAAAATTGTCACCCCGCAGGACCTTTTTAACCTAGAAAGCATTTATAAAGTCTTCATTTAAGAAAATTCAAAGCTGATTTAAACCAAATAGTTTACCACGTATGAATTTTACCATAGAAATCCTTGGTCAAAATGTTGATTAAAACGTTTCTTCTTTAAATTAGTTGAACTGCATCCAGACTTCTAGACAGCTTGACATTCGTATAACGCGAGTACAAAGTCAGAACTAAGTGCAAGACAATGTGTTCTTTTTAAGTAATTAACTTAGTTTTATAGTTTGCAACATTATACAGATCTGTTAAATAGACAAAAACATCTAGACTATTTCCTGGTATTTAGTGGTCCTACACCTTAACGACTGACTAAACTTGACGTTTATCTTAGGTGACATGACGGTTACAAATGTGGAGGAGGAACTGTTTACCCTTCCGGAGCAACAGTTTGTGTGTTTTGTCGTTGACAATGTTTTGTCTTGGATATTTTTTTTTGCCGCTTATTTGTCTCTGCATGTTGATTTGCGATTTTTAATCATCTTGTCTGCAACTTGCTACTTTCTTCGTTCACTTTTCAGAACGAACGACAAAAAATCATATACTATATATAATAAATACCTCTCTACTTCAATCTAATTTGCTTTTTAATTATACATCATGAAGCCTGAACACACACATGTTTTCTTTACTTACATAAACGTGTATAAGATTGGTGGTTCAAATACTTAAAATATCCTAACGTAAACGCTTCTTTTGCATACACATAATGTATTCAATGCATGAAATATGTTACATGCACTCACAGTTAATATTTATCATTAATATTTTGCAGAGACGATCAAAGAATCGGAGGCCATTTATTTTACTATAAGCCTGTTTTATCATCAATTGATAGTACTATATAAGTTATAACGAGTGCAAAAACATCGTTATATCTTTTTATCTGGTTTTCTGCATATTTTAATGCAGATATTGCAGTATTGACAAAGAAATTCGGGCACGAGATATTTTATTTTGCTGATGTTTCAGATAATAGTTTTGTGGAAATAAAATGTCGTCAGAGATGCCAAGTTACTTTATAACTTATAGAAATATTTGAATATTTGCCGTTGACACAAGATGTTTACATTTGATATGTGTGTGACGACGCTAATTCGTTCCCTCAAATATTTGGTCAATTATACTTTTCATTTCATCATACAAATTAATAACACATTACATTTTAGCAAGCTGCCATTGCTTTCTTTTTAACATTTACAAATTAAACCACTGTTAGTAAAATTTTGGAACTTTTAGACGTTTGACACTGAAGAATAATATGATATAATGGAAAATTTTAATTACTACTTTTTATGTATCTGCATTTAATGTTGATATAAAAATCATGACATGACAATTTGGAGACTGTCTTGAAAGACTTTTCCCGGTCCAATAATTTCTTAGAAACCACCGCCTCTTCGATTATCACTCAAAATCAATTGAGAAATAGGCGTGTTTGATGGACCATACATGCATTTTCGGGTTAAAACGTTATAGACATTTTAAATACAAGTATTACCATTCCTCCTACACTACGCTACCGAAAGGGTGGTGGATGGTGTTTTACGCCACTTTGTGGAATTTTTCTGCTATATTTTTATTGGGGGGAGGAATCCGGAGTACCTACGAGAAATTCCGACCTTCTGGAAAAGTGGTAGTTCGTGTATTTTTAAAAATATTTTTAAATTATTTGCAAGTTTAGTGAGGTTTAACCCCGCTTTCTGCTAATTTGTGAGTGTGATCCAGAGTACCCGTTTAAAATCCACAAATTTATGAAAGATAAGAAACGATTATGGTTTTAGTACATAAAGTTAAAAACGGGCTTTTAGTAAACTTAATATTATTAAGCACCGAATTTCGATTACATAAACTGATTAAATGGCTACAAGGATTATCACAGTCTACGAGGTTCTGTGAGGGACCTTGGTAGCCAAGTGGTTAAGATTATTTATTATTGATTACGTGGTCTGTCGACACTAAGATTGCGGGTTCAAGTCTCACTGCGGGCAGGATGTACTCAGCTCCAATTTTAATTGAAAAGGTTTTCCTACCGCAGGTCGGCGATTTTCTCCGGGTACTCCGACTTGCTCTCCCAATAAAAACTGGACACCTTGATATAGCTGAAAAAAATGCTGAAAGTGGCGTTAAACACCATTCAAACAATTACATACATTTACAATCACTATGAATTTTGATTTCAATCACTTGTGACATAAAGTAAGTGCACACATGCAGTGTACCTCCTCAATTGTAATAAAACTGAAATTGCTGAAATTGGCGTTAAACACCGTTCAAACAAACAAAAACAAACGAGGTTCTGGGTGAGATTTTATTAATAGATACATAAAAACTATTAAAACATAGATTATTACATATAATTTTCTTTTTATTACTTTACATTTAAATGAGAATTCACGTATAGACACTTAAATTCAAATTAGAAAAATAAGATAAATGACACAGTTTTTACAGAAGTATTCAACCATGCGGTCTTAGATATGAAAAAAAGTATATTTGAAAACTGCGTGAAAACCGCAGTTTTTAAATGAAACAAAGCAAAACGGAAACTTTTACACCCAATCGATTTTTTGAATGAGCTCCATTGCTATGCCGTACCATTGAAAACATTCAAAATTTATTCCTGATAAAATTGAAATGGAACATCTTGCTCCCCATTATTACATAAGTTTGTCAACAAATGTCACCAGGCGGTTACCATTTTACTTATATCATAAATTTCATGACTTATTAATTTAAGTGTTTAAATGCTACATCATGTCGATACGTACAGTTGGGTGTATACAATTGCAATAATAAAGTGAATAATTAATAATATTGTGTAAACGCCATTAACGACATTAAACCTTGAGTAATGTGCATTTGAACAAATTCGATTACCATGTGTTCTTCGGGTAATTGTTTGCCGGTTTTTGTTTAAATACTACTATATGTAAGAAGTCAAGTGGCTGTAAGTAGATTTTGGTGTATTTGCCTCTTACTAAGAGGACTATAATGCTACTGTTACTTCTGAAAATAAAAACAACTTTCAGTTATATAGTCATTTCAGACATTACGCAAGTTAGCAGCAGTCATTTTTCAGGTCAATAAGTGTTAACTGCGAACCAATCGTTTAAGTGTCCATTTAAAATTATTACAACAGGTGGCCGCAGTGTAGCGATCTAAAACAAAAGCGCCTCTCTTGAGAACATTTTTTGTCGGGGTGAAAGTTATGTTTACGTCGGACAGAATTTAAACACTAAATGCTACATCATGGTGTTTAATTTTCTCTTCTTTCCAGCGAAGACACAAAGCTTCTGTGGATTTGAGGATGATAAGACGTGTGGATTTACACAGGACACACATGACGATTTTGATTGGATCAGGCATGTTGGTAGGACGCCATCTAGTGGAACTGGGCCGGAAGTGGATCATACTTGTCGTGAAAAGAACAGTGGTAAAGAAAACTAACATTAATTTCAAAAATTTAAAATCTTTTTTAAAACAGCATGTCAGTTGTAGAATAAAAGACAAAAATATGTCAAGCACCCTTTGTAACTTCTACAAGCTGTTCGATTGCATCCATTATGGGAAAAATGCTGTTTTCATCGGTGTATGAACGAGGCCAATTCATTCATCGTTGTATGAACGAGACAAATTCACTCATAACAAAAGTTTGTGAGTTGGTGAGTTTATACACCGTAAAAACAGCTTTTAGTTCTTGTAATTACACCTACGGATATTTAATAATAAATTTCATTTTTAAGCCTTCTATTTGGTTTAAATTAACGTGTTCTTTGATCATAACATGTACTAGTAAGCGATAAATGTCAACACTTCCCCACAAAAAAAAAGAAAAAAAAAGAAGACATACGTTACAATGAATATTTATTTTTTCATACGTACCAACTATATCAAAGTACATCATCATCTTGAAACTTAAAAAAAATACGTATTTTATGTTCAGTACTGTAAGGCAGTTGAATACTACTTAAATTGTAGGGCACTACATGTATATAGAAGCATCTGGAAAAGCTAACGGACTGAAAGCAACATTGATATCACCCAAGTACAGAGGTCTCACAGCCCAATGTCTATCCTTTTATTACCATATGTATGGAAGCCATGTTGGAAATCTTAACGTTTATACTACAGTAAGTAGTTGAATATCATTCATTTTATATTCTAGTTGAACATCCTGTACATAATCATAGATTAATATTTGTATGTACGACAGATCCAGTCCATTTTTATGAACGTAATATTAGAAAATATGATTGACTAAAGTAAGTCCTCACGGGATTTTAAAATATTTTTTTATACCATGCTACAATGGCTAAGTTGTGCAAATTGCCATTTTTTCTAAATGTTTTACATGGTGTTTAACGCCACTTTCAGCATTTTTTCAGATATATCATGGCGTCTAGTTTTTATTTGGGGAAGGAAGATGGGTTACTGGAGAGAACCCCGACCTTGGATAGGAAAACTGGCAAACCTTGTATAATTAAATTGGAGCCGTCTTCACCCTGCCCGCAGTGCTACTCGAACCCGCAACTTCGGTTTGGGCAGACACGTGATCAATAATAGTTACCAACTACATTTACCACATGTACACCAAGGCCTTAGTATCCTTGATGCCTTTTTTGCGGCCATTGGGTCAATACCTCGGGTATTGGACTATTGGTCTCCAGGGGTATCACAAGCTTGTAGCCGTATGTTGGTTCTGACATAAAATATAATTGATTCTTTTATTGATATAGTCACTGTTTAAATTAACTGCCCTGAAATAACAAAACACGTTATGTTTCAATATAATGCTTTTCTGTTCACAAGGTACATTCTATATGACCTTAACCGGAATTGGAAGGACCTTTTTTTGACTGTTGATAATACATTAAAGCTTTTCAAACCTTCATTTTCAGTCTGCCAATATTTTTGGTTTTAGAGCCCTTGACGAGTCATTTTTAGACGAAATGTGACTCTACCGTACACATTTTGTAACCTTGGTATCTTTTATGATTGTTTGTTTTACATCAATGGTTGTGTACAGTTCAATCGTATTTATTATTATTTGTGCTTTAACAGACGGATTTAGAAGATGAATTAAATTCGGCGTGGAGAGCTTATGGAAATCAAGGCAACGTGTGGATAAAGTCTACGATGTCAATTCCTCAGGAACTGGCAAGGACCGGTTATCGGGTGAGAATTTCTATAGGCATTTCTATTGGTTAATACAAAACGCGGCTGTATGCATATTAATTAACCTTTGACGGTAATATTGGATAGCTTATTGAGCTGTCAAATATTGTTTTATGTATAAATGTATTTTTTCTTCATTTTTTTTTATAAATGTTAGACAAGAAGTAAGTACGACTGGAAAATACTTGTTAGATGTTCTTCACATAAAAAAATAGACATTCATTTTTATTGCACAAGAAGTCGAAGAACCCGGTGAGTTGAATTCGCTGGAAGACAAACAATCTGTGTAAATTAAGGTTTATATTTGACACATCAGACTTCAATATAAATAAAAGAAGTGTAAAACATTAGTATTCTGTAATGTTTTACAAAGTTGACATTATTCGAAAATTTGCAATGCAAAAATATGTTTGTTTAACGTCGAGCGAGAATTATTTGAGCCATATTTAGACAAAAACAGGTTTACCAACAAACAGGAAAGGGATGGATCCAGGACACATGTTTGACTGCCACTGAAAATGTATCGAGTATTGGATAGGGTTTATAGTGGCTACAATTGTTGCTACAACGCATCGATCAATTACAAAAAGGGGCGAGCAAATGAAAGATTTATTTTAAATTAAATTGTACAAAGAACCTACTATTTTTCAAATATATAAATGTTTTTTTTTGTTTTTTTTTTATCTTGCAAGGAGGTGGTACTCTCCAAATCCTCTAATCACTACCGGTATCGTCCTCGCTCGGGCTTTCTGGATTATAACCTGACAACCCCCAAACGAGTGTTCCTTTTCTATCTGCCACATGAGGATGCGATTAGCAGCTCTGTAGGTCTGTGGGTCAGGCAATGGGAACCCTCCTAGTATGGTCCTAGTGTCCAAATAGGATCAGTATCGTGTAAATGTATTGTACTGTCGTTAATTCTTTTTATAAATATCTTTTTTTAGCCAAAAGCAAATTAAATGCTTTGATCCCGGACATCGTGTTTGATCATGTTTTATGCAGATTTTACAGTAACAAACTGCAGATTGAACATTAATGTATCAACATTTTAACCTGAGGGCATGAAATAAGATGAAAGAAAACAAATGCATTGAAACAAGTATAAGAATGGAGATTTATCTGTTACGTAGTAACGCTGTTTGTAATTCTAATATGATGTGCTTTAAAAGCTATGGTTAATAATGATCTACGCGACGAGCAGGGGGCTTGAAGGGTTCGAAGGATTGTTTCAATTACAAACCATACTTCCACCGCAAAGCGGATGCGTACTTCTTCTTGGGTGTTTTTAACGTCCTACACTAATAAATTAATACCCTCGGTCGTACGGTCGGATGCTCATGACGTATTAACGTATGACACGCGCTATAATTATCCTTTCCAATACGGTATATTTTGTGTTAAATTGGCGGAACAGCCAGTTTTTGGCTGCAATGGTGTTGGTTATTGGTTCCGTAAATATCCTAAATGTATCGTAATTATCATATTAGAATCGGAATGATTCAAGGATCATTGATTTATCTCTCTATCGTTCGGGATAAAATAATGCGACTTAAATAGTAATACAACGATAAATCCTCCTTGAATAATATCTGAATTATCATTTTGACAAAATATTTACTCACAACATATTTGTAAAAAAACAATGTAATAAATCGTTTCAGGTCAAATTTGAAGCTGTTACTAGAGACGGGTACAAAGGTGACATTTCTATTGATGACATTAGTGTAGACGATGGAGAATGTCCAAATGGTACAATAAAAGTCAAACAAGACAATTAAATGGTTTACCAACAAGTGTAAATGAAAAATTTCTTCAATAAAATGTAAACAAATGACAAATGTAAACCCAAAAAAAAGAAATGTACAGATGCCAAATGAATTATGATATCTTATTTGAAAATTGTTTTCCTTTTATATTTTAATGTTCTACTCTAAAGACAAATGGATGAGATTTGAGTTTTCAAAGCTGATTTATTCGTCTCTATGACTTGTGCTAGTTTTCAAAGCTGATTTATTCGTCTCTATGACTCGTGATAGTTTTCAAAGCTGATTTATTCGTCTCTATGACTTGTGCTAGTTTTCAAAGCTGATTTATACGTCTCTAAGACTCGTGATAGTTTTCAAAGCTGATTTATACGTCTCTATGACTCGTGATAGTTTTCAAAGCTGATTTATACGTCTCTATGACTCGTGATAGTTTTCAAAGCTGATTTATACGTCTCTAAGACTCGTGATAGTTTTCAAAGCTGATTTATTCGTCTGTTAGACTCGAGCTATATTATATATATCAAAAATAAAATATAGTTTAATTGTTGAGTTTATTCTAGTTTTTAAATTTATTTATACGTATTAACTAATAATAATAATTTCTCTATCAAAATGTCCTTTGGGCACATTTAATGATAATCCGTATAGATTATACAGTGTGCAAAACGGAACGTTATCCCTCGATGGAAAAAATATTCTTTGTAGTTAAAACATAAATAAATTAAAATTGTATAATTTGACTTTCACAAAAAGTATGGCAAATTAGGGAGAGACGGAGAAATTGTATAACGGCTAACAATGCGCTTACTCTTTTTTCCGATAAAAAACACTAAAGTAGCTTACCACTATCCAAACATGTTACCACTTTGGTCACCGTCCAATTTTTTTTCATAAAGCTGTAACCTGGCAAACGTCAAATATTGAGGCATACTTTTTTCACAGACTGAAAAGGGGGGACAAGGCACTCCGTGGATTGAGTGTAGCGAACCGTCAGCATGACCAGGTGTACGTGTTTATATTACACGCTTATTGAGTAGGTGTAGAATAAAAACAACATGGGTGGCCAGTCAAATGATAAGGTAGAATAATATAAGTACTGAATTTAAGTATTTGTAACCTGCGACCTATAAAAAGTATCACGTTAAATCATTGTATATGTAAAATAAATCTTTTAAGTTCTTTAGATGCTTCCGTAAGATTTGGTTTTTTTGCTCTGCTCTCCTTGCCTAGTCAAGCAACTTATGACGATAGTAATATTAAAAAGAAAATGTTTAAAAAATAATATAATTAAATCAATCTAATTAAAATTAAATCGTTCACTTGCCCCCCCCCCCCCTTTTTGGTAACGCAGCGACCATAGCAAAAAGGGGTAGCAAGTGAAAGATTTATTTTTTATTAGAGTGTCATTAAATCGCGTTTAAAAATTAATTCGAGAGTTGAGACTTGTATAATTCCATTTTCATGCTGCTGGTTACTTGTATTTCATTGGCCAACCAAGAGATTTCTACATTTCGATAAATGACATCTGTTTCAACACATTGAACATTCCGCCAATTTGTTGTACTGCGCGCTAGGCACAAGTAGAAATTTAAAAAAGTATTTTTTTAAGTACTTTAAAAAATATTTTAAAATAAAACTATATACAGGTTATGTGTGATTTAGTAGATGATGGCTGAAACAGCTGTTTTGAATGATTCAACAGAGTCGCTCATAACAGTGGAAGATTGTTCCCATCTCGTATAGTGCGGGGAAAAAATGACTGCTGGCGTAATACGAGGCGTGGTTGTGGAATTTGGAAGGGGAGAGAATGCATGTTCCGGGATTTTCTTAATAGTTGTATTAGTCTGTCCGTTTCTGGGATGGCTACTGATTCATTTGCAATTTTGTACATGAGGGCAAGTCTGGTGTCAGTTCTGCGGTATGCTACGCTACGCCATTTAAGGTGTTGCATCATGTAACTAACGCTAGAGGATAGCGACTTGTAACATACCTAGCAGCTCTTCGTTGTACTTGTTCTATTTGTTGATATCTTCTTTTAATATAAGGGTCCCATACAGAACAAGCATCCAGTGAAGGTCTTACTAGAGACTTTTATGCTTGTTCTTTTACTCTAATGTAATTTATGTTGATGTTTCTACGTAAGAAGCAAAGAGTCTTATTTGGTTTTTTTTGGTGATGTTATTTATGTGACTACTATTATCCCATTTGATGTCAGATTGGATAGTAACCCTTAGATATTTTGATTTGTCTACATGTTCTAGTTTGTGCAATGTGTAATTATATTTTATTGGTGTTTTATTTCTTGTTATTGAAAGCACATTGCATTTTTCAGGGTGAAAAGCCAATTTCCATTTTTGTTCCCAATCCCAATACATAATCTCTACATAATTATACGTGTATTTATGTCACAGTCAGTGTCCGTACCAACAATTCACCTCCATTTATGTTAGTCAGTTGACAATACTACTGTGATCAAAGAGACGCAACTCCGATTTCTTAAAGAGTAAATGAGGGCGGGTTGTACAGTCAGAACAAATCAAGTTATACTATAATTCACACCGCCTAGGAGTGCATCATTTTTGCTTGCATTTTTTCATTATTCCATTTTTCACCTTCTCATTACAAAAATCCGGAAGAAAAAATGTAGTCACGATAACCTGTCCATGTTTAATGCTATGACTCTGTTGTTTACACGTCACAAATCGTTCTTTATTTTTGCTACGGGAATTTTACATTATAAGTCAGCCATGTTTTTTCTTAAGATAAAAAATTAATTTGCTTTGTAAGCTGAGATCTGATTGGTTAATTCAAATCGAGCAACCCATATTACAAGATATATCTTGCGTGACCTTTGACCTATTCTTACGTTGTTAAAATTCAATATAGTTCCATGAGGTCATCGACGTTTTTACTATAAAAATTGCTTTAAAATTTATAGTTAAAATTAAATTATAATTAATATTTCAAATTTCTGAATAGGTTATATGATATAATATGGTTTGGGTCTGTTTACACCATTCATTCGCGGTTTATTAGGCGTAAACAGACCCAAACCATATTATATCGTATAACCTGTTCAGAAATATGAAGTATTCCTTAAATATTTTTTTTACTTAAGTTCGTCTGCTTTTATGACACTAAATGGTATTCGAACAAACCGCGAGACTTTTCCTGCTTCAACGGCAAACGACAAGGCCTAAAGGTTTCGAACGGACAAAATCCAAGGAACCTATGTTATACTTCGTTCTAATTTAGGTCAAATTTTACTACGGAAAATCGCCTTATCAAAATGAAAAAAAACGCCGCATTTCAAAACGCTGAATATCTCCAGGAAATTATTGATTATTTCAAAATATACTTTTATTGATCTATAATAGGAGCATAAGCTGGACCATACGTGGTAAGCAGATTTCATTTGTCACACCCCGCTCCCCCCAAAAAAAATATTTAAAAAATTAAAAAAGCAAGTTGACTTGGTATAAACACATCTAATATAATTTAACCGATATATCGCTTATAGCCTTATACTGACTTTTTAAAGTGAAATATAATCAGCAGATACGTTTTATATCACATGTATATGGATCTGTCGTCGTCGTCGTTTTAGGACAGTACATTTCTATATAGTTAACAGATTGTTTTAGTTTTGTATCAAGATGCTCCCTGGAGCAAATAAAAGGTTGGGATTGCTAAGAGGCCGAAATTAATATTTTAATTATGGAATTCAGTGGTATGGCATCTGAATTCTATATTTTACTGTTTGTGTATTTCAAAATAAGAAAATGTTCAACTTTTTAACTTTTTATTCGATTTTGATGAGAGTTTTTAGTTAAAATAATTAAACATGCATATGCATGTACATATTTGTATTTTTCAAATAAACGGTAACACATTTTCACTATTTCTCATGTGTGGAAAGTTTTATTAGTTTGATAATTGAGTTTCCCCACCTTTTACATTTTTTCAAAATAAATGGGGCCATATTAGACGACTTATTCATACATTGCCGTATTTAATATAATATGATGTTGTTAACATTTAATAACTAAACAAAGATTTATTGGGAATGTTACGGGTATTATTCTGTAAAGGTTGTAGGTCAAGAACCCAATTAAGTTTAAAGCACGTGGTCAATAGTAAATGACTAACTACCTTAACCACTCGGCAGCCTAGGACCCCTTGTCTATATTAAGACCTAGGACTTCATGTATTGTATTTGTTATACGTTCAATAACGGATATTATTCTAAGGGATATTTATATCGTACATAAATTGGCATCATTCGTGGATGTTGTGTCATCTAAATACGAAGCACATGTAATTGTCTTGTATCTTATGATCACGGAGATTATTGGTATCCAAAATGTCACCTAATGCTTTTTGTACCATGATATAACATGGTGTTATGGTGCCCATGGAGTTTAATTTCTAATTATTAAAATATGCCTAAAATTTTTGGTAATTCTTTTAAGTTTTCAGCTGGGCATGTTGAAGTGTGACAGGTCATGATCGCAATTTATTTGTTATAGATAAGAAAATAACTATGATGACTAAACTTCTAATACTAATAAACCTCAATATTACATCATAACTTTAATTACATTCTTTTGTAGAAAAAAATCGTTTGCTACTGTCTTGCGATAAGTAATGCTTTCCCATATGTCACTGTTTTATCAAAGACAACACTGTTCCTAATGTCTATATCCCAGACTTTCCTTCCTTCGCACAATGTCTCAAAATCAGTGTACAAAACGGTAACATTTCTATACTTTTCTTTGATTAAATCAGACAGACGTCATTTTGAAACACATAATCCATCTTAATAGAAAATTGCTTGATATTTAGTTGTGCAGTACGCCGCGACTGCATCACAGTAGTGTAATAGGTAATATAACAACTAGAAGTTTTTAAAATAAGCTGTTTCCATAAATTGTCGTAAAAAACACTGATTTGGGGGTAACTTAAGGGTTTAACTTAATATCGGATCATGTTGTTTTGAAGTCTCTTTTTAATCTACACTCGGTTTCCTTAATTAATGCCACTACTTTTTCCTCTTTACTATGTTCCGTTGAAGGTGGCAATATACAGGTATAATAAATTTATTTGTTGCTTCATGAAAAAGTAAACACATCTTTCTCAAAATTAATGGAATAAAAACACGGTACATTTATCATCAAGAAGAAACATGGAGCTTAAAAGTTTTGAAGGTATCTGCAATGAGAAAGACGTAACATGGAATAATAACATGGTACATTTATCATCAAGATGAAACATGAGCTTAAAAGTTTTGAACGTATCTGCAATAAGAAAGACGTAACAAGAAATAATAATACGGTACATTTATCATCAAGAAGAAACATGAGATGAAAAGTTTTGAAGGTATCTGCAATAAGAAAGACGTAACACGGAATAATAACACGGTACATTTATCATCAAGAAGAAACATGGAGCTTAACAGTTTTGAAGGTATCTGCAATAAGAAAGACGTAACACGGAATAATAACACAGTACATTTATCATCAAGAAGAATAATAGGTTCTTTCATACGTTTTTGGGAAAGACCGGTTGATCTTTCACGAGTGATAGAAATTTTGTGTCTTTTCGCGACTGGAGCGCAACGGAACGAGCCAAAAGACATAAAAATTTCTATCACGAGTGAAAGTTCACACGGACTTTCCCAAAAACGTATGAAAGTACCTATTTCTTCCGTAAACCAACAACTTTCACGTCGCTATAACCTATAGACGCTCCATGTTTTAGACTCCATTGTCTCTGACGTCCAATCAGACCGCCGGAAATAATGAACGTCATAGAAGAACGTTGTTATGCTTCCATAACAACGTTCTTGTTTCTGGCGTTTTGATTGGATGACGCAGCAAGTACAGATGTGTGCGCGTGAACTCATCTGTACTGGGTCATCTGTACCAGAAATCGGCCATTTACGGAAGAAACATGGAGCTTAAAAGTTTTGAAGGTATCTGCAATGAGAAAGACGTAGCACGATTTTAATTTCATTATTACACTAAAGATGCAATTATAACCCCATTTCCAAATTTACCAATTTATTTAATGTCAGTATGGCATCTCTTGTTCTAATTATAAATGGAGCTTTAAAATTATCCGAAAATAGCATTGATTATTATTATGTCGTGGGATTTGGAAAAATTAATAACCACTATTATTTAAATATTATTTTATTACAATATAAAGTAAAGTTGTAATTAAGGATTAACTTCAAAAAATATTTTCTCCATCGAGGGATAACAAAATTTCCGTTTTGCACATTGTATAACGGAAATTTTGTTATCCCTCGATGGAGAAAATATTTTTTGTAGTTAATACTTATAAATAAATTCAAACAATAGAATAAACTCAACAATTTTATTTTTGTAACTGAACATTTTTTAAAAAAGAGATCAACACAAAAACTGTTAGTTTCCCGTGGAGTAATATATGACGTCAAATGGCGCGTGTCTCCATGACGATCAAATTTGTTTTCCATCCTCTGATAGAAAATATTTTCCAGCCAATCAAAAGTCAGTATTCTCGCAAAATTTATTTACTTTGTTAAAACAAAATCTCCGGATATTCGACTTCGTGATTCACTTCTATTTATTTACCTTATTTACCTTTATTTAGCAATGCCTACCAATAAGATCATTATCCTAACCGAACAGGCGAGACATCTAAATAATTGTTCATTAAAAATCTTTCTTTCACTTGAAATTTTATATTCATAATGCTAAAGTTCATTAAAATGGGGAAAACGTATAGCATGTATAGGCGGTCACGTTTGTTTAAATTCAAGTTCAAAAGTTTAAGACTGATTTTTCTACTTTAATTTCAATATCGTGGTCACATTGTTCCGCTATGTACACTTTAAGAAAAGGCATTGCAGGTTTTTTAAAATTTATTCGTGTTCTACAGCAATGCCAAACCAAAATAGCCAAAATATCCAAAATCTTAAGCAATAGCAGTTAAAAGTAAAAGCAGAAACAACAAAGAAAATTTGCAATTTTTATTGTGCCATGGTTTGGTGCACCGGAAAAAAGATCATAGCTCCAAATGCCTGACTCTATGGGCGCGGCCATTTTATGAGGACTATATAAAGTGTGTAAAAACACATTTGAGCTTCAACGTGATGGGTCAATAATGATTGTTGTAGTAGGTGTATATTTTGGAAAGAAATGCAATCTGTAGTATGAAATTTGAAGGAAGAAATCGAATTTTTATACACAGAAGCACCTCGTGGAAATTTGATGAGATCGGAGCTCAAAGAGATCAAGGGAGATAGAATATTAGTCAAAATTAACTATAAAAAAGAAATACAATGCCACAGAAAATACAATAAATGCGTTAAATCTAGAATACTTTAAGTGGCTAACCATGAATGTCAGTGACAAATAGCGGTTTTTTTTCAAAGTGTCGCATATATCATATGTCGTGTTTTCGTATTGATTTGATCTGTAGAATAACTATTCTCCAGATATTAAAAAAGTATACACAAATGTAAATAAATTCAAACAACCTTCATGACCGCTCCAACCAACGCACAAAGTGGCTACATGTATATGTGCAAAAAAAGAATATTCTTGCATGTACATGTAACGCACACACTTTATATACCGTTAATTTTGAATTTCGAATCAGTTCTACAAAACACACCGCATTTATTGGATGTTTCTTTGAACACAACGCACCTTAACAGCACATTTTGTCGTTGGAATAGCAGCTTAAGAAATTAAAATATGCCTAAAATCGATAACAACTCATCTTCGCTAGCTGCTGATTACGATCGGGTCACCCCAATGAGAAGAGATGGGACCTGATCGTAATCCTTGGCAAGAGAAGAATATGGCAAGAGAAGAATATTCCAGCATAACATAAAAACTGTGTATTTCATTGTTTATTTGGATCGGGTTAAACGCTGTATTTTCGCTTTATCAAGACTCCCGATTGTTAAAGGAATGAGACCGGAGTACCAAGAGAATACCTTCAAACATCGTCGGGAAGAGCCGAGCGCAGAATGCACGCAGTAAGGATCCAACTCGCAACCTATTTTGACATGCTGATGATTAATAGCATTTGACTTACTATGTTCATTACTCGGGCAGCGAGGGCCCCTCATCGAATGATCAAAGATTGATTTACTACATAAAATATATTATAACATTTTCTACTTCAGTTCTATTTATCATTATGTCTAATAATAGTCTATATTTAGTATATCTCCAGGAAGATGGTAATCTGTGTATTTCATGAGACAACGGTTGTATTGTAAGTCTCTGTCATTATTAAATTCTCAACAGTTTATGTACGCTTAATTGTTAAGGTTCAGTTGTTATTATATATAGTTTATTTAAACTGATGCTACTGTAATTGGGCCGCTATAAAATTTTTGTACAAATATTTTAATTATTTCTATAGTTTTATTTTTATCATAAGAATACTTAATAAATGTGTTAACTATTTACAAATTTTAACTGGAAATATATATATTCTGAAAAGGTTTGTAATTACATACTTGTTTACAATTCCTTGGTGTCCGCATTAATTATGGTCAGTTAATCAGGACACTTGACAAATTTTGATTAGTTGCGCTTTCAACTTTGACAAGATTAATAAAGTCCCAAGCGAACATGGTCAAGCCGAAAGTGAACACTTTTTTTAATTTGAGCAATAAAGTGAGTACGATTCTCTATTTTTATGGAGTTATGAACAATCTGTCAATTTCGAGTAAAAACATATATATAGTAAAAATTCTTATATTTAAACCATAACAAGCATTTGTAAAGCTACAGAACACATACACTCAACAATGATTTCCAGAAGACTATTCACGGGTGAAGATGACATGAATAAGAAAGCAGAAGATAATTTATATCTCTTTATGACTCCCGAAAGAAAGAGGCCACGTACCTATCTAGATGATGATGACACTTCTGATCTTAGATTTAATACGCCAGTTACGAAGAAACATTTGTCAACTAAACAACAGATAGAAAACACACGTTTTAACAAATGTCCAAGCGTATGCGATGATGTGAAAATGGCTGTCAATAAGTTGTCGCTTTGCCAAGATTTGATCGCCGATGGTAGCAGAACACACATACTTCCAACGATACCGGGAAAACATCAAGATCTGAAAAGCATCTCCCCAAAGACTCTAGCTGATGTAATTGAAGGTGGTTATGATGACGTCATAGACAGCTACAGGATTATCGACTGCAGATACCCGTATGAGTTTGAAGGAGGCCACATAAAGGAAGCTGAGAACAGATATTTACATGATACCGTATTGGATCTTCTACAGCAGCCTTCGATTTTTGAGGAGCAAAGACCGCGAACTGAACAAAGAGAACTACCCCGCACTGAATTTCCCAGAGGTTTATGTACTAGACGGAGGCTACAAAGCATTCTTTAACGAACATCCCACATTATGTGATCCAGTCAGTTACAGGCCTATGCTCCATTCGGAACATTCATCTGACTTGCGTCATTTCAGAGCAAAATCAAAATCGTGGACTGCAGGAGTGAAGCGCCGACAAGCAAGAAGAGCAATTCGAATTTGAAGTACAAATTGACTGGAAGAATTATAGTGCTAAATATATATGACTGTGTTGACGATGACTGGCTAACTTCGTTGATATATACACGTATTTTATTTGTATGTTTGTATATATTTTACTGGTCTGTGATATAACATTTTATTCATCTGTGATATTACTAATTGTGGTGCTTTTTTTTTCTCCTGTTATTTTTATTTATTTTTGTGAGTTGTTACAGTTTATTTTATTAAAGGTTTTAAAAAATAATTTTTAATACATGAACTATTCCACAATAATTCCTTAACAGATGGAATAAGAAACTTAAGCTGCATTTAATAATTACACGCATTCACACGACAGAATCAATGTAAGAAAAATAGCAAGGAAACAACAACAAAATATCCGGATATAGACTATAGACAAACATATGCAACGCAAAAAAAGGATATGGGTAGCACGAACCCAATAAAAACATGGGTGCACGCAGGCTCTGCACAAGTAAGCAGTTCCTGCCTCTAATTAGAAATAACTCTTACATCAATGGTATTTTCCAGGTATATCGCTAGTAAGCTGGAGTAAACAGGTGAAAATACTGTACTTACAAAATATGTAAAACCCAACACACACACACACAAAATAAAACATGCAAGAATAATCCAAAACCAAATAGAAACAGAAAGTCTGACACAACCAACTGTGGACGAGCTTATAAATGATATTAATACTAAGCTGCTTGAGCCTGCGGGACATGTTTAAGGCAGTATCCTCTAGATCCGCTGAATCTTAGTAAAAAGAATAACTATGGTTTTCACTGGAGTGCTGGAAAGAGCAAAGAGCTTTCCAAATAGACAAAAGAATTAAGCGTGTAAAAGACTTATTCCTCCCTGGCGTATCGTGGTAACATAATTCAAGCAAAGAAACCCTTATAGAACATGTTTAGCAACGTTGGCTATTTAATGTAAAAAAACTCACCAAAAGCTCTTATGTTATAGAATCTTTTAAGATGAATTAGAGTTTGAAATTTTTTTCATATTTTGGATGATAAGAATTATTTAATTTCATGCAAATTAAAACAACTAACCATAAGTTGCCGATAGAATCTGGAAGATGGCATCCTATTCCGATAGAAAATATAGAGCGTGTAATGTATGAGAATTCCAAGAAATTGGCGATGAATGTCATTATTTACTATCATGCACGTTACTTAATGATAAGACAAATTATATATTAAACCTAAATTCTATCATCACCCAAACATCCTTAAATTCAAAGATTTAACAATCACAGACTAATGATAATGATAAATGTTTTTTTTTCGTTCCGAACATTAGATTTGTGAACATGAACTCTCTTTACGTTTCTATTCTGATAACGATGCCTCTATGTCTCCTCTACAACGCCTATACAGTCGGTCCCGTCACGATCTTAAAACTTGACCAAAATCTGGCATTAAAGGACCCGTTTATGTACATAGTTTTGAAGTTGGTATTTTGTTTGAACTTACTTAGGGAATTTCCTAAGTTATTAATTACACTATAAATAAAGGTATTGCTGAATCCACTACTCTGATGTCTACACTGTCCTGTCGGTGGTTGAGGTAGTTAATCATCTTCAATTGATCACGTGCTCTGTCAACATTAAGGTCGCGGGTTCGAGTCTCCTTGCAGGCCGGGTGAACCCGACTCCAATCTTGATTGTCAAGGATTGTCATTTTTTTCTACCGCAAGTCTGGTTTTTAATCCGGGTACTTCGACTTCCTCCCCCCCCCCCCCCAAAAAAAATGTACGCCATGAAAACCCCCAACCATCGTCACGAAAAGCCGAGCACACAATGAACGCAGTAAGGATCCAACTCGCAACCTTTTTTTTTGACATGCTGATGATTAAAAGCAATTGACTTTCTATGTTAATTACTCGGACAGCGATGACCCCTCATCGAATGATCAAAGATTGATTTACTACCTAACATATCTTTTAACATTTTCTACTTCAGTTCTATTTATCATTATGTCTAGTAATAGTCTATATTGAGTATATACCAAGGAAGCTGGTAATCTTTGTATTTCATGAGACAACGGTTGTATTGTAAGTCTCTGTCATTATTAAATCCCCAACAGTTGATGTACGCTTTATCGTTAAGGTTCAGTTGTTATTATATATAGTTTATTTAAACTGATGCCACTGTTATAGGGCCGATATAACATTTTTTAAATTATTTCTCTAGTTTTATTTTTATCATTATAATACTTAATAAATGTGTTAACTGTTTACAAATTTTAATTGGAAATATATATATTCTGAAAAGGTTTGTAATTACATAATTGTTTACAATTCCTTGGTGTCCGCATTAATTATGGTCAGTTAATCAGGACACTTGACAAATTATGATTAATAGCGCTTTCAACTTTGACAAGATTAATCAAGTCCCAAGCGAACATGGTCAAGCCGAAAGTGAACACTTTTTTAATTTGAGCAATGAAGTGAGTACGCTTCTCTTTTTTTATGGAGTTATGAACAATCTGCCAATTTCGAGTAAAAACATATTTAAAGTAAAAATTATCATTTTTAAACCATAACAAGCATTTGTAAAGCTACAGAACACATACACTCAACAATGATTTCCAGAAGACTATTCACGGATGAAGATGACATGCATAAGAAAGCAGAAGATAATTTATGGGGTCATTATCCTATTCATGTAATGAATTTCCGGTGCATGTCAAAAGATGGCAGGATGAAAAAATAGTCCCAATTTTCTCTTTTGTTTCTGCTTTTGCTTATAACTGCTATTGCTTAAGAGTTGGATATTTTGAAAGGTATGGCATTACTGTAGAACAAGAATATATTTTTTTCCAGTCAATGTCTTTACAGTGGAAGCACTTCCTAAAGAGTGTAATGTGGTACAATGTGACCACAACACTGAAATGAAAGTAGAAAAACCATTCTTAAACTTTAAGGTAATTTTCCCAAAAAAAATCCGTGGACAGGTATACTTTTCTCTCCATTTTTATGTAATTTAGCATTATAGGTGTAATGCCCCATATATGAAATTTTAAGTGAAATAAAGATTTTTTTAATAAAAAATTTTGATGTCTCGACCGTCCGGTTACTTTTGCTCAGGCTATCCAAAAGGATAATGACCTCTGTAAGAGCAAAATTTACAAATTGGTCAAATACACAAATCCCACTTGTCAGGCACTTTTTATGAAAGGGTACCAGAACTCATTATAGGAAAACATCTTTTCTGCAAAATATATCTTCAGGTTTTATAGTTATAGTCTGTTTCATTATCTGAAGTAAAATTTGACTTTTTTGGCCTATGGTATCATAAAAAGTGATTATTTTTGCAAAAAGCACACTGTTTACAATTCTATAGAGTAGAGTAAGGTAGAACCTAAGGTGACATGAAATAAAAATGTATTATTGGTATTATATAATACCTTTCAGACCAAAAATTGATTAAATAAAGGTAAACCATGATCCTATTTCATGTACCAGCACTTATTGCTAGACAGAAACATGTATCATACCTTGAAAATTGTAACTAAAGATTAAATGTATTCATTTTGTTTCTTAAAAGAAGGTTATACAACAGTATTTTAATCAATATGTAGTGTTTATTCATTCCTCTGGCCTCTAGGTAATTATTTGGCATGGGTAGGCATCATTTGCAATGTGTCGTTTTAATGTAAAGTCTGTGAATCTAGTATGCTTTTGGGTACTTTGAACCAATCAGTCTAGTCAGTTGCTATGTTTTCTACTTTTTCAGTGACTTGGCATGAAAAAAGGACTGAAAAGATGCCAATGAGTCTTTTTGTATAACAATTAAATGTCAGTTTTCTTAAAACTAGTCAAAACTCTACTTTGTGCATAGTTTTATTAAAGTTTAAGCTACAGAAAAGAGACCTCTGCTTCTCAACCTGAATTCCATTGTGGTGTATTTCTACTTAATAAGTTCATTTATACACTCATTACAGCTAAGAAAAGCTTTTTTAGTTAGTTTTTTTCTTTTGTGAGGAAAAATGTTAATTTTTATATCATACCGTCATAGCAACAGAACCGACTGTTTTCAACCCCCCCTATATTCAAATGAGCTCTCACTTGATAAAAAGTTGCTTTTATCAGATGTGTATCTGCTTATTTGGTAACTATTACACCAGTACTGTCATAAAAAGGTGATATTTTGACTGTTGTGCCAAAATTGTTGAACAGAAGAAACAAATTATACCCTTACTGTCCTTATCAGTTAAAAATTGCTAAAACAAGGATTCACCACATCTTTGGAAACTGTCATAATTTTTATTTGAGTAGCAATATATTCAAACTGCATGCTTATTTTATTTACAGAATCATTAAATAACATTAAAAAAATTTTTGGTGGAAATCCGGAACTGTTGGCTTTGCTTAAAGGGGTCATTATCCTATTCATGTAATGAATTTCCGGTGCATGTCAAAAGATGGCAGGATGAAAAAATAGTCCCAATTTTCTCTTTTGTTTCTGCTTTTGCTTATAACTGCTATTGCTTAAGAGTTGGATATTTTGAAAGGTATGGCATTACTGTAGAACAAGAATATATTTTTTTCCAGTCAATGTCTTTACAGTGGAAGCACTTCCTAAAGAGTGTAATGTGGTACAATGTGACCACAACACTGAAATGAAAGTAGAAAAACCATTCTTAAACTTTAAGGTAATTTTCCCAAAAAAAATCCGTGGACAGGTATACTTTTCTCTCCATTTTTATGTAATTTAGCATTATAGGTGTAATGCCCCATATATGAAATTTTAAGTGAAATAAAGATTTTTTTAATAAAAAATTTTGATGTCTCGACCGTCCGGTTACTTTTGCTCAGGCTATCCAAAAGGATAATGACCTCTTATATCTCTTTATGACTCCCGAAAGAAAGAGGCCACGTACCTATCTAAATGATGATGATACTTCTGATCTTAGATTTAATACGCCAGTTACGAAGAAACATTTGTCAACTAAACAACAGATAGAAAACACACGTTTTAACAAATGTCCAAGCGTATGCGATGATGTGAAAATGGCTGTCAATAAGCTGTCACTTTGCGAAGATTTGATCGCCGATGGTAGCAGAACACACATACTTCCAACGACACCGGGAAAACATCAAGATCTGAAAAGCATCTCCCCAAAGACTCTAGCTGATGTAATTGAAGGTGGTTATGATAACGTCATAGACAGCTACAGGATTATCGACTGCAGATTCCCGTATGAGTTTGAAGGAGGCCACATAAAGGAAGCTGAGAACAGATATTTACATGATACCGTATTGGATCTTCTACAGCAGCCCACGACAGAAAGACAAATTATAATTTTTCATTGTGAATTTTCTTCAGAAAGGGGACCAAAAATGCTTCGATTTTTGAGGAGCAAAGACCGCGAACTGAACAAAGAGAACTACCCCGCACTGAATTTCCCAGAGGTTTATGTACTAGACGGAGGCTACAAAGCATTCTTTAACGAACATCCCACATTATGTGATCCAGTCAGTTACAGGCCTATGCTCCATTCGGAACATTCATCTGACTTGCGTCATTTCAGAGCAAAAGCAAAATCGTGGACTGCAGGAGTGAAGCGCCGACAAGCAAAAAGAGCAATTCGAATTTGAAGTACAAATTGACTGGAAGAATTATAGTGCTAAATATATATGACTGTGTTGACGATGACTGGCTAACTTCGTTGATATATACACGTATTTTATTTGTATGTTTGTATATATTTTACTGGTCTGTGATATAACATTTTATTCATCTGTGATATTACTAATTGTGATGCATTTTTTCTCCTGTTATTTTTATTTATTTTTGTGAGTTGTTAAAGTTTATTTTATTAAAGGTTTTAAAAAAATAATTTTTAATACATGAACTATTCCACAATAATTCCTTCACAGATGGAATAAGAAACTTAAGCTGCATTTAATAATTACACGCATTTCACACGACAGAATCAATGTAAGAAAAATAGCAAGGAAACAACAACAACAAATCCGGATATAGACTATAGACAAACATATGCAACGCAAAAAAAGAATATGGGTAGCACCCAATAAAAAACATGGGTGCACGCAGACTCTGCACAAGTAAGCAGTTCCTGCCTCTAATTCGAAATAACTCTTACATCAATGGTATTTTCCAGGTATATCGTTAGTAAGCTGGAGTAAACATGTGAAAATACTGTACTTACAAAATATGTAAAACCCAACACACACACACAAAATAAAACATGCAAGAATAATCCAAAACCAAATAGAAACAGAAAGTCTGACACAACCAACTGTGGACGAGCTTATAAATGATATTAATACTAAGCTGCTTGAGCCTGCGGGTCATGTTTTAGGCAGTATCCTCTAGATCCGCTGAATCTTAGTAAAAAGAATAACCATGGTTTACTCTGGAGTGCTGGAAAGAGCAAAGAGCTTTCCGAATAGACAAAAGAATTAAGCGTGTAAAAGACTTATTCCTCCCTGGCGTATCGTGGTAACATAATTCAAGCAAAGAAACCCTTATAGATCATGTTTAGCAACGTTGGCTATTTAATGTAAAAAAAACTCACCAAAAGCTCTTATGTTATAGAATCTTTAAAGATGAATTAGAGTTTGAAATTTTTTTCATATTTTAGATGATAAGAATTATTTAATTTCATGCAAACTAAATGAACCATTAGCATATACAGTAAGGTTTTAGATTTATTTACAAGTATCTTCATCACTCTCATTCGTGCTTTCTCTTAGTTCTCTTAGCGTGCTTGGTCATATTGTCATTTTCCCTCCAAGCACAGCTCAGTGATAATGTCACGGATTCATTAGAAACTAGCAAGTACCCGGATAGACCACAGCGTATAGGCCTTGTCATGTCTGAGTTCATCAGTACTCATCTTTAATATTGCGTTATTTTTGTTCAACCTGTAGAACCAGGTCAACAGTGATTAATATATCTCTCTATTAAATTGTATAGCAAATTCATTAATATATATAAATCAATTTTATTAAAAAAGATAGGTAATCAAAAATTGACCAGCAGGGTGGTTTATTGGAGTATGACATACAGTGCAAAATCAACATAGGACATATTTAACGACGTTTGACCGGAGTTTTGCATGTTTGCACAATATATCACAGTTTTCATTGGGGAGGAAGCTGGAATACCTGGTCAAAACCACCAAACTTTGGCAAGAAAACTTGCAATCTTTGTCAATTAAAGTAGTACTGCTTTCAATAAGAGTTGAAACCGCAAATTCAATATTGACAGACACGTGTGTGATCAATAGTTGATAACTCACTACCTTGGCCGCTCTGCCAAAAAAGCGTCCACTGTCAAAAGTAAATGTGTTTAAAATCAAATACTGGTATTTTAGATTTCTATCAGTATAAAATGTACCAGTACAAATGATACTCATTATGTTCAGTGCAATTATTCAATCAATTTTATTATATATACATGTACATGTTTGCCATGATGGAACGCCATCCTCCATTCTTTAGAGAAAAACATTTGTTTAATAAAGAACAAAACCAACCCTGTTGACTATCACCTTAAAAATATTCATTTTTTCTTTTTCATATATATATTAGAATTCAAAAGATCTACATCTAATATTGCTGCTCGCATAGAATTGGGATAGGTCCCAATAAAAAAATATATAACCACAATCATTAATATGGTATTAACCTACCACTGAAAGTATTAACCTACCACTGAAAGAAAGTCTCTATCGGTCATTGAAAGATTATTAGGCTTAATATTTTGTCAATTTAATTTAATTGTTATATGTTTGCTGTCATTAACCACTTAGCACATGACCTATACGTCAGTTTTTGTTTGTTTTGTTTGAATGGTGTTTAACCCCACTTTCAGCAATTTTTCAGCTATTTCATGGCGTCCAGTTTTTATTGGGGGGAGGAAGCCGGAGTACCCGGAGAGAACCCCCGACCTGCGGTAGGAAAACTGGCAATCCTTGTCAATTAAGATTGGAGTCGAGTACACCCTGCCTGCAGTGAGAATCGAACCCGCAATCTCAGTGTTGACAGCTAGACCACGTGATCAATAGTAAACGAACTACCTTGACCACTCGGAAACCGAGGCCCCTCCTATACGTCAGAAACGTAACCAAATTATTCACAAATAATAACAGAGTTGTCAAGTACTATTGTTTTAATTATGTTGCTAATGAAACTGTAGGTTCATTGCGAGTTTTTTTCGAATCCAGATTTTAAAAAGTACTTTAAATTGTACCATAATATAAGCCTTGTTCTAATAATCAAAATATATACGGTTGCTAAAGGTACTTTTTTGGCGGTAGTCACCTGAAAACTGAAAGTGACTTTTTATGTTGCCTTAAACCAAAACATATGAGGTCGCTAAGGAATTTCAAAACATATTTGTGGTTGCTAAGAAACTTTTTCAACCTAAATCGCTCCTTTTATCTGACAATATCACAATGTGAAAGCTAAGCTAATGTTCCCCAGAATGGAAAACTATGGTTGCTAGACACGAAAATGACACTTTTAGTTTGATAAGTATCTTCTTTCCAGAGAAAGTTTCCAACACCTTAATCAAAAACATGCAGAAATGATGCCAGTTGTCCTCTTGTTGTTCATTTTTACCTTTTTTTGCATAGTATACACTTTGTGGAAAAATGTTTAAATTTATGTCTTGAATACCACTTAATAATCCTTTAAAATCTTAATTTGCATAAAAAGGTTTCTATCCTAAACAATTTGTGTGCATTTGCTCGTTGAGCATTTCAAGCTCTTGACAGCGCTGGTACAAGACAAAACATCATGGATGAGATTTCTCCTTGTTCGTGTCAGCTCCAACCAACGCACAAAGTTGCTATATGTATATGTACAAGAATAATATGTTTGCATGTTCATGTAACGCACACACTTTATATACCCATATTTTAAATTTGTTAGCTTTTCTACAAAACACACCGTATTTTTTGAATGTTTTATTGGAAACACTGCATCCTAAACGTACAAGAAAGTTGAATATGCCTAAAATCGTTTACAACTCGTCTTCGCTAGCCAAGGATTACGATCAGGTCACCCCGTGAAGAGAGGGGGAACCTGATATTTATCCTTGACTAAAGTAGATGATAGTAACTAAATGTTAGATGAAGTTCTCAGAAGTTTCTAATATTCATGAATAACATATGAACTGTGTATTTGTTTATTTGAAATCGTCTTTAAAGCTGTATTTTTAGTAGTATCATGACGTGTGATTGTAAAAGAAAGGGAATCGGAGTACACAGTAAAAACACTCAACTTTCGACAGTAAGAGTCGAGCACACAATGCACGCAAGAAGGATCCAACTCGCAACCTTATTATTGACATGCCGATGATTTATAGCATTTGACTAACTATGTCGGGCAACGAGGAATCCGCATGGAATTATCGAAGATTGATTTACTTTTCATAAAATATCTTTTAACATTTTTTTATTATTATGTCTAGTAATAGTATATATTTTGTATGTATCAAGGAAACTGGTAATCTTTGTATTTCACGAGACACCGGTTGTATTGTCATTAATAAGTCCTCAACAGTTTATGTACGCTTTATCGTTAAGGTTCAGTTGTTATTATAAATAGTTTATTTAAAGTGATGCTACTGTTATAGGGCCGCTAAAACTTTTTTTTAATATTTCAATTATTTCTATAGTTTTATTTTTATCATTAAAATACTTAATAAATGTGTTCATCTCATCTACAAGACAAAACATCATGGATGAGCTTTCTCGTTTTTCATGTCAGCTCCAACCAACGCACACAGTTGCTACATGTATATGTACAAAAATGATATTTTTGCATGTACATGTAACGCAATCACTTTATATACCCATATTTTAAATTTGTTAGCTTTTCTACAAAACACACCGTATTTTTTGAATGTTTTATTGAAAACACTGCATCCTTAATACAAGAAAGTTGAATATGCCTAAAATCGTTTACAACTCGTCTTCGCTAGCCAAGGATTACGATCAGGTCACCCCGTGAAGAGAGGGGGAACCTGATATTTATCCTTGACTAAAGTAGATGATAGTAACTAAATGTTAGATGAAGTTCTCAGAAGTTTCTAATATTCATGAATAACATATGAACTGTGTATTTGTTTATTTGAAATCGTCTTTAAAGCTGTATTTTTAGTAGTATCGTGACGTGCGATTGTAAAAGGAAGGGAATCGGAGTACACAGTAAAAACACTCAACTTTCGACAGTAAGAGTCGAGCACACAATGCACGCAAGAAGGATCCAACTCGCAACCTTATTATTGACATGCCGATGATTTATAGCATTTGACTAACTATGTCGGGCAACGAGGAATCCGCATGAAATTATCGAATATTGATTTACTTTTCATAAAATATCTTTTAACATTTTTTATCATTATGTGTAGTAATAGTATATATTTTGTATGTATCAAGGAAACTGGTAATCTTTGTATTTCACGAGACACCGGTTGTATTGTCATTAATAAGTCCTCAACAGTTTATGTACGCTTTATCGTTAAGGTTCAGTTGTTATTATAAATAGTTTATTTAAAGTGATGCTACTGTTATAGGACCGCTAAAACTTTTTTTTAATATTTCAATTATTTCTATTGTTTTATTTTTATCATTAAAATACTTAATAAATGTGTTAACTGTTTACAAATTTTAATTGGAAATACATATATTCTGAAAAGGTTTGTAATAACATACTTGTTTACAATTCCTTGGTGTCCGCTTTAATTATGGTCAGTTAATCAGGACACTTGACAAATTATGATTAGTAGCGCTTTCAACTTTGACAAGATTAATCAAGTCCCAAGCAAACATGGTCAAGCCGAAAGTGAACACTTTTTTAATTTGAGCAATGAAGTGAGTACGATTCTCTATTTTTATGGAGTTATGAACAATATGCCAATTTCGAGTAAAAGCATATATACAGTAAAAATTCTCATTTTTAAACCATAACAAGCATTTGTAAAGCTACAGAACACATATACTCAACAATGATTTCCAGAAGACTATTCACGGATGAAGATGACATGCATAAGAAAGCAGAAGATAATTTATATCTCTGTATGACTCCCGAAAGAAAGAGGCCACGTACCTATCTTGATGATGATGATACTTCTGATCTTAGATTTAATACGCCAGTCGCGAAGAAACATGTGTCATCTAAACAACAGATAGAAAACATACGTTTTAACAAATGTCCAAGCGTATGCGATGATGTGAAAATTGCTGTCAATAAGTTGTCGCTTTGCCAAGATTTGATCGCCGATGGTAGCAGAACACACATACTTCCAACGATACCGGGAAAACATCAAGATTTGAAAAGCATCTCCCCAAAGACTCTAGCTGATGTAATTGAAGGTGGTTATGATGACGTCATAGACAGCTACAGGATTATCGACTGCAGATACCCGTATGAGTTTGAAGGAGGCCACATAAAGGAAGCTGAGAACAGATATTTACATGATACCGTATTGGATCTTCTACAGCAGCCCACGACAGAAAGACAAATTATAATTTTTCATTGTGAATTTTCTTCAGAAAGGGGACCAAAAATGCTTCGATTTTTGAGGAGCAAAGACCGCGAACTAAACAAAGAGAACTACCCCGCACTGAATTTCCCAGAGGTTTATGTACTAGACGGAGGCTACAAAGCATTCTTTAACGAACATCCCACATTATGTGATCCAGTCAGTTACAGGCCTATGCTACATTCGGAACATTCATCTGACTTGCGTCATTTCAGAGCAAAATCAAAGTCGTGGACTGCAGGAGTGAAGCGCCGACAAGCAAAAAGAGCAATTCGAATTTGAATTACAAATTGACTGGAAGAATTATAGTGCTAAATATATATGACTGTGTTGACGATGACTAGCTAACTTCGTTGATATATACACGAATTTTATTTGTATGTTTTTACATATTTTACTGGTCTGTGATATAACATTTTATTCATATGTGATATTATTAATTGTGATGCATTTTTTCTCCTGTTATTTTTATTTATTTTTGTGAGTTGTTAAAGTTTATTTTATTAAAGGTTTTACAAAAATAATTTTCAAATACATGAACTATTCCACAATAATTCCTTAACAGATGGAATAAGAAACTTAAGCTGCATTTAATAATTACACGCATTTCACACGACAGAATCAATGTAAGAAAAATAGCAAGGAAACAACAACAACAAATCCGGATATAGACTATAGACAAACATATGCAACGCAAAAAAGGATATGGGTAGCACGAACCCAATAAAAACATGGGTGCACACAGGCTCTGCACAAGTAAGCAGTTCCTGCCTCTAATTAGAAATAACTCTTGCATCAATGGTATTTTCCAGCTATATCGTTAGTAAGCT
Organism: Limnoperna fortunei; assembly: GCA_944474755.1. Taxonomy (NCBI): domain Eukaryota; kingdom Metazoa; phylum Mollusca; class Bivalvia; order Mytilida; family Modiolidae; genus Limnoperna; species Limnoperna fortunei. The sequence goes on from OX104116.1 coordinate 45,999,544, forward strand.
GGAGTAAACAGGTGAAAATACTGTACTTACAAAATATGTAAAACCCAAAACACACCCACACACAAAATAAAACTTGCAAGAATAATCCAAAACCAAATAGAAACAGAAAGTCTGACACAACAAACTGTCGACAAGCTTATAAATGATATTAATACTAAGCTGCTTGAGCCGGCGGGTCATGTTTTAGGCAGTTACTATCCTCTAGATCAGGTGAATCTTAGTAAAAAGAATAACCATGGTTTACTCTGGAGTGCTGGAAAGAGCAAAGAGCTTTCCGAATAGACAAAAGAATTAAGCGTGTAAAAGACTTATTCCTCCCTGGAGTATCGTGGGAACATAATTCAAGCAAAGAAACCCTTAAAGAACATGTTTAGCAACGTTGGCTATTTAATGTAAAAAAACTCACCAAAAGCTCTTATGTTATAGAATCTTTAAAGATGAATTAGAGTTTGAAATTTTTTTCATATTTTAGATGATAAGAATTATTTAATTTCATGCAAATTAAATGAACCATTAGCATATAACAAGTAAGGTTTTAGATTTATTTACAAGTATCTTCATCACTCTCATTCGTGCTTTTCTCTTAGTTCTCTTAGCGTGCTTGGTCATATTGTCATTTTCCCTCCAAGCACAGCTCAGTGATAATGTCACGGATTCATTAGAAACTAGCAAGTACCCGGATAGACCACAGCGTATAGGCCTAGTCAAGTCTGAGTTCATCAGTACTCATCTTTAATATTGCGTTATTTTTGTTCAACCTGTAGAACCAGGTCAACAGTGATTAATATATCTCTCTATTAAATTGTATAGCAAATTCAGTAATATATATAAATCAATTTTATTAAAAAAGATAGGTAATCAAAAATTGACCAGCAGGGTGGTTTATTGGAGTATGACATACAGTGCAAAATCAACATAGGACATATTTAACGACGTTTGACCGGAGTTTTGCATATTTGCACAATATATCACAGTTTTCATTGGGGAGGAAGCTGGAATACCTGGTCAAAACCACCAAACTTTGGCAAGAAAACTTGCAATCTTTGTCAATTAAAGTAGTACTGCTTTCAATAAGAGTTGAAACCGCAAATTCAATATTGACAGACACGTGTGTGATCAATAGTTGATAACTCACTACCTTGGCCGCTCTGCCAACCAAGCGTCCACTGTCAAAAGTAAATGTGTTTAAAATCAAATACTGGTATTTTAGATTTCTATCAGTATAAAATGTACCAGTACAAATGATACTCATTATGTTCAGTGCAATTATTCAATCAATTTTATTATATATACATGTACATGTTTGCCATGATGGAACACCATCCTCCATTCTTTAGAGAAAAACATTTGTTTAATAAAGAATAAAAACAACCCTGTTGACTATCACCTTAAACAATATTCATTTTTCTTTTTCATATATATATATATATATATATATATATTAGAATTCAAAAGATCTACATCTAATATTGCTGCTCGCATAGAATTGGGATAGGTCCCAATAAAAAAATATATAACCACAATCATTAATATGGTATTAACCTACCACTGAAAGAAAGTCTCTATCGGTCATTGAGAGATTATTAGGCTTAATATTTTGTCAATTTAATTTAATTGTTATATGTTTGCTGTCATTAACCACTTAGCACATGACCTATACGTCAGTTTTTGTTTGTTTTGTTTGAATGGTGTTTAACCCACTTTCAGCAATTTTTCAGCTATTTCATGGCGTCCAGTTTTTATTGGGGGGAGGAAGCCGGAGTACCCGGAGAGAACCCCCGACCTGCGGTAGGAAAACTGGCAATCCTTGTCAATTAAGATTGGAGTCGAGTACACCCTGCCTGCAGTGAGAATCGAACACGCAATCTCAGTGTTGACAGCTAGACCACGTGATCAATAGTAAACGAACTACCTTGACCACTCGGAAACCGAGGCCCCTCCTATACGTCAGAAACGTAACCAAATTATTCACAAATAATAACAGAGTTGTCAAGTACTATTGTTTTACTTATGTTGCTAATGAAACTTTAGGTTCATTGCGAGTTTTTTTCGAATCCAGATTTTAAAAAGTACTTTAAATTGTACCATAATATAAGCCTTGTTCTAATAATCAAAATATATACGGTTGCTAAAGGTACTTTTTTGGCGGTAGTCACCTGAAAACTGAAAGTGACTTTTTATGTTGCCTTAAACCAAAACATATGAGGTCGCTAAGGAATTTCAAAACATATTTGTGGTTGCTAAGAAACTTTTTCAACCTAAATCGCTCCTTTTATCTGACAATATCACAATGCGAAAGCTAAGCTAATGTTCCCCAGAATGGAAAACTATGGTTGCTAGACACGAAAATGACACTTTTAGTTTGATAAGTATCTTCTTTCCAGAGAAAGTTTCCAACACCTTAATCAAAAACATGCAGAAATGATGCCAGTTGTCCTCTTGTTGTTCATTTTTACCTTTTTTTTGCATAGTATACACTTTGTGGCAAAATGTTTAAATTTATGTCTTGAATACCACTTAATAATCCTTTAAAATCTTAATTTGCATAAAAAGGTTTCTATCCTAAACAATTTGTGTGCATTTGCTCGTTGAGCATTTCAAGCTCTTGACAGCGTTGGTTCATCTCATCTACAAGACAAAACATCATGGATGAGCTTTCTCGTTTTTCATGTCAGCTCCAACCAACGCACACAGTTGCTACATGTATATGTACAAAAATGATATTTTTGCATGTACATGTAACGCAATCACTTTATATACCCATATTTTAAATTTGTTAGCTTTTCTACAAAACACACCGTATTTTTTGAATGTTTTATTGAAAACACTGCATCCTTAATACAAGAAAGTTGAATATGCCTAAAATCGTTTACAACTCGTCTTCGCTAGCCAAGGATTACGATCAGGTCACCCCGTGAAGAGAGGGGGAACCTGATATTTATCCTTGACTAAAGTAGATGATAGTAACTAAATGTTAGATGAAGTTCTCAGAAGTTTCTAATATTCATGAATAACATATGAACTGTGTATTTGTTTATTTGAAATCGTCTTTAAAGCTGTATTTTTAGTAGTATCGTGACGTGCGATTGTAAAAGGAAGGGAATCGGAGTACACAGTAAAAACACTCAACTTTCGACAGTAAGAGTCGAGCACACAATGCACGCAAGAAGGATCCAACTCGCAACCTTATTATTGACATGCCGATGATTTATAGCATTTGACTAACTATGTCGGGCAACGAGGAATCCGCATGAAATTATCGAAGATTGATTTACTTTTCATAAAATATCTTTTAACATTTTTTATCATTATGTGTAGTAATAGTATATATTTTGTATGTATCAAGGAAACTGGTAATCTTTGTATTTCACGAGACACCGGTTGTATTGTCATTAATAAGTCCTCAACAGTTTATGTACGCTTTATCGTTAAGGTTCAGTTGTTATTATAAATAGTTTATTTAAAGTGATGCTACTGTTATAGGACCGCTAAAACTTTTTTTTAATATTTCAATTATTTCTATTGTTTTATTTTTATCATTAAAATACTTAATAAATGTGTTAACTGTTTACAAATTTTAATTGGAAATACATATATTCTGAAAAGGTTTGTAATAACATACTTGTTTACAATTCCTTGGTGTCCCCGCATTAATTATGGTCAGTTTATCAGGTCACTTGACAAATTATGATTAGTAGCGCTTTCAACTTTGACAAGATCAATCAAGTCCCAAGCAAACACGGTCAAGCCGAAAGTGAACACTTTTTTAATTTGAGCAATGAAGTGAGTACGCTTCCCTTTTTTTATGGAGTTATGAACAATCTGCCAATTTCGAGTAAAAACATATTTAAAGTAAAAATTATCATTTTTAAACCATAACAAGCATTTGTAAAGCTACAGAACACATACACTCAACAATGATTTCCAGAAGACTATTCACGGATGAAGATGACATGCATAAGAAAGCAGAAGATAATTTATATCTCTTTATGACTCCCGAAAGAAAGAGGCCACGTACCTATCTAAATGATGATGATACTTCTGATCTTAGATTTAATACGCCAGTTACGAAGAAACATTTGTCAACTATAAACAACAGATAGAAAACACACGTTTTAACAAATGTCCAAGCGTATGCGATGATGTGAAAATGGCTGTCAATAAGCTGTCACTTTGCGAAGATTTGATCGCCGATGGTAGCAGAACACACATACTTCCAACGACACCGGGAAAACATCAAGATCTGAAAAGCATCTCCCCAAAGACTCTAGCTGATGTAATTGAAGGTGGTTATGATAACGTCATAGACAGCTACAGGATTATCGACTGCAGATTCCCGTATGAGTTTGAAGGAGGCCACATAAAGGAAGCTGAGAACAGATATTTACATGATACCGTATTGGATCTTCTACAGCAGCCCACGACAGAAAGACAAATTATAATTTTTCATTGTGAATTTTCTTCAGAAAGGGGACCAAAAATGCTTCGATTTTTGAGGAGCAAAGACCGCGAACTGAACAAAGAGAACTACCCCGCACCGAATTTCCCAGAGGTTTATGTACTAGACGGAGGCAACAAAGCATTCTTTAACGAACATCCCACATTATGTGATCCAGTCAGTTACAGGCCTATGCTCCATTCGGAACATTCATTTGACTTGCGTCATTTCAGAGCAAAATCAGTCGTGGACTGCAGGAGTGAAGCGCCGACAAGCAAAAAGAGCAATTCGAATTTGAAGTACAAATTGACTGGAAGAATTATAGTGCTAAATATATATGACTGTGTTGACGATGACTAGCTAACTTCGTTGATATATACACGTATTTTATTTGTATGTTTGTATATATTTTACTGGTCTGTGATATAACATTTTATTCATCTGTGATATTACTAATTGTGATGCATTTTTTCTCCTGTTATTTTTATTTATTTTTGTGAGTTGTTACAGTTTATTTTATTAAAGGTTTTAAAAAAATAATTTTTAATACATGAACTATTCCACAATAATTCCTTCACAGATGGAATAAGAAACTTAAGCTGCATTTAATAATTACACGCATTTCACACGACAGAATGAATGTAAGAAAAATAGCAAGGAAACAACAACAACAAATCCGGATATAGACTATAGACAAACATATGCAACGCAAAAAAAGGATATGGGTAGCACGAACCCAATAAAAACATGGGTGCACGCAGGCTCTGCACAAGTAAGCAGTTCCTGCCTCTAATTAGAAATAACTCTTGCATCAATGGTATTTTCCAGCTATATCGTTAGTAAGCTGGACTAAACAGGCGAAAATACTGTACTTACAAAATATGTAAAACCCAACACACACACACACACAAAATAAAACATGCAAGAATAATCCAAAACCAAATAGAAACATAAAGTCTGACACAACAAACTGTGGACGAGCTTATAAATGATATTAATACTAAGCTGCTTGAGCCTGCGGGACATGTTTTAGGCAGTTACTATCCTCTAGATCCGGTGAATCTTAGTAAAAAGAATAACCATGGTTTACTCTGGAGTGCTGGAAAAAGCAAAGAGCTTTCCGAATAGACAAAAGAATTAAGCGTGTAAAAGACTTATTCCTCCCTGGCGTATCGTGGTAACATAATTCAAGCAAAGAAATTCTTATAGATCATGTTTAGCAACGTTGGCTATTTAATGTAAAAAAACTCCCCAAAAGCTCTTATGTTATAGAATCTTTAAAGATGAATTAGAGTTTGAAATTTTTTTTCATATTTTGGATGATAAGAATTATTTAATTTCATGCAAATTAAAACAATGAACCATAAGTTGCCGATAGAATCTGGAAGATGGCATCCTATTCCGATAGAAAATAGAGCGTGTAATGTATGAGAATCCCAAGAAATTGGTGATGAATGTCATTATTTACTATCATGCACGTTACTTAATGATAAGAAAAATTATATATTAAACCTAAATTCTATCAACACCCAAACATCCTTAAATTCAAAGATTTAACAATCACAGACTAATGATAATGATAATTGGTTTTTTTTCGTTCCGAACATTAGATTTGTGAACATGACCTCTCTCTACGTTTCTATTCTGATAACGATGCCTCTATGTCTCCTCTACAACGCCTATACAGTGGGTCCCGTCACGATCTCAAAACTTGACCAAAATCTGGCATTAAAGGACCCCTTTATGTACATAGTTTTGAAATTGGTATTTTGTTTGAACTTACTTAGGGAATTTCCTAAGTTAAATTACACTATAAATAAAGGTATTGCTGGATCCACTACTCTGATGTCTACACTATCCTCTCGGTGGCCGTGGTTGAGGTAGTTAATCATCTTCAATTGATCACGTGCTCTGTCAACATTGAGGTCGCGGGTTCGAGTCTCGTTGCAGACCGGGTGAAACCGACTCCAATCTTGATTGTCAAGGATTGTCATTTTTTTCTACCGCAAGTCTGGAATTTTATCCGGGTACTTCGACTTCCTCCCCAAATAAAAACTGAACGCCATGATATAGCCAGTGAAAACCCCCAACCATCGTCACGAAAAGCCGAGCACACAATGTACGCAGTAAGGATCCAACTCGCAACCTTTTTTTTTCACAGGCCGATGATTAATAGCATTTGACTTACTATGTTAAGTACTCGGGCAGCGAGGGCCCCTCATCGAATGATCAAAGATTGATTTACAACATAACATATCTTTTAACATTTTCTACTTCAGTTCTATTTATCATTATGTCTAGTAATAGTCTATATTTAGTATATACCAAGGAAGCTGGTAATCTTTGTATTTCATGAGACAACGGTTGTATTGTAAGTCTCTGTCATTATTAAATCCTCAACAGTTGATGTACGCTTTATCGTTAAGGTTCAGTTGTAATTATATATAGTTTATTTAAACTGATGCTACTGTTATAGGGCCGATATAACATTTTCTTGTTTAATATTTCAATTATATCTATAGTTTTATTTTTATCATTAAAATACTTAATAAATGTGTTAACTGTTTACAAATTTTAATTGGAAATACATATATTCTGAAAGGGTTTGTAATTACATACTTGTTTACAATTCCTTGGTGTCCTCATTAATTATGGTCAGTTAATCAGGACACCTGACAAATTATGATTAGTAGCGCTTTCAACTTTGACAAGATTAATCAAGTCCCAAGCGAACATGGTCAAGCCGAAAGTGAACAGTTTTTTTTTAATTTGAGCAATGAAGTGAGTACGATTCTCTATTTTTATGGAGTTATGAACAATCTGCCAATTTCGAGTAAAAGCATATTTATAGTAAAAATTATCATATTTAAACCATAACAAGCATTTGTAAAGCTACAGAACACATATACTCAACAATGATTTCCAGAAGACTATTCACGGATGAAGATGACATGCATAAGAAAGCAGACGATAATTTATATCTCTTTATGAATCCCGAAAGAAGGAGGCCACGTACCTATCTAGATGATGATGATACTTCTGATCTTAGATTTAATACGCCAGTTGCGAAGAAACATTTGTCAACTAAACAACAGATAGAAAACACACGTTTTAACAAATGTCCAAGCGTATGCGATGATGTGAAAATAGCTGTCAATAAGCTGTCACTTTGCGAAGATTTGATCGCCGATGGTAGCAGAACACACATACTTCCAACGATACCGGGAAAACATCAAGATCTGAAAAGCATCTCCCCAAAGACTCTAGCTGATGTAATTGAAGGTTGTTATGATGACGTCATAGACAGCTACAGGATTATCGACTGCAGATACCCGTATGAGTTTGAAGGAGGCCACATAAAGGAAGCTGAGAACAGATATTTACATGATACCGTATTGGATCTTCTACAGCAGCCAACGACAGAAAGACAAATTATAATTTTTCATTGTGAATTTTCTTCAGAAAGGGGACCAAAAATGCTTCGATTTTTGAGGAGCAAAGACCGCGAACTGAACAAAGAGAACTACCCTGCACTGAATTTCCCAGAGGTTTATGTACTAGACGGAGGCTACAAAGCATTCTTTAACGAACATCCCACATTATGTGATCCAGTCAGTTACAGACCTATGCTCCATTCGGAACATTCATCTGACTTGCGTCATTTCAGAGCAAAATCAAAGTCGTGGACTGCAGGAGTGAAGCGCCGACAAGCAAAAAGAGCAATTCGAATTTGAAGTACAAATTGACTGGAAGAATTATAGTGCTAAATATATATGACTGTGTTGACGATGACTAGCTAACTTCGTTGATATATACACGTATTTTATTTGTATGTTTGTATATATTTTACTGGTCTGTGATATAACATTTTATTCATCTGTGATATTACTAATTGTGATGCATTTTTTTCTCCTGTTATTTTTATTTATTTTTGTGAGTTGTTAAAGTTTATTTTATTAAAGGTTTTAAAAAAATAATTTTTAATACATGAACTATTCCACAATAATTCCTTAACAGATGGAATAAGAAACTTAAGCTGCATTTAATAATTACACGCATTTCACACGACAGAATGAATGTAAGAAAAATAGCAAGGAAACAACAACAACAAATCCGGATATAGACTATAGACAAACATATGCAACGCAAAAAAGGATATGGGTAGCACCCAATAAAAAACATGGGTGCACACAGGCTCTGCACAAGTAAGCAGTTCCTGCCTCTAATTAGAAATAACTCTTGCATCAATGGTATTTTCCAGCTATATCGTTAGTAAGCTGGACAAAACAGGCGAAAATACTGTACTTACAAAATATGTAAAACCCAACACACACACACACACACACAAAATAAAACATGCAAGAATAATCCAAACCAAATAGAAACAGAAAGTCTGACACAACAAACTGTGGACGAGTTATTAAATGATATTAATACTAAGCTGCTTGAGCCTGCGGGACATGTTTTAGGCAGTTACTATCCTCTAGATCCGGTGAATCTTAGTAAAAAGAATAACCATGGTTTACTCTGGAGTGCTGCAAAAAACAAAGAGCTTTCCGAATAGACAAAAGAATTAAGCGTGTAAAAGACTTATTCCTCCCTGGCGTATCGTGGTAACATAATTCAAACAAAGAAACCCTTATAGATCATGTTTAGCAACGTTGGCTATTTAATGTAAAAAAACTCACCAAAAGCTCTTATGTTATAGAATCTTTAAAAATGAATTAGAGTTTGAAATTTTTTTCATATTTTGGATGATAAGAATTATTTAATTTCATGCAAATTAAAACAATGAACCATAAGTTGCCGATAGAATCTGGAAGATGGCATCCTATTCCGATAGAAAATAGAGCGTGTAATGTATGAGAATCCCAAGAAATTGGTGATGAATGTCATTATTTACTATCATGCACGTTACTTAATGATAAGAAAAATTATATATTAAACCTAAATTCTATCAACACCCAAACATCCTTAAATTCAAAGATTTAACAATCACAGACTAATGATAATGATAATTGGTTTTTTTTTCGTTCCGAACATTAGATTTGTGAACATGACCTCTCTCTACGTTTCTATTCTGATAACGATGCCTCTATGTCTCCTCTACAACGCCTATACAGTGGGTCCCGTCACGATCTCAAAACTTGACCAAAATCTGGCATTAAAGGACCCCTTTATGTACATAGTTTTGAAATTGGTATTTTGTTTGAACTTACTTAGGGAATTTCCTAAGTTAAATTACACTATAAATAAAGGTATTGCTGGATCCACTACTCTGATGTCTACACTATCCTCTCGGTGGCCGTGGTTGAGGTAGTTAATCATCTTCAATTGATCACGTGCTCTGTCAACATTGAGGTCGCGGGTTCGAGTCTCGTTGCAGACCGGGTGAAACCGACTCCAATCTTGATTGTCAAGGATTGTCATTTTTTTCTACCGCAAGTCTGGAATTTTATCCGGGTACTTCGACTTCCTCCCCAAATAAAAACTGAACGCCATGATATAGCCAGTGAAAACCCCCAACCATCGTCACGAAAAGCCGAGCACACAATGTACGCAGTAAGGATCCAACTCGCAACCTTTTTTTTTCACAGGCCGATGATTAATAGCATTTGACTTACTATGTTAAGTACTCGGGCAGCGAGGGCCCCTCATCGAATGATCAAAGATTGATTTACAACATAACATATCTTTTAACATTTTCTACTTCAGTTCTATTTATCATTATGTCTAGTAATAGTCTATATTTAGTATATACCAAGGAAGCTGGTAATCTTTGTATTTCATGAGAAAACGGTTGTATTGTAAGTCTCTGTCATTATTAAATCCTCAACAGTTGATGTACGCTTTATCGTTAAGGTTCAGTTGTAATTATATATAGTTTATTTAAACTGATGCTACTGTTATAGGGCCGATATAACATTTTCTTGTTTAATATTTCAATTATATCTATAGTTTTATTTTTATCATTAAAATACTTAATAAATGTGTTAACTGTTTACAAATTTTAATTGGAAATACATATATTCTGAAAGGGTTTGTAATTACATACTTGTTTACAATTCCTTGGTGTCCTCATTAATTATGGTCAGTTAATCAGGACACTTGACAAATTATGATTAGTAGCGCTTTCAACTTTGACAAGATTAATCAAGTCCCAAGCGAACATGGTCAAGCCGAAAGTGAACAGTTTTTTTTTAATTTGAGCAATGAAGTGAGTACGATTCTCTATTTTTATGGAGTTATGAACAATCTGCCAATTTCGAGTAAAAGCATATTTATAGTAAAAATTATCATATTTAAACCATAACAAGCATTTGTAAAGCTACAGAACACATATACTCAACAATGATTTCCAGAAGACTATTCACGGATGAAGATGACATGCATAAGAAAGCAGACGATAATTTATATCTCTTTATGAATCCCGAAAGAAGGAGGCCACGTACCTATCTAGATGATGATGATACTTCTGATCTTAGATTTAATACGCCAGTTGCGAAGAAACATTTGTCAACTAAACAACAGATAGAAAACACACGTTTTAACAAATGTCCAAGCGTATGCGATGATGTGAAAATAGCTGTCAATAAGCTGTCACTTTGCGAAGATTTGATCGCCGATGGTAGCAGAACACACATACTTCCAACGATACCGGGAAAACATCAAGATCTGAAAAGCATCTCCCCAAAGACTCTAGCTGATGTAATTGAAGGTTGTTATGATGACGTCATAGACAGCTACAGGATTATCGACTGCAGATACCCGTATGAGTTTGAAGGAGGCCACATAAAGGAAGCTGAGAACAGATATTTACATGATACCGTATTGGATCTTCTACAGCAGCCAACGACAGAAAGACAAATTATAATTTTTCATTGTGAATTTTCTTCAGAAAGGGGACCAAAAATGCTTCGATTTTTGAGGAGCAAAGACCGCGAACTGAACAAAGAGAACTACCCTGCACTGAATTTCCCAGAGGTTTATGTACTAGACGGAGGCTACAAAGCATTCTTTAACGAACATCCCACATTATGTGATCCAGTCAGTTACAGACCTATGCTCCATTCGGAACATTCATCTGACTTGCGTCATTTCAGAGCAAAATCAAAGTCGTGGACTGCAGGAGTGAAGCGCCGACAAGCAAAAAGAGCAATTCGAATTTGAAGTACAAATTGACTGGAAGAATTATAGTGCTAAATATATATGACTGTGTTGACGATGACTAGCTAACTTCGTTGATATATACACGTATTTTATTTGTATGTTTGTATATATTTTACTGGTCTGTGATATAACATTTTATTCATCTGTGATATTACTAATTGTGATGCATTTTTTTCTCCTGTTATTTTTATTTATTTTTGTGAGTTGTTAAAGTTTATTTTATTAAAGGTTTTAAAAAAATAATTTTTAATACATGAACTATTCCACAATAATTCCTTAACAGATGGAATAAGAAACTTAAGCTGCATTTAATAATTACACGCATTTCACACGACAGAATGAATGTAAGAAAAATAGCAAGGAAACAACAACAACAAATCCGGATATAGACTATAGACAAACATATGCAACGCAAAAAAGGATATGGGTAGCACGAACCCAATAAAAACATGGGTGCACACAGGCTCTGCACAAGTAAGCAGTTCCTGTCTCTAATTAGAAATAACTCTTGCATCAATGGTATTTTCCAGCTATATCGTTAGTAAGCTGGACTAAACAGGCGAAAATACTGTACTTACAAAATATGTAAAACCCAACACACACACACACACACACAAAATAAAACATGCAAGAATAATCCAAACCAAATAGAAACAGAAAGTCTGACACAACAAACTGTGGACGAGTTATTAAATGATATTAATACTAAGCTGCTTGAGCCTGCGGGACATGTTTTAGGCAGTTACTATCCTCTAGATCCGGTGAATCTTAGTAAAAAGAATAACCATGGTTTACTCTGGAGTGCTGGAAAAAACAAAGAGCTTTCCGAATAGACAAAAGAATTAAGCGTGTAAAAGACTTATTCCTCCCTGGCGTATCGTGGTAACATAATTCAAACAAAGAAACCCTTATAGATCATGTTTAGCAACGTTGGCTATTTAATGTAAAAAAACTCACCAAAAGCTCTTATGTTATAGAATCTTTAAAGATGAATTAGAGTTTGAAATTTTTTTCATATTTTGGATGATAAGAATTATTTAATTTCATGCAAATTAAAACAATGAACCATAAGTTGCCGATAGAATCTGGAAGATGGCATCCTATTCCGATAGAAAATAGAGCGTGTAATGTATGAGAATCCCAAGAAATTGGCGATGAATGTTATTATTTACTATCATGCACGTTACTTAATGATAAGAAAAATTATATATTAAACCTAAATTCTATCACCACCAAAACATTCTTAAATTCAAAGATTTAACAATCACAGTTTAATGATAATGTAAATGAACCATTAGCATATAACAAGTAAGGTTTTAGATTTATTTACAAGTATCTTCATAACTCTCATTCGTGCTTTTCTCTTAGCGTGCTTGGTCATATTGTCATTTTCTCTCCAAGCACAGCTCAGTGCTAATGTCACGGATTCATTAGAAACTAGCATGTACCCGGATAGACCACAGCGTATAGGCCTAGTCAAGTCTGACTTCATCAGTATTCATCTTTAATATTGCGTTATTTTTGTTCAACCTGTAGAACCAGGTCAACAGTGATTAATATATCTCTCTATTAAATTGTATAGCAAATTCAGTAATATATATAAATAAATTTTATTAAAAAAGATAGGTAATCAAAAGTTGACCAGCAGGGTGGTTTATTGGAATATGACATACGGTGCAAAATCAACATAGGACATATTTAACGACGTTTGACCGGAGTTTTGCATGTTTGCACAATATATCACAGTTTTCATTGGGGAGGAAGCTGGAATACCTGGTCAAAACCACCAAACTTCGGCAAGAAAACTTGCAATCTTTGTCAATTAAAGTAGTACTGCTTTCAATAAGAGTTGAAACCGCAAATTCAATATTGACAGACACGTGTGTGATCAATAGTTGATAACTCACTACCTTGACCGCTCTGCCAACCAAGCGTCCACTGTCAAAAGTAAATGTGTTTAAAATCAAATACTGGTATTTTAGATTTCTATCAGTATAAAATGTACCAGTACAAATGATACTAATTATGTTCAGTGCAATTATTCAATCAATTTTATTATATATACATGTTTGACATGATGGAACACCATCCTCCATTCTTTAGAGAAAAACATTTGTTTAATAAAGAACAAAAACAACCCTGTTGACTATCACCTTAAAAAATAATCATTTTTCTTTTTCATATATACATTAGAAGTCAAAAGATCTAAATCTAATATTGCTGCTCGCATAGAATTGGGATAGGTCCCAATAAAAAAATATATAACCACAATCACTAATATGGTATTAACCTACCACTGAAAGAAAGTATCTATCGGTCATTGAGAGATTATTAGGCTTAATATTTTGTCAATTTAATTTAATTGTTATATGTTTGCTGTCATTAACCACTTAGCACATGACCTATACGTCAGAAACGTAACCAAATTATTCACAAATAATAACAGAGTTGTCAAGTACTATTGTTTTATTTATGTTGCTAATGAAACTTTAGGTTCATTGCGAGTTTTTTTTTTAATCCAAATTTTAAAAGTACTTTAAATTGTACCATAATATAAGCCTTGTTCTAATAATCAAAATATATACGGTTGCTAAAGGTCCTTTTTTGGCGGTAGTCACCTGAAAACTGAAAGTGACTTTTTATGTTGCCTTAAATCAAAACATATGAGGTCGCTAAGGAATTTCAAAACATATATGTGGTTGCTAAGAAACTTTTTCAACCTAAATCGCTCCTTTTATCTGACAATATCACAATGTGAAAGCTAAGCTAATGTTCCCCAGAATGGAAAACTATGGTTGCTAGACACGAAAATGGCACTTTTAGTTTGATAAGTATCTTCTTTCCAGAGAAAGTTTCCAACACCTTAATCAAAATCATGCAGAAATGATGCCAGTTGTCCTCTTGTTGTACATTTTTATCTTTTTTTGCATAGTATACACTTTGTGGCAAAATGTTTAAATTTATGTCTTGAATACCACTTAATAATCCTTTAAAATCTTAATTTGCATAAAAAGGTTCCTATCCTAAACAATTTGTGTGCATTTGCTCGTTGAGCATTTCAAGCTCTTGACAGCGCTGGTTCATCTCATCTACAAGACAAAACATCATGGATGAGCTTTCTCCTTGTTCATGTCAGCTCCAACCAACGCACAAAGTTGCTACATGTATATGTACAAAAATGATATTTTTGCATGTACATGTAACGCACACACTTTATATACCCATATTTTAAATTTGTTAGCTTTTCTACAAAACACACCGTATTTTTTGAATGTTTTATTGAAAACACTGCATTTTTTAACGTACAAGAATGTTGAATATGCCTAAAATCGTTTACAACTCGTCTTCGCTAGCCAAGGATTACGATCAGGTCACCCCGTGAAGAGAGGGGGAACCTGATCCTTATCCTTGACTAGAGTAGATGATAGTAACTAAATGTTAGATGAAGTTCTCAGAAGTTTCTAATATTCATGTATAACATATGAACTGTGTATTTGTTTATTTGAAATCGTCTTTAAAGCTGTATTTTTCCGACGCAGTCGGTATATTATCGAATTGTGACCTTTGAACTAAAAGACGCTTCCCCATGGTAACGTTCTGTTATTGAAGACAAGCTTGCATTCTGATTGGACAAAAATAGTAAAAAATTCTGTGTTCGAACAATCTACTGTAGTATGCTCTGAAAAGCATCCTTATTTGCATTTCCCAACTATGATTCCAGCATATTGGTGTTTTTTTTAAAATTGGTAGTCGTAATTTCTTAAGACAATTATTTTTATGCTAAAAGAATGCCATTCAGAACTGATAAACAATAACTACAACGATAAAACCATAGGTCGTGTAATTTTTGGGCATTTCGTCTGGGTAGAATTATATTTGCTTTGTTAACCATCGTATCTATTAAAAATCTTCACGCCGGTGATGTATTTACACCATATTTCTTCATTTGACCGCCTGACACACGCATTCTCTCCATCTCTATCGTGAAATTATTGTCATACAAATGATCCTACACAAAGGTAAGTAGGTCATTGGTAATTGTCAGAACGCTAAATGACTAGTATGAGACACAGTGGTTAGATAACACATTTTGTTTACTATACACACACAACACATAGAATTAAGAGTACCTCAATTACCCCCCCCCCCCCAATCCCCCCATTTTTGGGATAGCATACACATAACCGATTTCAATTCACATTAAATTTGCATTGAATTGACATTTTGTGTTTATGTTAATACAATTCTAATTAAAATATTTTACTTAGAAGTTCCCATTATAAAAGATAATTAAATTAATAAAATAGCAAACTGTAATCTGAATACGATAGAGACTATGTTTATTACTAAAACTAGCCCTACCCTCAAGAATGACTTAGCCATTGGTAAGCAAATCCACCTGAATTAGTTCTGATACAATTAGTACTGCATTTCTTTATCTGGTGTCATTAAATAAATGCAAAATTTTCACATTTGATCCAGACTACTGTAATGTCTACAAAGCTCGCCCATTAATACCTTCTTGAAAGACAAAGTTACTTACTTTTTAGTATCTCCCCTACACACACACACACGCGCGTGTTTATAAAGATCTTTTTATCCCATTTTTCATAACCCTTGGTTTATGACGAATGAATTCCATCAGCAAAACTCTCTTTGCCATATCATTGGCATATGTTTTTGTTTTTAATCTTACCTTATTGTACTTTCAAAGTTTAATAACAGGAGCAACAGATGTAACTGTAAGGTCACATGGTGTTAACTTATATAAAGTGTCATATCCTGATAATACTACAAACATCACTTGTCTGTGGGTTATTTTACAGTATTCCTTGTACATATATGGAACGCCAAATTAACATATATTCAATTAATTGTACCTATCTTCAAATAATTGAAGATATCTTCAATCATTTGAAGATATCTTCAAATAAATTGAAGATATCTTCAATTCAATTGTACCTATCTTCAAATAATTAAAGATATCTTCATATCAATTGAACCTATCTTCAAATGAATTATACCTAGGTGCAATTTAATTGATTCATTTGAAGATATCTTCAATTCATTTGAAGATATCTTCAATTCAATTACACCTATCTTCAATTGAATTGAAGATATCTTTAATTCACTTGAAGATAGGTCTAATTCCAACATCTCCATAATTCCTTTGGAGATATCTCCAATTCATTTGAAGATATCTTCAATTCATTTGAAGATATCTTCAATTCATTTGAAGATATCTTCAATTCAATTACACCTATCTTCAATTGAATTACACCTATCTTCAATTGAATTATATTATAATACAAATTTGATTAAGTGCAATTGAAGATACCTAGGCACAATTGAATTGAAGATAGGTTTAATTCAATTGAAGATAGGTTCAATTCGATTGAAGATATCTTTAATTGTGCTGAATTGTACCTAGGTACAATTGAATTGAAGATAGGTATAATTGAATTGAAGATATCTATAATTGAATTGAAGATAGGTATAATTCAATTGAAGATATCTTCAATATTTGAAGATAGGTACAATTAATTGAATATATGTTAATTTGGCGTTCCATATACATATATGATAATGGATAAGTATACTATTAGATCTGTCACATTTAAACCCATACAGACAACATCTATATGTAAACAAGTATACATGAACATAAATTTTATTATGCATGTTATTAAGGTACTTCTATTGTTAAGCAATGATGTGCACCCAAATCCTGGACCTGTACAGACCAGATTTGAACAACATAATATCTCCATTGTAAACCTCAATGTAAACTCAGTGAGGCATAAAATTGATCAAATTGAAACAGAAATAGGCAATCATGACATTATATGTTTAACTGAATCTAAGTTGGACGATACAGTATTAAATACTGACCTTTGTTTAGATAATTATTTAAACCCAGAACCTTTTCGAAAAGATAGACCTAATAGTAATGGTGGTGGTCTTATAATATATATAAGAAATACTCTACTGGCGACACGTCGCCAAGACTTAGAAATTCCTGAAGTCGAGTCAATTTGTGTTGAAATTAATTCTTATAACAGAAAATTTTTATTAGTCTGTTTATATCGTCCACCTAATTCCAGAGTTGCCTCTTGGGATCATATTGATAACCTTTTAGATAATTGCACAAATACAGATTTTAATACTATCATTGTCACAGGCGATATTAATGTTGATTTTCTTACTATTAATAATAATCACAGATTTTCAAGACTCTGTGAAAGACTTGGTTAAGTAAATATGATCACAGAACCTTCCCGTATTACACAAAATTCCTCCACACTTATTGATCCAATTTTATCTAGCAATCCAAATATTGTGAGAAATAGTTATGTTCTACCAAATTTTTGTAGTGATCACTGTCCAACAGTAATTGAAATTGACTTTACTACCCTTCGTGAGAAGTCATATACTAAGGAAATTTGGGACTATAATAGAGCTGATTTTAATGCAATTAAACAGCATCTGCAAGATATCGACTGGCATTTAAGATTTGAAAATACTAATGATGTTAACATGATTAATGACAATATCAATGGGGAAATTGCCTATGCTATGAATAGTTTCATTCCTAAAAAGATGGTTCGAATCAGACCAAAAGACAAGCCTTGGATAAATAATAATATTAAAAAAAATATGAGAAAAAGAAATCGTCTTCATAAAAAAGCAATAACACGTAATCTTGCAGATGACTGGGAAAAATGTAGAAATATCAGAAATGATATTTATTAATATGATCCGAGAGGCCAAAAAAGCATATATTGTCAACCTTCAAAATTCTCTTATTGATAAATCTATCCCACCTGGTAAATGGTGGAGAATTGCAAAAGGCATCACAAAATTTAAGAATAAACATGAGAATAAAAGTCCAATTATGTCAAATGGAGATATTTTCTTTCATCCTATTGACAAAGCATGTGCTATTAATAACTATTTTTCATCTGTATCAACTCTGGAGACAGAACCTGATCTCCCAGATGTCCTGCCACCTGCACCATGCGAACTCTCAGATATAACTATATGTGAACAAGATGTCATTGATCAATTTCAGGTTCTTAATACTTCAAAACCTGGTGGACCAGATAATCTCCCCCCCCCCAAATTTCTCAAGGCAATTTTCCAGTCCCTTGTCACACCTATCACAATTCTGTTTAGTAAAAGTATACACAATGGTGTAGTGCCAAGAGACTGGAAATTGGCTAATGTTACTGCTATTTATAAAGGGAAAGGAGGAAGTGATATTGCTTCTAACTACAGACCGATCTCGGTAACTAATTGTTTTGGTAAGATGCTTGAAAAAATAATATTTAAACAACTCCATAATTATCTTTTAAGAAACAAATCCTTACAGATGATCAATCAGGTTTTCGACACAAGGACTCGACTGTAAATCAATTGTTAATTATTTATGATTTTATCATGAAGAACTTAGATATTGGTAAAGATGTTAGATTCATATTTTGTGATGTCTCCAAGGCATTTGATCGCGTATGGCATAAGGGGTTACTATATAAACTGCGTAAATATGGAATTAAGGGGAACTTATTGAATTGGTTTGCAAACTATCTTTCTGATCGAAATCAGAGAGTCTGCATGGATGGCTATTACTCAACTTGGAAATCTATTAATGCTGGTGTCCCACAAGGATCAATACTTGGTCCGTATCTGTTTCTTCTGTTTGTCAATGACATAGTTGACGTGGTTTCTAATAAAATCAAACTATTTGCTGATGATACTTCATTATACCGTGTTGTTGACGATCAGAAAGCAGCTACGGAATCTTTACAATCAGACTTGGATAGTCTCCATAAATGGGCCACCGACTGGGGCATAACCTTTAACGCCAGTAAAACAAAATCCATGTTATTCACTAGAAAACATGAAGAAAATATTCCAATTTTGTATTTAAATGATATTGCCTTGGAGAACACAAATATTCATAAGCATCTTGGTCTAAACTTTAATCAACATGGATCTTGGAAAGACCATATAAATGAAATATATACAAAAGCCTGTGCCAGGCTAAATATCTTGCGCATGCTCAAATATAATATTGATAGAAACTCTTTAGAAAAATTGTACATTGCCTTTATTAGACCTATCCTTGAGTATGGAAATGTTATCTTTGACAATTGTACTCAGGAGGAGTCTAACCTATTAGAGTCTGTACAATATGATGCTGCCAGAATAATTACTGGTATGCGTCGAGGCACTCCAAAATTTAAGTTATATAAAGAACTTGGGTGGGATTCTCTGCAAAATAGGCGAAAAAACCAAAAACTGATTTTTATCTTTAAGGCTTTACATGGATATCTCCCATCTTACATTTCTGATCTCGTACTTTCCCAAATCAATATAAATGAGAATTATAATATCAGAAAGCCTAGATATTTTGATATACCACATGCCCGTACAATCTCTTATCAAAAAAGCTTCTTCCCGGATACCCTAGATATGTGGAATAAACTGGATATAGGTATACAAAGTATCACCTCTCTGTCCGAATTCAAGAATAAATTGAATAATGAGATAGAGAAGCCCCCATGTCATTATTCCCTTGGCCCACGTAAACTTAATATAGTATATTGTCAACTGCGGAACAATGTTAGCAACTCAAACCAACACCTTTACCAATCACATTTATCTGAGAGTCCGTTTTGTGCATGTGGTGACATTGAGGCTAACTTTCATTATTTATATGTATGTCCCCGCTATGACAACCCCCGAAGACTGTTATTTAACCGTCTTAGAAATTTTGAACCAATACTAAATGTAAATGTTTTACTACATGGTTCATTGGAACTGTCTCCAGAGGAAAATGCTGAAATAACAAATGCTGTCCTTGAATATATTAATAGTACACACAGATTTCAATAATATTATAAATTTTACCTACAAGTATATTGCCCAAACACATGCATATTTATATAAGAGTTAAAGATCCTAAATACTAGTACATGTACATGTATGTTTACCTTGCTTCATTTGCAGTTATCAAGAATTGATGACATCTGTTCACCAACCCATTGCTCCTATGTTATTTATATTATTAATGTTATTTACTTTATTTTATTTTATTCAATTTTTCTTCTTACTAGTATTTGCCATTATGTTCATTTATTCATCTATCCACCTAACTGTTCTGTTATCATTACATACATTTTTTTCCTTCTCTTTTTGGTTATTTTCTTCTATACTTGACTAATACCTTTTCTATTTTCTCAGTTAAAACAGTTTTTCAAAATTTGCCCTTCTCTACAAATACACAAAAAAAACAAAAAAAAAAAACTTGTACAGCTTTCTTCTGCTCTGTACTCAATAAATACTTATTTTTATTTATAAATTTATTAAATGAGATATTTACCACATATATATATGGAATTAACTTGAATCTTTGTATTATGTATACTAATTGCAATAGTACAAACTGTATCATGATTCACTTCTCTCACAGAGTACTCAGTATAGTGATGAATTACCTTGCTTAAAATTAACTTACACCTGGGTTCACAAAAGTTACATATTGTCCCTATAATTATAGTACAGATGTAGTATAAATGAGTATTCTGTGACTGGACTGAAATATGATTACTATTATTATTGTTGCCTGTAAAATATTTATTATCTGCGATTTAATTACATTCCATCTTGAAATTGTTGGGATAGGATTTATATAGGCTATGCCTGTTATCCAATACCCTTTGATTTATATCAATAAAATGTTTGAAATGAAAAAAAATCTGAATACATTTGAATGAATCTTGATGCATGCAAGTACATTTTTGCTTATCAAATTTATTTAAAAAACGTGTGCTGTTTTGAATTTTAAAATGTTAACCAACTTGTTTTCATATACATAGAAAGGTTTGTTTTTTATTTACCATTGTGGTCTTCAACTTCTGAAATAGCTTTTTTCATTTGTGATATTTAAATATGTTTATTGTTAGCTCTATGATTTTTAAAGCCATTAATGCCTATCTTCTTTCTTTGCGTCCGTCGTCATTCACGTGCAGACAGGAGATGGAGCTCTAACTGCAAAGTCTTTTTTTGATAATACCGTATTGTTTAATAACATTTAAAAAAATCCATGAATGTAGCAACCTTCTTATGGCCTTATTTTGATTGCATACAGTTCGCAACACGTAAATTATTTACCTCCCCCACACACATCAATGAAAGAAAACGTTAATGTTTCTTGTCTCTTTCTTTCGTTTGATAATTTTTTTTAAAGTTTTTTTTTATTGTTGTATGTTCAGTTTCCGTTCTACCTTACATACATCTCCAGGAGTTAAATGCGTCGAATATCTTTTTTAAAGATAGTACTTGTTTAGTAGTATAATGACGTGCGATTGTAAAAGGAAGGGAATCGGAGTACCCAGTAAAAACACTCAACTTTCGACAGTAAGAGTCGAGCACACAATGCACGCAGTAAGGATCCAACTCGCAACCTTATTATTGACATACATAAAATATCTTTTAACATTTTCTACTTCAGTTCTATTTATTATTATGTCTAGTAATAGTATATATTTTGTATGTATCAAGGAAACTGGTAATCTTTGTATTTCACGAGACAACGGTTGTATTGTCATTATTAAGTCCTCAACAGTTTATGTACGCTTTATCGTTAAGGTTCAGTTGTTATTATAAATAGTTTATTTAAACTGATGCTACTGTTATAGGGTCGCTAAAACTTTTTTAAATATTTCAATTATTTCTATAGTTTTATTTTTATCATTAGAATACTTAATAAATGTGTTAACTGTTTACAAATTTTAATTGGAAATACATATATTCTGAAAGGGTTTGTAATTACATACTTGTTTACAATTCCTTGGTGTCCGCATTAATTATGGTCAGTTAATCAGGACACTTGACAAATTATGATTAGTAGCGCTTTCAACTTTGACAAGATTAATCAAGTCCCAAGCAAACATGGTCAAGCCGAATGTGAACACTTTTTTAATTTGAGCAATGAAGTGAGTACGATTCTCTATTTTTATGGAGTTATGAACAATCTGCCAATTTCGAGTAAAAGCATATATACAGTAAAAATTCTCATTTTTAAACCATAACAAGCATTTGTAAAGCTACAGAACACATATACTCAACAATGATTTCCAGAAGACTATTCACGGATGAAGATGACATGCATAAGAAAGCAGACGATATTTTATATCTCTGTATGAGTCCCGAAAGAAAGAGGCCACGTACCTATCTAGATGATGATGATACTTCTGATCTTAGATTTAATACGCCAGTTGCGAAGAAAAATTTGTCAACTAAACAACAGATAGAAAACACACGTTTTAACAAATGTCCAAGCGTATGCGATGATGTGAAAATAGCTGTCAATAGGCTGTCACTTTGCGAAGATTTGATCGCCGATGGTAGCAGAACACACATACTTCCAACGATACCGGGAAAACATCAAGATCTGAAAAGCATCTCCCCAAAGCTGATGTAATTGAAGGTGGTTATGATGACGTCATAGACAGCTACAGGATTATCGACATAAAGGAAGCTGAGAACAGATATTTACATGATACCGTATTGGATCTTCTACAGCAGCCAACGACAGAAAGACAAATTATAATTTTTCATTGTGAATTTTCTTCAGAAAGGGGACCAAAAATGCTTCGATTTTTGAGGAGCAAAGACCGCGAACTGAACAAAGAGAACTACCCCGCACTGAATTTCCCAGACTAGACGGCTACAAAGCATTCTTCAACGAACATCCCACATTATGTGATCCAGTCAGTTACAGGCCTATGCTCCATTCGGAACATTCATCTGACTTGCGTCATTTCAGAGCAAAATCAAAGTCGTGGACTGCAGGAGTGAAGCGCCGACAAGCAAAAAGAGCAATTCGAATTTGAAGTACAAATTGACTGGAAGAATTATAGTGCTAAATATATATGACAGTGTTGACGATGACTAGCTAACTTCGTTGATATATACACGTATTTTATTTGTATGTTTGTGTATATTTTACTGGTCTGTGATATAACATTTTATTCATCTGTGATATTACTAATTGTGATGCAATTTTTTTCTCCTGTTATTTTTATTTATTTTTGTGAGTTGTTAAAGTTTATTTTATTAAAGGTTTTAAAAAAATAATTTTTAATACATGAACTCTTCCACAATAATTCCTTAACAGATGGAATTAGAAACTTAAGCTGCATTTAATAATTACACGCATTTCACACGACAGAATCAATGTAAGAAAAATAGCAAGGAAACCGACCGAACAACAAATCCGGATATAGACTATAGACAAACATATGCAACGCAAAAAAAAAGAATATGGGTAACACGAACCCAATAAAACATGGGTGCACGCAGGCTCTGCACAAGTACGCAGTTCCTGCCTCTAATTAGAAATAACTCTTGCGACAATGGTATTTTCCAGCTATATCGTTAGTAAGCTGGAGTAAACAGGTGAAAATACTGTACTTACAGAATATGTAAAACCCAACAAACAAAGAAAAAATTAAAACATGAAAGAATAATCCAAAACCAAATAGAAACAGAAAGTGTGACACAACAAACTGTCGACGAGCTTATAAATGATATTAATACTAAGCTGCTTGAGCCTGCGGGACATGTTTTAGGCAGTTACTATCCTCTAGATCCGGTGAATCTTAGTAAAAAGAATAACCATGGTTTACTCTGGAGTGCTGGAAAAAGCAAAGAGCTTTCCGAATAGACAAAAGAATTAAGCGTGTAAAAGACCTATTCCTCCCTGGCGTATCGTGGTAACATAATTCAAGCAAAGAAACCCTGATAAATCATGTTTAGCAACGTTGGCTATTTAATGTAAAAAAACTCACCAAAAGCTCTTATGTTATAGAATCTTTAAAGATGAATTAGAGTTTGAAATTTTTTTCATATTTTGGATGATAAGAATTATTTAATTTCATGCAAATTAAAACAATGAACCATAAGTTGCCGATAGAATCTGGAAGATGGCATCCTATTCCGATAGAAAATAGAGCGTGTAATGTATGAGAATCCCAAGAAATTGGCGATGAATGTCATTATTTACTATCATGCACGTTACTTAATGATAAGAAAAATTATATATTAAACCTAAATTCTATCACCACCCAAACACCATTAAATTCAAAGATTTAACAATCACAGACTAATGATAATGATAATTGGTTTTTTTTTCGTTCCGAATATTAAATTTGTGAACATGACCTCTCTCTACGTTTCTATTTTTATAACGATGCCTCTATGTCTCCTCTACAACGCCTATACAGTGGGTCCCGTCACGATCTCAAAACTTGACCAAAATCTGGCATTAAAGGACCCCTTTATGTACATAGTTTTGAAATTGGTATTTTATTTGAACTTACTTAAGGAATTTCCTAAGTTAAATTACACTATAAATAAAGGTATTGCTGAATCCACTACTCTGATGTCTACACTGTCCTGTCGGTGGCCGTGGATGAGGTAGTTAATCATCTTCAATTGATCACGTGCTCTGTCAACATTGAGGTCGCGGGTTCGAGTCTCGTTGCAGGCCGGGTGAACCCGACTCCAATCTTGATTGTCAAGGATTGTCATTTTTTTCTACCGCAAGTCTGGTTTTTTATCCGGGTACTTCGACTTCCTCCCCAAATTAAAACTGAACGCCATGATATAGCCGAAAAAATTGCTGAAAAGTGGCGTAAAACACCATTCAAACAATTACGCTCGTGTATTGCATACATTTACAATCACTATGCATTTTGATTTCAATCACTTGTGACATAAAGTAAGTGCACACATGCAGTGTTTTCTTTCTCAAATGTCATAAATCTATAAAATCGTTATAAAATGTACAAGTATGAATTATGACTTTCTATCCTTGTACACGCGTACTATATAAAGGTCATATAAAGGTGAAGATATGTAACATACATAAATATACCCAGTAAAGGGAATAAGCAGTTTACATGGACACATGTTTTACATATAAACAAAAAGTATATACTAACAGAAAAAAGACTGTGCACCCGAAAAAGTTAGAGATACAATAGATATTTAATTATATTTTGCTTTAATTTTTGGAGGGCCTATACAATCAAATTTATTGAGAAGCTTAATAATGGTTTAATCAACTTTGCACGTGTTTTTCGTCCACGTCATATCCTGTATTTCGACCTTTCTGTGTCTTATTTACAGGTGCACGATTATGGTAGTTGTGAATAGAAGGTTTGTTTCGACTCGTAGCTCTCATTAAAGCTTTCGTTTCAAATCACCTTATACTAATGCCGCGGAAACATTTCGATTTTGAACATCTTGAGACAGCCATAATATGCACCACGCCGTAAGTTAAGCAACACCCTATTATTTCCAAGGATTCATTTAAGATTTTATATATTTTAATATTTTTTAAAGAATGACAATTTATTGAACATTAATGACTAATGAAACATACAAACAACATGTTTACAGTCGCTTTACTTATTGTTTGATGAAAAAATGTTTAAAGCAAAGATATATATAAAAAGTTTGATTGCATACTTCAATTTCATGAACTTAAAGTAAACACATCATCACAGGTCTACGTTCACAGAAAGAAAAGTCACTTTGAAATGTGTTAACGCAAAAATACTCAGTAAGTCGTGTAACCACCACGCTTCCGGTACAGTTCATTAACTCTCCTCCTCATGCTGTTGACTTAACGACGAAGTGTAGCATGTGGTAAATTCTGTCATTCATTTTGAATGGCAACACGTAGTTCTTGGACATTTTGACAAGCAGGTGCTCTGTTATTGATTTTACGGCCAATAATATCACACAAATGTTCAATTGGATTCATATCGGGTGACATGGATGGCCATGGAAGATGCTCAATAGCTTCCCTTTCGATAACATCCCGCACAATTGCAGCTCGGTGAGGTCTTGCGTTGTCATCCATAAAGATGAGTCTGTTACCAAGTGCATGATTGTCAAAATGTAGCACAATAATAGCGTTAATGACGTCATTTTGATATTTCTGCCCTGTCATTGTCCCATCAACCACATTTAGATTCAGTTTACAGTCTTATGAAAAGCCTCCCCACACTGTAACACCACCACCGCCAAAAGTTGTAGTGCCTATAATGTTTTTCTGGTTGTAAGCAGTGCCTCGTTGTCTCCAAACGCGCATGCCCCATCAATATGACGATGGCGGTGATATCGTGCCCACTCTAAAGGTGCTTGGCGATGTCTCTGTGTCAACAGTAGACGTTTCAAGGGACGACGAGCTTTCAACCTGTTTAGGCGCCTGTTTACTGTTCGAACGGCGACTCTGGTTGCAATATTCCAATCGTCACGAAGATATCTTGCAGTGGCAAACGGGTGGCGTTTGGCTACACGAACGAGTGCTCTATCATCCCTTTTAGATGTTTTTGGTGGTCGACCTGACCTAGGACGTTCCTGAATAGTTCCATCATCTCGATGACGTTTCAGTAGACGGGATACACTACTAAAGTGAATGCCAAAGTGTTGTGCTATCTGACGCAAGCTCTGTCCACTATTACGCATTCCAAAGATCTGCCACTTCTCAGCTTCACTTAATTTCCGTCTGGGCATTGTAAAAATGTAAGGATGAAGTTGAAAAAGACCAGGAGATGAACACTAAATCGTTAAGGAAAACAAGGCTTTTAGGCGTGCTCGACTACCGTTTGACAAACTGGGTTTTCTATTTAAAGATTTACATGAGGAGTTAATTAAAGTAACTTTCCCGTGCTCGAATGATGGCTTTAGTACATAAATAACACAAAGTTAATATTCATTCAGATTTTTGAAATTATAAATTGTAGGTGTTGCTTAACTTATGGCGAGGTGTATATTTTAATTGAATTTCTGTCCAGACGTACTCAGACACATGTTGCTAGGCAATTTGGTTGCCATAGAAACACCGTTCGTTCTTTCTGGGTGCGCTACTAGACCGCTCTAGATCCGGACGTCTACACGTCACAAGGACAACCATTTTCAGATTTTGCACTTTCGTAACCGGTTCAAAACCTTAAATTTTTATCAGACAAGTCCATTTCGTTATAAAGACCGATAATTCTTAGGATGGTACGAACCAGATTTCAGAGCACAATATCCGTCCAAGAAAACCAGCAATACGATCTGCCTTACAGCTGTGTTATCGAGATACACGACTTGCATGAGCTAGACGGCATTTACGGTACCACTTACATGACTGGAACAATGTTGCGTTCTCTGACGAGTCTGGTTTCCACGTATACAGCAGCGACGGCCGCTCCACAACATATCTTGTCAAGGTGAACGTTACGCCCATCCATGTGATATTCAACGTAAGTCATTTGGCGGATGAAGTGTTACATGTATGGCGACAGGAAGCATAATAGCAACTAGTCAAAACACTCTGCGAGTCCTTGATATAATTGTGAAGGCTGTACGCTATGAAGACGAAATCCTTCAAAGGCATGCCAGTCCATTCATACAGAACCACGTCCACGCGTGATTTTTAAACAAAATAACGCAGACAGCGTTTTGAAATTATTGTCCAAACAATCTTTTTACAAAGAATTTCAATGTGTTAAATTTCCTATCACCCTCTCTGCCACCTATCAATCATTTATGGTATGAATCGATCAGACATAAATTACGTCATTCATCAAATGCACCCGTTACATTGCCGAAAACAGGCCCTTTGCTAGTAAACATTTTTCTCCAAGCTTTCGTGGCTAATTTAGTGTCATCGACGAGAGCTCGTTGTGTTGCTTCTATTGATGCAAATGGGGTTCATACCCGCTTCTGATTTTGTTAATACTTGAATTTGTTGACTCAAAATGGAAGTGTAAATGGGTGGCAAATGTTTTGTGACCTGTCATTTAAAAAGAAATGTATTAAATATCATCTTTGACCTGATGGCAACCAAACATTGTTTAAGTACATGTATATCATTCAGTCACTTGTAAAACACTAAAAGACAACGCGTGTATCATGTATCTTATAAAGTACAAATGTACTGTATATACAAATTATTAACATCTTTTGTTTGTTAAATTTTAAGAGGCAATTTAAAAGACATAAACACAATTTTGAACACTTGCAATATGTACTTATATGGAAATTCATTTATGTCCTTTAAATTTTCAATATGTTTGAACTTTTGAGTCTTGCAGACTTAAATTTAGAATAAATGAACCAAAAACATACATTCACCGTTTCTTTAAAATTGTGATTGACCCTAAATAACGGATCAAATTATTTTAAACTCGTTATAACGAATTTCGGAATTCGTAAACAGGGTTTTTAATTCTCTGAATACACAAGACATTTTCTGTGACAAACTAACCTGACTTTGATTACAAAAACAGTGAAAACAGAACTGTCTGGATCCACTAACATTAAAGCTGTACTAAAACACGTGAAAGAAAGTAATTATCATGGAATAAATTTAAATGAAAACAAATTGAAAACGAAATTAAAAATTAGTGATCACGAATTCCGAAATTCGTTATAACGAATTATAATCCGTGATCACGAACTCTGGAATTCGTTATAACGAATTTTTAAATTAGGGATCACGAATTAAAAAATATTTTTGGAAGTCCTTGAGAAGCTTCCGTAATTATGCTATATTTAACTGCAATCTTTACTCTTTATATTCCACAAGTACAGAGACAGGTTGAAATCATTTTCAATTAAAAAAATAACCAATTTAATTGCAAACATATTTTGTTTGTTGTGGTAGCTAAATGTATTTTTAGCTTGAATGAAATCAGGTTTATATTTGGAGGAAAACGTAGCAACAGGAGGGGGAAATGTATAACTGTAAAATCGAGCAAGGTAACAAATACATGAAGTCTCTAGAAATCTTGTACGCGAGAGTTATAGGATAATTAGTTGGGCGGAGTGAATATCCAAAATATGATCACGAGTGCCGCATAACGCATCTGATTAAACGAGTGCGCGGAACTTGTTCCGCTCACGAGTTTAATCACATGCGTTATGCGGCACGAGTGATCATATTTTGGATATTCACGATGCCCAATTGATTATCCTTTTTATTATATAGATCAAAATTGTTTTCGTAAAATTTTAATGCTTAATCCTAAATTTTATGAAAGGCGGATGAATATCTGTATAGTACAAAACCAACTGCAATTTTGGCGGGAAAAAACCGGAGAGTGAATGAAAATAAACGATAATTTTCACATGTGATTTACCGTGATTTCTGTCACTAGGAAAATTCGATATTTCATCTCTATCTATATAATAATTTGGGATTTCAAAATCGTCAATTGAGCGAGGCATTAGCAAAGCCCCGAATGAGTATGAAATTTTTTTCATGCACTCTATCTTTTTTTAACACTTATGTAACTAATAAGGCCTGTTTAACATGAAATTTCATTCCATTAACTTTTGTTCTGACCTTACAAAAGCAATTATTATTTTTGTTACGGAAGGCAAACCTGAGCACAGCCATATTGTTTGTGCTTATTGTTGCCGAATTACGTGATTCCTAATTTGAGGGGATACAAGTCATATGGAGTCGGGATATATGTCAAGTTCTTACGGGATACAGGTCACATGGAGACGGGATACCAATTGCAAGGGGTTGGTAGAAAATCACGTTGATTTCATTGAGGCGTGACACACTAGTTTCGAGTCCAGATAATGAGCAGAAGTTGTTATTAGAAACTAGGTTTGTCGTTTGTGTCCTAGCGACACGGTTTATATTATACATTAATATTTTTTACAAAATATTAAAAAATACATGTAATATAATGCTGAGTTTGTTATATACTATATGCCGATACATACAGATATACCGGTTAGAAATGAGAAACTCAAAATTACAATACGGATATGTCATCCATCAGTTGCATATGTCCGAATCTAGAAATGGGGGCATTATTTAACGAAACAAGTGACCATATATTAAGTTAGCTACCCAACTATTTATTGTATCTGTTTACTGACGGTCATTAAATTTAGAGTGTGTACTGTCCGTAATGTACTAAAATGACTACAAAGGACATTATTGGCCGAAACACTTGACCAAGATTTTAACATTTACCTTCATACTATATATATGAACGATACATGTCCTACACAGAGCAGCCCAGCGGTTCCCCGTCTGGCGGATTGGGGAGACACTCTGACTGGTGGGTTGGGTTTGTCAGGTCATAATACTGAAAGCCTGACCGTAGTGGGTAATGTGTAAGTAGAGTACCATGCTCCATGCACTATAAAGAATCCCTTTGCAGATTTCGAAAAAGAGTAGACTCATTGTAGCCTCTATAAAAGGTTAAATTCTCCGTCTCTAACCAATATTCCATACTTTTCCAGCAGCCACCAAAACTGTGTTCCCCGTGTCCCATCCTACCCCTTGTTATCGTTGATTTATTGTTTGTTACCTTGTTCTCGTCCTAAATATAGCTGGAATACTGCTCGCTGGACGTAAAGCAAATATCCAATAAATCAAGATATTTACATACACAATTACGAGATGGTGCCAGGGATGGTAGGGAGTATGTTCGCACTCGTGATAATAAACGTCCTGTGTCGAATTACACCACTAGAGACAAACTTAAACGACCATTTGAATTACAGAAATCTATATAGATGTGGAAATTATATCGCAGAGACAAAAATACTGCTAAACTTGAGTTATTATGCCATTCAATCCCTCTACCCTATACACGACCAAAACCAGCATGGCGGCCATATAACCAAAGCGATCAAAACATCTTATAAATTGACAAATATTTAATCATATTTTAGTATTTTAATCCTTCTTAGTGAAGACATTTCGCTGAACCCATGCCGTGTAAAATTTTAATGTGGAAACTGCGGAAAACCTGTGCGCACAAACCAAAAGTGTATTATGTGTGAATACGCATGTGGAAAGTGGTTCCATCGTAAATGTATATATTTTGCAACATAAAAATATTTAGAACTATTTGATAGCAATGAAGATCTGTTTTGGTGCAATTCTTGCACCTTACCTGTTTTCACAGACTCTTATTTTGATATATCCTTGGCAGAGTAGAGTACACCCTCAAACGATGACCAAATTACACCAGCATCTAGGAGAAAAGAGACTGGGAAGTGAACCGCCTATTGAAATATATATTAATGATAAAAATGGTTAATAATGGGTACGTACCTTCTATAAAAAATGACGATTTTTCAGTTACATTTTCTACAAATCTTGATATAAGTATATTAAATTATATAATTACCGGTACATTGTTCTTGGTAATTTACATTTTGACATGTTGACTACGAGCAAAAGTCAAACAATTTTAGATATTTGTGATATTTTTGATTTTGATCAGATAGTTAAAGAACCAACTAGTTTTAAAAGGACTGTGTTCCATCTTTGGTTGATGTGATTTTAACAAACAGAAAGTCGTTTTGCTTCAATACACTCAATACCCCTATGTGTATCAGTGACTTATAATTTAATTTCAACAACTATAAAAGTTCATGTTCTGTCTTTGAGAAAAACTAATATAACTTATAGAAGTTATAAAAAAATTCCATATAGAAAATTTTTAAAAACGACATCAGTAAAATTGAGATACAAGCGCCGGACGACGTCACTCGATTAGAGCAAGTAAATGGTATTTATTAAAATTATGATGAAGACTTTATAAACGTCTTGGACTAACATGCTCCTTTAAAATCAGGGGAACATAAAAAGAAATCGTTTCCGTGCATGAAAGGTGATTTGAGAAAGACTGTCTATAGAAACAATTTCTATATTCTCAGTTTACAAAAATAGAAATAACAAAAATTGGGAAAAGTACAGACGGCAAAGAAATCTGGTCAATGAAATGAAAAAAAATCCATGAAAAAATGTTTTTAGAACGCTGTACTGGTAGGACAAAAAATATATACTTTTGGAAAACGGTTAAACCTTTCTTTTCCAAAAAATGTAAATCTTTATAGCAAACAATTATCCTCTGTGAAGATAACAAAATAATAAATGACTCAGCAGAGGTTCCACACATATTTAATGATTGTTTTTTTTTATATGTAGCTGAGAAGATGGTGTTCACTATGACCCTTCAAATCATCGAAGTACTGCAGAAATTCCAAAAAAACAATGGTTCTAAACTAAAATCAAATTTCAATTTTCAAACTGTGACGTCCAAAAATAATTACAAAAATACTAAATAAAATAAATGTCAAAAAGCAACTGGTGTAGACGGGATACCGGCAAAAGTTGTTAAAGAGAGTAAATCTGGGATTGTGCCTCAGTTGAAAATTCTTATAAACTTGTCGGTTGATACGGGTGTTTTTCCAGATAGGAAGCGCAAGAACACCGCTGCATAAAAAGAATGATTGATTGGTTGATTGATTAATGGTGTTTAACTCCCGAGCAGCAATATTTCAGCTATATTCAGGCATAAAAAGAATTATCCATTTTTAAAATCAAATAACAGACCTGTAAGTGTCTTAACTATTTTTGCAAAAGTTTACGAGAAAGTTCTTGAGACACAGTTGTACGACTTTTTCGATTCAAATATTTAATCCGTATCTTTGTGCTTTCCAAAGGAGACACGGATGTCAGACTACGCTTTTTAGACTCTTTGAAGACTGGTGCAATGCCCTTGATAAAAATCATTACAATGCTTATGTACTCATGGATCTATCATAAGACTTTGATGGTTTGCCATATGATTGATTATTAGAAAAATTACTAGCATATAGTGTTTCACACCATTCAGTTTCTCTTTTAGTCATATTTATCAAACAGAAAACAAAATGTTAAGGTAAATGGTGTTCTGAGCAGCTGGGGAACATCAGAAAGGTGTTTGTCAAGGATCCATTTTAGGCCCTTAATTATTTAATATTTTTATTAACGTTTTTTTTATTTTGTCACAAATATTTCATTGTGTAATTATGCTGACGACAATACACTGTAATTCAGTAGTTCTGACTATAATTCGCTAATATCCACACTGGAGACTGAGTCCCAGGTGCTTATTGACTGGTTCTATCATAAGACTTTGATGGTTTGCCATATGATTTATTATTAGAAAAATTACTAGCATATGGTGTTTCACACCATTCAGTTTCTCTTTTAGTCATATTTATCAAACAGAAAACAAAATGTTAAGGTAAATGGTGTTCTGAGCAGCTGGGGAACATTCAGAAAGGTGTTTGTCAAGGATCCATTTTAGGCCCTTAATTATTTAATATTTTTATTAACGTTTTTTTTTATTTTGTCACAAAAATTTCATTGTGTAATTATGCTGACGACAATACACTGTAATTCAGTAGTTCTGACTATAATTCGCTAATATCCACAATGGAGACTGAGTCCCAGGTGCTTATTGACTGGTTCAACTTTAAATTCATGATAAATTTCAGCTAATAGCAGTTAGGAAGAAAACTTTTTAAAAAAAATCCCAGTATTCAAATTCAGGGAAACATACTGTCCTGTGAGGAAAAAGTCAAACTGCTTGATATTGACATTGATTATCAATTGAAATTTGTTGTTGATATCAGCAGTTTGTGCAGAAAAGCACCACAACAAGTTAATTTTCTTAAACGATAAGGATCTATGTTATCGAGACTCAACAAATTCAACATTTTTCACACTTTCATTTTGAGTAACTTTACTTCTTGTTCATTAGCGTGGCACTTCTGTGCAGAAACCAATTCCAAAAGGCAGTAGAAAGTACAGGAGAGAGCACTTTGTTTTTATTTATGAAGATTCATCTTATCATACACTTTTAGAGAAGGCAAAAGTTCCAACTCTACATGTTCGTAGGCTCAGGAAAATAGCACTTGCGACTTATAAGATCGTAAATAGACAGGCTTGGCGATCTTGTCAGCTTAAAAATTCTAAATACAATTTCGGAAATAGTAACATCTTGGATCGAACATCTACCCATGGTCAAAAATCGTTCCAGCTTACCTCTGGAACAGTCTCCCGAACCACTGCAGGACTAAAAATAGCTTTTTATACATTTTAAAAGCTTACTTAGGTCTTGGAATGGTTCAAACTGTCGTTGCTCGACAGGTCGTTAAATTTGGCCCTTTTTCAGTTCTGATAAGTTTCCTAAATGCTGGTTCTGAGCGGGGGCTTAGCGGAGCATTTGCCTCATAGGTCACCGCTCAGTGCCGTTATTTTGGCAAATCCAGAGATTTTCAAGCATTTCCTTGTTTCTACTTTCCTATGGAGTATTCGTAATTTTCGGTTACATTTCCCTTCAGACCGGCTTTCTGTTTGTTATTATTACCTTCAATAGATTTATTTCCAAGTTTCCACTTCTGTGATTTAAAAACTAACTAAATTTTAGCTTAAAAATATCTCAGTTTAATTTTTCATTAATTTTTAAATTATTGATTTCAATATTTTTCAAGTTTTAAATTTTAATAACAACAGTTTTAAAAATCATTAATCTTAAATATATCTGTAAGTTCGAAAAAAGTAAACATTTTATCTGTATCTCGTTCATATTGTTATCACATGCCTTGTTTTATGTTAATCTATTTGTTTTCATATTCGGTCAAAAGCTCTTTATATAGAGCTCGTATTACTTTGCATTTATTTATGCCGAATTCAAACAAAATTTCACTCACTTACTTCTTCATTTTTCACACATGTTCACCACAATTCATACAAAATTAATTATACTACTTTATTGAATTTTTTCTTTTGACAGGCGATCAATATTTCATGAAATTGTGAGAAAAAAAATAAATATGTATCTTAAATGCACAATAACAATTTCTGCTACTCACCAATGAAATCAACGTTGATCCATAAAAGACACATTTTTTACGCGGATTCTGTGCAGTCAAATTAGCGATAAAAATCACAGGTACTTGTGGACTGGTATTACTCTATAAACAAGCACATTGTCAGAAACTTGATATTTTTGTTAAAACGTTTAATATATGAATAAAACAATAGAGAGCCGAATATTATACAATACCTTTTAAAGATTTCTTACAAGAGAATACAAAGGGGGGGGGGGAGGTTTCCAGAACACGAGTTCTTTAAACACGTCACCGGAATTTTTGTATACACTTTTTATTATTTCGTTTGAAGATTGGGGGGGGGGGCAGTCCACGAGTACCTGTAATAAAATGCACATATTTTTATTGTGATTGCGTGTTTTTGTATTATAAATAAGCGTATTTATATGCACTTTCATTCTCTTTCGACATTTCTATGTGATTATTTATATGACAGGGATTAATAAATTTCGCGCCATTTTTGCTGACACGCCTTTGTCAGTGTTCTCTGCAGATGATCGAAATAACAGATCTCTTTTTCAAAAACTACATTTCGAATTTTACGGCCAGTTATTTGGATCAATTAATATAATGGTGCTATGTTAACATTTAAAAATATATTGAATGAACATTGAATTTTTTTAATCTTATTTAACATTAAAATGTTTTCTTGAAGAAAAACAAAACGGGTTCGAATCTGTGTCGAGACTTTAGATGGCGTTTATTGTTCTATTTAAACACTTTATTTTAGGTTTATGTTTGGGTGAATTGTATTAAGAATAACATTTTTACATAACTTAAAAAAAAAATCAAATTCAATCATTTATTTATGAATGTTCAATCGACTATTTTTATTTTAGGATGTATTTTATAATCAAATAACGACCACTAAAACCAATAATGTAGGTTAACGTTAATACCATAAACCAAACCGAATCAAGACCATAAATCTTCTTATCATACAGGGTACAGCAGTGAAGAAAGTGATTTAGGTTATTTCCCATTTCGGTGGGTATAAAATGGAGATAGGTATCCCTCTAAAACTCAACTTGGGTCAGTCATGAAAACATCAAGCTCATTTACGCTTCCATTGGTTCCGAAACAGGTAAATATTTGTTAGATTTTCATGTTTACTTACATTTAAAATGCAGGACTATATTTATTTATTTATTTATTTATTTATTTATTTATTTATTTATTTATTTATTTATTTATTTATTTATTTATTTATTTTTAAGAGGTTTAAGTTATTTATGTTTTTAATTGATTTAAAAAACAAAAAAGGAAATTTGGAAACACTTGTAATAATTATCAATCTTATTGCTGAATTAAGCAACATTTCGCAATTCGGTTTTCACGGTACGAGTTTTACTTGCATATACTCTTCCTTACGTTGTCTTTGCGTATGCTTAAAATTATGAATATTCGATAACATCGGTTTTGAAAAAAAGATAAAAAGACAAATCATTATAACACTTAAAATTTCAACCAATATATTAAACATTCGATTACAAAACGATTCGTGACAAACTGCCCAAGGTTGATTACAAGTTCATTTGAAAATAAAAAGCTGTTACACTGTGAATTTGTATTTTTTTAACCTCGACTTAAATTATTTAATAAAATATTATTTAAATGTGGCGTTCTAGAGTGATGTAATAATTTTGTAATTTCAATAATTTTATAGATGTTAATAATGTTGACTAGTCATGTATAAAATAAAATAAAAAAAGAAATAAGAATCATATTTTCTGTGCTCGCATTTTGGCAATGCCTACTCCATACGAATAGTCTCTCATAATTCCTTTTAGAATGGCATCTGCATTTTTAATTATTGCAATGTCTTATACTTTGCGTATAAGTGTACATACTGTAATGAAAGTGTTTAAAATTTTAAGTCTATTTATGCCTTGTGTGAAATAAATTCGAAATACAGATTTTTTTTTACTTGTTCTCATTTTAAGTTAAAAATGTTAAAAATATTTGTAACTTTAAGGACAACAGTTACGCCATTCCGATAGATAATACTCTCAACATAAAGGACCACATCGAAATAGAGATACAAGTTCCGGAAAAGTTAGAATCAGAAAAGGAAAGCGATGTCAAAGAAAATGCAGACAACATCAAAGATCCTTATCAACTTCCGGATTTATCCGATGATGACGTTAAATGGGCGGGTGAGTATAGTATTCTAATATAAGTGTATGTTTTATCTTCTTCGCGCAACAAGAATATCAATTCAAGTTTGCTTATCTCTGTTTTCTAAAGCTTTGAACATTTAATGTTTTTTACAATTTTTTCCGATATCGTGGCATCTAGTTTTTCTTATGAGGGGTAGCAGGAGTACACCGTGAGAAGGTCAGACCGTCGTCAGGAAAACTGGATATTATTGTAAAATTTTAATTTGATGAGAAAATTTTCGGAAAAAACATATTTTTATATTTTTATACATTCAGTGTTTTATGTGAGAACAAGAGAATGTTAAAGACAAAGACATAATAAGTGAAGTTGACTATCCCTGCTTTTGAAAACATTTTTTAAGAATTATAGTCTGTGTCTGTCTGCCCTTTTTCACCGCGGTATGACAACTTCTAGTTATAAATTATCCATTATCACAATTATTTATTTTTCATATACTGGTATCTATATTTTCAACAATTTAAACATCTGTGTCAAATAATTGGTTTCTTGTAGTCGGACAGATTTGTACCCCCACACACCATATTACCTTCTAATATGGCGTCTATAGTTTAGAGTGAAAATAACGAGGAGATTGTTAGAAAGGAAATTAAAAAAAATTACATAAATAGTAAAGCCAATATATAAGATGAAGACAATTTTCTTGATTCTTTTTACCGTTTTCCGTTATAAATATAAATAATTTCATAAATATTTAAAAAAAAATTCCAACATTTTGTAGATATGTCAACGAAACAACGTACCATCTGGGTTATCTTAGCATTCTGTAAGGCAATTGGACTGATTTCTCTTCTGTATG
The DNA here is from genome assembly GCA_944474755.1 of Limnoperna fortunei. Classification (NCBI taxonomy): domain Eukaryota; kingdom Metazoa; phylum Mollusca; class Bivalvia; order Mytilida; family Modiolidae; genus Limnoperna; species Limnoperna fortunei. The sequence continues at coordinate 46,037,898 of OX104116.1, forward strand.
TGTTTGTGTGTACGCTAGATTTTCTGAGTTCGTCTTTCCGCCTTCTTGGAGGTAAGCTAATCGTTTAAGCAAGTCGTTGTTTTGCGTAATGGCTTGGCCGTTACGCATGGTTGGTTCTTCATATAGAGATACAGACAATAAAGCATTAGTACACAATAATATTGGTCATTTTAAAATACTCCTGTAAGTCAGATCTAGCGTTGTATGCCAGCTAAAAAATAATTAAAATAATTGCCAGTTACTATGTTATTCTGCACTAAGTTACATATTTGGTTTTTTTGTTGTTAATCGTCGTTATTTGGTAGACTTATTAAAAAAGCATATTTAGCACATTAATAACAACAAATTAATGCAAAAATACCATAGATTTGTTAAGTAACATAAAAACTCCTATATTTTATTTAAACTATAAAATAGTGTTTCATGTTTCTTTCAGGAAAGGTTGCTGGTGAAGCTCTCGGTAACAGCGTTCTTATTTCCAATCCAGTAGCAGGTTTAATGGTTGGAGTTCTAGCAACAGTATTGGTTCAAAGTTCGTCTACATCTACAACGATCGTTGTGTCCATGATTTCAGCTGACAGTAAGCTTGTTATCTTCATTGTTTTCATCCTACATCTTGCTTGGCGTAAAAATTAAGTGCTGATCACGTGTGCAGTAAGTGTATGTGGAACGTTTTTGTTTAACATTAGGCTCAAACAGAAGTAATGTAAAAAACAGTTTTGTTATATTTTTGGAATCGTAAAAGTATTGATTTATTTTTAATAGCAACACAAGGCGAAAAATCTCTCTAAAACATTTATGGTATCTATAGGTTTAGAGAGAAAATAAGAGGTGATCGGTTATATACGAAAACAATTTTGCGCAAAACCTAATATTAATTGATTATTAGACCAGTTCAAGGAAAATGTGCCTACTGCTTCAATATCTTTTTCTATACACTCATACAATATTTCCAAATACTTCTTCGATAACAAAGTCTATGCAGTTTGTTTTAATTAAGGCGTTTTGAAATTTGCAATAAACAAACTGTCAAACTTGACTTTTATGCACACAAGAACTTGCAAAATATGTCAAGTACATAAAACCAGTTTATTATACCAGTCTTTTGCCGGGGAAAGCTAAAAATATCAAGTTTTAAACACAGCGTATTTACTGATGTTTAGTTAAATAAAATCAGTGCTACAATTATTCAATATTTTAACAAATAAGTATTTTTTGCAAACAGTTATATCAGTCAAGCTTTCAATACCAATAATTATGGGAGCAAATATTGGAACGACTGTTACCAACACCTTGGTTGCTATGGGACAAACTGGTGACAGGGACCAGTTTAGACGAGCGTTCGCAGGGGCAACAGTCCATGACATGTTTAACTGGCTGTGTGTAATCATTCTTCTTCCGCTAGAGGTCACTACCGGCTATCTGTTCCATCTGACGACAGCAATCAAAGATCGTCTGCCACACAATGCAAATGGGAGTGTGAACGAACCAGATTTTCTAAAGCAAATTACACAGCCTTTCACGTCTTATATTGTTTCTGTGAGTTTTTATATTTTTAAGCATTGAAAGGTTGTTAAGTTTGAACGATTCATGCTTTTGTTTTTATTTTTCTTTCGTTATGTTTTTTTTTGTTTTTTGAAAGGCCTTGGTATTGTCGACCTCTTTCGCGTACATATACTTCATTTCTTTTTTAACAGTTAATTAATGACATGTAACATGTACATGTAATACGCAATAATATAGAAGTCTTGCAATCCAGTCATGTACAAAATGTACTAGAATTTAGTCCCACAAATATACATCTGGCACTGACAGTTTTATTTATTTAAAAATATACAGATGTTTTGAAATGTGTCAAATTCTTGATAGATATCGCATCACAATCCATTTTGATGAAATAAAACACCCATTGAAATTTGCATTTAATCGTTAGAAGATAAACGTAGCCAATTAAAATTCTTTACAGCTTGACTCAAAGGCTATAAGCAATGTAGCACAAGGCAAAGGAGAGAATCTGACAACGATGATGAAAGATGGTGGGTGTTCTTAAAAGTATTATTCCTTGTGAAAACAAAAATAATCGAGGTTTATTTTAGATAACATTTAAAACAATATATATATTTATTTTAAATTAATTAGCGACATAAACTCCCGCACTGCTACTTTTTATGTTGGAACATTTATCTATATAATAGACTATAAACAAAAATAGATAATGATTTTAAAAAATAAAGCATGAAGTTATCGTTTTGTACACACCTTTGTCAAAACTGGCAGTTCCTGCTCGACTTTGGCAAGAATTGGCAGTTTTTGTAAAAAAGGTAGAATTTTTCATTGTGTACTGTTGGCTCCCTTTTACAATAAAACCTCCATGCATGCCTTAATATAGCTAAAAACAAATGAAGATAACGCTCGTAAAACCCCAAAACAAGCTCTTAATATTACTTCCTGTCATTAGTATTTACCAAATTGCATATAAATATAAGAATGGCAAAAATAATTTGTGATTGTGTCCTAAAAATAATTGTCTTTCAAACATTTTTTTCAGGAGTTTTAAAAGATATAGGATGGAACGACACAAATAGTGGTATACTACTTTTGGTGGTATCTTTGGTAGTTTTATGTATTTGTCTTGTATGCATTGTCAAACTGTTGAATTCCGTCCTTGCAGGAAATGTTGCTAAAATTATACGTAAAATAGTCAACGCTAACTCGGAAGGAATCTTAGGATTTTTCACAGGATTACTCGCACTCGTGGTAGGAGCAGGACTGACATTCCTAGTTCAGAGCAGTTCAATTTTTACATCTGCCTTAACTCCATTGGTTGGGCTTGGTATTATCCACATTGACCGAATGTATCCATTGACACTTGGGTCTAACATTGGCACAACTGGTACCAGTCTTTTGGCAGCTTTAGCGTCGGCCGGAAGTGGAAATTTTGAAAATACTTTGCAAATTGCTCTCTGTCATCTTTTCTTCAATGTTACCGGAGTCTTTCTGTTTTATATTATATATCCTCTCCGGAAGCTTCCAATCAATGCAGCAAAATACCTTGGAAACGTTACCGCCGAATATAGATGGTTTGCAGTAATTTATATTATTATGATGTTTTTCATTTTTCCCGCTCTAATTTTCGGACTTTCTCTGGCTGGATGGCAGGTTCTACTTGGAATCGGTACTCCAGTAGTATTTTTGGTAATAGTTGTCATAATTGTCAACATAATTCAGTGGAAAAGACCAAACATCCTTCCAGAAAAATATAGAACCTGGGAATTTTTACCAACAGGCTTGCATTCATTGAGGCCTTATGACTCCATTTTTGTATCCATTAAAGGAAAATTACCATGTAAACAGAGCATAGATGATGTTGATGACAGTGAAAAAGGAAGCACGCTGAAACATTTAAATATTAGCACAATATCTTGATAAATACTGTTAATATATAATTTATAGGGTATAATAATTGTTATTCAATAAAAAGAAAAAAACTGAGATCAAACGAATATTTACTTCATTAATTTTGTTAGATAAAAAACAAACAATGGTTTAATTGTGACCAAGACACAATTTTCGGTGCAGCTCGTATATTACCACCAGGTAGAAAATATATAACTGATAGGTATATTGCTGACAGGCAGAAGGTATGTTACTGATAGGTATATTGCTGACAGGCAGAAAGTATATTACTGATAGGTATATTGCTGACAGGCAGAAAGTATATTACTGATAGGTATATTGCTGACAGACAGAAAGTATATTACTGATAGGTATATTACTGACAGGCAGAAAGTATATTACTGATAGGTATATTGCTGACAGGCAGAAGGTATATTACTGATAGGTATATTGCTGACAGGCAGAAAGTATATTACTGATAGGTATATTGCTGACAGACAGAAAGTATATTACTGATAGATATATTGCTGACAGGCAGAAGGTATATTACTGACAGGCAGAAGGTATGTTACTGATAGGTATATTGCTGACAGACAGAAAGTATATTACTGATAGGTATATTGCTGACAGACAGAAAGTATATTACTGATAGGTATATTGCTGACAGACAGAAAGTATATTACTGATAGGTATATTGCTGACAGGCAGAAGGTATGTTACTGATAGGTATATTACTGATAGGTATATTGCTGACAGGCAGAAGGTATGTTACTGATAGGTATATTGCTGACAGACAGAAGGTATATTACTGACAGGCAGAAGGTATGTTACTGATAGGTATATTGCTGACAGACAGAAAGTATATTACTGATAGGTATATTGCTGACAGACAGAAGGTATGTTACTGATAGGTATATTGCTGACAGGCAGAAAGTATATTACTGATAGGTATATTGCTGACAGACAGAAGGTATGTTACTGATAGGTATATTGCTGACAGGCAGAAAGTATATTACTGATAGGTATATTGCTGACAGACAGAAGGTATGTTACTGATAGGTATATTGCTGACAGGCAGAAAGTATATTACTGATAGGTATATTGCTGACAGACAGAAAGTATATTACTGATAGATATATTGCTGACAGGCAGAAGGTATATTACTGACAGGCAGAAGGTATGTTACTGATAGGTATATTGCTGACAGACAGAAAGTATATTACTGATAGGTATATTGCTGACAGACAGAAAGTATATTACTGATAGGTATATTGCTGACAGACAGAAAGTATATTACTGATAGGTATATTGCTGACAGGCAGAAGGTATGTTACTGATAGGTATATTACTGATAGGTATATTGCTGACAGGCAGAAGGTATGTTACTGATAGGTATATTGCTGACAGACAGAAAGTATATTACTGATAGGTATATTACTGACAGGCAGAAGGTATGTTACTGATAGGTATATTGCTGACAGACAGAAAGTATATTACTGATAGGTATATTGCTGACAGACAGAAAGTATATTACTGATAGATATATTGCTGACAGGCAGAAGGTATATTACTGACAGGCAGAAGGTATGTTACTGATAGGTATATTGCTGACAGACAGAAAGTATATTACTGATAGGTATATTGCTGACAGACAGAAGGTATGTTACTGATAGGTATATTGCTGACAGGCAGAAAGTATATTACTGATAGGTATATTGCTGACAGACAGAAGGTATGTTACTGATAGGTATATTGCTGACAGGCAGAAAGTATATTACTGATAGGTATATTGCTGACAGACAGAAGGTATGTTAATGATAGGTATATTGCTGACAGGCAGAAGTATATTACTGATAGGTATATTGCTGACAGGCAGAAAGTATATTACTGATAGGTATATTGCTGACAGGCAGAAGGTATATTACTGACAGGCAGAAGGTATATTACTGATAGGTATATTGCTGACAGACAGAAGGTATATTACTGACAAGTATATTGCTGACAGGCAGAAAGTATATTACTGACAAGTATATTGCTGACAGGCAGAAAGTATATTACTGATAGGTATATTGCTGACAGACAGAAAGTATATTACTGATAGGTATATTGCTGACAGGCAGAAGGTATGTTACTGATAGGTATATTGCTGACAGGCAGAAAGTATGTTACTGATAGGTATATTGCTGACAGACAGAAAGTATATTACTGATAGGTATATTGCTGACAGGCAGAAGGTATGTTACTGATAGGTATATTGCTGACAGGCAGAAAGTATAAATTACTGATAGGTATATTGCTGACAGACAGAAAGTATATTACTGATAGGTATATTGCTGACAGGCAGAAGGTATATTACTGACAGGCAGAAGGTATATTACTGATAGGTATATTGCTGACAGGCAGAAAGTATATTACTGATAGGTATATTGCTGACAGACAGAAAGTATATTACTGATAGGTATATTGCTGACAGACAGAAAGTATATTACTGATAGGTATATTGCTGACAGACAGAAGGTATGTTACTGACAGGCAGAAGGTATATTACTGATAGGTATATTGCTGACAGGCAGAAGGTATATTACTGACAAGTATATTGCTGACAGGCAGAAAGTATATTACTGACAAGTATATTGCTGACAGGCAGAAAGTATATTACTGATAGGTATATTGCTGACAGACAGAAAGTATATTACTGATAGGTATATTGCTGATAGGTATATTGCTGACAGGCAGAAAGTATATTACTGATAGATATATTGCTGACAGGCAGAAGGTATATTGCTGACAGGCAGAAGGTATGTTACTGATAGGTATATTGCTGACAGACAGAAAGTATATTACTGATAGGTATATTGCTGACAGGCAGAAAGTATATTACTGACAAGTATATTGCTGACAGGCAGAAAGTATATTACTGATAGGTATATTGCTGACAGGCAGAAAGTATATTACTGACAAGTATATTGCTGACAGGCAGAAAGTATATTACTGATAGGTATATTGCTGACAGGCAGAAGGTATATTACTGACAGGCAGAAGGTATATTACTGATAGGTATATTGCTGACAGGCAGAAGGTATATTACTGACAAGTATATTGCTGACAGGCAGAAAGTATATTACTGACAAGTATATTGCTGACAGGCAGAAAGTATATTACTGATAGGTATATTGCTGACAGACAGAAAGTATATTACTGATAGGTATATTGCTGACAGGCAGAAGGTATGTTACTGATAGGTATATTGCTGACAGACAGAAAGTATATTACTGATAGGTATATTGCTGACAGGCAGAAAGTATATTACTGACAAGTATATTGCTGACAGGCAGAAAGTATATTACTGATAGGTATATTGCTGACAGGCAGAAAGTATATTACTGACAAGTATATTGCTGACAGGCAGAAAGTATATTACTGATAGGTATATTGCTGACAGACAGAAAGTATATTACTGACAAGTATATTGCTGACAGGCAGAAAGTATATTACTGATAGGTATATTGCTGACAGGAAGAAAGTATATTACTGATAGGTATATTGCTGACAGACAGAAAGTATATTACTGACAAGTATATTGCTGACAGACAGAAAGTATATTACTGATAGGTATATTGCTGACAGACAGAAAGTATATTACTGATAGGTATATTGCTGACAGACAGAAAGTATATTACTGACAAGTATATTGCTGACAGACAGAAAGTATATTACTGATAGGTATATTGCTGACAGACAGAAAGTATATTACTGATAGGTATATTGCTGACAGACAGAAAGTATATTACTGACAAGTATATTGCTGACAGGCAGAAAGTATATTACTGATAGGTATATTGCTGACAGACAGAAAGTATATTACTGACAAGTATATTGCTGACAGGCAGAAAGTATATTACCGATAGGTATATTGCTGACAGACAGAAGGTATATTACTGATAGGTATATTGCTGACAGACAGAAAGTATGTTACTGACAAGTATATTGCTGACAGGCATAAAGTATATTACTGATAGATATATTGCTGACAGGCATAAAGTATATTACTGATAGATATATTGCTGACAGACAGAAAGTATATTACTGATAGGTATATTGCTGACAGGCAGAAGGTATGTTACTGATAGGTATATTGCTGACAGACAGAAAGTATATTACTGATAGGTATATTGCTGACAGGCAGAAAGTATATTACTGACAAGTATATTGCTGACAGGCAGAAAGTATATTACTGATAGGTATATTGCTGACAGGCAGAAAGTATATTACTGACAAGTATATTGCTGACAGGCAGAAAGTATATTACTGATAGGTATATTGCTGACAGACAGAAAGTATATTACTGACAAGTATATTGCTGACAGGCAGAAAGTATATTACTGATAGGTATATTGCTGACAGGAAGAAAGTATATTACTGATAGGTATATTGCTGACAGACAGAAAGTATATTACTGACAAGTATATTGCTGACAGACAGAAAGTATATTACTGATAGGTATATTGCTGACAGACAGAAAGTATATTACTGATAGGTATATTGCTGACAGACAGAAAATATATTACTGACAAGTATATTGCTGACAGACAGAAAGTATATTACTGATAGGTATATTGCTGACAGACAGAAAGTATATTACTGATAGGTATATTGCTGACAGACAGAAAGTATATTACTGACAAGTATATTGCTGACAGGCAGAAAGTATATTACTGATAGGTATATTGCTGACAGACAGAAAGTATATTACTGACAAGTATATTGCTGACAGGCAGAAAGTATATTACTGATAGGTATATTGCTGACAGACAGAAGGTATATTACTGATAGGTATATTGCTGACAGACAGAAAGTATGTTACTGACAAGTATATTGCTGACAGGCATAAAGTATATTACTGATAGATATATTGCTGACAGGCATAAAGTATATTACTGATAGATATATTGCTGACAGACAGAAAGTATATTACTGATAGGTATATTGCTGACAGGCAGAAAGTATATTACTGATAGGTATATTGCTGACAGACAGAAAGTATGTTACTGACAAGTATATTGCTGACAGGCAGAAAGTATATTACTGATAGGTATATTGCTGACAGGCAGAAAGTATATTACTGATAGGTATATTACTGACAGGCAGAAAGTATATTACTGATAGGTATATTGCTGACAGGCAGAAAGTATATTACTGATAGGTATATTACTGACAGGCAGAAAGTATATTACTGATAGGTATATTGCTGACAGGCAGAAGGTATATTACTAATAGGTATATTGCTGACAGGCAGAAGGTATGTTACTGACAAGTATAAAAACGGAAACAGTCTCCGTTCACTTTCCAATCGTGTTAGCATGTGTTTATATACTAGCTATGTACCCGTATGTTATACTTATTTATCGGAAAGTGAACATTTATTATCAATAGTGAGGACAAGGGTACCAGGAGACTTCTGTCTGTTATTAGCCGAATAACAAGAAATGAATTTATAAATCATTTACTGAGCAGCGAACGTAATGATTGATGGAAAAAACAATGAAAAGAAACACGATAAAACCGCGACTGAAGTAAGATGTTCATCCAATCGAATTAAAGTGTATGACAAATTATGAAACTGAACTGCTAAACTAATAAACATTTTACTGCATTTATATAATTGTATTAAAAAAACACAAACGTAAATGAAACACACACAATGCGTTAGTAATCGGTTTACTGTAGAATTAGTTTTATATTGTTCAAAGAGAAACCTTTTCATAACAGTTTACATCGACGAATAATGAACATAGCTCTAAAGTCTTAGATTGCGTTATAGTATTGTAAATTTAAATGTAGAAAACGTTAGAAACGTGTCTTTTTCACTTACATGTATTTCCTACTCAAATAAAAAAATTAAAAAAAAAACAGTTACCGATTGGTTAAGGAATTGTTATATATGCCTGTTAACACTTAGATTGTGAGTTCGAGCCTTAATGTAGGCAGAATGTGCTCGACTACAACCTTAATTGACAAATAAGACAGCCGAATGTCGTGGATCTTCACTGGGTACTCCGGTTTTATCCCACAATATAAACTGGACGCCATGATATGGCTGAAGAATGTTAAAAATGGCTTTATTGAACCCTAAAATAACAGACAAAAGGTGCAAACATAATAAATCTTCAAAACACAAACGCATTAAACAACAAACGTTTACTACTTGTATTGCTTGAAGTTACATCATTATAATTATCAGAAATAAGACTTATTTATACGCCTAATAAAAAAATCGACACCATGAGTGAGCTAAACAGTTGCTAAAAGTGGAATTAAACAAAACAAACTTTTCCGGCTTGTTACCGAGAAAACAAAGGCATAATGCAAATAAATGGTTAAAGTCCGCTAGTCGGTATCCTCATATTGTATGTTGGGACATGCCAAGCTCATTTTGCATGTAACGAATTCGGTGTAGCACAAACTTATGGAAGTATAGACAGTGAAAAGTATTGTACGCATGTCGATAAAGTACACATTACAAATGCAATTTTTTCCCAACTTGATTATTTTGGAGAAAAAATTTCAAGTAAATAACACGGCTTAAATGTATTAATAATAACATACGTATAAATAAGACATAGAAATATAATCATCAACGACAACTCCAGGTAGCGACGGATCCGATGATGGTTTGAGATTATTATCAAATTTGGCGACCATGAAGGCAACAGACTAAGAGTGGTGTCAATTAACTGCCATCTAGCAAGTCTTATGAAAACTGGTCCTGAAAGGTCGCATTCAAAAAAGAATCACAGAATAAATCGATAATGCAGAAGGAATAAATATAATTAATGACATTTCACATGTTAGTTACTTCGCATTTGGTTTACATGAAACTTTGCAGTAGGATATAACGCGAGATCGCGAGATACATGTATGTACAATCCGTGCATTATCAGGTACCATGGACAAATCAAGTAAAGAACAAAAATAAATTTTAGAGAACACCCTTCTTTTGATTTTTTCGAGAGTTTTGGCCGAAATGTGCAATGATCACAATTTTAAAAATACAAAATTAAATTTATGACTGGTTGTGAGATTCACGTTGGTGAGATCCAATCTATAGTATTATAATTTACATGGCTACACGATAAATTGATACTAAACAGTTAGAACAAACTGAATATAAAGTAAACGCGTATTAAGAATAAAGTCTTAGCGGCCAAAATATGTAACAAAACATAAATAAGGGATGTCTTTATTGTAACAACGGAAGTTGTTAGAGACTTAAAGATGGTTAGAACAGTTCTGTTAATCGTACATGATCGAGTTCTTGAGTTGTTTTGTGTGTACAAACTAGTCTACATTTAGCTATATACATGAGATACTGTAGCGGTCAAAACACAAACTTTGTCATACATTTAACATGGTGTCCTTGATTATTTAGTGAGGAACAAATAATTTTAAACGTTCACCATGGAAATCTTAAAATAATTACATTATATATATGCCACTGTGTTGTTAACTTTCGTTTTTTTTTGTTTAATCATGGTTTTTGTACCTGAGTTACCTTTCTTGTAACGATTAAGGCATACTAGCTGTGTGATTGTTTTGTACCCGAGTTATCTCTCTTGTAACGACTTCCTAAGGCATACTGTCTGTCACAGTAAAAAGTCTTGAGAAATAAACCATTTTTTTCCTAAGAGAACAATTTTTAATGTATAAAACATATTATCCGATTAAAATTGACTAAGAAAATCATTATCAATCATGATGTCAGTTAACGTACATTTTATTTAAATTCTTATGTTGCAGGAACAACAGACCCCTGTTCTGACTATCTCCAGCTTGACCTCGTTATTAACTCATTATATGTATAAGATTATGTGTCATAGGTCACTGTTGCCTTTGTTACAGTTCATGTTAATACTTTTCGAACAAAACTTTGATTACCACCGTAAAATAACCAAATGTGTAAACCGAATTCCAAGCCATAAAAGAGGGGATCGAGACGAAATAATGTATATGTATATAATGTTCATGCATACGATTGGCAGACCGTTACAAGAAGGAAATTCGTCGTGACTTACATACTAAATAGAACAAAAATCACATTGAGACACACAAGAAGAAAAGGGTTATACAAGGTTTATATATTTTCCAACTTCTCGACTTTAAGTACATTCAATTTTTAAACATCGCAAAATGTTAAAAATGTACTTTCATGCTTAGACCTAAGCTTATTGCTAACAGTAATATACTTAATCATTTTCATAAATCTTTTCCATAAAATGTTACAGTGGAAAATTAGGTTCTTGGAGACAACATACTACTACATCAAACAGCGACCTCGGTGGCCGATCCCCAGCGTGTCAACACAGAGGTTTATGCGGGTAGGGTTTGCTTGACACCATCTTTACGAGTTCCTGCCGAAGGTCTGGGCTTTTACTGGGTACTCCGGCTTCCTACCAGTCACAACTCGACGCCATTATACAAATATATAGCCGAAAATGCTAAAATCAAACATATCAATTACCTAAAGACTTTACGTTTGTTTTATATTGTTAACATCTATGTCACTTAATTTGCAGACAGTGTGATCGTGTTCATTTAATTAGGAGCTAATTTTCCAGTTCCAATATAAGAGACGATTCATTTTCAGAACACGATCATACCAAATAATTTGTCTCTATCAGTTAATAACTTAATGTCCAATTTACTTTGCGATCGAATTAGTAAATATCTTTTCAGAGACAAACGCTTTCTTCATTAGCGATAATTTAACAAGTTTGAAAGACGTTAACGAAAAAAAATGTACTCTTAACTGTTTTGACTGATTAAGTTCAGTCAAATCAATACTGTTTTTGATATATTAAAAACAATAACAATTTAACCAAAACGCTATCGCATTTTAGAAATATAACATAAACTTGGGATAAGTCAATGTCATGTTTTTTTAATGTCATAGAAAAAGGGCTTGCGTACTATAACAAACCTGTACACGCCGATCAACCGACTTGTATCATTTTGGTGGAAAGTAGTATGACACGATGAGAAAAGATCTAAACATATTAAGACATATAAGCATACTGGAGACTTTTTTTCGAAGTGATACTTTAAAATCTCACTATAGTAAATACATTGTAGTAAAAAACGGATTAAGCATATATTTGTCAATTAACAAATTCTTTTGCTTAAACTAATATTTTCACTTTAAATCTGCAAATCTGTTCAAAATGTACGCAGATAACAAATTTGAACAAGTAAATGCAAAATTAACGCTTTTGCACAATATATTTCTATATCAAGTTTTTTTGTTTAAGAGGACATTTATCCAACTTTCTTCCGATGCCAAAAATATTCTCTTCATCTCCTCTAGTGTATTTATTATTTGATTTAGAATCATTGATGGCAAAGTTCTGTCATGGCTAATTACCTGGTATTTCTATCGTCTCATTCCGTTTTTCGTGAAAAAAAGCGTTTAATAAGATCGGTAAGCCTAGTTTCAAGTTACATGTAAGTGATGGTCGTGTAGAGTGTCGATAAATCAAAGGTTTTAATGCTCTTACACTGAGTAAGAAATCCAGACTGCATGCAAGATTTCTATCATCTATTTGGAACATTTCATTTTTTGCCAGTCCTTGAGTAAGTTCCTGTTTTGTTGTTGTTAAAATAGTGGTCAGGATTTTCAATAGAGGTTTGGTGATACACCTACACAATCCTGCTATGAAACGCTGTTTGTATGGATTTTTGAGAAGATTTTGGTATCCATTTCAAGGAGGGGCGATCACAATCTTCGACATTGATATGGAACCAAAGGACGACAACACCCAAATTGTGATTTTCAAGAATCTCCTCTTTACGTTACGCATTGTCTAGTACGTATGGTGGGATTTCTATGGGTACTCTGGTTTTCTCCACCAATAAAAACTGGACGCCATGATCCAGCTGAAAAATTATTGAAAGTGGCATTAAACACCATTCAAACAAGCAAAAAACAATCAAAAACCTATCTCAAAAGATAACAAAGTTATATCCCGGACACGAAGCAGTCACTCAAAAGCAATGATGTGACCTTAGGAGTCAAAGTTCAAAGTTAAAGGTCAACAATCATCTCATGCGACACATCGATTAGTAATAATCTACTGCCAAATATCAGAAAGCTTACATGAAAAGATAAAATGTTATATCCCGGACAAGATTTGTTACTGACGAACGGACGGACAGACTCACAACAATATGGCGACCCCCTGTACATCTTTCAACAAAAATCCACCATGAGCCTCCTCCATAAATGAAAAGTAGAATGCGCCACTAGTTATGCCTATCTAATATATCCTAAAAGCCGTATAGAGGTGTAGACACTCAAATGTAAACAAACACTAGCCATAGTTTAAAAGCTTTTCTGATACTGTTTTTGTGTATCGCTATTTAAACTTATTTTAGGCACAATGATCAAAAATAATTTGCATATCTTACTCTTCATGCTTTATCTAGACCCCGAAAATCGATATGTTAAATATATTATTTAAACACAGTAGGTTATAAGGTTACAAACTAATAAAGTGCATCCTTATGCAATCGATTAGCAGTATTTAATAGTATTTAAAAAAATCATATTGTTTTAGTCGTATCATTGAACTGCTTTCTATCGCATCCTACTTTCTCTGACAATTTAAATTAAATTAATAATGTTAATACAGTAGGTTAAAGATACATGTTTGGCACAAAATGGCAGCTTAAAGAATATTTTGTATATTAGAACGGTCGATTTGAAATAAAAAGTGTCATAAAAGGTCATTTTATCATTTTAATATTTGACATCTGCATTTTTTAGTTTGTTTAAAAAGATTAGTTTGACAACAATAAAGATTAAAGAACTGAATATATCAATTGTCAAGTCTATGCCTATTCTTATTTAAATATATGTATTCCCTACACTAAATTTAAAACCTAAAAATAAGGAAAAATTTAAATGTGTTTTAATCGTTTCGAACTTGTTTGTTTTTTGTCATCGTGTCATATTTCTTTTCGGTGCTTTAGAGCAAGCTGTTGTTGTCGATAGCGTCCGATTGATATATGCTTACACAAGTCGGGAATATATAATACTTTGTATAAAGTCAAGTTTGGGTTTATTATATTTAACGTTAATTTCAATAAACAGTGGTATACGAAACCAAAATCTAGCAAAATACCTGTATTTCTTATGAATATCCAAATTTTGTTTTTTTAAACTAAATATGCCCATATTTGATGAACTTGATTATTGCAACAATTCTTCGTTCACTGAACTGAATACTTAAAATTATATTATAGAAAAGAAATTTAATCTTGAGTTCCAGCTCTAAACATAGTTAAACAATCTCCATAATATGACATTTAAGGCTTCGTCTAAGATGAATTGATGATACGACAAAGTTCAAGACTAGCAAGATAAAACTAATTAACTTGAAAAGGTTTCACAACTAACCATGACGAATCAGGAATAAAAACAACAAAGAGGTTACATAGACACGGAGTTATTCTTCCAATAATCCAAATAACAACCTGGCGCCATTAAAAACTTTATTAGCTGAGACTTTTGGTATCAAAAAATGTTTTCCATTTTTGTTTATTATTTTATGTTTTTAATTATTTTTAAATAATTTAATTTGCTTTGTAAGCTGAAACCTGATTGGCCAATTCAAATGTAGAAAACCATATTATACCATAAAACTCGCGTTGGTCACGCGCACCCTTCTTACGCCGGCGGTAAAATTCAAAATAGTTCTATGACGTCATTGATGTTTTTAACGTTTTTGTCAAAACTTACAGTTTAAATTAAATTATAAGGAATATTTCAACTTTCTGAACTGGTTAAACGATATAATATGGTTTGGGTCTTTTTACATCATTCATAAGCCGCTTCAAGGTTTATTAGGCGTAAACAGACCAAAAGCCATATTATATCGTATAACTTGTTCAGAAATTTGAAGTATTCCTTAAATAGCTTTAAAGTTACATCTACATATTTATGTTTTCAAATCAGACATTCGTAACGCTGAACCTGAACACTTTGAACACTGAAATATTTCATTGGAGAATAGTGTTTTTGTATGTGGAATAGAGAGTTCATGTTGTATTATAGACAAGACAGATGGAACACTGTGATTTTTTTACATCTAGATACAAAAAGAAAAAAAAAAGAAACTCGAAAAAAATAATAATCAAAGAAGTAACAATCAAATACAAAACAAACATCATAAAGTCAAATATGAAACTATCCCTGGTTTTAATGGCGTTCGTGTTACCCTCCGTATAGATATGAGCGTTTGTCTGTCCGTAATCCGTGGTTTCCAGATAATAACTTGAAAACTCTTCAACTGATTTTGTTTAAACTTTGCACAGCTTTGTACTATAAATTGAGATATGCTAACTTAAAAAAATACTTGTATAGCTTCCAGGTCATGGGAAAAATTGTCTTCTGAGATGGAGTGTTATCTTGCTCAGCTGTTCCTGTAGGCTGATCCAGTAAAATCTGTGCATAAATATTAAAACAATGCAACTTGGCGGGTATCATTTAATGTCCCATTAGATGCCCTTTTTGGTTTATGTGTTTTGTGTCTGTTAGTTTTGTTATTGTCCCCTCTTTTGGTTAACCACGGTTTCGTCTATACTTGATTTATCGTTTTTTCTGAGTACTCCTCGGTACTTTCATTTTGTTTTATTAGCGATCAAACAGTAATAAATGTGCCCAAAAGAGTGCAGAACCAGACTGACAGCATATTAATGTACACACGTTTGCAAAAACGTTTTATTGATAACGTCAACAGGGTGTACTCGACTCCAATCTTAATTGACAAGGATTGCCAGTCTCCGGGTACTCCAGCTTCCTCCCCCAAATAAAAACTGGACGCCATGATATAGCTGAAGAATTGCTGAAAGTGGCGTTAAAACACCATTAAACAAACAAACAAACAATAACTCGTCATACAAAATAACCACAAAAACTGAGCAAAACAACACCTAAAGGTCGGATCTAACGTTTTGACTGTAATACATGCCAAAAGAGACCTGCTATACTAGACCGTAAAATAAATTAATATGCAATTTATTGCAAAAGTTTGCAGAATTTGTTATTAAGATTTCTTATTTTCTTATAATTATTTTCCAGATTCATGTATTCATTTCAAGGGCAAACATTACTGGGCGTTTTCAGAAACACTTTGTTTTAATTAAATTAATGTACTTTGTCGATGTATTGCCGGTAAATATAAAATCAGCTAGCGTCAACGTTTTTCTGTCTACAGCTTGTACGAATATTTATATTTCATCTAAATGTACATGTACGCACATTGGGTTTAACAAAATGACAAAAAATATATCATAGCTACATTAAGAAAATCGAACGATTATCCGTGATTTCCAGAATGTTCTATACCAAGGTCTCGCGAAATCGTTATTCACGTCTAACACCATCGAGTCTATTGCTCTTTATTACATCAGGATCAGAGATATAATTTGTCTAGCAGACAAATAAACCAAAAATGTATTTGACACCTTTATATATGTAGAGTAATATCAACAATTGTAGGATAAAACATTTTACCAAAATTTATCAATATACAAAATGATGTATTGCCATGACAAAGCTAATGTTATCTCCGTGTTTGCTCGTAGTCTACAATGAACAATGCTTACAATCATTCCAGCTATAAACATATTTAATGGTTTGTATATATTTTGATCTATACTGCAAGCGCATACAATGCTGAAATAAAAGACTTGGTTTAAAAACATATTACTCTGCTGTCTTAAAATAATTACATGTACCACAACCACTCGTACTTTGAAACTCATATTACAATCAGCATTGAAATCTAGACACGTAACCATGGTAACAATACTTAAAAAACCCAACTTATTTTAAAAACAATATTTTCTCTTACATGCCATTAAAATTGATATTAAAAAAGACAGCAAATGGTGGCAAAGAGGTCGGCGTTTTGACTTAAAATTTTAGTACAATTTGTTAGTAATAACCGCAAAACAGAGGAAAAAGACTTTAAATTATTTCTGTTGAACCTATTGTGATGTTGGCCAGGTCATACTTACAATTGCTTTGTGATATAAGATTAAGTTAGACTGTGTATTGTATTTATTTCAGACCGATTAGGCTAAAACTTTCATTGATCCCGGTCTCAGGTCCAAACTAATACCAGTATAAGTATGATAACAAGTAATTTATTTTTCATCTGTTTGCAGAATATGGTTTTGCATTTCGTTCGTGAAACACATTAACATCGTTGTTTTGTGTATATCGATTTCAAATGCCGTTTAGAATGTCAGGTTCAGTGACTTGGGGAATTCCAAAATGTCATTCTTCATCAAAATGAAAATTATATAAAGAAAATAGAGTGATGCTTAGTAATAAAATTTACTATTAAATGTCAAGTTTCAATTACGTTCGCGTGTGCTATGTATAAATAAGAAACGTGCCTTGCCATAATATGAACTGAATAGTACGGCTTAAACAAACAAACGACGAAGAAATAAAAGTCGAAACTATAAAAAAAACACGCACAACGTAAGAAATTTAAGTGTTTTCTTTTCTGTTCATCAGCAATAACTGTTTCTTTTCCACTATTTTGACTGCATAATGGGATTGAAATTTGTATATAATGCAAATATATGATTGTAGAATTGCGTGTCCGTTTCATATTAAAAACCATAATTTTTCACATTTACTGTTATCTAACAGTGTTTGATTTCACTCCGTTTTAAATTATTCTTAGATTTCAAGGATTTATAAATGAAAACTAAATAATTTACTATTGATTTTGTTGTCGAGTTGTTTATTACATACACAAGTTTTTTTTTAAAATATTTATTGAAATTAAAGACGTACATAAAAAATTAAATAAAAAATACTACAAAAAGAGTTTAATAAACAATTGCCTTCATCATTAAGAACATTTTTTGGAAATAAAACAAGACTTGAATATTAGCCAATAATTATGGCATTATGCTAATACATGTACTTATTTGATTTTGGCAAAGAAAATTAGACGAACTGTATAGCAAAAATTCTCATTTTTTTTTAAAAGCTTTAAGAACTTAGCTATACATAGAGTACAAGAAAGTCGTTAACTCCTTGACCCATGGTAAGGAAACAGGAAATCCTCGTCTTTTAACAGTGGAGTCGAGCAAATCCTGCCCGCAGTGAGACTCGAACCCGCAACCTCAGTGTTGACAATATGACTTTTTGTCACATACTTAATGTTCCAAAACAAGTAATAAATAAACGAGGGGTGGAGTTTAAATTAAAAAAATCAGTTAAACAAATGAAAAAAAGCTTTCTCAAGTTGATATTATAACAATGTGCAACAGATAACATATCTTTTGAAAAAGAAAATGCTGAATTAAGTTCTATGGAGATATTCGTTTAAATCTTACTATCTCTATACGTGAGAATTGTATACTCCGTGGCAAGTACGGCGAAGGAGAGATGAATACGTGATTCACAATTAAACTATAAGGCTTATGATTCGGATATTATTGTTGTCGAAATCATTGAAATGCTGACAAATTGCTTCTTTTTTAAGCGATTTATTGCTTTAAATGACCTTAGGATGCAATCAGTGAATTAATCACGATGTATTACTGCCAGTACGTTGGAACTAATCTGACTTTACGTGAGCCTCTCATTTTGTAAAAAAACAAAATTCATCACCGATGGGCATTTACCACAACATTCAATTAGTTCGTTTATAATTTTTTTATTTGTGATAAATTTGACGAAAACGATTTTTTTTGGGTTTATAATAAATAAAAATTTTATAAACTCTTTGCCATGACGAGCATTACTTACGGACAATAAATTTACTCCAAGTTAAAAATAATACAAACAGAGCTTTAAATAAATACTAGATCAAAACATATATAGTTATTTAATATTTTTATCAAGAGTTTCAACATTATAACTTTGCTTGCGATTGCTTGATTTATTAATTGAATGTTTGCTTTTCGTCAAGCGAGCAGTATTTCAGCTATATTGAGAACCAGAACAAGTTAACAAACAATAAATCAAGCCCCGAAAGATGGCACACATTTTGAATGCCACTGGACAAGTATGGGTGTGGGTAGGGCAGAAAATATGACCTTATGTAGCGGCTTTAACGAGCCTACTTTTATCGACATATACAAAATGGATCTTCATCGAGCAAGGAGCGTGGCACTTTCCAAACACGATACCCAATGTGGTCCGCGGTAAGGCTTGACATGACAACCCAAACGAGATGGAATCCCAATCCGCCAATTAGGGACTCGCTTGGCAGCTCTTTGGGTCTAACACTGTATGATACTGATGAAACCACTGCAATAATAAATGTTTTTATTGATTATTTAAGACAAACTTGTTGAGGGTGAAATAATTTATTAATTGATGCATTTTGTAACATTTTAAAAACTGTAAAGTACATGTAATAATATACATTAAAAATATATAACAACTGTAGCCTTCATATATCATCCAATCCCAGATTTAACACCAGATAAAATATATTGAACATTGAATAACATAACAACTCGTAGTGCTATAGTTGGGAATATTACAACCCGATGTCGACTCTTGATGATTGATAACTGATCAATGACAATGCAAAATATAAATACGAGCATTGCCGCAAAGCACCCGCCGAAGTGTCATTTCAAGATAAACACTACCTTTTCGCATGCAACGGAAAATCGGTGAACATTGAGTTTGTTGAATGATGAAAAACATTAAACTCTATACTATAGAAGGAAGCATTTAAGCCAAAACTTTATAACCGGTGCATTCCAAGATTGGACCTGAGAAATATGAGAAGCAATTTATCTTTGACTTCAAGACACATTAAAATTCTTCAGTTGACTAAAATGAAGCAATAGAATCTCTTTGAAATGGTCTTTAACTTCTCTCCTCTGATGGCGATTAGATTCACACCCCACACGAAGGGAAGTTGTGCAACAGCTTGTCGGCGCTATAAAACGGAGAAATGCACTTTAATGGCGCTCCGTATCTCTATCCCAAATGGCAACCTTTAACCCCCATTGATCAATTCTCTGACACGTGAATTGGGGTTTTCCCTGACAATTAGCGTGAAGAAAAACGAAGGTTGTGAGTCAGTTTGATCTTTACTCTGCAATCAACGCACAAATTAATTATGCAGGTATTGTAACGTTTAAACCTTAACTTAATAATGATAATGGTCTTCCAAAACAAAAAACCAAGATATCGCGTTTTCACATTAAATGCTATTTCTGATAAGAAATTGGTATTCAATTTCTACGACAAATCAGGAATATAATTCCGAATGTTTGTAGGCACGTGATAAACCCTGATCGACTTAAAAGATTTGCCTAGCTGACCATTAATAAAACAGAAAGTATTTCTTTTTTTCTGGAGATATGGTTTCAATCGCAGATAATTAATTTCTTTCTTCAGGCTGACAATAAAATCTATAACAAACGAACTATCTGTATCTTGACCATATACATAACGATGTAATCATTTTCAGTTCTAGACATATACTGGATTAGCACTAATACTCGATATTTATAACTGATAATAAATACATGTACTAACTATGTAAAGCGACTGGATAAAAAAAAACTAGAAACGTGTCTTTGTACCTTTGGACGATACGAAGTTTGTATAAGAAATGTCAAATTAAGGTTAATTGATATCCTGGCCACCTGCTGGAATATTTTTCATTTATGCAATCTTCACTTTTTAATATCGGAAAGCCTCTTATGCTACAGAAGATATCATCGTCTGATGGTAGCAGAATATCTTTATTTAGTCTAAAAGCAAAATATATGGTCACGAAGGCGTCTAAAGGCAGATGCGTAAACATATTTTATTCACATGTTTTGAAAGTGTAGATAGCGTCCTCGCAACTCGGAATTGCCTATTGCATGAAAGACCATCAATCTTTAAAAAAAAGAAATAAAAGCCCAAAACGAAAAAAGCTTTCGCTCGCTAGTGAATCTCTGTACCTCATTTAATTTTTTAAAGTTAATATGGTATATTTTTTATTTGCATACAATTCAATTCAGCCCACAAAGTAAATAAAAAATCATTAATATTTGTAGCATTAAAATATATTAATAAAAACATCAAGGATTAAGTTTATAAAGATCTTAGGACACCGACCGAAAAGCAAGATATCTCAAATCCGGGTTTTGAGAAACAACACGAAAAAAAAAGCTATAAACACAAAAACAGAAAGAAAGTGACTCAATCCCGATTAAAAATCATTTAGGTGCTCGGGACAAGAGCAGTGTCTGCCTCTAACTCGACACCCATCGAGGTTCTCATTGTCATGTCTAGAAAAAGTCAATTCCAGAAATATGAAATACTACCTACGACTAAGCAAAAATAGTATTTGAGAGATGGGATGTAAATCATAGCACTTCTGAAGGAATAAAATCACCCTAGGTACAGCAAACCCTTGTTTTAGTCGCTAAACAGTCAGTAACAGTTGCTGATGTAGAAAAACGGAATACCAATAGGATCTATTATAACGTATAGGTTGCGAAATGTGACCACCATAGGGCAGTGCTGGTTAAATGTTGCTACCGATGAACGGTAAGTAGACAATTGAAGTTATCAAGTAAGTTTGTTGTAGAGTCTAGTTTACAGTTTATAGTTTTTCTAAGTCTACTTCTAGAAGTAGGTATAAATACAGGGACGACCTAAGTATATTGGTGATGTCTTTTCATGCTCGTTTTGTATACTGAATGCAAATAGTCTCTAAATGTAGAATTGTTCAGGGACAAGAAATCATCGATATAGCGGAATGCAAATGTAAATGTCTGAACCAGTGTCCTTTCTTTTTCTTTAACAGGCCTTCTCAATTAAGCATCATAAAAGTACAAAAACAGGTACCTATTTAAGTACCAACAGTCTGTTGAAAAACGCGTCATTCAAACATGGCAAATATGTTGTTAATTAGAACATTCCACATATAGATTTTATTTTAGCGCATTTATTATCTGATATAGTATCATTTATTAAGATTCCAGGCTTTCAAGCTACTTTTTGCAAAAATAAGGGCTTTTTTAGTGCTTAATTCTAAAAAATAAGGGCTAATTTTAGGAATTTTTAGGGGTTTTTAAACAAAAAGTAAGGAGTAACAATGTGCTATTTTCTAATGATTTAAGACTGAAAAAAATTAGATTTACTCACCCCATTTTGGGCACAGAACAATAGTACACAAGTTAATTATCAATTCAGAAGACCATTTGAATGACCATCAAATAGTCGCCTGGGTGGCAAATGCATATTTCTTCATTTAACTTTAATCTAGTTTATGTTGATTTTTTATTTTTGAAATTTTGAAAATTAAAAAAAAAAGGAATTTAACCAAAAAAGAAGGGCTTTTTTTAGGATTTTACAACTTTAATTAGGAATTTTAGGGCTGTTTGTAAAACATAAGGAAAATAAGGGCCCGCTTGAAAGCCTGCGATTCAAGTTCTGTCGTGACTAATTTCCAGGTATTTATATCGTTTCGCGAAAAAGAACATAAACCAGCATGTGTAATGTTTGTTAATGCAGGATATGGGCAACGTTATGAAATGTTTCTCGGTGTCAAGTTAAGTTGATGAGTAAACATAAAATCAAGTCCAACTTCAAAACATCCTAAGTATTATAAATCTTCCTGCTCCCTATAATAAGGCAAACAGTAATATATTAGCAGTTGAAGGAAACTAACATGAACAAAAACAAGTAAACTTGTGTGACTTAAAATAAAAAAGACTTCTAAACTGTATGCATCCTAAAACCCTCTTCATATTAATGCCTAAACAATTAGTAAAGAAATAACAAACATTGTTTACTTGTCATGACTGATAACTGAGAAACTAATGTACTAAACTTTTTCAACTTGAACATCTTACGTGAATCTACGATACATTTAATAGTAGATTAGTTAAAATCTAAACTGACGCCTAAATTCAAACATTATTTTGAATATATAAAATAATAAGTTGCAACGATGCAAGTTAACACATTATAAAATAAAATTGAATAAAAATTACTTAATAATTTTAAGATAAAAGCAAAACAGAGCAGCATGCTATTATACCAAATCCCGTGATTACTGAAGATATTACAGTAGTTATCTCTTTAATAAAACAGTTATTAGAACTAATGTTAGGCACAAACCATTGAGACCATTTTCAGATTATCGTGTCCTGGGACCTGTCAATAGACCAATTTTGGGACAGCTTCGATGTCATTTTTCGTGGTTTAATATTGTATTTTGCATTAAATATTGTCTCCATTCAATTGTTTGCTCTTTTTCATGATCCACTACAACGACCTAAATGGGCCTTTATCTGTAGTTGTTGAATAAAGTTAAAGTATAATGTTTACTTTAGTATGTATGAAAGGTAGACAGTTTTGTATTTTGAAATGTAAGGAATTCTTATTAGAAAAGACAGCGGAAACATTAGTTTAGTTATCTCGTTTTGACAACTTTCAGATAGAAATATTCAATTATATCCAGACCTTAAACAAACTGATAACAATACACTCGTAGGTGTTAAACGGATGTACGGGACAAGTAAATAAATTAAACGTTTACAGTCACAGAAAATGTAAGGTAAATAGGTTTGGTCGGAAAATAAATCCTTGAAGCCAACTTACTATGTAAATAGTTGCCTGGTAGAATGCTTTTCTTTGCAAATAGTATGACATTTGTAAACACCGGATTTACATTCATCTTCTCTCCATCCGTTTGAATCTGATAATGTGTATACATATTCCAAAGCGTCCATGAATGATTTAGCAGCAGGTTATTTATCCAGAAATATATATAACATAGCACTTGCAGTGACTTTCAATACATACAAATAGTAAACGCGACTCCAATGAGGATAACATAAATTGAATAGCTGCTTATCGTCAAGCGAGGAGTATTTTAGCTCAGTTTAGAAGGACGAGTTAAAAACAATATAAAATTCTAGAAATCAGATAAACTAGAAAGCAGAAATTTTTAAATCCTACTGAAAAAATATGTGGTACTGGGTTGGGTGGAAAATTAAACTTGTTGTAGTGGCTACTTATCGACATCTTTAAAAGTTGTCATTAGGATTCATGAAGCTTGACACAACACCCACTGTCATCAGCGGCCAAGTTTTTGATGATATCTACAGCTCTGTAGGTCGGTTCCAGTTAAATACAAGACGAATTTTACTTCAGACATAATTTAATAACTATACTATCATGCAGATCGTCCTAACATTTCTATGGTAGACTTACATTTTTCATATCTTGGTCTATTGACCGATCTGAAATGCGCTGATGGTATTAATTTAACGACACAAATAACATTTTATGACTACCATCTAGACACATCTTTTTATTATATTTCTTTGTTGATGTGAAAAGATATTAATGGAGATTTCACCTAATCCATATATTTTTGTTTGATTTAATTTTCAGGCGTACAATGTAGAAGACAAAATACTTAGAGACTTAAAAGATCAGCAGCAATTCCCACATATTTTATTCGATTCATGTGTAGAATTATGATCCCCGTAAAATATTACTCTTTATATGCTTTCGTGTTTAATATTCTAGAGCATAAAACGATAAGCTTTTATTTGTTCTCTTTAATCTATATATAACACATAAGCGAAATCCTTTCTTGGGTCGATAACATCTAGTATCTATTGTTATTTTATGTGTTTAATCTGTAGCTTCCCGAGTTGCAAGCTCAAGTTGTTTCTGGTTGCAGGATCAGCAATAATTTAAGTTACTTATAACAACAATTCTCATGAGCCAATACCTTATTAATATCGTTATTGTGCTATTATTAGAACCCCGCCAGATTAGACTGTAGATCCGTCCGTGCGTCCGAAGTTGTGTCCTACCTATTATTTTTTTGTCTTAAGAGGGAGGCTTTTGATATTTGGTATGTGGGTAGATAATACCAAGGCAATGTTTTAGTAAACCATGGTTGATGACCTTTTGCTTTGAATTTTGACCTCAAGGTCAGCTCGTCCCACAGAGATGGATACCATCTCACTGATATATAGTTCTATATTAAATTCTTGCATTGACAAAAATTTTGGTTTTTCATGATGATTACATCCAGCTGATTTGAGTAAATGAAGACATTTATTATTTTATATATTTTAATATATTTCCCGTCATGTGACTATAAAAAATTAACCATCGAGAGAAACAACCCTATACTTTCTTGCTAAATAACCATTAGGTCCCGTTAAAAATCTTAGCTTATTAGGAAGCTACTCTATTTTGAAATTATAGTTGTTATGACAAATACACTTTCAGATACTGAGATATCTTGCAGCTTTCAGGCTTTATTTATATGCACAGATTTTTGGACCAGAATATTTAGCCATTTTTTGGTTGGGCGCAAGGTTTTGTCTAGATACAGACGAACTGATTGACCAATAAACTGATCTTAGCACGTTAAACGTAGATATACTCTGCATTATTTATTGAATGTGTAGATAAACGCAAGGCAGTCACTCCTTTTTCTGTACTGACATACAAACTTTTCTTCATCTGCAATTTGATTTATATGGGACTTCATTCATAAAAATGACTGTTGGGCGGTTGCAAACTTCCTGCCTTCTTGCTTCGACCCGCACGCTGTTGTTTTCTAACGCCATATTCGTTTGAATTAACGCCTCTGTTGAATCTGAAAAAAGGGTAATATTTGCTTTTTAATAGTAGGATATGTTTTTCCATGACTGTGTTTTAAGGGTATTACAATAAAGGTATGCATGTTCAAAGCACGGGTATTAGAGTACCAGATCAAAGAACCCTAAAAAATCTAAAGAAAATACAGTAAGTTTTCAATTGCCATCGGTAAAAATTGTATGATCATTCTAAATTAATAAAGGCAAATCTGAAATTAGAACGACAAATCACAAAAATAACTTTGGATTATAACGACAGTAAAAATCGGCACAACCTGAAATAAAATCTAATATTTTAGTTTACCATAATTTTACTGCTGTTAATCGTGCTTTTATGTTTTGCCATAAGTTCTGTTTTTAACTCTAATTTAAAATATTTTGTCTCTACATCTTGACATGTCAGCATTTAAAATAAAGTTTATTTGTGTATTAACTAAAATCCATAATTAAACCACTATTCCGCATACATAGATATAAATTCTTTACTTTTGACAGTTTGCAGGCGAGTGGTCGAACATATTTTTTAATTTGATAAAATTAATAAGAGACTGTCAGTGTAAAAGTTCTTTATGATTTTTAATCCGTTAAAACTGTCAGTTCTAGAGTAGTTTAAAATAGTGTTTTGACATTCGAAATAGCTTTACAGCTACCAAAAGTATGGTGGTTCAACAAATGATTTACTTTGAGTGATGGCATCAGTATCAGGTTATATATATACTGCACTTAATTATAAGACAAAATATCAGTTTCTTAATTACTAAGTATACGCATTTAATAAGCAGAATGCCAATCATAGATGAAATTAATCGTTGAAATGCACTGATAAGTTGCCAAGCCTGTATTTACAAAAAATATGAAGTTCAAATCCTAATGGCAACATTAGCGTGCTTTCTATGTCAGTTGATGACAGTTTAAAAGTTGTTTTGCCTAAAAGCATTTCGTATTAATTTTAGGCGTAAAGTTAACATATGTATAAATGTTACGAGATAATCTATAAAGAAACCATATAAATTGTCTTTCACTGCAGTTGGAGCAGCTAGTGGTTTGTATCCTTGCTGCATGAGTTTGGAATAGAAAGTACGAAAACATTGTAGCTATGTACAGTAGATCGATAGCGATACAAATACACGCACATTTATCTGAACTGAATACCTAAAACATAGTGCAGTCAACTTAACATTCATCTAAACTGGTTTTATAATGGGTTTATGAGCGTTATTTGTTCGAAAAGTGTCTAGTACGTGTGCCATCTAACTATTGTAGCCACATTCTGTTTGGTTGGTTTGATTTCATTTTGCTTTTCTCAATCGACTTCATAGATTGTTGTAAGCAAACTTAAACACAGATGTAGCTTCTTCGTTGAAAAATAAATCGTATTTAAATTTCTGTTTGATTTTTGAATTGTAATAATTTAAAGTAATGTTTTAAAATGTGAAACTAGGTGATTCTCTTGATTCATGAATCAGTTTTATGAAAACCCATCCAACTTAATGTCAGTAAAAATTCAATTTTTGAATTGT
This sequence comes from Limnoperna fortunei, assembly GCA_944474755.1. Lineage (NCBI taxonomy): Eukaryota > Metazoa > Mollusca > Bivalvia > Mytilida > Modiolidae > Limnoperna > Limnoperna fortunei. The sequence goes on from OX104116.1 coordinate 46,065,494, forward strand.
AATGTAAACACATTTTTCAAAATTAGTTTTTCAGAATATATACCAATATATGAATCTATGGGATTCTCCAGATTCATCAAATGGTTTAATAAAAACGCATCCAACTTAATTTGCTGATGTCAGTAAAAATTCTTCATTCCCAGACACACTGAGCTTATCCATAAATCACATCAATCGTCGGGGAATTTTAGCTGTCCATTTGTTGTAATTAATGGCTTATATTGTGAAAAAATGCCGTTCCTTTCTAAAAAATAATCTAATTATATGTTTCTTACAACTATCGAGGGAAAGTGGTGACAGATAAAAACACGATTCATAATGTTCTTTTTTCGATAGTAATTTAGACTTATGAAATCGCCATAAAAATGTATACATCAAGCGGTCTACATGCCCGCATTGACAAATTATATCATTAAATTCCGTAAGGGAATAATGTTATTAGGTGTCTTATAATGATTTGAATCCTCTATTAGATCCAATGCAGTACATTAAGGCAACCTTTTTTCTTGCTAATTAAAAAGTGAACAAATAAAAGCATAATAAATAGGCTTAATTTAACTTAATTTAAGAGAAATTCTTATGCAACACGAAGTCAATTTTGATTGAACCTTGTGAATTATTTCATGACATCAATTTTGAATTATGGTATGGACATTGACGCATGACCAGGAAACTTGCTGGTGTTAAATGCGAAATGATGCAAGCCTTTAAATACAATACAATTATCTTTTAAAATGAATTACCACATAAAACATAATTTCAAATAAATGCTCTAACGACGAACAAAAAACAAACGGCTTGCTTGCTTAAAGCAATACTGTTCTGAGATTCGAGCGTGTAGTCGTAACAATCTAGAAGCGAGTTCATTTCAACAATGAAACATTGATGTCAGTAATCAATTATTGTATTTTAATTTTGTTTTTATATTCTACTATCTAGCTAAAAAAGACATTATATAAACGATTAAAAGTAACACTAACTACATTGGTTTGTTGAAACAATATTGTAGTCATAATAATTGAATTATTTATATATTTAGGTTCTTATAAGAAATGTTAAATGGTAAAATATTATTACCTTGGTATTAACCTTTTTTATATTTTAATTGAAGCTATTTTACAATATAAACAAAAAAATTGAGATATTTTTGAAAATATGAAAAGTCATACAAAGACGTTAATCGACTTAAAAATAAATCTTGACAACTTTTGGACTTTCCATATATTATACATAAAAAATATATATAATACATGTTATATACATGAAAATTAAAAATTCAATATGTAAGACTTTACCTTGAGCTCTAACATTGCAACTGTAACCAAGTTTACAAGTCAACAAAAAACAACAATAAAGATCATATGTCAATATCTGATTGGTTATTAAAACATGGTTGATAACAATAACAATACGTTTTATCGATCCATGAGAGATCAGTTTAGAAAGAAACTGTTCTGAAGCGGATATAACTCTGTAAAATGTGTTTGGTGTGCCAGAGCAAAATTCTAAAGCAAAATGTCTGATACATCATTGATACAAAGTGTCTTTACGACATGTCGCAAATAAAATTAAGGTTACAAAGACGAAATATTGCAGAAGAAGAAATAACAAGAAACAGCCAAATAGCAGGAAAGCCAACCACTAGTAAATTATAAATACTTAATAACAATCGTTACAGAAAGTTTTTGTTCGATTTTACTTAGTTCTAAGTTCTAAGAAAATAAATGTTCCTTAATCGCCTATTAAGTTTCTGAGAGTGGATATTACAAATTGTCCATAGGGTCTTCTGTTAAACCAAGTCTTATTTAATTTTTGCGATAGGCATTATGCTCTGGCTCACAAAAACACATTTTAATAAAATAATTATATTTAATTTCAGCTCGTTAAATGGTTGCAAAAGCATTTGTAAAAAAAAATCCCTTAAGTTTCTACGTTTTGTGTGTCCTTATATGTTATCTTGTAAGTCGGATCGTAACATAATTATTCGAATTGAACCATACAATAAATAGAAAACATTTGAACCTTTGACCTTTGACCAAAATGGTTCAAATAAAAAAGTCGTGTTATAGCGGCCACCCGTAATTTACTATTAATAATAAACTGATATTAAATAGACACCTTTACAGAAACTATGCAGTATAAAATATCCCCAATGTTTGTGTTATTCGCGCAGTGTTTTCAGATCACAAAATGAAAAGTTAACATACGAAGCTGACCACGATGCATAAACTAAGTGATGTCAATAGCTCTCGTCAGCCTTCGGGTTATGTTCGTTAAAAGCTCCTTAGTTTTTGCCACTAACAACCACAAAATAAAATAAAAATATATTTATATAAATGAACATTCAGGTAAAAACTAAAACAAATGTTGTAATAAATTAACATTACTTTGTAAAATAAAATTTGATTCATATTTACATAACCTAGGATTCTCTGTCGTCATAATGCACTGACGACGATAAATTAACTTAGTAGCGGTAAACTAATCGGAATTCTTCCGTATATCGTTTATCGTGTCGCCCCTAGTGTTTAATGTCACTACAGGTCCATTACCGGCTACAATCATTGCTCAAACGCAGCTGTACATGTCAGTAGTTGCTGTAAAAATTGTCTGTAATAATTTTAAAGATACGTTAATAAACATAAATAATAGAAATGACACTGTATAACAAGTTAACACACCTAATAAAGTCCCAATACAAATAATTGCGCCCGTATTTTACACTGAAGCGAATCCTGACAAAAGAAGGGTTCGTTTAGTTTACTTATTTAAGTACTTAATACTCGAAGGATACAAAGAGTTTTAGAAGTCTAAATTGTGTTACATACATATTGAAAATATTTAGACAACAATATGAAGAAATATGACTCAGTAAATTGAATAATGTTTGCATGCATAACGTGTATATGTCGTCATAATATTTGATTACCATTGTAATACATAATATATAATGAATTAAATTAACTTTGATGAGAAAAGTCAGTAAACTTTGACAGAAGTTATTTAACTGACAAATAGAAACTGACTCAGGCTTATGGTCTTACTGTAGATCCAAAAGGGGCGAATCGAAATCAACAAGTATTTTTCATATTTAATCAGCGTTGAAATATGGCTGATTTTTTCGTTGTGATAAGGCGATTTTCCATTAAAAATCTTAACCTAAATTAGAACAAAGTGTAAGCTATGAGCAGGCGATTGTTGTCTGTTTGAAACCCTTCGGCAAGGTTATTTACGGTTTACGCAGGAAAATTCTCGCAGTTTGTCCCAATACCATAGAACGTCAGGAAAACAAACTGATCTAAGAAGACAACGCAAGACCCTTAAGAAACAAAACAAAGCTAACTTACAATGTAAAATTTCAGTGGCAAATGTCAAGGATGATTTGTAACATGTAAACAACAGAGGAATAGTATGAAATATATTGACATATTATCATGGGTGTTTATACTATTGGATTTTCGTGATAAAAAGATACAATACAGAATAATAAAAAATGCAAGCAAAAGTACATTTGCCTGATTTTGACTATTAGTATAGTTACGATTCTTTGCATGAGATTTTAAACAAAACACTAAAGAGGAAAGTAATGGTATGAATATCATATCTTTAATTATAGATATTAAAGAGGACATTTAACAGATACAAACTTACAACCCCACAAAAATCCTCACTTATATACGTAATAGTTAGACCAGGTACTCCGTAAGAACAGGCGTATTTTTGCACTATTCGTTTGTTAAGTACTCTATATCAGCATTGCTTCTAATTGATTTGTAACTTGTCAAAGCATTTCAATATTTCTATCTGCTATTGCAAGAATGTAAAAATAAATAGGCATGAATTTAATGACAAGATGCGGAAGTGATAGTCTCCTCAATAAAATGTAAACAACAAAGTATGTGGTTATCCAACTAAGAACGGACTCTCGACAAAACATACTTTTATGGTACCAGCACATAAGAGAAGTCTCTGCTCTGCATCTGTCGACACATGGAAAGAAATGTATGTTCATTAATAACTGTATTGAAAACAGTTGATCTTGCGTGAAAGTAAGTTTAATAGTCTTACCGTTTTTTGTAACAAAAAGAAGTCTTTACCCTGATTAAGAGCGTAATATGGAATGAAATGCTTATTTGACAATTCAAATTCAAGCTAAAGATTACACGTCAACGTGTCTATCTACAAAAAATAGCTTTTTTGTATTAAATTTTCTTTATTAGTCAAAGAGAAGAATATAAGACGATTTGAAAATCACAAAAAATAGAACTATAACCTTTGATCCATCATTCCAGATCTATAATTATCTTAATTTCAATTGCAATTATAAAATATATCTGCTAGCTATAGTAATTACTAAAGCTAACTCTAACAGATGAAAAACAAACATCTGAAGGCAACATGTCTATACTTTCTAGACAATTTTATTTGTCTGCCGTCATAATAAAAGTATGCATTACAACTTTATGTATACAGTGATGACCATAAATGTTGACTTCTGTTGTTGAAAATGTAATTTAGTTAGGCTATGCTGTCATATGATTGCCATGTTTGTTTTCAAACAAATGAAAAACCTAGACATAAAAAGCATCTGTTTGTAAATTGAGACTATACAAACTTTAAATCAGATTGATATAAAAAAGTTCAGACATACGATCAAACATTGAATGCTAACAACCTCTAGAACATCTTACTCTCGTCTAAAAAGCGCCATTAAATATCACACGTCTAAACACTCTGTGCTATATTAAAGAAGTGTATACAATACAAATCCAGACGTAACAACAAGGATGGACAATTGCGTGATAATAGTATTATACAACAGTTATTTCAGTACCAAAGGTCAACCACCAATATTGATCGTCAAATCATTTTCTATTAAGCAATTTCTACAACTTGATTATTACTAACAGTTCTCAAGTTCTGAAGCCTATGCAAAGCGTACAGATCCGAATGTCAATCAGGTCCAAATTTTTGGACCCAGTTTGAACAAATGATTCCCAGAGTTATGAACGAAAAAAAATAACATTATATCTCTTGGTGACCATTTTGTTTTGGCAAGATCACCTACAAATGTGTCTGATATTCTTACGGTAAATGGACTAACATAATTGTAAATCCAAATAATTTTTTTGGTAACACTGAGACTTTTTTAGATCCAATTCTAGTAACGGATAGTATACCAGTAGTTGACAGCGATACCGTTTCTATAAACAGACTGATAATTGACTACGATGGTACATACATTACAACAAAAACTGATTACAATAACAAAACATCATTCACAATAGAAGTGTGGAGTTACAAAATTAAAAAAGAGGTAACTACGACCTCATGAGGGAGAGAGTAAGGAAGACAGACTGGTATGAACTTGTTTATAAACAGACAGATGTTAGCATAACTTGCACAATTTTTATCGACCCATTTCTAAATATTTGTAAACTTTGCATTTCATCACAAAAAGTAGTTATCAGAAAAGATGACAAGATATGGTTAAACTCGGATTTACGGAAATCTATAAGACAAGGAAGGAGACAGACTTCGAAAAATTTATTTGAAAAATAAAACTTTTCACAACCACAATAAATTAAAAAATCAGCGCAACAAGATAAACAATATGAAGAAACAAGCAAACACAACATTTTAATCTAATATTAAATGAAAATCTTAGCGACATCAAATCTTCAAACAGTAAATTATATTGGAAAACCATTGAAATGTTAATGCAAATCCGGACAACAATATACCACTATTAAACAATCCTGAAAATAATATGAACTTAATTTATGATAATGAAGAAAATTGTGACATACTTAACAAATACTTTTGTTTATGTCACAAATTTGGTGAATACGAATAAGGATTTACCAATATTTGAGGACAGGTCGAGAAACCTCTGTAAAGTTGTTATTTTTGAGCAAGATATTATAGATATCATATCAAGACTGAACCCAAACAAGGCTGTAGGTCCTCATCTTATAAGTAATAAAAAACTAATTGCTGTAAAACACGAGCTTGTTACTCCTCTCTCCATGTTATTCAACAAATCGCTAAATCAAGGTATTTTTCCGTCTGATTGGAAACTCGTACACGTCATTCCTATTTTCAAAAAGGAGGATAAATCTTAAATGTCTTTTTACAGACCAGTTGCATATTTGTGCTGTATAAGCAAAGTTTTAGAGAAAATTGTATGTAAATATATCTATAACCATTTATTTTCGAACTCCCTTCTATATAAGTTTCAGTCTTGATTTATGCTCGGACATTCTACTTGCCATCAACTTGTCGAAATATATCACGAAATTTTATTAGCTTTAAATAATGGGCACAACACAGCTGTAACTTTCTGCGATATAAGTCGTGCTTTTGACAGAGTCTGGATCAAAGGTCTAGAGAATTATGGTTAAAAGGAACGCTTCTAATGTGGGTGAAGTCCTTTTTAGAAGATAGACAACAAAAAGTTGTTCTAAAAGATGTCATATCTGATTTTGGATACTTAAAAGCTGGTGTACCCCAGGGATCAGTTTTTGTCCTCTGTTCCTCTCCTTTTCCTCGTATATGTTAATGATATTGCTGATGAAGTATCAGGACTATGTCGACTGTATGCCGACGACATTTCAATGGGGCATACTTGCCCCCAAGGAACAAACTCTTGTTAATATGGTTAACACTGATTTAGAAAATATCTCTAAGAAGTCTAATGATTAATTAGTCAAATTAAATCCAGAAAAAACTGATATAGTGGTCTTCAGCTTGACACTCAACATTGCGATTTAAATTTAACAACGTTCTCATCGACCCAGTTGTCGCTCACAAACACAAGGGCTTATTATTCAGTTTCGATGGCAAATGGACTGTGCACATTAATATCATTATTGATAAAGCTTCCAAGCAGTTAAACATTTATTCTTCCAATTCTATAATATTCCTGCGAGGTGTGGGACAACTGTGGTCAGGCCAACGCTGTATGCCAGTTTAGACTCTATCTTTCAAGAGACTGGATGGGAGCCCCTTGCATGTAGACAAGAACGGAAAAAACTTTCTATAATATTGTCCATGTTCAATATCCGGAATATCTATCTGATCTAGTGCCGCCACTTGTCACTAAAACAGTTTATAATTTACGTAGTAGTGAAAATTACTCTGTTCCATTAATACGTCTTACTTTACTCCAACAATCCCTCTTCCCAGCTACACTAAAACTTTGGAATGATCTAGACATATCTATACGAAATTCACCTTCAGTAGACAATTTCAAATGTTCATTGAGGGCAAGATATTGCCGCTACAAAAAACCAACGGCCTATTACTTCATTGGCAATAGATATTTAAACATTCTTCATACCAGACTACGCCACCAATACAGTTCACTAAAACATGACCTATTTAAAGCCAAACTAATTGAAAATGCGATCTGTTCATGTGGTGCTGCATCTGAAACTGTAGAACACTATTTTATGTCCTGCAAAAACTACCATATACCTAGACTTAAATTACAAACAAATTTACTATTGTTTAATTTTTGTTTCGATCTGAACACACTGTTTTATGGAGTAGTTAATAAAAGCTATGAAAACAACTGCTTACTATTTCAGCACGTTCAGTTAACTATCAAAGAAACCGGGCGATTCACAAGTAATAAAGCTTTCATTGTAAAACGGAGTGGCATCAATTTTCACCCCCTTTTCCCTTTTGTTTCTGTTTCTTGTTTTGGATATCAGTAAATGTCAATACATGTATAATGTGAAAATCACGGAGAAGGCGATTCTTAATTGTAATAATTTGTGCCTGATCCGATTGTCTTCTGTGTTTGACAATAAAAAAATATGTTTAAACAAAGCGTATAACCACCCTGGAAATGCGATTTTTTTCTCACGTGTTTTTGGTTGTTAAGACAAATTCCCAGATATTGTAAGCCAGAACGTCATCAGTACCCAATTTTAAGTACTTTTCATTTAAGTAAGAAATAAAAAAAATGTTCATTTATCGTTGTAATCCAATTTGATATACAACAGTTTTATTAAAGGCATGACCCGGTGTAAAAAAGAACCAAAGATACATTATACAATTTCAAAAGGATTATTACAAACAACTTGACAAAATGCTTTTGGAGCCGATAACACCAACATATGATCATGGTCACAAAAAATACTTAACCAGCCCTGTAGATACGGTATGGTGGTGACAAGAATATAATTAATTATTCACTGTCTAAAATTCTAAGGGTTTTCTTTTTTTAGGAATAGGTTACCTTAACCAGATTTTGTATCATTTTATTTTCAAACTAAAATTTTACTGTTTTAATCTGTTGGTAAAGTTTAATTCTTGAAGAAATCTTTGATTGCAAATAAATATATTTGTTTTGAAAAGAGTTTAGTTTTGTTTAATAATTTGGTAAAATGCAAAGAAGAATTTATGTTTTATTTGTGTTTTTCTATGTGCACAATTGACAGTTTCAAGTACACTATTTAAATGAGAACGTTGACTCTAAAGAAATGTTCACTGCGACAGCTGATACTGCTGTTGCACAATAAGATTTAAAGATATATTCCATTGATTTGTCTGTATCTTGAAATTGTAAAGCATTTAATTTCATATACATGTCCGCTTCATCGTTTATGTGATTTAATGAATGCAGTATTGAGAAGACAGGGCATTCACATGTTCCTATGTTACAGTGTTATGTAACCTATATTTAATTGTGCGATATTTCCTGATTAGCGATGAGTTTTGGACTCTTAAAATCAATTTATATAGTAGTGACGTGAAGAAGTCCTATATCTGCAACGTTAACTTGCTGTAAACTAAAATCTGGTCAAAAGATGATTAATTAAAACAGACGAATCTTATATGTCATATCATGATATGATATGAAAAAACATCAATAAGGGCAGGATTATGGAGTCCTATACCGTAAATTTCCCTGCATTTGTTGGATACTTTTTATTTTCTGGAATTAGGTATCAACAGGCTTTTATAAAACTAAAATTACCAGTATCGAACTCCTATTCACGACATAAAACAACTTGTCAAAAAAGATAACATGTCTTTTTATGTTTTATTAAAGAAAAAAATCAATTAAATGATTTTTGCATAATAAGTATTTGTGTTAATTGTTATGATGCAACATGACCAACCGCGATACAAGAAAATGCTGTTTGTTTGTTCAACGTCCACAGAACAATACTTCGGCAATTTATTTGTGGAAGAGTATAAATTTACCAACAATAAAACAACAATGGGAAATGATGGACCAAGGAGAATAATATCTTGGCTGCCGCTAAAAAAAGTATTGTGTATTTGGTAGAGAATGTAAAACTTTGCCTTTTTAACCGGCTACAATAAGATTACACTTCTTATTTAATTCTACAAATGGAGTTTTTATCCTGTAAAGATCTTTGGCATTGTTTAACGACGGTACCCACTGTAGTCCCCTGCCAGGCTTTCTGTGTTATAACCTGGATACTAGGAACCCTAAGTATTGTCTCTGAACTATTTAAAAAAGATAAATGTGCAGATGACAATCCCCGCATGACTGAATACCTTTTTTGCGCTTTCTGCGCGCTGTCTATTTGTTATGGAAACACAAATTTAAGGTGTTTTGGTTGCCACAATAACGAATTTATTGGCAAATGATTTACAATACAATAAATGTATAAAAGAATGATTTAACGCTAAACATCAAAGAAAAATTATAGATGTTTAAAGCAACACAGTAAATAAGGTAATTCTACACAATGTCAGTCTATATGGGGCTTATATTATAGCTAATTATTACAACATGTAGCAACAGTGGATTTAGTTTCTGTTTTAGCCAAGAACACAGAATACACCAACAAAGAATATAAAGATTAGAAAAAAAAGCTGTATTAATAAATACCAACACTAATTTCTTAACTTATATTTGTTTTAATTTTTGTGGTGTTAAATCAGCAGTTGATATATAATTCGTTATAATGAATTTAAAATCCGTGATAACCAATTATGCAATTCGTTATATCGAACTTAAAATCGAGATCATGAATTCTGGAAAACTTTTGTAGGTCCTAAAGAAGTTTCCGTAAATCGCAGAAGATGAAAGGCTGTAATAAAATGACTTAGTAAAAGATACGGAAGTGATAAAAAAAGTTCAAACAACAATTAACAACTCAATTATAGTACAATAAATAAACGATACTCAAGTGGCAAACAGTGTCTAGTGTAAAGCCAACTATGTAATTTATAATGATTAAGTAGTTACCTTTTTTGTCAATATTGAAACACAAATTCTTCTGACACACACTGATGAAATTAAGAGTTATATCTAGTATTTCAAAATGTGCCTAAATGTTATGTTGTGTATTGTATAAAACCAGTACATCATCCAAGAATGCAAAACAGAAAGTAGTGTAAAACGTACAAGATCGTATTAAAATTTTAATCGTAAAGCCATGAAACAGACAGTAAAATATGTTTGTACTAGTGTAGCTATCTTTTTTAAGTTACATATTAGGTCCTGACTCCATACACATACAAATATTCAACGTCGCAGTGTAATGAAAACAAATAAAATTTATTGTTTTACATAAAACACTGAGAATAAAACATCTCAATAGAGATTATTTTGTGGAAGTAGATCCGGTAAGAAGTTCCATAAACTGTCAGTTTAAACCACCAAATTTAGAGCTTTGACATTTGCTAATATGTTTATATGAATATTACTGCATACATGGGAATCATAACTGTCTGGAATATATGAAGACAAAAAGATACATGACCGTTCGTATTGACATCTATAAGTATTGTTAAAACTAGAATTATTGCTTTTTTTAGTTCTATAATTTAGTTGTTAAAATTAACAGATATATTTGTTTTACAATTGCTTAAACGCCATCCATCACTTTTAATCTGTTATTACGTCATACTAATGGTGAGCCCCTCATAAAATGATAACATAAAGTAAGCTAACATAGTGAATACACAAAACAAAGTTGACGTCTTTCGTTCATTTAGACGAGATTCTCAAATAATAATTGAATCTATAAACCCGATAGGTGCAAATGTAGTTTTCACAGTTATCCAGAAGTCAATTCGTTGTCCTGAGACATAGCAGTTTTTCTAACGATGTACGACTGTTCTCGCAAGTACTCCAATTCTACCCTCACTCAAACTTGGACGCTTTAAGTGGTCACATGCAGGATTTATCGACTGATTAAATAAACACAATGAAATATGTCTCACATTTGTAAATGAAATATACCGGCGCTTTTTTATATCCTTTAAAAACAAACCTAACTACATTTAGTTCGTTCCTTAATTATTAATATTGAAGGCAGTACTACTCTTCCATTTATATAAGCAACTGTTGTATAACTAATTACGTTTTCTTTATTGATGAAGTGAAGAACATTTTATATGTGAAAAGTATGCGATTCTGTCCATTTTTGTTATTTATAATATAAAAATAATCTGATTTCAATAATAGAAATGGTATATGTGTGGGTTCACAGCGACAAATATCATAAAAGTTTGCCGATCAGAAAAAATTCAAATGGGTGTGTGAATACTGAGTTAGTATAGGACGTACATATTTTTTTAATTGCTGCGTCATTACGATTTTGAAATAAAAGATTCCAAAGATTTACTCATACTTCGAAAAACCCATTGATGTTTTTACTGGAACGACGGATGGAAACCTTAATCATACAATAATCATCAATTTTAACTAAGTTCTGGTATCATACTGTGCGGGTACACATTGCTTGACCAACAGAGGTTCCCAGCGCTTCCCACGTGGATTGCCCCTCGTCAGGGTTCTCAGGTCATGATACGAAAGCTTGACCGCGAACCACAGTAACATGTTTAGAGAGTGTCACGCTCTTTGCACGAAACAGGCTTCTTTCGTAAATTCGATAAAGTAGGCTCATTGAAGCGGTTACACATCCTTAATTTTTTCGCTCCTACTTATAACCCGTATTTTTCCTGCTGCATTAAACAATTTTGCACCTTGGTGCAACTTTCCCGAATTTATTGTGTGTAAGCTTGAGATCGTCTTGTATATAGATAATATACTGATCGCCTGGCGTAAAGCCAACGTCCAATGTACATGTATCATTCAAATATCACCTTTCAGCAATTGCAAGTTTTTTTTACGCCAAATTAAACACTTTCTTGACATTTAGTTATATGTACATGTAATTATGCTTATTCTTTAGGGAATAATAAATGTCGGATTTATACCATGACAAAAGATAAATAAACATTAATTTCGACATCTGCTATAATTTACCAGATAAAGAAACTTCCTTATTGTGACATTATTTTGTTGTTATGTATCAAGACACTTTGTTTCGCAACTTAATGTGTTTGCATAACGCAATGAATAATCTGTTTGTTCAAAATAATGTGGTATTGAATGTAAGCTATCATCTCTTGAGGAAATGATAATGTAAATTTAGGATATATAAACAATGATTTAGTTGTGCTTCATGCTCATATCATAGTAACGGAGGCCTTGGTTGCTGAGTGGTTAAGGTAGTTCGTCTTCTATACACGTGGTCTATCAACACTGAGATTGCGCGTCCGAGTCTCACTGCAGGCAGGGTGTACTCGACTCCAATCTTTATTGACAAGAATTGCCAATTTTCCTAGCGAAGGTCGGGTGTTTTCTCTGGGTACTCCGGCTTCTGCCCCCAGTAAAAACTGGACGCCATTATATAGCTGCAACACGTTGAAAGTGGCGTTAAAAACATTAAGAAAAAAACCAAACATATCATAGTTACAAATTATAACATAACTATTGCACTTTTACTTTTTTTAAAATTGAGGTGTATTTTCTCGTCTCTATCTAATCACAGGGCGATAATAGTGTTTTCCATCAAGACACTTTGTTTCGCAACTTAATTGCCATTTTGCCTCATAACTGTTACATGTAGTTGCTTTTATGCGAATTTCTAATGAATTGTCTGACGTTGAAAGACTAAATTTTAGGCTTGTGTTTGATGTTCTTTTTCGTTACAAATGTTTTGTCATTACAATGATAATTTGATTAAAAACAAAATAGCATACTTTCACCATATGTATAGTGTAATTTCAAGTTAAAATCATTCCTTGGTATAAGCACAAGTGCAAGAAATTAAAAATGAAAACGTATAAAATTTTCATTTTTAATACATATTTATTAGAAATTTTTAATCTTTGGACAATCGTCACACTGTCATAAGTTAGGTCCCTTTAATACAATTTTAGCTTTTGAAATGTTTATGTTCAATAGTAGTTGACAATGACAACTCAAACTAAATCTGTGGTTTAACTAAGAAGTCATTTTTTAGAAATCGAGAACAGGACATAATCTTTTGTCGCCATATCAGTTTGTGACTAATATATCGATCATTTGATACCAAAATCCTGTATAAAACAACAACCTTATGCCAAATAATGGGATTTAATAAACTAAATCAATAAAGTATGGTACAAAATTGTTTTCAATTTAAAAAATGTAACTGTTTTTGTAATAATCGAAATGTATTCAGACATTCATACTAATAGGTTTGAAATGTAATCAAGAATGAGTACTCTTAAAAAATTTCCTCAACGAAAATATTTTTTAGCGCATTTTAGTCAATTAAATTAACTAAATTCTTATCTTTCAAACCTGAAAGTTCTGAGTTGCAGCGAATAAATAATTCAATAAATAAATTAATATCTCAATTTTCCAATAAGAAGGAATGAATTCCTAAGTTTGTTATTAGTTTAAACACTAAAAAACAAAGTATGATTGTCTGACGCAAATGATCATGTTTCAAAGAAAATACGACAGAAAAACATTTCCAATACTTAAGTATTTATCATTCTGTCAGATTCCATTTTATAAAAAAACAATTATTGATACTTACGACTTAATAATAGGATGTCTGACGATGACCAATTACGTGCAATTTTAATTTATATGTTGTTGCGGCAAAGTGGTGGACTCCGGCTAAGTTCATTCAGACAACCTTATAGAAATATAATTATCATAGTCACGAAAGAAATAAAATATAACATTATTACAGTGATTGGAAGCTATTTTTATAACCCGAACCGTCTAAAAACTTTAATATGATGTTATAGGGGAAAAATAAAAAGTCAAAATCAAAACGTTGACATAAGATTTCAAGTAATCTTCAGTAACCTGAAGTTAAAGACGTATTCCGAAGAAGAAGAAAATTTAAGATTGAATATTAGACATATGAGAAATACTTTTTGTGTTCTACTAGTATTAACACTTCATTTTGACTTTCGGTTAGTACATGGGTCTAACATTTAATACATTTATATGTATTATAGGCAATATATCTCACCTGATAATGACATCCTTTGTATCACATTGGAAAAGCGATTTCTAGAATATTATTAGTATGAAACGAGTTGATTATCCTTTATTACATGATTGGAAAGTAATTAAAATATTACGGAAAGTCATGTTAAGCCCTAGTATAATCACTAGTTTTATCATTTTTGGTGGTTTACTTTAATAGTTTTGTGATAAAACGCATGTTTAAATAATTGTTTTTTAAATGTGGCCATGGTAAATAACATATGGAGGATTGTTTGTTGATTTGTTTGAATGATGTTTAGCGCCAGTGTCAGATATTGTTCATGGGGAGGAAACAGGAGTACCCGAAGAAAAACCGCGACATTCGGTAGGAAAAATGGCAATCTTTGTCAATTAAGATAAGAGTCGAGCGCACTCTGCCGCAATGAGAATCGAACCCTCAACCTCAGTGTTGATAAAGATATGATTGAAATAAATTGTAGCAATGTAACATTTGTATTGAAAAAAGCTTTCAGCCTTTCTTGCAAATACTTATATTAATGTTAAAGGCATATTTATTTTTTAGTCGTGTATCGTTTAACTTGTGGAAGAGTAGACTGATTTTTTTCATTGCAAATATCTATGTTTCTTTGGTTAAAGTACGCGCATTTCATTCCGAAATGTGTCTAGTAACTATAATTGATGCGGTCAAAACTCAAGCGCATCAATGTTTATTCTAGATATCTATAAATACTTTCTTTAGGAAATTCGTTGCTTTCCTATAAATGAAATGACTTATTTTTCAGTAATACACGTAGGACTATTCTTTAGCACGATATCGATATAAATTGTTTACCTGGTTGTGGTTACAATGTAACTGTATGTAACGTAATAAAATGAATAAATAAAGATACTAAATACCAAAAAGACAATACACAAATAGAAGGTCAAAACAACAGTTACCTTAAGAAACAATAATAAAAAAACTTAATGGTCCCGACATGGTGAAGACATTTCCAAAAAAGGTGCGTTAAACGAGTTTTGATGACATGCCCAACCTCCCGCTTCTATAAATATAGTGTGTGAGTTGGTGTGTTGATGTATCATAAACTAATATTCAGTAACTGGTGTATCCAATGAGATTCACAATCACTATGAATTGATTTGAAACTGGGGAAGGTATCTTAATCATAATTTCAAACATATTTATCAACAATGAAATGGTAATGACAGAAAAACTTATTAAAGACATGGACGAGTTGCTTTTTGTGTAATCTTGGTTTTTCAGTGTATCCCGTCGAAGAAATTGTTGACATTTTTAAAAATGCAAGCTCCTGCATGGCTAATCAATTGTGAAATTTTACACCGTATGCAGGAGAAACAGGAATATTTGCCGCATAAGTGAAAGAAACTAAAATCATCTTTATCGTTATTTTTTGTGCTGTGATGACCAATGACGTCATATTAGAAAACTGTAATGAACATGAAGTTGTTTATGTAGTTTCTTAAATTTCCAGTTCTGAAGAAGATATTATGGGAAGACTCTTAGCAAATTAAAGGTTGTTAATTAAAAGGAGACCTATGTGAAAGTATTGGACATAGCTTCGCAATTTTCGCGTATTTAATAAGTCGTTGAAAAAATTAAGTTTCATACGCATACGGAAACAAATCGGCAAAGAGTGGGACACAGTTGGAATTTGTTGCCATTGGAATTTCTATTACCTGCTGAAAAACCCATCCTCCAAAATGTTAGAAATATGTTGTCGATCAAAAAATCTATCATACTATAAGCCTGTTCCTCTTGTAGCACAATTTCGTATTTTTGATACTTAGAAGGAAATTAAATAGGGTTGTAACCTAAAGCTTCATATTTGTAGGCATATTTTGAAGAGAAGACTTTATGTACGATTACTTCAAGACGAGATTTAAGTGTATTGTGAGGCAAAGTTGCCTAAAGAGTTGTAAAATTGAAGGTGTTATCTGATACAATAATCAATATTACTTCGCGAATATCCAGTTACACATTGTTTATTTCATCTCACAATAGTTTTGTCACCGGTATTTGACAACTCATTGGTAGAGCACGTAGATGAGCCTCCTATGTACCTTTCCTTGTTATGGGTTTCTGTAATTTTTGAATTTAATATGGGTGTTGTAAGTCTTCAGACTCTTTGGTAAGCCAGGATTTCATTTTACAAGAAATACAAGAGTTATCTTTTATACTTAGATCTTTAGTGAAAAATTCATAGTAATGTGATTTACATACAGACATAATGTTGTTATAAGCCTTGTCTGCACGGATAACATATCTTGGAGGCAAGGAGGGCAGTGAGACCCCTCGTCTTTGAATACGGACAATAAGGTTGATAATCATGTTATGTCTAAGACCTTATTGTGATTACCCAGTAAGACCGTGCATCTAGTTCAGAGTCTTCGACTATATGCAAATAGTTTAGAAATTTAAATTTCAGTTTACTGGTTTAGATTTTTTTAAATGTTCCCGAGATTTTCTTGGTCAATGATGTTCAGATCAACAATAATGGCATAACCAAAAGGGTTGCATATATTTTAAAGAAAATGAGAACAAATGCATTTAGTTGATTGCTGGAGGTTTGCTTCAATTTCTATGTGGTGTAAATGTTGTACAGCCAATGATGTTGCGATTGGAGTAAATGGATTTTTAAAATATGAAGTTATCTGATATTTTACTATTTGTCTTTTCCGAATATTGGTTTTGCAAAATTGCTGTCCCAGATTGTTCGGTTTTTATAAAGCATAACTAACACACAAATTATTATAAGCTACATTTATATTTCCTCTTTAAAAATTATAAACGAATGCTAACTGCCTACGAAATAAATCACATATAATTAAACCCCTACGCTGTGAACATGTAATCTGAATAAGAATTTATTGGATGTTTTGAGCCTCTGGTTTGTTTCCTACTTTTTGACTAATTAATTGCAAAATTTCTTTAAGTTTATTGTAACACTACAATGTAAATTTTAATCAATAACTTAAATGAAATATATTTTTTTAACTAATTACTGTTCAAATTGAAATTTTCCCAGTGTGATTAGCATGGTCATAAACACTGTATTGACGCCTTTTACAAACTAGATGGAGAAAAACAATTTTAAATTGCAAACGTAATGTAATAGTTAATAGAAAACTGATAATTCATAGTTTTCTTTTATATCAGAGGGCCGCAAAAGGGGACGGCGTTTCGTAAAATATCAAATATCTACGTTAATTTTAAAAATGTGATTAAAACTTGCTGCACACAAAATAATCCTTGCGTACTTGTTCAACACAGAAAAGTCTGCAAGTCCCACTAATGTAAATAAAAACAAAAATTATATAAAAAATATATGTAAAGTATACCGCATCGCAAGTATTTTCACTGCTTCCTGTAGGCAACATTAATGCAAATTGTAATATGATGCGTTTACGCTTTCGCTTTCAAATACAGATTGTTGAAAGTTTGCAAGGGTATTGCACTGACGTATGTCAAAATAATTAAATTTCTGTAACATATTTATGCTTTGTAGAATTTCATTTCATTTTTGTTAAACACTTCCGGGACCCCAATAGTCACCTTCATATTTGCTCACCGCATAATTGGATATGTCAGGGTCGCTGCAAAGTAGCTGAAGTTTAATTAAGACTTTTACTTGTCATTTCAGAAATGACTATTGCATTCGACAAAGCCAATTTAAAGTCACGTTTGCATCACTGAAAATTGATTTTCTGTCCCCTTTACTGGAAGTTATTGCTTTCTGCGCGCTGCTTTAACTCTATTCCATTTTAAAATATTCTGTGAACTGCTATTAGTCTTCATTCAGATTTGATTACATTTTAATCATGTAAAATTTGCTCGCAACGGAATCAGTGGTAAAAGTCAAGCTCGTGCTTAGTAAAATAAGTAGCTCAGCAGAAACATCTAACGTATTAATATTGCTAACTTGGAACGGCGCTGGTTTCATCTTATAATTTTATTAAATGAAAATTACAGTTAATTATTGTTTACAAAAGCAGGATCAGAAAGGAAAAAGCGAGTTTCGTATCTGTACACTTACTAATGAATAGCTTTTGTCAATGATTTGTTAATTGGTTGAACGGGAAAAAGGAGTGAGAAATCGAGATAATATTGTGATTGCCATTCGAAACTTATGACCGGTTATTGGTATTGGCAGAAAATGTAGTCTTTTGTTGCGGCTACAATGAGCCCATTTTCAAAATCTACTAAAAGATCTTTATTGAACAAGGAACGTGGCATTATCATTATTATACCCCGGTAACCGGTCTGCTTTCCGATTTACAACCTGACAACCCTGATCCGCCAATAATCAGTTCTGTGTGTGTATGGTGTTTTTTCTATATAAAGATCATATAATAATTTGCATGCTATAACTTTAAACCAGTAATCGAATATACTAAATGCCAACCCCCCTTGGAAAAAATTGTTTGCTAGCATTTTTTCATTATTGTATATTTTACCTTGTTATTACGAAAATTCAGTAGAAAAAACATAGATACAGCAACCTGTCCATGTTTTAAAGTATGCCTCTGTATTTAAGTTGTTACAAATCGTCCTTGACTTTTGCTACGGAAATTTCACATAATAAGTCAGCCATTTTTGTTTCTTAAGGGACCTTACGATGTTTACAAATGTTCGTCTGCTTTCGTGACGTTCAATGGTATTCGGACAAACCGCGAGACTTTTCCTGCCTATACTGCAGACGACATCACCCGAAGGATTTCGAGTAGACAACAATCGATTGTTCCTAAAGTACAGTTCCGTTCTAATTAAGGTCAAATTTTAGTATGAAAAATCGCCCGTTCAAAACTAAAAAACCGCTTTATTTCAAAACGCTGAATATCTCGGGGAAATAATTATTGATTTCAAAAAGGTCCCTTCTTGATCTAAAAAAGGAGCATAAGCTGAACCATATGCGGTAAGCAGTTTTCATTTGTAACGCAAAAAACACTATACATCCTACGTCAACACTTACTATAGAGATATAGCAAATTGGTGAACTTAAATCACAACAAAGTAAATTACCTACTCATATTACGAAAGTTTAAGAATCCGATGTAGCGATTCAATTAACATGTTTCCCTTAATTAGTGTCATAGCCTGTGCTGCTATCACGATAATGTGTAATGGGTTTAGTTTTTATTTACCACTTACGGTAAAAGGAAAATATTTTATTTCTTATTACGTTTCTACTTTAGCCATGTTTATATCTACTAAAACGGACCGCTACTAAACAGACAACCAAGTTTCTGTTATGAATTCTAAAAGGAAATGGACAACGCTAAATTATGATATTATTTTAAAATCACTTAAATTATCACATAATGTAGGAAGATGTAATTTACACTAACCCTGGGTAATGGATTCCAGGCAAAAATACGAATTAGGTAGATTTTATATATGACTTACAGTTATTGTATGGAATTGCCTACTACGTTAAATTTGCAATAATTGATAAATTACAGTATACGTTTCCGAAAAAAATGGACAAAATGTCAATATTAGGTATGCACGAATGACAGAAATTGTAGAAAATCTTCCCATATGTTTTACTTACTTTGACATACTTGCTTTAAAAACGGATTGTTTGTGGTGTCTGTTCGATATAATTCTAACGTACGGGGATATGCACATCTATAATTAAATAACGTGTTACAGTAATTTAATAATAGAAACCTTTACTACTTTGCCCGGAGAGTTGATAAGGAAGCATGTTTTCATATTTACAATGAAATGTTTGAAGATTCTATTCTATGTAGCATATAATTGTTTTGAATATTCCATATTTTATATGTATCTATCTTGACAATAGACACTGAAACATTCATTATAGCACCCACCATTATTTGTAGGATTGTCGTACACGCGTTGATTCTATGAGTTTATAACTCTTTCAATATATATATCTTTACATGTTATTTAGAAATCAGTCTCGAAGGTATACAGTGTGCAATATTAAAAAATGTTCTGTAAACAAATTATAACATTATTCTTTTTTTGATATCATGAATACAAATAAAATTAGCTGTAAGGATTGATTCACTTTGTAAATTTAAGCTTAACTAACAGTCATGCGAGCTACTGTCATCACTTTGCGTACTTCTTCGTCATCGTCGGTAAAGTTTGTAAATTTCAATCTTCAATTGAAACCAAACTTGGTCACAATGTTCATTAAATAGACCTTCACAAAGTCTATGTGTGTCTACCAGATCAGAAGTTTCACATCGGACTCTATCGGGATGGGGGGAGTTTTGAAAGGTTTTCTCTGATACCGGTTAACCAAATGAAACGAATCTTACTAGCAATATTTAGATGGTCACCTTTAATGTGTTTAATGTTTATGCCAGTCGGAATTTCAAATTGGCTGCCACCACAGAACTTAGTTTAACATAGGGCCCTTAGGGGGAAAAGTTTTAAAAGACTTTATCTCTAAAACAAGTTTATCCACTTGAAACGAAGCTTATCAATATTCATTGAATGGTGCTCTATAAAGCTAATGATTTAGTGCTAATAAGAAATTCCAACGGCCGCCAGTTTTAAAAAGGCTACTTCTCTGACACCAGTTAACACATTGAACTAAAACTTGGTTTATGCCAATCAGAAGTTCCAAATGGCCTCTACCACATGACTTTTTAACATAGGAGTTAATGGGAAACAGTTTTAAAATGCTTCTTTTGTGAAACTAGTTAACCAATTGAAACAAAACTTATCAACAATATTCATTAGATGTCCTGTATAAAGTTTATGTTTTATGCCAATCGTAAATTCAAAATGGCCGCCACCAAAGGACAACGTCTGTGGTTTTACTGCTAATACATTGTTTTGTTCATTTAAAAGCATTTGTTATTACCCCACTGCCAAATATATCAAGCTTGATTATCCCCAAACGATGTCAAATATTTCTTGCTTCTATAAGAGATTTTAAATATTTTCACAGACAAGCCAATAGCTATAGATGCACAAGCAATAAAAACAGTAATGCAAAAATCAAACCCACTCTACAATACAGTCGGTGATTGCAGACTTCTTGTCAATGCACTGTACTTTATGTCAAAATATGTTGCACAATTTTCATAAAACGTAAAATTGGAATATAAAGTGGATAGAATAAAGGATTGTTGTTGTCTTGTAAGTATCATTCAACTAAACAAGTAAACTTTCAAATAGTTGTAAAGTAACAATATTCTGGGTTTTTTGTTTATACAATTTTGATTTAATGTAAAATAAAGTAAACCAGAAGAAGCCCAGAATCGTTATCAACAATTTCAAAGCTATAATTTCTGCTATATTTTAGCGTCAGTTCTTTTTTGAAAAAGAATGCTGGAGTTTAAGAAAAGACCTGCGAACTTGTTTAAAGGAAATATTGAGAAATGTTACTATGTTTATATTTCAATTCGAACTATAACTTCTGGCAAATATTTACGGTTATGCAACGAGGTATCAACATCGAATTTTCTGTTTTAAAGACAGACAATATAAAGCGCTGAGATTATATTTAGTATTACCTTCATACATAGGATACAAGCTCTTAGCACCTGTTTGACAATTAAAATTCTAAATACCCTGAATAAGTAGCAGAATAGAATTTAAAGCCTTACAATAAATCACTTAAAAATTGATATATAAAACAAGTGCACAAATGACAAAAAGTTTGACACATTGTTTCTAGTCTATAAAGTCAACAAAGTATTTTTTTTTCAAAATCAATTTCTATAAAACCCAATGATTTGATATTCCTATGATTCAAAATTGTCCCGAAATGTCTTTCAAATGAAGAATTTTTTTAAATAGAATCACGGAAACTGAATAAATATTGCTTGACTTTTTGAATCTACCATAAAACAAATATTAATATACCCCACATTAGAGGACTTTTTAATACATCAAACTACCATTATTCACCCATAGTAAAATTGCAATGGTTTGAGATATAAAGCGCTGAGATTATATTTAGTATTACCTTCATACATAGGATACAAGCTCTTAGCACCTGTTTGACAATTAAAATTCTAAATACCCTGAATAAGTAGCAGAATAGAATTTAAAGCCTTACAATAAATCACTTAAAAATTGATATATAAAACAAGTGCACAAATGACAAAAAGTTTGACACATTGTTTCTAGTCTATAAAGTCAACAAAGTATTTTTTTTTCAAAATCAATTTCTATAAAACCCAATGATTTGATATTCCTATGATTCAAAATTGTCCCGAAATGTCTTTCAAATGAAGAATTTTTTTAAATAGAATCACGGAAACTGAATAAATATTGCTTGACTTTTTGAATCTACCATAAAACAAATATTAATATACCCCACATTAGAGGACTTTTTAATACATCAAACTACCATTATTCACCCATAGTAAAATTGCAATGGTTTGAGATATCAATACAAAATCTAATTTTGTTTCACGAGGATAAAACAAAAGAAGTTACAAGCAGTCAAAAAAACAAAACAGATAAACAACAGGAGCACGATCATCAAAAACGCGATGAACTTTGGAATAAAAATATAGTAAAGAAAGCACATAAAAGCATCTTATGACAGATTATTAACCGAAAATGAAAGAAGCAGTTGAGGTATTTTGGTGCGATTATGTTTGATATTCATATTGCGATGTCGGCCTGATTAGTTCGGTTCAACTTTCTACTGTTACGTCGCACAGTACACGACTAAGCTTAACATGGTAATCATATTCATGACATCGTTGGGCATCAATTGAGTTGTACGAGACTTCCTAGTACTTGATAAACCGGTCATGTCCACATTACAAGAAGCATAGATGATTTAATCATTCAAATGAAGCTTGTTAACATCTGAGAAACTAAAAGAGAAGGTCGACGAACAAGAATTATGCCGATGTGTATAACTGATTTTTTATACCCAGTATGCACCAGCGTATTAATTGTTACAATATAAATATTTCTCTTAAGAATTAGAAAAAATGCCTGTTTTCTAGGCTGCGTTAATAGAATGCGGTAAATATATATACACATGTATATATATGTTTCGTCATTTCCATCAGATCAAGGGAAAAAGGCTGCACTTTGACAAATACTGAAAGTGAATGCTCCAGCTTACCCCTATATGATATGATTTGTATATGATTATATTTCATATGTCTGTGATATGCAACATATAATTGTTAATTAGTAAAATAATTGAAACTTGCATTAAGATAATAATTGGGAATTGAAAATGCTAGTAGTATTATAAAATAAATTCATATATAAACCGGAATATTTCTGTAATAGTCTCCATGGTACGGTCAATATGCCTAGAGTGTAAAAATCTGCTGTGAAATAAATTCAATGTAAAAATTATGTAAATGTCGTCTGCCTTAACTATTTCATGTTGAATTTTTTTTATGTGATACAAATTGGACGTGGAATATATAGCTTTTATTATAATAAAACTGCAAAAGAAGTATTTATGGAATAACTCTAAATGTAAAGTCTTGTCTTGATAACGACGAAGTTTCCAGTATACAAATTAAGTGGTGTTCATGTACACGTGATCATACGTGTTAATGTCCTTTTTTGTCCTTATAGCTTCTTTAACACAGTTTCTAAGAACTATACTGAATAACACTAAAACGATGTCAAACGGAATATGCCACACAACATCGACACTTTATAAATGATGCATGCATTGTGTCTTCTTAAATTATAATTCGCCACGATGTAACATATAAAACCATTTAAATAAAAGTTGAGGTTTGGTGTAAAAATTCGTAGTTTTATCAATATCGCAAATTAACATATGAAATAAGATTATAGTGAAAAAATTTTTGAGACAGCGATATTAAGAAAATTTATAGATATAAGAAATTCATTTCTTAATTTCGGACAAATACAAATCTGTAAAAAGTAAAATTATTTTAAAAGAAACTTTTGGGCAAAATAAAAAAATCTGTCAACTAAACGACATCAATTTCTTACTCTACTCGCTAAGGCTCTAGTTAAATAATTTAACACGTGCCGTAAAGTCGAATTTTACTTTAATAATTAGGTCATCTAAATATAATGTTAATAGAAGAATTTCACTATCAATATCAATGTCATTGAACTGACAAACATTGCCGGACATTCCCACATCATACGGTAAATCACGAATATTCACACCTTAAATAACCTTTTGCGAGTTTAAAAGTGAAAGTTTGTATGAAATATTGATACATAGGAAATTTTTCAACTCCATGAGACCTCGTAATTAATAACAATTGTTTCTCTAGAAATTTCATTATGTATTCATTCAAAGCAATTACAGAACTAGTTAGCATAGCAGAATAGGACCAAATGAGAATGATTAGATACCTATTCACGAAGAAAATTATGATTAGATGATTAGATACAATGGCAATTTAAATCAAAGCAGCGGAAAATAAGGAATATAATAAAACATGAACCCCAACGTATGTAAAGCACAATCAACTTTAACAAGACGTGAATGATTTTAAACCACATATGGTTCCTATTGTTCTATCGTAAAGAGTTATTGGTCACACTTCGAAACAACTGATATAAATACAGGTGTTCTTGTATGATTTTTAGTGTTTGTTGCATTGGTGCTCATGAGTTATCACTGGCTTTATAATTTGATATGTTCCAATTATCCTTTTAAAATAACTTTTGTTGTTTTTAACGCAATGTCAGAATCGCAAAACATTAAAAGCAGTAGGAAATAAATCAAGCTATAGTTTACCTTTCGTTGTATGTTATACTTTCGAATGCTGAAATTAAAATTACAATGGCTTTAAATAAAGGTAAATAATTATTAAATTATTAAATATTAAATTATTTGAAATGAAATGATTTTTTTTCACACATCATGGAAAGTTCATTCTAAATTGAATTTTACCTCTCTTGTCCAATTGTTAAACATTTCTAACCGTTAAAGGTTGGCATATTTGTTGTTCAATTTTAACATTTGTTGTATGAAAACCAACTAATAAACGACAATAATTAAATGCTTACGATCTTTATTATGCCATTTGAACCAGTATAGGATGCAGATAACAGAAATTTAACAAATGTGAACTTGATAGCAATGTGAATGAGTTCTTAGCAAATGTCAGCCATCTAGTTTAAATGTTTGTTAGTTTGTCTATTTGCTTTATTCTTAGTATAATAGTACCGACTTTCTACTAACATACTTACATCACTTGAATTGAGTAAAATATTTTTCTACAGTGCACCAAACTATGTATTGGGTTGAATGCATAACGTTATTATTAGGCAACAACTGTGTGTAGAACACAAATAAAAAGTACTCGGCTGATATCACACGCCTTTCACATTAGACATCGTTTCATAACAGATTAAACAAATAAAAGTAATACATGTAGTCATACAGCAAATTACATTACAAAAAGTAATGTTTGAAAATAATATGAAATATGATATAGAAAAAAACTAAGTTTAAAGATTAAAACAAAATTGTTCTAAACAGTTTTTATAAAAGAGGAATGCAAAACAATTGTTTTACTGCAAATGTTATTGATTTTTCCAAGGAAACAAAAAAAACCAAGTTCAACAATGAGTCCTGGAATAGAAAATAATATACATTCTGAGAATAAATGAAGATTTGAATTATTCCTTATTTACACGCAGTGACAGAGTTCAAGGCGTTAGGATTGCTAGAAAAAAATATTGCCGGATGAAGATCGAGTAATTATTGAATATACTGTTTCTTTAATTGCTTATATGATATATATGTAAATTTGTTTAATATCTTATTCTTCTCTATCCTCAAGCTTGACTTAATATTAATTTATATCTATTTTTAAATTCAATTATAAAAAGTGAGGCCGGATAAGAAAATTAAATCTCAAAACGAAATACAGTGACCTTATAATTGGATTTTTCTAAACGTCAATCCTTGAATTATCGCTCTCACAACATTTAGAGATAAGCTACAGAAAAAAAATGCCGATGCAACAGAATAAGAAACATACAGCCTCATTTTAATATTAAAAAGATTTCTAACTAAAACGAATGTCATTTGGCAAAATAAATATCTATCTTTTAACATTTAACATTCCAAATGTTCCACAATCCATCCACATTTGTCCTTTCAACGTTATTTTCATGCACAATTATGTGCAATAAACATATTGTGTGTTGTTAGTGCTAACATGACGATAATTAGAGCTTTACGTGTACAAAAGATTTCAAATAGCGAGGCCCACATGTATTTATGTATTTCCCTAAAAATGATCCCTCCATGCAAAAGAAAAAAGTGTAAAAAATAAATGGGAGAAAAAATATTGCCTACACGTTAGTTAAGAGCCAATAATTCCAGTTTACAAGCTTCATACACTAGTTTAGCTAATCATTATCTTTACATTTATCAGAATCTCATACGTTCCAACCGCTGACAAAAAGGCTTCTTTCATGAAAGACTTCAGCCCATTCCAGAAAACTGTTATCTCAATTAAGTCATTGATATAACCTAACAATAAAAACGTCATATACTGAATCACTTGTTAATTAAAGTAAACTTACTATCTTCTTCTGGATCTTCAAATAACAAAATAAAAACAAAAAGCGCAGGTGTGCCCATCTCTTATCCGCTACTACACCAAACGCCACTAAATGGAATATGATAAAAATGCTACACAATATATGTCACCTTCTTATTGTACATGAATTTACACTTTGATCAGAATGATGTATTGGGAAGCAGAGGTATCAATTATTAAGCATCGGTCACAGTTTTCTAATTTTAATATAAAAGTGTTAGTTTCTTTTAGTGTTGTATCTTTACATATCCTTATATATTGTGATGAAATAAGTTTTAATCTGTAAAAAATATCTATTGTAATATCTTGATATTACCATATAACGTGCTAAATATAGCGGAAATATTGCTCAAAATTAAACAAGCATTCATTAAGAGGATCACATTGGTTCATTACATTTTTACGGCCTTCTGTGTATGTGTAGACTTTGAAAAATCTCTTTCATTGGTACATTATTCAAAATGTGCATTAAAATGTGAAATGTAGAACAGAACATAATTCGGACGTAATCAAAACATCAATTAGATAAGAGTTAAACCTTTATACTGTGTTTTCTTTATATTAATACTGTCGGCAAAATTTTGACATTGAACGAATTTATTTTGTCACTAGATATTGAATTCGAACTAATGGTATATTTAAAGTTTTCATATTTTTGTATGAAGACCTTATCACAGGAAGTATCTAGTCATGATGAATGTAGCGTGTGTCCTGAAAACATTGAAATTAAACCCAACAAACATGCCCAATACACCACATGGAGAAGGGCTGGGCAGCTCTTTGAGTCCAGCACTATGAACCCTCACATCATTATTTTCAGTTGATTTTCATTAAAATTTCCAGAAGCTATTATTATCGCCTACAAAATAATTCGGTTCTTGCTACAGTGTAAGAAAAATATCCGCATGACAATGCGGGTAAAAAAAATTATTTAAAGATTTAGATGTAATAATTTGTTGATCTATTGATATATTTTTGTGACAAGGTAATTGCATCTATACCAATATATGAGGGTCATTGCTCCCCATTAACGATCAGACAGAACCAACAAAGTCTAAATGATTCTTGAAATACCACAAGCTTTTAATGTTTAGATCGTTCCGCTTATGTATTTGTTCAAGTGTCTCCTACGTGGCCTCTTGCGGAAATACAAACATTAGCACATAGATCAGTTGTCTCTGACCTTAAACGTATATGCGTTTGCGTCGTGTTTACTTATATGTCTTTGGTTTGTTCATTGATTTTTTTCTCGAAAAAATGAAATATGGATATTGCTATAGTTCTTCAAGGTTTAAAGTTGATGTACGTGTCCATATAACGAAACCCTAAATTACACTAGCAAAGTTCTTTTCACAGCAGCATACACAAACAGGATGTATGTAAATCGTAAAATAGGAACAATGATTTGATAAAAATCTGTGACGAATACTTATTAGAATAACAAGCAATCTGTAGATTAACCAACATGATTAGTGATTTCCTTGATATTTGGAAAGAAATCTGTATTTCATTAGATTATGTTTATCATGGCTGATCAGGATTTAGACAAAGTAACAACCGCCAGTTGTATGCATTATATACCAGTTAATATTATGGTAAAGAGAAGAAATATCGAGATTGTTATCTGTTGAACACAACTGATTATTACAAACGGAGTTCAATTATTTGTAACTTGAGAAATGAGTGTTCATATACATCTTAATATTTCATTATGAATATGATCTTAGAAGAAACTTATCTCGAGAACGTTGTTATAATAAGGACAGCTATAAACGTTACAAGGTCACCCCGTTTCTTCGTGAAATATAAACAAAGAAAGCAGCACACGATTCTTTGAATGACAGAAAATCCTTTAATATCAATCAAATGACAGATGCATCTCATAGTTTTACGACACCCACACTTGTGCTGACAGCACACATAACGTTTTGACAAATCTATCATCTTATGATGACAACGGGCGTTACTTACGGCACCTACAAACTGTTGAAAGCAACACTTATTTGAGATTATCTCAGTATTTTGAAATGACAACTCGTAGTTTTATTATATTTATCAGTTTTCGATTTCATCAAATATTGCATTATAAAACAAAATTTAAGGAAACAATTTTTGTGCAATAGATATCTTTTTAGACAGTCCTGATGCAGAATAGATAAATAAATTGTCCCTAGTCCGTCAGTTGTGTGATATGTCGTGCATCTGATGACCAATTGTCTTTCTTTTTGAATTGAATCTGAGATTTTATGAACTACTTCTAGGAAGCTGAGATTCCCAGTTGTAAAAAATCTACATAACTTTATATATAACGTCAATATTACAAATTGACAACAAGTTCATCTTTAGAACGCGAATAATCCTTCGATATATACAGGGGCATGGGATAACACAAAATTCTGCTTGATGTCAACTATTTGGTTCTTACTATCAACAAACTGACACATGTCCATCAACACGGGTACATGTATAAAAGTGTGAAATAACTATTCTTTTTAACCAACTAGACAAATAAAGTAGTGACACAAAATTCATGTTAAAGCTGTTTAACTTAACATTACAAGAAAACTTATAGTTTAACTCCATTTAAGTATAGGACAAATTTTAAAAAGGTAAACTGAAACAAATTAAGTATTACTTAAAATGATATTAGAGTGATATTATAAAATAAATAAAATTTTGCGAGAATACTGACTTTTGATTGGCTGGAAAATATGTTATAATGTGCAAAACGGAAATTTTGTTATCCCTCGATGGAGAAAATATTTTTTGTAGTTAATCCTTAAAAATAGCAAAGGAACCCGACCCAACAACAAGAGCCGAAAGTAAAGGGACAATTACAAATCTGGATATAGTCAAACATATACAACGCAAAACCAGAAATTATCTACATGTATGTTGCAAATAGTTAAAGCGGAAACACTCTATTACTGTATGTAAGCACAGATTAAACTTAATGCATCCGAAACTTTAATAGGGTAATTATATTTAATAAACCAATGAATAGTGATTTCATCTGACCGAAAGAATTGCTTGCAAAACTGACCGTTTTCGTCACTTGATATTATATTTATGATGGTCAGATACAACATAATGAAACTAATGAGTTATATTATCTGATGTTTATTTCATAAATAAAATGTGTAAGTTCAAAAGGGTGAACATGTTGCAAAACTTGTAATTACAAGTCGTGAAATCAATACATTCAATTCGATCAAAAACCTACACAAATATAATAAATCGCAATTATTTCATGCCTGTACAATAATTACAGAGGTCATCTTTTTTGCATCGGAGTACCCTAAAAAAACTCCGAAAAATGGCAATCCTTGTCAATTGATTGCAGTCCATTTGTAAGGGAATAGAGTTAATATGAATTTCATTACAAGAAAATAAAGACATATTTAGGAACGTGTTAACATTTATTAAAGGGTCAAAAAGATTCATGATAGTATAATCCACAAACACACACAATATGTTACAATATGTTTATGTTTATGCTTTCGTTACTTAATTCTTACCTTTTAAAAATGTATATACTGATTCTTTTTTTAGCATGCTCAACATATATTATTATAAAATATTTGCTATTGTCGGAGAAGACTTCATAAGTTTGTTTAACTTGTGTCTTATCCATTTTGCTGATTTTTTTTCAAATAAAATATGTTTAAACTAATATGAATTTTAACTGTAAATCGTGTTACGAACAATGAAAGTGTGTTTAACATTTATTCCTGTCACACTGGAGTGAAAATGTTTTTAACAATCAAACGACAGCAAGAAACAATTATTTGCTGATACTTATAATTAAATAGTCTACATCTTGAGAATTTTCTTAATTGCTTTTCACAGATAACATAGAAGTTAATTTATGTGCTTCATGTGTAAAAGTGACCGCGCGATTCTATTTAAACAACAGTCTGTGATGAATTGACCTATTATTAAAAAGTAAACGATTTTTTTAAACGTAGGACTGACGCTTTATGTACTGTATACATTGTGTTTAACGAATTTAATCAGATGGTAGAAAGTGGTACAAAAACTTCTTTTAACCAAATGACTAAATGTGCCTTGATTTAAATCGTTTGAGTATTTACATGTAAATGTAATGTCATCAAAGATACCATGGTTTATAGAATTTACTACTCCAGACGCGCGTTTCGTCTAATCGAGACTCATCAGTGGCGCTCAAACCCAAAAATATTTAAAATCGAAACGGTTAAGATGCTGTAGAGCTTTCACCAAAATACCAAAACGTTATGCCAAATCCGGCAAAGTTTTCATTAAATTTCTAACGTACTGTCGTGTACCCTTTTTAGAAATATAATGTACTTATACGTAT
Source organism: Limnoperna fortunei (assembly GCA_944474755.1). Classification (NCBI taxonomy): domain Eukaryota; kingdom Metazoa; phylum Mollusca; class Bivalvia; order Mytilida; family Modiolidae; genus Limnoperna; species Limnoperna fortunei. Next base: position 46,096,669 of record OX104116.1, read on the forward strand.
AGTGAAAAACAAAATAATGCGAATCCAACAAATTAACAATTATATAAAAAGTATCTTTCAATATTTACTTAATAAGACTTCATGAGATTTTATATAAGAGTAAGTTTTGTTGAAAAATAAAATATTTACAATATTGTCTACATTGTGACCTGGTTGATTGAAGGATAACGATCAAAAATAATCCGTGGAATTTCCGTTAACATAACGTTATCTACACAAGGTTTAGCTCAAACTATCCCTTGGATTCCGTGAAGGTTTTCATTCAGTTATTGTAAATAGGTCTGATTTGCATATTCAGCAAAATCTACAAATCATGAATTAGTCTTTTTTCATTTAAGTAAGGATAGGCATCGGCGTTTAAGGGTGTAATACAATGTTGGTGAGTACACTTACAAGATTCGTACCAAGTTTATTGCGAACTAACCCATTGTATTAGGGGAAAAATGTTAAATATTTTGATGATTTTTAAAAATCTTTTTATATAAGTAAAATTAATTTGAATATGCTATTCATTTGTCAGAAAAAACCGAAACAAATGTATGTAAAGTAACTCCGGTTCTTGAGTTTACACATTAATTTCCTAAAAACATTTAAGCATAATCAGATATTTGGGACATTTTCTGTTTGCGGATAGTGCAGTCTGCCTGCAGTGAGACTCGAACCCGCAACGTCAGTGTTGACAGACCACGTGATCAATAGTAGATGACAATATATGCAATTTATAATTATAAGGAAACGGATTTTAATAAGCATGTTGCTTTTTCCGAATCCTTTTGTTTAAATGTTCCACTTTCTTAAATTGTAAAATTGTGTGACGTACTTGAACATTTATTAAATAAAATATTGTTAACACTAATAGTAGATGACTAACTACCGGATAACCACTCGGCATCACGTGTAGGGGAATATATTGTGTAAACTTTAACTATTACACATAAAAGCGTGTTACGAACAAGGAAAGTGTGTTCAACATTTATTCCTTTAGCAATAGAGTGATTGTCTGCAGTTATTTATTTTAATTGCACATTTGGAATTCGAAATATATTTGTCTTTCATTTCGTTCTATAATGAATTTTAAAGGGACGGTTGTCGTTTCACAGTTAAAAAAACATGTTCACTTGTTGCCGTCATTCTGCTATGTTGTTTACTACTGTCGAGCGAGCATCTACACTTTGAGGCTGTTACTCCTTTAATTTTGGCGCACTATGACAATCATTTTCAGTACAATGGACAATTAATTGCTTGACTTAAAAACAACTAGAGCATAGAATTTGCAGTTAATGTTTCTTTAATGTTCCTCCACCTTGTAAAAATATATAATTAATTACAATTGTGCGTGCTACATTGCATTACTACCCCAGAGACGTTGGCACTAAAAAAATAATTATAAAAGGCTATAAGTAAGAAATAAATCAATCACTGCAAGTTACATAAGGTGTCGAGGTAATTTATGTAATGTTCGTGTGCGACACATATCCATAAATGTAGTGTAGTCGAAAGAGTTTTAAATGTGGTTTTACTGTGTTGAGGTTTTCGCGCTTTCAAGAGTAGACATCGCTTTTAAGGGTCCTTTTTAATAAACATTAGGCTGAGTATCTTCACAATACACAAAACCACGGATGTTCTTCTTCTTAATTAGGATAAGCTTGAAATCTTTATCTATATTACTCTGGCCTTGCATAATAATAAAGTTCATAACTCTGTATGTATAATTTATTGGTAAAAATGAAGTTGACAGACGACAGACGGACAAAACATGTTCTACAACTACAGAAGCTGCAGAAAAATAGATTTGAATTTACACGAATGGATAATTTAAAGGCTGCGATATTTCTTGATAGCGAATTGATAACAAAATAGCGATACATTTATTTATAAAGTAAAGTAACAATTACAGTACTTAAGATTTAAAACGCAACACTTTTAGCAATCCGTCAGCGATCCGTCAGCGTTCCAAAATCCGTCAGCAATCAGTTATCAATCAGTCAGATCAGTCAAATCGTTCCCAATCCGTCCATCGGTCAAATTGACGGATTTGGAACGATTTTAATGATCTGACGGATTGATTGGACTGATCTCTTCATGCAGTCCATTCAACCTCCGGTGAATTAATTAAATATTTCGAAATGTGAAAATTCGTTTCACTCGCAAATATTAGTTTTAAAATGGCAACTGTAATTTCTCATTTATGGCTCGTTTTACCTAAAAATGAGGCTGACATAAGTCTAAAAATGACTTAAATAGAAATCCACCCAATCTATAACTAATGCATCTGTGACGGGAATATAAACATCACATAGTGTCATTTTACAAAAAAAAATTTAAAAAAACTAAAAGCAATAAATTAAAAAAATACGCACAATGAGTTCAAAAAATACTTGCAAAACGTACCTCTCGTATTTGTCTTTAAAAGCGGAAAAAGTGAGAAAGACGAAAAACGAGAAGGCGGAATCATAATTTTTTTCTCACTTCGCGAGTTAGCGTTAGCATTATTTGTATGTTTGTTTGTTTGAAGTTTATTTAACACCATTTTCAAAACTTATATACGATACATAAGATAGTGTCGAGTATGTATACGGAGGAGCTGGAGTATCCAGCTAAACCGACGACTTTCGACAGGAAAACTGGTACTCTTTTCAAATTTAGGGATGAGTCGACCACACCCTCTCGCTGCAAGAGTCATACAGACAACCTCGGTGATCAATAGTAGATTACTGCTACCTTAACAACCAAGGTCGAGTTTTTTTATTATAAATACTTTAAAAGATCATTTGTCGCAGTTTGATCAAAGCTTTCTTTCTATGCCACAATTCCAAAGAATTCCTGGAATAAAGAATACTAAAAAAGGTTTACGACAGAAGCGAAAACATTATATATCTTACTCACTATTTCATTGTGTCACGTGGAATTATGAGAATTAAATCTTATTTTAATAAAGAATAACAACTAAACATGCTCGTATATAGATACTTATGAGTTCAAGATGCGAAAATGTAAACGTTAGATGAAATTCAATTCTGCTGTTCGCATTTTTCCCATAGTTGACGTTCATGGAAAATCATCCTCACAAGTCAGGGTTTCTGTATCCACATGTCATAATACGGAAACGCCTGGCCGCGGATCATAGTGAGTGACGTGTTAAGAGAGTGCCACGCTCCTTGCACGATAAAGGTCCTAGTTGTAGATTTATGTACTAAAACATATAAACTGCTGAGGTGTTTGAAGAATAGTAAACATCAAAATATACACTCATAATAAAACAATCATTTTATTTGTTTTTACTTCACTATATAAATGAAAAATCGATGTCAAATTCACATTTACTTACCAAAAGTTGAGGATTTTCATGCTGAAAGATTGTTGTCAACCAATGAGACGATATTTTGACATTATTATTTAGACACTCGAAATCATTTTGATTATGAATCATGAATGAGTTAAACTAGAGGTAATTTGTGATTTATTAATTAATTTATTACTCCAAATGTACTGCAAAAACTCTGTTAGCTGGAATAGTTTTATCTGATTTTATCGACGTCATTCATAAAGGAACTTTCGCAGAGAACGTTACGCTAAAACCGTCGTTTAAACAAAACTTTGAAAATATTTATCAAACGCAAAATACCCGGAAATGGACGGCTTATTTCATCACTCATTTGTTCGATGTAATGATTGAAGGTTTTCAGAATTATCGGTAACATAACAGTATTTTTGTAATAAGAGGTGCGATCGCATCCACAAAACCATTCCCCTTCGAATGGCTCAGATTGGAAATTCATGAGAGAAGTATCAGCATCACCACACAGAACTCAGTATAACAGTCTGGAGATTTATTTATATAAATTTTTGTTTACACGTCTTGATCTAAAGGGATAATGATTTTCTCAAACGTACAGTGAAATGCTTGATACCGAGGCTGTGCTTATCTCAACGTGAATTAGACACCCCTCTTTTACAACATGCATGCGGCCAATTCTAAATAAATTATTTTGTTTTATAGATAAACAAAATTCATTGTTAATCTAGAGGAACTTTAGTTGACAACCTGTTTAAAGCAGATAATGGTGTTAATCCGTTTGAATCGCAATTAGTCAAAATTACACGTTTACATTAAACTGTAACAACAAGAATTTTTTTCATATGCCATTCTCTTCTGGGACTCGTATAACTAAGAGATTAATAGGTTCCTAATATAGGTTCATGCGGAACTTGTTTGTCACAAGTCATGGTGTGTAAATCATAGTTCTCTTTAACACGCAGACAGCAAATGATGCATGCATTCGGGTTACTTATTATTTATGATAATATTTTCTATTTGGATTATTTGCAAAATATGAGACAAATCCCTGAACGATAGTCCTTTCTGTAAATTCTCTTTATACACGTTTTTAACATGAAAAATTAAAATAAATGATATTTATCTTTTAAATCGGCAACTGGAAATATTTATTCATGATAATATTTTATATTTGGATTATTTGCATAATAGGAGACAAATCCTAAAACGATAGTCCTTTCTGTAAATTCTCTTTATACACGTTTGTAATATGAAAAATTAAAAGAAATGATTGTTGAACTTATCTTTTAAATCTGCAACTGGAAATATAATTGTGCTTTAAGAATAAATTTACTGGAATACAAGGAAAATGTTCATTACCTCATAAATAAATATTGCTCATTTACATAGGTTTCAAATTAAAGTGCAAAGTTCTTTCTATGGATTGTATATTCAGGGAACATGTTTACGTGTAGCCCCGTGCGGGATCCGGGTGGCTAAAAGAATAGACCGCAGTCGCGCTAGCTTGTCGTAAAAGGCGACTAAATAGCGCCCAGTACCCTGACCGGCGTGTCAGGTCGGTTTGCCTAAAGACCGACTGGGATGTGTGCCCCAGGTGGTTGAATGGGGTACCCCTGGCAAGCTGGGGTTGTCAGGCCATAATACGGAAAACCTGACCGCAAACCATATTAGTGCACCGTGTTGGGAAAAATGCCACGTTCCTCGCACGTTAAAGAACGCTGCTGTAGTATTCGATATGAGTAGGGATTTCGATCCCGCTACAGGAGGCTAAATTGCCCGACCCTATCCATCCTCCCATTTGACAGTGGCAATCTAAAATCCGTTACCCCTATTTTTCCTTGTGTCCCATCCCATTTTCATTCATCATCATTTCATGTTCATTGTATCATCCATTTCATGTTCATCGCCTGAATATAGCTGAAATATTGCTGCTCGGGCGTTAAACACCATTAATCAATCAATCAATCAATCATGTTTACTTGTATCATTTCGTAAAATTTATAAAGTAGCGTGATTCATGATGAGCAATGTAGAATGAATAGTGTTTCTCGTTATTCAAAACAGAATTTTACTCGGTATACTGTTCTTATCACGGCTTCCTAGAATTATTGAACCGATGGTTTTATCAAGAGAACGACAAAACTATATTTGTTCCAATTGTTCCGTAAATATCTTAGAAAACAATTAAGGGATATTAAAGGTTTGTCCACCACTAGTTGGTTAGGTAACATTCCTTTTATTTTTGGTGTCTAAAATTAAATTTGTACAAATTTAATTTCGTTCGAATTTCCTTTTGTGTCAAACTAGAAGAAATCTCGAAAAATGACAGGGTACCTTCTTAACAGAACAGAACATTACAAAATGAGGATTGTGGGTATATGTAAACAATTAACTTTCATCTGAGTCATTTTCGAATCAAATCATTTGAAAAGACTACCTCGAAATAAGAGTTTATAGTGAATGTTCTATGCAAAATCTTGAAAATTGATGACTGCTCGCGGGAAGTAATGCAAACAATCAATCAATCAATCAATCAATCAATCAATCAATCAATCAATCAACCAATCAATCAATCAATCAATAAATAAAATAAGTTATTATTCAAATTGAAGAACGATCTTTTAAAGGGCGAGTTCTGTTTCATAAATGTGATTGTAATGACATTGTTTTAACCGATCTTTAAAAAACTAAAGCAAAAATGAAGTTTCTTTCAAAAGATAACTATTTCGTACAATAAAACGTGTCTATGTGTAACATATTTTTACACTAAACTGCAGTATTCGCAGACTCTTATCCAGCGTTTTGGGGGCTTAGGTGGCTGAATACTTGGTCATCTACTTTTGATCACATGCCTGACAAAGGTTGCGGATTTTTTTATTACTGCTCGACTCCAACTTAATTGACAAGGATTGTCGGTTTTAACCTGTACTCAGGCTTCCTCTAACTCCACCCCCCCCCCCCTTAAAAACCGGAAGCTCTGAAATAACTGAAATTTTGATGCAAAGCATAAACAATCAAAAGTAACTGTAATGGTACTTTTTAACTATTTTAATTGTAAAAAAAAATCTTGCGACAAGAATCGCTGTGTATTTTACAATATGTTAAACTTTATGTTTAGTCAACAATGTGTTTTGATTGACAATGCTTGGTTAACAGTTCAACAATTGTTTATACATAACAGTTTGATAATTTAATTTAAAAATGTTGTAAACTAAATTTAAACATGCAGGCATACATTTAAGTAACTTGTGTCTTTTCTAGCTGCATGTAAAAATGATGTCTGTCAAAAAGAGGCCATGCCCTTTGCTAACCGTGCAATAAATTTGTTACTGAGTTGGGGGACGGGTCGGCCTAATATTTACAAAAAATATACCCTTGACAGGTCACAGAAAATAAAATAAGCCGAAATTACGAATCGAGAATAAAATAAATAAATAAAAAAGATCAATAATGGATTACGAAAATTAAACATTTATCTCGTCGCTAATGATCTGCCTTAAATTGAAAGTTTTTTCGAAGGTTAATAGGGATTACTCGCAGAGATGTCCTGCATTAAATAAATTTGCTTTATTATGTAATATAAAGAAAATAGTTGTTTTTTGGTTTTGTTATATTATTATTTTACTTTTTTTTCTTGAACGAGACTTTTGTATTTACTATTCTTCGAATACTAGCGTTTATTGTATTATAAATTTATATATAATATAAGAATAACGCAGGATTCGTTTCATATAATTATGAAGATATACGTATCCGTCAATAAACTGACCGATTTATGCACCGATTGCACTGATCGCTGACGGTTACCAAGGTAATAATGTATAAATACTTTTTGACGGATGTAATCCCAATCAATCAGTCAGCGATCCGTCAGCGTTCCAAAATCCGTCAGCAATCAGTTATAAATCAGTCAAAGTGTTGCGTTTGCGGTAGCAAGTACTGTAAACACGACGTGCTTGAACTAGCACATATAATAAACACACACCTAAATTAAAATACCACACGCCCCCCCCCCATTTGACCCCGATATCCGAACTTTATCCAGTATGTGCCGAGATTAAAACAACTTAATAATCCATTCACAGCTACATGTACATAGCTACATAGTAAACATCAATTAAGGATTAATTACAAAAAATATTTTCTCCATCGAGGGATAACAGAATTTCCGTTTTGCAAATTGTATAATCCGCGTAGCAATAGTAATTTGTTTTCTGTTATCTTAAAGAAAATATTTTCCAGCCAATCAAAAGTCAGTATTATCGCAAAAATTATTAATATTGTGATAACTCTTCAGTTCACTACAAGTCATGGCCCGGTGGAGTGCATTTTTTTTATTATTTCATATTTTACCCATTTTTTTACGAAAATCCAGTAAACAATTTAGTTACGATAACCTGTCCATGTTTTATACTATGCCTCTGTTAATTACTTGTTACCAAACGTCCTTGACTTTTGCGACTGGAATTTCACATAGTAAGATAGCCATTTTTGTTTCTTAAGGACCTTGCATTGTTTTCAAACGTTCGTCTGCTTTGATGTTCAATGGTATTCGTACAAACCGCGAGACTTTCCAGCGTTAGCTGCAGACGACATTACCCGAAGGATTTCAAATAGACAAAAATCGATTGTTTTAAACGTGCACTTCCGTCTAATTGCGGTCGAATTTTACTATGGAAAATCGCCCTATCATAAGGAAAAACAACCGCTAAATTTTTAAACGCTGAATATCTAGAGGAAATAATTGTTTATTTCAAAAAGTTCCTATATCTTGATCTATAAATGGAGTATAAGCTGGACCATACGCGGTAAGCAGTTTTCATTTGTCACACAAAAACCCCATCACTAAAACGTTTACTTGTACTATAGATAACTATCCCAAGCTAGCATTTTTAACAATAAAGTATTGGCAGCTTTTAGAGCTTCAATTAAACGAATACGTGGAAGATTGCATAATTACTCCCCGAAGCTCATAAGTCGGCAAAGTCGGACATGAAAATTACTAATAATAAGCGCAAAAACGAATGCGCCAGATAGTACGATGGATTGGGTTTTCTACAGCAATTTGTATGAATATGTCTGAACGTAAATAATTACAAGGCGAATTATATTTTCTGTAAATGTACTAGACGCAGAATAGCTTCTGGTAACTTTGATTATATATATAACAAGCTTTTGGAAACTAAAGTTCATTGTAACAGAACATCCTTTGCAATATAAGTGTTAGTTATAAAAATATTAATTTAATAAATTTTTTGTTTAATTACGGCAAAATGCAAAACAGTCTATAAAAAGCAGTACACCGTAATATAAAATCGCCTGTTAGAGGGCGTCTCCTTTAGCTCAATAAAGGGTAGAAGTACATTGTGAGATATACTGAATTCGAGCACAGCAGAGGAATAAAACAAATGCTGCAAAATACTCAACCGTTACGACAAATCTATCTACGATTACTCTTATAACGTTATTACGATAAAAACAATCAAATTTAACTAAATCTAGATCACAAAGAACAAATTGTTGTTTATTCAGCAAGACATTGATATACAATCTTAATATTCCTGATTATAGCGATTATCTTCAGCAGATCTTTTTATGGCCCATTCGTGGTAGTTAGATTTCTTTATCAGAGAATAAATGTCTTTCTTCGCATTTAAGTGCAGAGATTAAGATTTTAACAGTCCTGATACAAGTTCTTTCATTTTCATAGTAAAAAACGTTTAGTTCTAAGGTGCAGAAATAATAATTAAGATGCTACTACGTAATTGCGCAATAAAAACGCTGAGATTCAAACTGTTGCAAAGTGGACAACCCAGATCTTAAGAATATTTTAGGTCGACTGAGTGATTTGTCGTATTTTGAAAACATATTGAAATATTTGCACAAAAATGCAAACACATATTATGCTAATGCGCCAATCGTGATGATAAGTTAAAACAGAAGTAAGCAATGCGATAAATATCATTGTATTGAAGTTCCAGGTTTAGTTGATGTGCCAAACCTTTTGAAAGATTTAAGTGACCAAACATTTTTAAAAGTTTTGTGACAAGCTCATCACTTTTATGAAGGATAGGAAAAAATGCTGCTTGAATTTTGACATTTCCCTGGACAGTGGAATGAGTAACTTGACAGGTGCTAGTGCTTACTCGTCTGAAACAGCAAATGTCGACCGGGCAGACATAAAATAGTATGTAAATAGAAATTTATTTATAAATTTCAGTAAGATATGCTATCCATCAAATAATTAGAGGGTGGTTAAAATGGAAAACTAGTCTGTTTTGATAGATGTAAAAAGTTGTTTTGTTTGTTTGTTTGTTTGTTTGTTTTACGTTACTATTACAATTTTTCAGTTTTATCATGGGATATAGGAAGCCAGGATACTCAGTAGGTACTTCCGACTAATGGCATGCATATTTGCAATTCTGTCATTATTGTTGTAGTCGAGCACACCTTGCCTTGCACGAAGTTAGACCAGAACTTACAACCTCGGTGTTGTCTCGATGTTAATCAATATTGATTTACAAAGTGCCCAGATAACTTGACTACAGATGCTCTGTACAAGTTGTAGCAACAAAATCTATGTACAGACTTAGTATCAACAATGCCATGCCCGCGTTGGTCAATTTTGTACTTGATTCAGTTGTTAACGGCTATACCAGAATGATCCATAATAAAGCAGCGACAAGCTTTAAAAACTCTCAACCAGTAATATAAGACGTAGGGATATTCGGAACAAGCAGAAATTGTTTAAGGTAGAACTGCTGTGCTCAGTAAAAGTTTTAGGTAGAGATGATCAAACTTGGACAGCAACCCTGGAGTAGTACTGCTCTAAACTGTTCAAAGTCGACCTGCTTTAAATCAATATTCTTAAATCCTCTTTAATTTTGGGCCAAAATGCCGTCGATTAAAGTTAACATGTTATCTACGTACGTACATGTTAAACAAAGAATATTCAAGTGGCAGCGAGAACAGAATTTTTATCAAAAAGTAAAATATTTTGGATTGAATCTGGGGTAGAGCATCTGTAAGCGAATCTGGGTAGATCTAAAAAGTTGCCCTAAACTGGTCTTGGTCTAACCGTTCTAGAGAGGTTGGGGCAGCAGGTCTAATGACTATTCTTTTGCTATTTTTGTCAAAGTTTGTGTCTACATCTGCATTCAACTGAACATTAAAAGAAAGGCATTGGAACCATTTTAAAATTGCTTATCTAGAAGTGCAAAGTTTTGCAAGCAAATGAAGGAAAACTTATGCATCCCCAGGACAATTTTAAGCTGAGAAAAAGCTATCTTAAAGTATGATTGCAGCGGTATAATTTTTAATCAAAAAGCTTGATAATAGCCGATTTAAAGTTGAATAAAGTTTAGTATAGTTTAAGTTGGATAAAAGTGGAGTTAAAGCGTTGCTAATTATGTAGGTTAAAATTAAGCGGTAATTATGCATGTCGCTTAAATACTGCTTTTTACAACAGCGGATTCTATGCAGATAATAAGCGGCATTTAAGTTACGCTGTGATAAAAAAAGGGACGCTTTAAAATTGTCTGGGTCAATGAGGTTTGCAAGTACGAATATTAAAATGATAGATTAACATGAACCTATAAGTATATAAACTTATGTAATTCAAAAAAAGTATATCATATGATTTAATTATCGTTTTTATTGTATATCAGCATACAAAAACAGGAAAAAGATGTCATCAATAGTAAGATACAATTCGAAAACATGTATTAAAACAGCTTTAGGTGATTTTTCGTGTTAGGTTACAGATTACAAAGCAAAGGTTATACAGGCCATCACTTTTGTTGTTCTACAAAATAGACAAAAAGATAATGTAATGTAACCTCGGCGACAATATGGTTGTACAGTGTTTTACAATGATATTTAAGTGTGTAAACATAGTTCCTTTCATGTCTAAATTAATTAACTCTATTAACTAAACTTTCTCTGGTAAATAAACTTTACCTAACTAAACCGCAATCAGCTACAATACGAACTGGTTTCTTATAGATGCTCACGCCATGCATACAGAGAACGAGAATATTATCAGCAAATATAAGGTTTGTTTGAACTCTGTTGGGCATTTAACGCCTTTTTAAAAACCAGTACAAATATATACTTTTATCGTTTTTGCCTTCGTACGGATTTTGTTTTTATCCTTCAACCGCACTTGTTTTACTAAGAAAAAAAACCAATATAAAATAGCATTTCAAGCAAATTTCAGTGTTGAACATTTTGGCGCGTTATTTGTTAAAATTTGGGATTCTAGCAATTCTTTATTTATTTGTTATTTTGAAAGCTTTAGTTTGGACTTTTTAAAATTGAGTTCGTGTGTTAATTTATGTGTACATGTATTTGAAATGATAGAAAACTGAAGAGCACAAAGATGACATTTCACGCCATAATGTCCAATTTATAACCGGCTAAGTGCATCAATTTTAGTGTCATATGCGTACATAATTGAAAAATTATTGCCTTGACGCGTAATTAAATCTGTAAAATGCGAAATTTACAATACTCATTGGTGCATTTTAGATGTTCGTTTTATTACTCACTGTCTCCTTTATGATGTTTATTAACTTAATTAAACAGTGATGTATTTTGACGCCAAGCTTCGGACACGTGAGCTCATTATCTAATGACATGTATATCTAAAGACATCTTTGTCAAAGTGATTTTTTCCGTTGTTCAGTTTTCTCATTGCACATTTTGACTTTTCAAAATCTTAGGAAAGATTACTGTATATGCTTATATATGTAAGCATTACGTGAGAAACGTGATGTGGTATTTTTAAGCTAATCAACAACAATAATATTTCTACACTTAAATATATTCGATTTTACAAAACAGATAACTATTGCAATTTGATCTCTTCTAAAACGTTAAGCCTATTAATTGGACAAAATCGTCAAAACGTATATGTAATACAGCTCTATCAAATGCACGTTTGCCATGCTCAGTAAGGCGTATTTGGTTTTTAATTTATGACTCGCTGTTTCACGCCATTAAGATAATGAAATATCATTACATGTGTTATTTGAATAATAATAAACAAATTGATACTTGTTTTGCGACAATAAAAGATGTCTAAGTTTATAGCAGTTTCAATTGTCTCCCTTAGGAACTTTAAGTGAATATTATGGCGATAGCAAAAATGTTTGCACCATTAATATATGAAATTGTCATGTTTGCAAATAGCAGTTACATAGAATATATGTATGTGTCATTCTCACTATGTCAAGTTAAAGCCTAAGATGGAGTACGAGAGCGTTCTGTTCAATTATTTGTCATTACTCTAACCGATTAAAATCAATACAATACTGTGAATTCGAGATATAAGAAAGGATTAAACATCTTACATTATCAATGGTATGCAAATGAAGGAAATTACAACTGATTTATCTTAAGTTCCTAGGTAAAATAGATATACAATCTAATGCAAGTCCCATGGCTTGAAAAAAAAAAGAAACGGATGGTGTGTCGTTATTTGTGCCGTTCTTCTTTGTTACCAAATGTGCCACAGTCATTTTATCTCATTTGTTTAGGGTTTGATAACAGATATGACTTTATCCAATAGTAGTATACCAGACGTACTAAGCATTGGCATTTGTCAATTGTAACTGCATTAGTGGGTACAATATACAGTAGTACGCCAAATAACAAGTAAACACATTAAATTGACAAAGACTCACAATATAAAGAAAAGACAAAAATTGTCAAGACAATAAAGAAAAACTCTTTTACCTAAAAGTATCTGCCCTAAGTACTAAAACTAGCCGATCCAAAATTGTATGGGTTGCAGATTTTTTGCATAAATTCATCAATTGCATGTTGAAAAAACTTTTCATGTTTATGTTTTGTATTTAAATTTGAACATTAACATTTTTCGAATTCTTGCTTCAGTGTTAAAAAAAGAAGACAACAGTATGGGGTATGTACATGTAGTTGATATAGGATTTTACTTTCGCACGACGCAAATCTCATATAAAGTAACTTTGTTTTAAAGGTGTATTATATTTCTCATTTTAGACTTTCATTTTATTATGGTTAAACTATTACTTCTGCGTGTGTTATCAATATTGAAAAAAACACTTCTGCACATTAAAGTGTGTAGAATAGTTTTAATGTCGACTTCATCTTACCGTTTTGCGCGAAAACAGTTTACTCGTCGGAATTGAAAGGCTAACCCGATAATAAATAATAGTATAGAATATGGCGAAGCAGACCTAAAGCTATTTACTGTAATTAAGGACAGAATCACAACATCTTTTTCTGTTAGTCTGCAGGCAAGATATATCCCGAATCTAATTAGTGCAACACATTACTTTGAAAATCGATACAAAAACAATTACAAAAAGACAAGTATATTTTCCGTTAAGGATTTACTTGTGGCTTCACTACTATTTGAGATGCCGATTCCGTTTTTTGGAAAGCTTCATTCATTTTCATGATTATACAATTCTTCTGCATTTGGACGAACACGATTTAACAAAAGTAAGTTTTAAGGATTATATCCTGCAACGAGGACCACCTAATGAATGTTTTTGTTTATACTGGCAATAATACTTTAAGTTTACTTAAATTTTTTATTTGATTTTGTGAGGATATTCCATTTTAATAAAAATAGGTACACGTTTGTCCTTTGTATAACATTTGTTACACGACAATTCAAAACCTAGCCACGGGAAATTTTCAATTTTAGTACATATTTTGAATAACACCCTTTAAGTTTTATTTTGTCATTATATAACGAAATTTGATGAATGTTTCGCACTTAATAATGATTTTGTATGTAATGAATAATCACATTTCCATCCCCATCAATCGTATGGAAACAAATATTATGATGAGTGAATTTTCTACTTTATCTTAATTTTATTTGCATGTAACAAAACAAAACAATGATTGAAACGTGTTAAAATGTTTTTCGTCATAATATACAATAATATTTCAAGGCAACTGAACACTTGCTTTTGTCAGAACCATTATAGAGAAAACAAATGAATCAATAGAGGTAATCACCCCCATTTTCTAGATGTTCTATTTAGCCTAAAGAATCCAAAAAGATTAATATAATTGCTAACGTAATGTTGTAAGAGATTTTACTTTTTTCAAGATTTATATCAACATCCCCAGGAAGAATAATGCATATAAAAATCAATATATTTTTCTGGAAACATTTTCTAAAGTGCTAAATCAGTCATTAGATATTGTCTTATAATGGTGTTTATGTCATTTTATTTGTAGATGAATTATTGAACTGAAGGAAGGACGTTAAAACATTATTGGAAATAGAACAGATCATCTTATGAAAAAATTTGATACTAAAAATGTTATTTCATTTATGACTTACTGTTGTATTTCTCTGACCTTTTCTTATATATTTTAACAATATCACTTGTGAGAGTTGCAATCAAAAATGGGTTTGGGACCATACTGAGAGGGTTTTCAGTGCCTGATCCAAAGAGATGCCAGTGTGTCACGTCATCGAGGGCAAGATACGCACTCTAGTTCAGGTGTTGTCCGTCATAAAAGGGGAATACTAAATGCTGACTAAGTTGGGTTAGTTTTTACACAGCGTCACCACCCTGCAAGATAAAGACCTATTTGTTCCTTTCGAAAAGGCGAAGGCGCTAGAAAAGACTTAAATTTCCGCCCCAGCTTAATACTCTTAATGTTTTCAGAGGTAACTAGAACTCTTCTCTCCATTCCATTTCCCGATTGGATTTATTGTTTTCTTTTTTGTTCTTCATAGAGCTGTAATACGACACACTGGAAGTTAAGACATCATTTAATCCATTATATGCATTTAGATTTGTATCTTGAAGGAATTTTATAGATACTTCCAAAGCTAGGTAGTTTGCAAATTATTATGAAAGCAGCAATTTTATAGTTTTTTTAACATCCACTCATTGCTAAAATACTAGCAGCTGTCCACAGTAACGACTCGTACATGTAACAAGTATATTACACCAACCAGGCTAGTTCTTAATCTTTAAATGTTTTATGCTAGTCCGGAAGGAGTGCCTATATCAGTTGTAATCTCACAGAGAAGCAAAGCACTTATCCCAAATAGTCCAATAGATAAGCATGCGGTTTCGCAATTGCGATATACTCATGTTGTGATTCGGGCTTATTTATACACGCCATTATGTATATGAGCTCATATTATTTCCTTGTTAACAATTTTAATGATTTTTGCAATAAACTTATTTGGTTGAAACAAAACTATGAAAACAATTTATTTAAAACTATTGTTTAAGTCAGCATCAAATTTCTGACAAATGCTTCATAGAGCATACTGTGCTAAATGGACTGTCCCATGCTTTTATGGTAATACAAGTATTGATTACACTGATAATCTGTCGCATGTGAACGATATCAATCAATTGTTAAATTTAATAAAATTAGTGTCTGATCATCGCTGTTGTAAAACGGACCCAAAGGTCCGATATTTGATATTGATAGTATCAATACATCATAAAAATTCTGTTTAGGTGACATTTGACGATAACATCAAGTTTTTTGGCGAAATATGCAATTTTAGTATTGATAAGGCATCAATTTATGTTAATAAGTTATTTTTTTCCTTGCAAGAGGAGCATGTTACCATGTTTAACATGACTGAATTCGGGTAATATTTATGGATTATGAACTTCAGGTTTGAGAAATAGATCCATAGACGTCAAAATGTATAGTTAGTAGCAGCATTTGCTGTCCAACTAGGCAAGAACAACAAGGTCTTTGGTACAACGTCGTTGATTCTGCACTAATGAATGACCTAAATCCGAATTAAAAGACGAGGATGCTAGGAGATGCCCTACTTCCCTCCATAAGAAATATGTTTTGTCGTTGCAGACAAGGCTTCTGACAACATTGTGTTTGTATGTAAGTCACAATTATATGAATGCCTCATTAAAGAGCAAGGCGTCAATGATAACTAATGGTAATCCTATATATGGACTTACCGAATTTGACAAGAAGGAAATCTTGGCTAACCGGTCCTTCATTACTTCTTTAAATATTCATTAGCACAAATAGTCTGAGGATTTACCATACATGTATCGGATTTCTTAATTACATAAAACTCCTTACAAGGAAAGGTACATAGCCGGCTTTTCTACGGCTCAACAAAGTTGATTGACATCATTTGTAGTGAAAGAAGTTCAGCAAAAATATTGAAAAAACTGTTTATTCAAGAAGTAAAAAATCATATCTGGATTCCTAGAGTTTTTAGACTAACGCCTCAAATACTTAAGAATTTACGAGACGATTTTAATTTCAGCTAAAAGTTTTCTTCACTTATGCAGCAATATTCCAGCTTCTTCTGCACATAGTGTCTGTATTTCTCAATTGCTCAGGTATGCAAGAGCTGGAATTGAGTATACTGATTTTTGCAAACGTCACCATTTTTTGGGATAAACTTATAAACTAAGGTTACAAGAAAAGACTATTTGACATCGCCTATAATAGGTTTTTCTATACATACCATTTCGCTTGAAAATATGATTTAAATTCAATACATAGTGATAGTGCTGAATTGGTATTTGGATATACCTATTGCTGACTAGTGGTGTAAGATACCAAACCGTTACATCGATACCCAACTCACACACTACAGTAATGAAAGCTGGAGGTTTGGCATGCCATGGTACCTGGTGTAATCTGTCACTTTTTTAAATGCCTGTACTAAGTCAAGTATATTTTTGGTTGTTGTTTATCAAGTTTGCTGGTTCCTTAAACTTTGTTTATGTTTTTGCGGTTTTCTTGGTGTTGGGAATTTTGTTTAACTTTATTTAAAGAATATTTGATATTTGACTGCCCTGTAGTTATCAATGATACGTCTTTTCATTACTACGTCTTTTCATTACACATTTGACAAGCCACTAACATACTTAATATGAGGATTTTTTGTTTACTTACAATACACTAAACGACGTTTGGTGTAAATTATTGTACGAAATTTATTGTTAATTAAATATTATGCATGTAAGGTTTTTGCCTGAAAAATGTATTTCGCATGTGATTGTTTTAAACGTTTTTTTACAATTGTCATGCGAGATTAGGTATAACAGTATTTTTAAAATCCTCATGCGAGATAGGGTATTAAGTTTGGGCAGTAATTTATTTCAGGTACTCCGGCTTTCCACCCCGCCACCCCCCCGCAATATATCTATAAAACTTAGACACCACCATATAACGGAAACAAAAATGCTGAAAGTGGCGTTAAACCACTCAAACAATCAATAAAAACCTTATAGTAGAGATATGGGTTAGTTTAGAATTGCTTGAAAACCAGTGTGTACAATTAACACATCCACTTAATTCAAATATATATAGTTTTAAATAACGTTTAATTTATGTTATTTAAAAAGAAACGTTTAAAACAATCACACGCGAAAAACATTTTTCAGGCATAAAACCTTACATGCATAATATTTACTTAACAAAAAATTTCGTACAATAATTTACACCAGACGTCGTTTAGTGTATTGTAAGTAAACAAATAATGATATCCTTTAAATACAGAATTCCCATATCAATTCCGAATATATCTTGTTGACTGTTTGTTCAATATAAATAAGATCCGCTGACTAATGAAATAGACGGAGCTTCAAATATTTTTACCAGAAAGCAGAAGATGTGATCAGATTAGAATTAATTTTCATATATATTAGTGCCTAAGAAACGCTATAAAGGATTTGAATGATGTATTATCAGACCACTCAATATATTACAGCTATTTTAAATTCCTTTTTTATAGAGAATTGATCATTGAGGATTTCAGCTTCAATAAAGCTTCTTTCTAAAATTGAATTACTGTCGGGTATACATTACACGTTTCGCCATTCCTCGAAGCTGTTGTATTAATGGAATAATAAAATATATAAAATATATATAGTGGCATTAATCGTGCATTTTGTTATTGGACAAAATGTTTATTCTATTTACTTATTTTCAAAGTATTGATTGTTTTTAAAAGAGATGTATTAGAAATAGATGCTTAATCGGTCTACTCCATATTGTAAAGACGTTCTTACGGGACTTGTGAACATGTGATGTACTTAGAAAGCCTTCTTTACAATCAGCAATCAGGAAGATCATTTCCATTACATAAGTACCGCACAAGAATGGAAATATTAATAAATAGAACAAACTTTTCAATGTGTAAACTTCTGGATTGATGTTTAAAAAATATTTTTATGATAGAAAGCGCCATTTGTCAGATAAGCAATTAGAATTTCAAAATGTATTGAATTTTTCAATTGGAGTTACAAGTTTCAGGTAAGACATTTGAATTGCACGTATGTATTAAATGTTATATTTGTAAAAAAATTAAATGTATACTTCAAAAATATTTAAAAAAACATTAAGATTTTTGGTTTTGAAAAATAAAAACAAATCATTATAATTTTTATCCAAAATAGATGAGAAGCTGGTGTATTTGTAGCGTTTCATCCTTGTGTACACCTCACGAGTACTTTGCAACAAAGTCATTTGAGAATACACTTATACAAAAGAGCTTAATATGTAATACAAATGCGCAATGTGTAGGCAGTAGATTTAAGATTAAGGTAAGAAAAGTCACGACTTTTTAAAACATAAAAAAATATAATATATCTTTCATTGAAATAGTGTTAAATTGAAACAAAGTTCTAAAGTCATTTCTTTACAAATCAAAAGCCAAGTATGACACAAGCTTTAGAATTTAATGCTCCATATTATTGGAAATATAACACTTATTGCATAAAGAGTTAATTTCATCAGCGCTAAAATGCATTATGGAAGTATCATAGCAAAATGTATGTTTCTAGTTAAATTTATATATTTTTATGACAAATTTTCGTTTGTTTATAACACAAAAAATATGCTAAAAATATTATTATATGTCTTCTTGACATACATTAACGTACCTTTTGATGTATGTAAGCATAACCAATATAAGTTCAACCGCCATTGATGCATGCTTATCTTAAGTGTGGGAAACGAGTTTGACACCAAGTCGGTTCAAACAAAAACATTGAATTGCTGCTTCGCCTTTTGCATGCAACATTTAATAGGTTTAGAAAAGAAAGTTCTGCTGTTAGAATCATTTGGCTGAGTATGAGACTTATTATTACAAATTATTATTGCAGTTTAATGCAACTCAGTCGATCACATAAAACAAAATGCACAATAAGAGCTCTGTTTTCACCTCGATAAAACTTGCTCACTTTGAGTCAAACCACATGCAATATCGGTTCTGATAAATGTGTATAAATATTCTTCACAAGTTTATACTTCAAGGGAACGTATATATTTTTTGTGAGTATTAGCCCGTCATTAAGACTCATAATCCTTTGAAGTAATTAAAACAAACACCAAATTCAAATATTCAGGTTTTTTTACGAATCGTATGAAACTCTTTACAAAAATTTTAATTTAAGGTACAAAAACCCGGTACTGTCATCACATTACACTATGATTGACTATATAGATAATTGTTTTAGAAATGTTTTTGTAAATATATAATGTTTAAGTAAAAACACGAAAATTAAACAAATCACTTAACTTTGTTAAATTATGGAAGGACTGAGTCATTTGAGTTGAGCTGTTGTTTGAGATTTCTTTATTCTAACCCTTTAATGCCACATATATGTTTATGTGACGTCATGTCAGTGAGTGATCAAATATCTTAGATACATGTTATGTCTCTGTTTTTGACGTCTTTTTTCGTGACAGGAAATATAGATGCTAAGTATATATCTTAAGGAATCTGGTATCAATTAATGCATACCATTTACTAACACGGCCCTTAACTAAGGTACAGCACAAATTAATATTCCAGTTGATGAGATATTCTTGAAATGAGACAAGTCCATAATTGTTTGTTTCCAATCTTGTAATGCCGTTGTTAGTTCACACGGAACAAAATCTATAATTGTAAGTTTCCAATTTGGTAATTGTTTCCATTATAGGTTCTGGAGGCTTTTTTCTAACTGTACTTAATTTATTTGCACTGTCGTAAAATAAGCCCATTTAGATAGTTTTATTTGTTACTTTTATGAAATTTTTATCGCAGCAATGCCAGGCCTATAATTGCTTGGTTAAGTCTTTGCAGTAAACTCGCGTTGTTTAATAAGTTTATTCGGCACGAATCTGTTGTCGTTAATAAATATGGTCTTAATAAAATGGCATTTTTTCAGCAAATAGCATTATTAATTTTCCCTAGGATCGAAAAGTGTATGGATGTTACAGTCAAGATATTTTATTGAATGCAAGTCAGGATAATGAAATCAGTAATGTATGTTAAATAAAATACATTTAAAAAATAATGTAGTGCGCAGTATACAGATGCCTGCGGTAATAGCTCTCACGAGGCTTCAATTAATTTACATTAAAAGTAACAGATTATGCAAGAACAGTCATATAACTTTCAGCTGTACAAATGCTAAATGAGTATGAATCAATTTAAGTAAGATTCCTTAAATATCTTACCTGTCGATATCCCGTTGTCTTGCGTTAATATTTTACGTACTTTTGTTTATAAACGATGTTTATCAACGTTAATTGAACATTAGGTATATGCACTTAAAAAGGTGTACCAAATTTAACATATCCAATTGATAATGACAATGAAATGTTTTGTTCTGACATTTAATGCTACTAGTTTAAGTAATGCTTTTGAAGACCGCATAAGTGCTTTGAAAGCGCGACACAGATGGGCTCATGTATTTCAGAGATAGCGCTAGGTTTGTTAAATTCAACGTATGCAACTCAGACAAACATTTAGCCAAGACAATTGTTTATTTCGAAATGTGTTAAAACTTTGGCATGGAAAACCTTTTAAATGCCTTGTGACAGAAAATAATGAGATTTTTAATGGTAAGAAATTATTATTGTGTTTCAGTAAAGTCAGTGGCGGATCCAGAGGGGGGGTCCAGGGGGTCCGGACCCCCCCTTTCGTTTTGACAAGCCTTCTTTTTTTTGTTTTAGCATAACAAAATGACATTTTAACGGACATGTTTTAGGTGTCAGGAAATCGTCAGAATGCAGGATTTTACACCATTTCGTTCAGAGCTTCTGGGGGCCTTAAGCGGCCCCCAGACCCCATGCCGTAATACGACCTCTGCGAGGTCGGCATGGTGGCCTTCGGCCACCATGACAAATTTGGACCCCCCTTTCATTTGAGGCTGCATCCGCCCCTGAAAGTATTTACTAAATATTTCTCTCCGGAATGAAATCTATCTAGTCTAAAGTTTATTATCAAATAGTAAAAATAGTTTAAATTGATGAGTAATATTACATGTGTCTCGTTTTGATAATTTTGAGAAGTTTTATTGTATAGAAAGACCTTAAACATAGTTTTTTTCTTACTGCCAACGACATACATTTGTTTTCCTTGATGGGAAATAGCAATTAGAAATTTTAAGAAATAAAGCCATAGGGACATACCGATATACAATTAGGTTCATCACAAAAATGGCACATCTGTTGTTAAGTTCTACACTTAATTGTACACAAAAACTAACAATAGTACAACTCAATATGAACATGTGAGGTTAACTTCCCCGCTTACTTGTCTAGCCTGATGATTTCCACCATAAAATAAAAGAACCCTAACACTGACTTATATTTGTTTTTGACAAATGTGAACGAACGATTTGTTAAAAGTTAATCCTTATTTCTAGGCAGCTGACTTTTACTAGTAAGTCTTCTCTCATTAAAGTATGTTGAATTGGTTAAGAATGCCTTCTTTTGCTGTCATTTGTCACAAGAGATGTGGTGATGGCCTCGATACAAGACAAAAGTGATCTTAACAATATACCACTGTCTGCGTTTTCCTTAGTGACATACTATATTTTTCCCAATATTGAATATTTCCAGTTTGTCAAGGATAAAAATCCAAACAATCTACAGACTAATGAAAACATTCAAATGGATGAAAATGTGCTGAGCTTGATGCCAAGATCTCTGATCAGATTTACTTGAATAATTCTCGGAATAGAAAGATTTTGTGATTGATAACCAATAAAAATGTTTTACTTGGTGAAACATTTCATTTCCATGGAGAATTGATTTGTTGAATATT
This sequence comes from Limnoperna fortunei, assembly GCA_944474755.1. Lineage (NCBI taxonomy): Eukaryota > Metazoa > Mollusca > Bivalvia > Mytilida > Modiolidae > Limnoperna > Limnoperna fortunei. The sequence continues at coordinate 46,119,033 of OX104116.1, forward strand.
ACTTGCAGAAATAGAACAAAACGCGCACAATGTGTTATACATTGATATGTTCTACCATTGAAACGGTCATTTTGATTTAATAGCAAGGACCGTTTCATATTTAATGCAAGTAAAGATTTGGTCAAATTACAGCCAAAACCCTTATTATGACGACTAAAGTAAAGTAAATAATCGTCGGTATTAACTTTAGTGTTTATGGTTTCGATACAGTTTAGAACAAAAAATCATAATTCTTTTTAACGCTGATTATTCATTGTAATACGAATTTAACATTGTTGATTTCATTGGACTATAAGTGTACTACTGGCAACCTGGTTAGTATAGTAATAATATTTATGTCCCCAAACGAAGTTTACGTTGTGGGAGACTTATAGTTTTGTCCGGTTTCTTACTCTTTCTTTTTTCCTGATTCGCTGGTTTTCTTAGAGATACGATGTCGAATCGACACAACACTATGTATGTTGAGGCTGACCTGAAGTTTTGCAATCAGCTTCACAATTTTCAAACTAAATTGTTGCGGGACATTTGTGTTAAAACCCAACACAGTATTAGTGCGCTGATCGTTTTCTTCTAACTTATCTGATGGTATGAACTCCTCACTGTATATCATATTAACTACATATGCAATCATCTGCATTGCTATTAAGTTTTCGGTTTAAGACAAACAAATACGCCAACACAAATGTCTCTCAAAACGAATCCCAAATTTAAATTGAAAATTTTAAAAGTTGTTGTCCAACTTCATATAAGCCATAAAATACTTACAAAGTTTCCTATCGATCAAAATCGTATGTTTTGAAAAAACAAGCAGACAAAATTGAAACGAAATAAAAAAAGAAAGAAAGAATAATAATAAGAAGAATAAACTGGACAAAACAATATGTCTCCAAAACTTGTTTGATATACATAATTCCACAATGTACAGTCAATTTTCAGAAGTTCTCACGGTCAAGTTGCCGAGGTTAAAATTGGTATTCCATTACACGTCCAGCAAAAAAAGAATTAATACTAAATGTTCATAGGGCAACAAAATAGTAAAGGCGAGCAGACCTATAACAGTCTATTACAAAAAATATGTGCAAATGACCGAAAACGTCAAAACAATTAACGAAAAGAAACCTTCTATGTATTGCCACTGTTGAAACGCCATCAAACAACTTAAAAATCTGAACCAGAGACCCATTACTTATACAAACCGGTTTTAAGTGTTTTATTAAAAGGCTTGTTTAAGTTGATAACATATAAAGTATACTGATCGGGGATAGAACCAACTGTATCTTCCGCTGTATTGAAAATGGCAACAACAGCTGACATTAATGAAATATCATTGAGAAATCAGCATCTGAAAAGCACATTGTTTAATGTGTAAAAAATATACGCCTCCCGAATGTCATCGTAATCTTATAATAAATTGAAATAAATGTGAAAATCTAATTTAAATTGTTTGTTCAAAAATAGTTTTAACAGGTATGACAGGATGTTATTTTGAAGTAAACAAAAACTATCTAAATATTGCAAAATTTAATACTAAATTTGTATTTAATCACAAAATTATAACGTTTCAATCTTTTCAATCCGTCAGAAACCATTGTTAGGCATGATCTTTTTTTTAAATTAAACAAATTACGTATTTAGCTATGTACCTTAAATCTCACGGTTAAATTTCCCTAACAAAACATGATTTCTTTTTAATGCGTTGCGCTGTTTAACTGTCATGACTGTACGAGGAGTCGAAATAGTTGGCATTAAGACATATACGGGTGGTCCCGAATCGTTTGTGTTACTATTGCATGTCCGTGTGAGCACTGAGATGTCAATTAACCTCATTGATAGTTATATTGTTAGAAATGTTTGTATGCTAATTGATTTTTGTTGTACACTTCAGTAATATCCGTTATTTTAGATTAATAAGGCAGATGGTTATTACCTGATAGTAAATATTTTCTTTATATTGTCTTTTACTTCATACAATAGATCATTCGATCATAGATCATTTTGTCAATAATATTTATTTGTATTGTAGTTTATAATGACACAGTTTTCAATAATATATATACATATAACGACTATTGTTTTACTGGTTTCCACAGATACAGAAATTGACAATTACCACTCTATTACATCAACGATGAAATATACATGCCCACATTGAAACTGACAGCTAATTATGCACGTAGGTGTAAATACTGCTGCGACACTATCGAACAAAATTAAACATTTGAATTATAAAATGTGAAATTAACATATCTTGCCAATACCAACCAAGTTCTTGCGCTGTGAATTTATCGATGTTTCCATTTTGACCTCGGTTTCTAGTTCGATACAAGAAGCTGAGAAATTTTCAATACTCATTATTAAAATTACAAGTTCACTTCGTGATGGGTGTTCAACATTTGGAAATGACGGGGAAATAATGTCAATGCGGATTATGATTTTCAAAAGGACTTATTTTAGAAACTTGAATAACATATCTGGAATTAACATTCAAGGTGAGTGACTTCTTTTTCAAAGCAAATTTAATTCGTTTAATAGGATTATTCTTGTGCAAAAGTTATTTGAAGTATAGGATTTTGGAATTATGCTTTTCAAACGATTTTTTAACACGATTTTTGTCGTTTGATAGGATTATATTAATGTCATTTACGATATTTTGATTTCTTAGAAACAATAATTTAATTGTGTTTTCTTCGAACAAATGTCGTATTTTAATTTACATTATTCCGACACTATTATTTCCCAACCGATTCATTGAAAATTAATAGTACAAATATTTCTTATATTATTTTCCGTTTAATTTTACACATATTTTAACTATACCTTTAAGTAACATTTTAATGTTACAATCAAACGGCAATATCTGTCATTTTGAATAGTATCATTATCATACAGAGGAAAACACAAATCCGGCAACGTTCAAGGTTACCTTTTTTCAAAGAGTCGTAAGTCTTACGACGGTTGTTAAACTGGGCCAGACGTATATAGATGATGAAGGTCATTTTCGTTTTACATAAGTTGTAAAAATGTTTAAGATGCAATTAAAAATCTGTGCGAATATTTCGATACAACTGTGTTTTTTTGAAACTTTAAATAAAGTAAGTTCGGAAACAAAATCGGAACAGCAATAACTGACTCTGAACAATTGTCTAGAACATTAAAAAAATCTTTTAATAATTGTCAAACGACGAAATTTGTAAATTCAACAAAACCTACAGGTAAATTCAATCTGGGTTTTATGAAATTTTATTATAAGTGTTGTCCGTTGTCCAGTTTTCAAATCTTAGTTGTTATGCCTTCTCTGTTTTTCTCTTGAGCTGTTTTTCTGTCATGTTTTTTACATGTTTTCATGGAAACATATACTGCAATATCAAAGTGGGTTGCGGGCGATCTGCTAATAATGATTTGTAAGAGAATGAAAGTTATGGAGAATGAATTGAGTTAATGTGTTATGAACTTTTACATTTTCATAACTTCAAAAAAGTCACAGCTGGCAGTTTATTTTTCTGTTGTTCCATAACACTTTGGCACAAATTAGTATGTATCTGAAATGAAGTTAACACGTGGAAATCCGTCAGAAGGATATCCTTTGTTACGCCATTATCAATTTATACGTCATTCTGTGTGACAATTTTTGTAAATTGCCTGTTATGTACAAAGTAATCTCGTGGGCTACAGTATGAAATCATTTTGATGACCGATAAATTGTTTTTGACAGTTGACTACCTGATATGCCCTGTTTTATAAGAACACTGTAATGAATCTAACAAGGAAACCACTGCAAACAATTGGTCTTTAAGTTAGCAAAATGCAATTACATCCTTGTATTCTTTTATCACAAGATACACAATACTCATCACCCCATAAATGATATCAGATATAAAACTATACGGGTTAAATTGGAAGTGTGACAGGGGCAATGGAAGTCAAGATGTCAAGAAACGATATCTGAATGTGACGAGCGCATCGAATGTACATCTGATAAGAAACAAATATTATTTTAAAATGTGGTTCTTTTTCGTGATTGCAAATAAGCTTTTCTTTAATTACACATGTAGATAAGTTTAAAAACCATATTTGTTAGAAAATCTTACATACAAGACGAATGTTGTCTACAAATAATACCAATACATGTAATTAGCTAGAAACGTTATTTCTTGTAGTCCATATTAAGCATACGAAGACCTTATATTATAATATTTCTTTATATAAGTGAACCTCAAAACAACCAAGTACACACAAATTTGGGAATCTTCTATATATCTACATTGGTTTTCATGAAAAATGTGCAAATATCATTTTTAAACACATTTATTTTAATAATTAAATTTTCCTTATACACAATAAAAGTGATCGTATAAAATTGGATTAAATATGATATAGGTAATACAAAAATATCTTTTGGGAAAAGTTCTTGTATTTGATTAATAACCGAACAAGCCAAACAATCCGCTTTGATGCCAATGTTTCTTTGCATACAGTGTCATTTAGTTTAACAATAGGTTAACAATATTTAGGGTATGAGTTCGAATTCGACTTCAGGCAAGGTGCGTTCGACATAATGGATAATACCTGTTTATCTAGGAATTTTACCAGGGATTTATGTTCCCTCTCCCAATTAAATCTGGACACAATGCTTCATGCATAGCTGAAAAAAGTCCTAAACGCTATTCAGACAAAGAACAAAAACAAACTATCAAAAACTGAGTTACCTCTGATGTTTAACTATAATACGTTGTATACAATACAACAAAGATCTGGGGATGCTTTATAACTCGAAAATAGATCATAATGTAATCAAACTATGTAAAAAATGAGTTACACGGTCATTTTTTAATGTAATAAAGGTAATTAGAACAAAAATCCATAACAAATTGGTCTTGATGGCATTTTTGTTGTAACATCGCAATTTATCATGAATGTTTGAAGATCTGTACCAGACATTAACGAGGAGAATTGTCGATTAATGGTTTTGTGTTTTTAATAAAAATAGATAAAGCATTAATATTTTCTATCAAAGGATAATAAATTGAAGTCAATAAGAACATTTATATGAATTTCTAATGTCTTATCTCACCGCACAGAGAAGCTATCTGTACAGTTGTAAGTTGTTTAAAAATGTATGAGAGAATAACAGAAAAAATATAAAAAAATGTGATATCCATTCAGAACATGCAGAACCGTATTAATCCTATAATATTTTTTTTATTTGGGTATATTTATATACAAGTCTGTTTTAATTGATATTTTGTCTTTTATTAAGACCATTTTCAAATTACCATACTATTCCTTATTCCGTTTTTAAGGAAGGCAATTTCCACTTTTTTATTTGAATGGCTCGGAGATAAAACCAGTTACGTAATCAATCGTCTTTAATCATTTCTCGGTCTTTGACGGTCTGTTAATCCATTATTTATGTTTTTCCGTGTTTATCTTTGTTCCTTGTTGTTTCGCTTGATTATATGTTTTTTTAGTTATTAAGAATTTCTGAGAGTACAAAAATTGATTTACAACTGCAGCGTTGTTGCAAAATGTAACCATTAAACAAGATTACCTTGGATCAGATTAAGCTTTGAACAAAACTTACCGGTTTCATAACTAGAAAACTACAAGTTCAATATATATATAGGTTTATATAATGCAAGAAATGGTTCTTTTTTCATCACTAGGCAATACTTTGAAAAACAAGCTTTAAGTGCAAAGTACAGTGTTATAAAGAAATATAGATTAAATAATTTATCTATAAAATGTCAATTACAAATGTTTGATAAAACTGTATTTTCAATATTCACATATTCATTCGAAATATGGGGTTTAGACAATCTTGACGCCTCAGAACAAGTTCACTTAAGATTTTGTAAACACTTAAAAAGTTATCTTCCGTACTTTATAAAGTTGTATATATTTATTTTAAGAATGATATGTCTGTAATAGTGAATGGATTTCATGTGTAAAAAGTTCCTCAAGGAGATTATGTTATCGAATTTAAAAAAAAAACGAACTAAAGCTTAAGCCTTAATTTATTATCGCTGCTGAAGTACAACTTTGAAATTACGTTTTCCAAGTTTAAGTCATAGACTACCGATAGAGACTGGAAGATAAAAGAATGTTTCTAGAAACAAAAGAACCTTTGTGGTTCTCTTGATGTAGGTGATGAATATCATTATATAATGGTTTGTAAATTTTATATTGGAGAGAAAAAATATCTCCCTTAATAATGTTACACTTCTGGTAATAATGTTCTAAAATTCAATAATTTATTTTCCTCCAAAAATGTAAAGAAATTAGAGAAATTGTGTAGAATTATTGAAGTTATAAATGTGAAAGTCCACCCTCCTTGGATAATATATTAGTATATATGTAATATTTATATGTGCACTTAATTTCTGTTGTATTATTTATATGCTCGTTAATGTGCTCTGTATCTATGTATTATTACGGTTTATGAGAGAAATTTTCACTTCATTCATACATGTTATAACCGTGTACTTTCGGAAATGAAGTCTTTGTTAGGTTTTGGAATGATGTTATATATTAATCACTAAATTATTATTGCAGCTTATTATATAGATAGAGATGAAATGTCGAATTTTCCGAGTGACAGAAATCACGGTAAATCACATGTGAAAATTATCGTTTATTTTTACTCGCAGGTTTTTTTCCCGCCAAAGTTGCAGTTGGTTTTGTACTATACAGCTGTTCATCCGTCATAAAATTTAAGATTAAGCATTAAAATTTTACGAAAACAATTTTGATCTATATAATAAATAGGATAATCAATTGGGCATCGTGAATATCCACATTTAATGTGATCACTCGTGAATATCCAAAATATGATCACTCGTGCGCGGAACAAGTTCCGCTTCCGCGCAAGCGTTTATTCAGATGCGTTATGCGGCACTCGTGATCATATTTTGGATATTCACTCCGCCTAATTAATTATCCTACAAGTATAAATGGTTCTTCATCAATTATTTGCAAACGCATTGAATGAACATTATAAAGGATGCATAATAGATACATAATAAACGTCTAAATGTTTATATATTTACGTATGTATTCTATTGGTATAATGACCTTGTTTTTCTACTACTGGTTTTAAAGCGATATAATGGTACAAATAAGAGAAGTACAAAGTGCCAAAGGCTCAAGTTTTTCCGTCTAGCAAATAAAGAAGGACATATAGTTGACATATTTTTTTCTACATTTTCCACACAATCTCCATTGATTAATATGTTCTCTAGACATTAGAACCGTCTGATTGAGTTCATGCTGTATGTTTCATTTAAGGCTGATGTTACGTTCTTAGAGGCTACTTCTGTTGTAAGCTGACAACAAAATTCCAGGTCGAATGCATTGAGGTCGGCATTTACAATTGTCGAACGAAATTTGGGCTTTGTTTGAGATATTTGTGTTGGCATTCCACATTCTTTGTAGTTTCTAATAAATATTCACGATATTTCAATGAGATTTATGGAAAGTGATATTTTTTTCTACCAGGAATTAGTAAAAAATATGGTTTTCTCTTCTAATACTTAAAACATAATTAAAATACTGGAATTTGTTCTGACTTGATAGCTGTTTTGCTGGCATTTAAACTCGTAAAATACAAAATTTTAGCATTATATGGCATTACAATGACGGTTTTCTTGTACGGAATAAAATCATTGCATTATTTGTTGCCTAAGAAATACTGCGTTTAATGACTACAAAAATAATGTTTGTTGTCGTTAATATTTAAACTTGTTTAGGAACCTGTCAAAAAATAACACCCTATAAAAATATTGTTTATTTATTTGTTTGAATGTTTAACGCCACTTTCAGCAGTTTTTCAGCGTCCATGGCGTCCAGTTTTTAAATTGAGAGGAAGCCGGAGTACACGGAGATAACCCCCGACCTGCGGTAGGAAAACTGGTAATCCTTGTCAATTAAGATTGAAATCACAGTACACCCTTCATGCAGTGAGAATCGAACCCACAATCTCAGTGTTGACAGACCACGTGATCAATAGTAGACGAACTACATGTACCTTAACCACTCGGTCACCGAGGCCTCGATTTTTATATTGCATAACGTGGCCAAAATATTTGTGGGTCTAAAACAGAAGCCTGAGATTGAACGTACACCAATGATTTTAATTTCGGCGTTTGTCTTTGCTTTTGGTGTATATGTTTTGGTTGTTTACAAATTCTATTTAATCTGGAGTTTTAAAATATATTTTTCACTAGCATGACTAGGTTGAGTTGAAATTCGTTTACTGGATAGTCAGAAATTAACAAAATAAAACCCCTGCTGTTAATTCTCTTAACATTACTCATTATTTGACAGGACTGTATACCAAGATGTAATAGTGACTTAGTGTTTACATATATATTGGTTTTGTTTTGCTTTATAATCATTCTGAAAGTTCAGTTGGCTAATAAAATTCGCTATTTTAAAAATTTTACCTGGCTGAGGGTCAGAGTTCAAAAGTTCAATGGTTGTTTATACAAAGAATTTGCATACTAGAATCGGGCTAAAATTGATTGTTGATGCTGCATCAGGTAATGTCAGCAAAATTGTCAAATCTTTATTAACCAGTTTTCCGAAAGCAGATATTGAGTGACTTCAGAGTATATTTGGATGAATGAGATTAAAAATCACCAGTTAAGTATTCATCTACAATTCATGTTTTATGATGAAATTGATGTTTGATTGATTTTTCACTGTATCATGTGATATATGCACTACATGTGTTTCATGGGACAGGAGTTTTCTAAATCTCGTATCTTTTAAACAAATAAACTATCTTTAAAGTACAATCGAACTTATTTCCAGACGACTAAACTGAACTCTAATAATAGAGATAGGATATTATATGGAATATATCGGATTGAAGTTTTTTTTCGACTTAAAAATTAAAATACACCATTTTTTAAAATGCAAACCTCATAGAAAATATAAATAAAGGAAATTCCGTATTTGGATTATTGATGTCAATTTTATTTAAATTCCTGTTTTATGTTTTTGTGTTCTCCATAATCGTTGCCGTCGATGAGGACCCCGTTTGAATTTCTAAGGCTTTAATAGGTGGTTCTGGTATTCCAGTAACCGGTTTAGCATCGCGACATCATCTCCTTCGTGTAACTTTTATGCATTTAAAGTTTATAATCTCGAATTCGTTCTTCCTGTCTTGTTTTTGTTTAAAAACTTTTGATTGTTTAGCCTGTCTTTGAGTGATTAAATGAATTATGAGGTTTGTGCTTACCCCCTTCTCTAGTATGCTATATATTGACATTTGAAGCAAATGTGTCAATAAGATAGGACACAAAAAGTATTGCTAGCCAGACAACAAAATTATTTACATAAGGATCCTGCTGAATAATGCCTTAATATCCAATCTATATCAATAATTTCTGAAGTGTTAATAAAAGGGTTAGCATGGAGACGGTAACAAAGGAATCTTATGAGGAAATAACTAAAATTAAAATTTTTCATCACTCAGGAAACCATCAATATAACGGAAACCAATGTCTGAACATTGAAATATTTTCTCTAGTGACAGATAAATGAGCTTCTAATATCGACCGCTGCTGAACAAATTCATTCAAGTTGAATTTTAATAATGGACAACATTTCTTCAAGAAGTAATTTTCTTAGTTAGCAATTGTGCTGTTGAAAGGGCTTTTAAATAGATTTAACATCCAACTTAAAACTGTAAAAGCAGAGTGAGGCTTTTAATTTTGTTGAATCCGATTAGATTTGCTGCACTCATCCTTTATTATTGGCTTTATTGTATTTTGAAAATTGCTTTAACGAGATTCAAAGGTACATCTACAGGGCAAGGGATACTAAATACATAAATAACTTGACCACTCGGCCACCGACGCCTCGTCAAGTAATTGAAAACTATGAATTATATACTGAAATCAGCGGACAAGTGGGTAAAGCCGATTATTCATTAACTATTGATCACGTGCTTGTCAATGAAGGGGGACCTTGAGCATATTTTGCTCGATTCCACCCTTGATTTACAAGGACTTTCAGCCTTTCTGCTGAATGAATTTAATATCACATTTGAAATACGCAATAGATAGGGCACACACACGTAAACTGTACTCTAGATGTGAATTTGACCACACAATATATTTAGTTTTTTTGTCAAAATTTATTGAATCGTATTCGTATAAGAACTCTCATAGGAATAACGGCCTAAAATAAAGCTAGCCCGAATCTAACCACGGTTGCAGGGGAAAACATTTAGTGTTTTATCAGCATAATATATTTAATGACATAATTATCTTGCGTGTAGCGATTATTTTTAGTTGCTCTAACAGACATTTCTCTCTTGGTCAAACCAATATTTTATATATTTGTATTTCGCAGTCTTTTGAAAATGTAATGTGCCTTAACAGAAAACATTCATTTGCAAAGCTATATCTCATTTTCAGTCGTTTCGGTCGAGTCGTTATTGCCAAGTTACTTAAGACCAATACAACCAATCCTTTAATAGTTGTATTCAATGTTTTAGTGCCTAACAGTCTTTTGAAAATATAATGTGTCTGAACACAAAAAGTATTTGATTGTAAAGCTATATCTAATTAATTTTATCGTTTCGGTCGAGTCGTTATTGCCAAGTAACTCTACATCAATTAAACCACCACTTTTATACTTTTATTCAATTTTTATTAAATTAAGTCATAAGTTAATGGAAGTCATTGAATTAATTTATTGTCTCTGCCATAGTAATTTTTCTAGACCAAATTTATATGATGAATACTTACGATTCAGAAATGTATTTGCAAATTGCATTTTACAGACGATAGAAATATAACAATGTTACGGAAATTACTAATACTCTTTTCTATCTGTATGCCCCTTTGGGACAAATCTTATTTACAGATGATTTTTTTCCACACCATCTCCAAAACACTTAACGCGTATTATTGAAGATGTAACTTCATTTGCCGCGTAACCAGTTCCTTTGAAAGGAAGACAGTTCGTTGAACCTAATGTCCTGATGTAAAATAGTTGATTGATATATAAGACTGAGGCCTTGAGCGCACTTCTCGAATATTTGAGTTTATATTACGTTTATTAAAAATCCAGTTAGTTCATTTCGAACAAGAAGTAATTTAAGGGTATGTTGTTAACAAAACATGACAAAATATTTTCTCTGCCTGTTCTGGGCTAAAACCATAATGGGTTCTAACAACCTAAATAAATAATCGGCAAATTGACATGTCAATCAAACAAAGAAATAGAAATAACGTATCATTATTATCTTGCTTTACTTGTTACTGTTCGCAAATGAGAAAACGAATTAAAGATAGCAAGAAATGTTGATATTTTCAGGCAGATATTTGCAACAGCGATCTAAATCCAACATGGACAAGGTCAAAGGAATTAAGTTAACTCAAAGATACAATCAAAATATGGTTTTATATAAATCGAGATCACATTGTTTCAAATGGATCTCGGTGCTTAAGTACTTAAGATAGTAAGCCATCTGCTATTGATCATATGATATCAATATTAAAGGAGGGATATTCGATTGATAATTTAATTATTAGCCTCTCCACGTCCTGAATATAGATAAAATATATCAATCAATCAATCAATCAATCAATCAATCAATCAATCAATCAATCAATCAATCAATCAATCAATAGGCGTTTCACCAGTCAGATTGAGCGTTTAAGCTTTACTGCTGAAATGCTGAAAATGTGAGCTGGACTTAAACCTTAACTGACAAGGATTGCCAGTTTTTCGGCTTATGGTCGGGAGTTTGTAACATGTTCTGTGACTTCGGCTTCCAATAAAATGTGGACGTCTTGTAATTGCTAAACATTCCTGAAAGTTGCGTTAAACCATATTCTCACTTAAACAACTGAGATTTTGTTTTTGTTTTTATATTAATTATTTGTCGCAAAACACGTTGGCTTCTCATGCAGTAGTTAACTTCATTGCATAGTTAAATCTGTACCTCATTTTTAAATGTTATGTAAATAGTAGCATGACAGTACATGTACTTGTTGCATAAAATGGATGTTTGTTGATCGAATATCTAAAAAATGTATTAAAAAAGAAATTTATCAAATGAATTTATATTATTTAAACAAATGTCAGTTCCTTGCACACATTTTTAGCTCACCTGGACCGAAGGTCCATGTGAGCTTTTGCTATCACTTGGCGTCCGTCGTCTGTCGTCCGTCGTCTGTTGTCTGTGTCCCTCGTCTGTCGTCCGTCGTAAACTTTTTTCAAAAATCTTCTCTGAAACCACTTGGCCAATTTTTTTCAAACTTGACCACAATCATCCTTAGGGTTCCTAGTTTCAAGTTTGTACCCAGGGTGTTGATCAACAGACAAATATGGCCGCTGTTACTAAAAATAGAACATGGGGGTCAACACAGGTTTTTGATCATTATCTCAAAAATTATAATAGCTATAGAGACAACCGTTACTTCAAATTGATTAGCACATTAAGGTCTACAATAGTTGCTATTAGTGTGAAGTTGTGTTTTGGCTTCTTGTAGAAGTTATTGCCCTTTTTGACGATTTTTGGCAAATTTTTGGTATTTACAATATAACCTGAAAACTGTACGAGGTAGAGTGAAACTATAAATGGCAAAAATGATCAGCAATAAAAGCCCTACAATTCACTTGAATGGTCTGATATTGTCAGATGACTCCTTATATGAGTTATTGCCCTTAAATGGTAATTTTTTATGAAATTTTCAGTCCGTTTTTGTCCTGTAACTTTAAAATTATAACAGCTAGAGTAAAACTGCAAATAGCAAAAATGATCAACAATACAAGACCTACAATTCACTGCATTAGTCTGAAATTGTCAGATGGACTCCTTATAGGAGTTATTGCCCTTAAATGGCAATTTTTTTATGAAATTTCCGTTTTTGTCCTGTAACTTGAAAACTATAGCAGCTAGATTGAAACTGTAAATTGCACAAATGATCAGCAATAAAGGTCCTACAGTTCACTTCATTGGTCTGAAATTGTCAGACAACTCCTTAAATAAATTATTGCCCATAAATATCAATTTTTTATGAAATTTTCCATTTGTGTCCTGAAACTTTAAAATTGTAACAGCTAGAGTGAAACTGTTAATAGCAAAAATGATCAGCAATACAAGTCCTACAAATTACTATATAAGTCTGAAATTGTCAGATGATTCCTTATAGGAGTTATTGCCCTTAAATTGCAATTTTTAATGAAAATTTTCCGTTTTTGTCCTGTACCTTAAAAACCATAACAGCTAGAGTGAAATAATAATTGCAAAAATGATCAGCAATACAAGCCCTACAATTCACTTAATTGGTATGAAATTGTCAGATGACTCCTTATAGGGGTTATTGCCTTTAAATGACAATTTTATTATGAAATTTTCCATTTTTGTCCTGTAACTTGAAAACTATAGCAGCTAGATTAAAACTGTAAATTGCACAATGATCAGCAATAGAAGCCCTACAAATGATTGCTTAGTCCAAAATTGCAAGATGACGCTTTATAGGAGTTATTGCCCTTTCAATATGAAAATTTTGACTGATTTTTTAAATTATAAATTAGTCTACAACACACCTATTAGTAGAGTAAAACTGTAAATTTCTAAAGTACACTAGAGGACAATGCCTAAAACCATTTAATTTTCAGAAATTGTCTGATGGCACCTTATAGGAGTTATTGTATTTAACAAAATTTTTTGAAGAAATGTTTAGTTTTTGCACTGTAACTTAAAAGCTATAACAACTAGATTGAAACTGTTGATTTAAAAAATTTTAATATAGTTGAAGTCATTTGGATTCCAGGAGAGCGATTATAGGCTCCTGGGAGCCTCTATTTTTTTTTTAATTTTTTGCCTCACAGTGACATGTATTTAATTTTATACTAGGTAATAAATTTGAATAAATATAATAAACTTAATAGTAGAATAATTATGCATTTTTAGCATTATACACTTGTACGAACTATTGTACAAACAGGGAAAGCTCATTACCCTACCTATTGTATCGGTGACATTTGGGGTCCACGTTGGTATCTACTATAGATCACAAGCGTCTCAGCACTAAGGGTGCGAACCTCAGCTGACTTCAGACTAAGGTGTACTCGACTACGACATATACTAACAAGTATTTCCTGCTTTACTCCTAAGTTAGTCGATGGCTCTTAGCAGGTACTACGGCTTTCTCCGTTGCAGACAGTGACGCAACACAGCATTTAAACACACAAAAACCGTTGACATTTGATTGATGTCGTTATCTTAAAATGCATTTTGTTATATTTCAATTAAATTTATTTGAAAAAAAAACCCTAAAACAATAGACAATGGTATTAAACAAACATACACTGATACTTGTTCCATTAACAAAGGAAATTGAATTATTTAACCTATGGTAACATCTCGCAGCGAACGCGCCTTGGAGTCTGGTTATTTAAGTTCAGTAACAAGTAGAAATACTATGTAACCATCGACATACAATGTACTGTATGTCTGATTCTTGTTGTTCCTGTTCTATGACGGATTAGTTTCATTGATTTTACAGAATGGATCCTGAATGAAGGCCAAAAAACAACTAAGTGTATTTACAGCTGACTAAACCCTAACAATATTATGAAAATGATTTCATATTTGCAAGTATTCACGGCCACAAAGTGAAGAGTTTTATATTGTAACTTAGTGTCGACAGCCACAGACTTCGTTTCAGGTCAATTCATTCCTAAAAACTGTGCAATTATCAATATCTTCATTTTTATTAAACATACTTCAATGGACATTTGAGGTAAGGTTCGACTTGACCTTACGGTCTGTGGATAATTTACACTTATTTTAAGATGAGGTCGAAATAATGTGAACGTACTTCACATTATAAAAACGTTGTACTTATAAATTACAAAGCCCAAGTCCTCAGCAATATAAAATAGATTAGAGGGTGATAGATCTGATTGTCACCCTCAGGAAAACATTGTCAACGGTGATGAATTGTAAAATGTTGTTCATTATTTTATTAAACTTAAAAAAGGACAGTTTTAAAAACCACAAGGTTTTGTTTTGTTTGTTTGAATGGTGTTTTAACGCCACTTTCAGCAATTTTTCAGCTATTTCATGGCGTCCAGTTTTTATTGGGGGAGGAAGCCGGAGTACCCGGAGAGAACCCCCGACCTGCGGTAGGAAAACTGGCAATCCTTGTCAATTAAGATTAGAGTCGAGTACACCCTGCCTGCAGTGAGAATCGAACCCGAAATCTCAGTGTTGACAGACCACGTGATCAATAGTAGACGAACTACCTTGACCACTCGGCCACCGATGCCCCAAAAACCACAAGGAGATGACTTATTAAAAGACGTGTGTCTGAAATTTGTTGACCTTGTTGCAATATTTTAAAAATGAATACCCTTTTTACGATTTTTAAGAGCGTAACAATACTTGTAACACTAAGCATTTGATCATACAATTCGTCAGAACATAAATTAAAATTTGTAATTTTTTTACAAGTTATTTTTCCGTATAGTGTTGCTTGTCAAGAATATTTTTAACATACATGGAAGAATTCATATCGTTAGTCCATTAAAACAATTACACGTATATCACGCGTTTGAAATAATATGATTAAAAAGCATATACAAGAACCAGCTCCTAAGTTCTTCAACGATATTTTAACTGTTCGATGTTCTTGCAAGTCAAGTAAGGAATTGTTTTTGAAAATAAATAAAAATATCAGGAACTGGTTGATATCTCATCCACCAAGCGTTTACAGTTGACAGTCTGTTTACATATTGTGTGTTTACTTTTCCATGATGGTCGAAGATAATCTTTTTCTATATTCCAAGGTCACATGTAATTTATATATTTATTTCAACTGACAGTTGCTGCTGAAAAACAATGATTATGGCAGAAAAAAATGTCCTGGTGCTGTAAAACTCCATTAGGTTTATTTGTCAATATTCATTTGACAAAATAGTTAAGTTCAAGTTTATACATCGGAGAGAATGATCGGAAATTGTCAGTAAACAGTTTGACAGCTTGAAAACGATTATTCATTTTTTGAAAAATGATTGAAATGCATTATAATGATCAATTTCAGTACTTAGAATTTCATAAATAATTAAGGAGACTTCCTGGTGTGTAAAGTAATGGAATATAGAAGCAAATTTAAAATCCGTCTTTTCTAAACATGTTTTTGTTTTGGCTAATCCGAAAGTAATGAAATCGCAAAATAAATAGGTCTGGTAAAGCTTCATTATGTGAGTTTTTCTACATCCATTTCACACTATGAATTTTCAGGTCTAATTGAAGTCGTGCTGTCTTCCGTAGTCTAAGACATCATGATCACGTATTTGGGTTCAGTTTGCGGTCGAACTGAAGTATATAAACTTGCGTAAAATATAGAATCAATTTTTCTCAATTTTACAAAATGTGTTTTTAAGGACAAAATTCGAAGATTTCGAAGGGTCTTAATAAAATGAAAAATCAAGACCACACAAAACCACGATTCAACAAGAGGGAAGAACAATATTTGACAAATGTGCAGTCGATTTGCAGCCCATAGTCTGTCGTTCTTTCATGTACTCAGAAGTCATTACATAATAAAACTAGTTACCAGAATATATTTTAAGAAATATTAAACTTAATAATTTATATATCAATATTTCCGAACAACATATGTGGTAAAATTTATGAAAGAATGCGAAATTACGTGGTTAAATAATAATAAAACGGCCTTTGACTGTACTATATGTGTCCATAGTCTTTCTTTATATTCAGTAAATTAAAACTTTGCATATATTTTGGGTAACAAGTTAAAATATGACATGCATTTTTAAAAAGTTTATTCCATTTACTTGAAAAGATTACCATTCCAGATATGGTCGATTTCCCATTCGAGCTATAAAGAGTTGTTTGTCTTCTATACAACAGGAGGGGGTCTCGCTATCCAATTGGTTAAGGTATATAGTCATCTGTTGTTGAATACAGGCGTGTCAGTACTGAGGTAGTGTTCGAGAATTATTTCTTGCACTGTCTGCTCGACTCTCACCCTAACTGAGAAGTTTTAATTTTCCTGACGAAGGAACGAGATATTCTTCGGGAACTCTGGCTTTCTCCCAATTTCTCCTCGCGTTGGATACATGTACTTATTGCTTGGTGACCGTTCAAAAATGATCAAAGTTAATCGACTTTTTTGCAGAAATCTTTGTTTCGGCTAAATGTTGTAACAGCTAGCGTGTGCAACCCCCAAATCGTTAACCAATACGAAATCAATTAATTTAATAGGAGGATTGTTTTGTAAACATGTTAAGATAAACTGTTTTCTACGTTCATGTTAGTGTAATTAAGATAGAACCTATCACTTGTATTGATTACTTGGCTTAAGTAAATATGTTTTGGAAATTATAGTGACTGAATCATTTTTCTCCTGTCCACACAAATAAGACGTTATTATTGAAAAGGAAATAATTCAGCGGTATGTTGACCTTCAGTTGACACTGTAAAAACACAGTCCTTCATTTAAACAAACATTTCGTGTTGTTCCATTGGCTGATTGTTTCGATATGCATTACGTATTCCTAACGTAGTGACATAAATGACTTTAAATACGAAACATGAGCTTTTATAGGATCCATGTAATACAGTATACACTTACCGATTGTTGTATCTAGTCCTTTCAAAATTATAAATTTTCCTCAGATATGCAGCAATATTGTAGCTTCTCCTGCATACGGTGTCTATATTTCTCAATTGATCAGGTATGCAAAAGATTGCAGCGAGTAAACTGATTTTTTCAAACGTCACTTATTTCCTCGGGATGAACTTATAAACCAAGGTGACAAGAAAAACGACTATTCCTTGCCTTTAATGTTTTACAATAGATACCACTTCTTTTGTCGAAAAATCTGGTTTTAAATGTGGTTGAAGATAGTTTTCCCAATTTTTAAATTCAGAGTGCAGTGAATGTGCTACGATGGATACATCTATTACTGACTATTAGTATATATATATACCAATCCATTTTAATCAACTAACTCACCTACTACAGAAGTTTAAGTGGGAGGTTTTGGCATGCCATCAAACCTGGTTTAACCCAGCTTTTCTTTTGAAAAGCCTGTACCAAGTCAGGACCAATGTAGTGACTACATTTTTGGTTGTTGGTTCTGGGGTTTGCCCGTTTCTCGGACTTTGTGCATTGTCTTTTTTGACAGTTCCATCGGTGTTCGGTATTTTGTTATTACCTTCACTTGTTGCAGGCAGACTGGTTGCTTTTTACAAAAGATACAGTGTAGTGTCAAACGATTCAATTTTCCAATTGAGTTCTGCTGCTTTTAAAGTGTTTTATTTGGTGTCAAACATTTATGTTAAACGGCTGTCACCACAAAGCATTTTTAACTCAAAATACTATTGAAAACGCATACAAACAAATTATCTTCGAAATTTAAAAGTAGTTTTAAACTTAATTTAGAATATAAAATTTTGAACAATGCATATGAATTTGTATACAATAATACTGTCTTTGTCATGTCATATGCGAAAATATGTCCCAAGGTTCGAAGGCATAATGCCCAACCCGAAGGGTCATTTTCGCATATGACATGACAAAGACAGTAGCAATGGCATATGCCAAGAAAATTCATCCCTAATTAAAAAAAATTTATAAATAAATTACAAATTTATTTTAATAGTACTTTTATATGGACATTGCATAACCCACATGTTGACATTTTCTTTGAAAGACGATATACGTTAAATCGAAACTTCAATAAGATAATATTTTCTTATTGTACAAATAAGATCACCCACACGAACCATGATGCAATTATAAAGCCCGCCCAAAAGCTTAGCCAGCATGCATATGGCATGTAGTATGCCATGTATTATGAATAATACTACCACCGTATTTGTTCTTGGTTAAATATGCCCGAATAATATAACTCCAATTATAATTGAAGTTTTTTTACATGAACAGTAATAATATAGAATAAATTATTATGATAAACATAATAACAGTGGCATTCAAAATATAATGACTCCGAACGAAACAGGAAAAATAAGTGGCAGAGTCTCGCATTTTCACCGTTTCTTAGCCTTTTAAATATTATTTTCAAACGTATTTTTAATCAATAATCATAACATTTAAACAAATTAGTGATATAATTGGCCTCTGCAAACATCATTATTCGCAAAGCATTTTGACTGTTAACTTATACTTTTATAAAACACTTAAGATTTGTGTTCGTGTGATGCAGTAATAAGAGTTAAACAAAAACATCTTCAGCCACTTTGACTTTGATTTCGTTTCTTTTCTTTTTTGAAACTGTGAACACTTGTTAATATCGTTCAATAACATACATGCAATATTAGTGCACTGACATAAAACAATGGAAGGACACAGCACGACACGGAAAAAGAATCGGCAACAAAATATACTTTTCTATTGTGATGTTAATAGATAATCTGCTACATGTAATTGAATTGTAGGGGCCTCGGTGACCGAGTGGTTAAGGTGGTCATCTACTATTGCTCACGTGGTCTGTAAACACTGAGATTGCGAGTTCTAGTCTCACTGCGGGCGGTGTACCCCGGACTCCAATCTTAATTGCCAATTATTGCCAGTTTCCTACCGATGGTCGGGGTTCTTTCCCCATAAAAATTGGACACCACGATATACCTGAAAATGGCTGAAACAACATTCTTACAAACAAACAAACAAATGTTGAATTATTTTTTTTATAATTTCAGGTGATAAACCATGTTTAATGATACAGCATTAAACGTCGTTGGTAATTTAACTGTTAACAACCGTTCTATCTTCAATGAGTCATCAATGGGCAATCATTCGGAAGGATTTGATTATGATGCGATGATGATGGTTGCTACGGAAATGTCGCAATCACGCAGGTTTGATGAGACAACGGAAGCAATCATCATAGCGTTTTACACAATTTTGATTATCTTTGGAGCAACCGGAAATGGACTTGTATGTTACGTAGTTACCAGGAACGCTCACATGCGGACACCAAGGAATATTTTTATAATTAATTTGTCAATCTCTGATTTAACTCTATGCCTCTTCACGCAGCCTTTAAATTTGTATAGACTTTTACATCACTATTGGCTTCTCGGTGGGTTTATGTGTAAATTCGTAGCAATGTGTCAGGGCACCAACATATTTGTTTCAACTATAAGTATAACGGCCATAGCCTTAGATAGATTCCAGGTAATTGTTTATCCAACAAAGGACAGCATGAAGAAAATAGGAGCAGCCGCCGCGCTAGTCTCCATTTGGATCATTTCTTTTTTTATGGCTAGCCCGTTACTCATATTCAACGTTTACTCCGTATCACAGCCGGTAAAAGGTGTTAAAGTGTATTTTCATCATTGCGCTGAAGACACTACCTTAATTGAAGAAAAAGGGGCGTATTCCATTGCATCAATGGTTGTGCAGTATATTTTACCGATCGCCATTGTTGTGGTGGCGCATGCGCGAATATGCCACAAATTGAAATATAGGATGGTTAATCAAAATAACCAAGCAGCACAAAATAGCGGAAGGTCACCATTTCAAAAACGTAAGAATCAAAGAAACGAGGCAAGGAAAAGACGTACAAATATTTTACTTGCTATGATTGCAAGTGTTTTTGCTATAAGCTGGTTTCCTCTGAACATTCTTAACATTCTTCTGGACGTTTCAAATGGAAAATTGAAAACTCTTGAACAGAATGTATCAGTTGCCTTCGTGGTATGTCATATTCTGGTCCTGAGTTCAGCATGTACTAATCCTCTTCTATACGGTTGGTTAAATGAAAATTTCAGAAATGAATTTATGAAGGTTCTTTGTTGCAAGTGTTGTTTTAAAGTAAAGAAATGTATACGTCATTGTTGTGCACCAAGAGAAGGAACAGAGGTTCCAGTTATTATTTTTACTCGGGAGACAAATGGCGGGACAACTCACGTGGAGAAAGAGGGATACTCTGTAACCGGTACGGCAATGAACTCTGTCAGTGAGTTCAGATCTCAGGTGTCTTTATAAGAAATACAGTATATTGCCTTTTGACTGTTACATTAGCACCAAGTGTTAATTGTTATCTATATTATGTACTAGTTGGATTACTTCATCGGATATAAATCATAAAATTTCTGTCAATTACCTTTTTGTTAAAATTTACTGGTCGATTATGTTAAACAAACGCTACATAGAAACACACATGTGTCATTAGTGTAGTTCCCATGAAACGTAAAAGCACAAATACAAACACACACAAATTCAAAGACAGTCAAGATTAATTGATTGAATTATGTGCTTAACTTCCAGCGATCAGTATTTCAGTCATATTCAGGACGAGAGAGCAAGTAAACAAAAAATAATTACCTAGATAATGGGTAACGCATTTTCGATGCATTTAGACAGGTAGTGAAAGTAGTGTAGGGACGCACATTTTTGCTGTTTATAGCGGCTGAAATGAGCCTATTTTTTCAACATCTACAATATCCCGAGAAAAAACAACCCCAAACCAAGTTTTCGGATTATGCAACACGTCATCCGGTTAAATTACCATAGTGTTAAATGGGTTCTAACAGGACAGTTCCTTCGTTTAACTTATATACATCGAGAAAAACAGCTAGTTGGAAAATTTATTGCCCACGCGGGGTAACAAATTTTTCTATTCTTTGTACAGAACCATATTCATGTTTATTGATACTTATTACTACAGTGGAATAACCGAATCGAAAACTTAATGAAATTTCTCTTCATGAAAAGACATTTTACGTGCAAGGAGCGTGATAGTATCAAGTCTCGTCACCTACAATGGTTTACAAGAGTTCCTTTTTCAAACTGACATGTATATATTCAAATATTTACACACACTTAACGACATTATAAATTTACATTAAATAAAAGAGTTAACGGGACAGGTGGGGCGAATTAGCCTGATATTACTGATTCTTCAGTAAGCGAAAATAAATTTAGAACATAACCGAGGTGATCTCTTTAGAACATAATGCAAGTACGAAATTGCAAAGCCATTGGGCAACAGAGCTCAAAACATACAACAAACAAGTAAGGTATTATGAAAATATTATGTGTGATTCTAATATGACGTCCTTGATACGCTTTGAGAACAGATTAGGGTTCTAATAAGCATAGAGCATGATGTGACGTCACAATTAGAATTCCGACGTCATGTGTGTGAACATATCCTGCTTCACTAGTGGAACTTGCAGATGTACTTATGGTAAAAATCGGCGTGCGGCTATGAACGAGCGGAAGGACCAGTAAGTTACTCAAGAATATCGGTAACCAGCTGAGAAACATAGACTCAACTACGACCTCAGTTTGACCCAAAATCCTCTGTGAAGTAATTCAGTTTATAAATTGTCGGCATGGGAATATCTTATAAGCTGTGTTATTTATGCGCGGTTGAAGAAGTAATATTACTAAATTTACGCATTTACAGAAAGCAAGATAAATTGTATTTCCCAAAGCAACTGTTAACCGCCAATCGAATAATAATAGCTCCTGTTTTTAATGTTTACATATCACAACTTGAATGCTAGTCCGTGATCGTTATTCCGATTTTCGTATACCAGATGCTACTCTTGACAAAGAAGATATTTAAACAGGTATATGTTGTACCCGATTTGATGTACTCTCTTTAATGACAATCAACTTATTTGAACATAATCCTAAATGTAATCATATATTTTTTAAGCAATTGGTAGCCTTTCTTCTTATATTACTTGGGACTTTTGACTTTCATGAATGAGTTAGACAAGTGTTAAACTGGAAGCATTGCTAACTAATCAGATGCACAAGAGTGCACACACTCTTGTTGCACACACTCTTGTTGTGATAAACGTTACTCACTTTTAGTGTTTTGATGTTTTGTGTTTCTTCTTTTGTTTCGCGTGTCTTCCTCTGTTTAATAAAAAACTGGAACGTATTATTTTGAAATTAAAAATGTCTCGCTTGTGTAAGTATATTAATTTAACAAGCTTTTGTAGTTGACTCAAAGAAGGTAAAATTAAAGCCAACTTAATCCCTAAGTAGACATATTAAAACATGCAAAACATAATAGTCTTGTTCTTTGATAAAGTAATTATGAGTGGGTGGTGACAACGATCAGACTTATAATTAATATACAAAGAACACACAAAGAAAAGCTAAAATACCAACAGTTGTCAAAAGTTATCAATTTGTTCGTTTTTCATTTTTTGTATTTTGTCTTCGTTGTTTTTATTGTTTTGTTATTACAATTCGTTTAGAAGTTGACATTATTGTGAATTCAGAGGGACCAACTTGTACCTACACATGACCTAAAAGCCAATGTTTAGCTTCGATTTGATGTACATAGTAAGCTGTCTTGAGTGTTAAATACTGAATAATATCTTTATTTACTGCACTGTACAGGTATGCAGTGGTCATCATGTCCGTCTGTCGAAATCGGTTTTCGGATGATATTTCAAAAAACTTGCATCCGATTTTAATGAAACTTTGGGATATAGTTTTACATAAGGTGGGTAAAAAGTCTATCGATTTTCAGAAAAATCTTTCACATTTCAAGGTCACAGTTGACAAAAATATTAGAAAATAAAAGAAAGATGTTTCAGGACCATAACTCAAAAGTTTTGCATTATTTTGTTTCAAAAGAACTTTTGGGATACAGTTCCATATTAAGTGGGTAAAAAGCCTACCAATTTTTCAGAAATCCATAAAATTCTAAGTCACAGTTGCCAATAAATAAAACAGAAATGTCCGGACAATGAAATCAAATGGTAACATTTAATTTCAATTATACTTTGGGATATAGTTTCAAATTACGTGGATTAGTAGCCTATTGAATTTTGAAATATCCATCACATTTAAAGGTAATAGTTGCCAAACAATGTTAGACATTTTAACAAAAAAAAAATTCCCGGACAAAAATTCAAAACGTTGCATTAAATTTCGATTAAACTTTGGCTTTAGTTTCATATTAAATGCACCACAAGCCTATCAATATTGGTGGAAATCCATGAAATTCAGTGTCACATGGCCAAAATATATTAGAAATATGTACAAAAGAGGTTTTCGGATTAATGAATTCAATAAGTGTGCATTTGATTTCAATGAAACTCTAGGATATTATTATACATCAGGTGGGTCAAAGCTTATGGATGCTGGAGGAATTCCATCAAAGTTCAATTTAACATGTCGACAAAAAGTGAGAAAAATTTAGCGGGGTATCAATGATAGATAGATCGACTGTTTCATATTGTTTTTTCCATAAATTATTGATATTTTAACATTTTTTATTTATTCTTAAAATCCTTTATTAGTATTTCAATCTGACCATCGTGTATTAATGTTTATTTGTTTAAATACCAAGTTAGTCTTACAACGACTTGATTATTGTCAAAATTAATTTTTGATATCAATCTTTAAACAATACTTATTTTAATCGTTTTGACCGCTTGTTGTTTTTTTCTAAATGACAAATATTAAACTCAAATACCCCCTTTTGTCAATATATATTTATTACTTGACAGTTAAAAGTATTTTATAATATCATTTAACATAATTTTTGTAATCAATTGTTTCGCTATGCTTTTTGTATACACGATACATATGAACTATTAGAAAAATGAATTTTCCGTACTGCACCCTTCCTAAAAATCACTTTGTGATATCTTATTAAAAAACTTATTATATGGACGTTCTGCAAGTTATGGCACACATTTGCTTAACCTTTAATGTTATTGTACAACTATAGAAGATATTTTGTTTTCTTGATTTATGAAGCACTCAGTATTACTATCACGTTACTTGAAAGCATCAAAACACATTTAAACAAATTAATCAGGAACATTATTTAGTTAAAGCTATAATTCCGAGTCATACAGCTTGAACATCATCTGTACAAAATAGATAATAAAAAAGAATATATATTTAAATTAATGCAATAACATCAGTCCATGACTAATACGTAAAAGGAAATAAATTGTTAGCTTAAAATTTCTTTAATTCAATTTCAGTGTCAATTTTGTATACGCGCATTTCATTGGACGTGACAGCAAACTCTGAAAGTTTATGTTTTGAAAGATCCCATTTTGCTAAGGTTACTTTTAAGTCACGAGTGAAAGGATTTCAAAAAGTAGCTGTGTTTTAGCTAAATATTTTTTGTCTAATCAATTTAAAATGTAATATACATAGGCGTTAATTTTGGAAATTACGCAAAACACATCGAAAGATCGATTTACCTCACAGAGAGTTTTCCTGAATAATAGGTAATACATGTAAATATAAATAAATAAAGGTAATCTTTAAGCCAAACCATGTTTCCTGAGACCTATGATAAGATGTGTATGAATGTTCGTAAATAAAGGTCTACACGAATGTCTGTACAAAATGGAAACGACCTGGTCAGTGCACGCAGAACAATCGTCTTGCCCTTAAATTATTTCCGGAGACATATGTGGTACCCTTGCAAAGATCTTTTATCTTTGTGTTATACCCTACATAAACATTCATATTTCAGTATTTAAACAAAAATACAGCAAAATACCTACAATTGTGCTCCTATCAACATCAACAAATTACATTTACCTCTGCATGTTAACATAGCAGTTCTGGGTCAACATAAAAACAGTTTGCCAGTATCGCGTACAATGCTACTTGTATGTAGCACAACGACCTTCTCTTTTGTAAAATATTAAAATGGCATTAACAATAAAATGAATAATACATTTTCTATTACAAAATGACGTTATATTTAAGGGCATTATTCTCATTTGTTCAATGGTTCGGAATGCAACATAGTTAAGTTCCTTCCGCTGTATTGAAACGAAATCCCAATTACAGAACTCCATTCCACGTAATCTGTATTTGAAATAAATGTCGAACAAAATGCCATTATCATTTACTTGGCAGGTCATAGTACTTTTGGGCAAAATATAACGAGCACTGTTGGAAAACAGATTCAACCGATTGCTAATACAGGAAACATATATCTACAATATTACGTGGTCATATCGTTATAAATATTTTGATTATGTTCCATTTTGTTTTACACTCTTTGATAAATGTGCGACCATTATGGTTTAACTGTAATTAAACAACTTTATTGATCTGATTTTACACAACCAAGGCGGCAATGGTCAGCAATTATATCAAATAGATTAACCTGAACAGGGCATGTTTAAGAACGGAATCCGGCTTAACTGTACGGATCAATGAAATACGTGGTATTTGATAAATTTGTCAATTGGAAATAGTTAATAAAGCATATATTTTGTCAGCCATAATTTTTATCAGCTGTTTCACACCCACCAGTTCATTAGCTAAGGAAGCCTATGATCCGCCAGCCCTTGACAAGAAGAGTCGATTGTGATCGTACTCCACACGCCTAAAGTTTTAATATAATAATTGACGACTATGCTGCTTAAAAATTGTTCACTATCGACTACTCATAAAAACTTCTCTATATGTAACACATGTTAAAATTCCTAATAATATCGGTAAAATATCCGTAATGCCTTACAGAGAAAACCTTTGATTCATGTTTGCATTAAGGCCACTGAAAAAAAGCTATATCGCATACCATAATGCATTGACAATGTCATTCCGATATATTGTTAACTCCTTTAATTGAAAACAATAACATATACAAGCTTATTATATTTCCATTAAAATAATGCATAAGTTAAAACATTATAACGATGTTTATGCTTTTCTTTTGAAATGAAATACATATTATATTCTACACAATAACAGAAAGATACAGTACATGTTAAACTCGACATTCTTGAAGTCGACTACACCCTGATGTGTTAACAAGCACGTGATCACTATGAAAGAATTAGGAACTAGCTGGTGTGAAATTGAGAAAAAAGCACAAAACACAGACGATTGGAGATCACTAGTCCTTGTCCTATGTGCCTCCGGGCATAACTAGGACTAAGTATGTAGGTAGATCACTATTAAATGACTAACTACGTTAAGCACTCGGCAACCGAGGCCCGTCAAAACAAATGACAAAGGACATTTAATTAAATAACACACTAATGTACTATGTATTAGTGGCTAGAAACAATATTATCTAACCATTAGAAGACGAGATATTTTCTTCGGTTTTTGTTTTATCTCTTGTATTTAGTCTTCTGTGTTATTGAAGATTAAAACTCGACTTAAATTTTCATAGTAATATTTCTCATATGTTAGCTCTTTTTCCAAGATTTAATAGTTGAATCCCAAGGGTATATTTCAATGAAAAGGGAAAGAAGAATCATAAATGTTATCATATAAAGTAAAAACGAATATCTGAACAAGTAGACAGGAAGAATGTATGAATTTCAGCTTGCAAGTAATAAATAATAAATTGCGGAGAGGCTCTTAATTTTAAACTTAAATATTCAAATAACAGAGCACCAGAAGAAGAGGTATAGCTACAATCATAGTATATCACAATCCCTCTGCTGTCCTTCCATATTTCAGCAAACACATGATCATTTGCCTTTAATGCAACAACGAATGTTCTAGATGTTCAGGGAACGAAGCCACCACTCCCACCATCAACTTCGATAGTAATTTACCTTACACCATTTACCATCAATGAAACAAAGGTGTTTGATCCCGCGTTGCCATGCCAAATAGAAAAGATATACACCACTAATCGGTGCAATAAATGTCCCAACTTCGTGTGCGTATCCATTACCGATATTGATCAACACTTTGTCAAAAACAATGATCGTCTCAAACAGTACATTGTGATCTAAATTGTGCGTCAGATAGCTTCAAATGCGACATGCCCTGTAAAGTAACAAAGTCTAAGCATAATTGAAACTCATTATCCAATTAAACAGCTACGACAAAATTCCCAAAAAGAAAATGACGAGAGAGCGTTCACAAAAGACCATGTTTTTGTCTGAAATATTACTATATACTGATTTAAAATAAAAACATGATTGGTATAGAGCAGTACAATCTAACTTAACAGATGTACTAGTAATAGCAATCTCATAATTTGTAGGCCAGACAAAACAGGTCCTTTTTCTTGTTTGACTTAATAAAATAAATTAAAAAGACACACGAGGCGTAATTCAAATAACAAAATCCTAGTTCACAACTTCAAAGCCATAGTTTAATAAAACTCACGAAACATTTAATTGGAATTGTTTGTTGATGTAATCACTTTAGAACTTTAATAACCCTCAATACAACTCGTTATTAGAAATCTGCAATCAGATATTTCATCTGAGCCATTGGTAGGCTGTTGTCTTCCTAAATATCACTAGGTATAACTTTTGACTTTCAGTTAAAAGACGAGTTTCAAATAAAGCCACGCACTGCTTACTCGTCCGAAGCACCTTATTACACGTGTTGTGATTTTTATTACTTTTAGTTTCTGTTGTTTATGATTCTCTTTGTGTCGTGTGGCTTTGTCACAATCCAGATATTGTCACTGTTCTATGATTTAAAATTTTTGTTGACCTTTATGCACATAAACTTGCGCATACAATTATTATTGTTAAATTTACAATGTGTCCCTCGTTGTAAAAGTTATTGAACACGCCTTTAGATTCGTCCTAAGATGCCCGTCGGTCGTGTCAATAATACATATAACTCGGTTTACAAGTTTTTAGCTTGTTTGTTTTATACCATTAGTTCTATTGGAAGTGGACATAAGCTTGAATTAGTTTGTTCAGTGGAAACATTAATTGCTCGACAATTTGTGCCCCCACTCAAAAATTAGATACAGTTCGTTACATTAATAGCTGTCAGATGTTTGATAACTTTAACAGTATTAATTAACGTTGGCGACAAGAACAGAATAATGGCTTGATTGACTGACAGGTCGCTTTATTTCAAATAAGCTCTTTTTTAGCAGTATAAACAATTAAACAATTTTTTTGCAGAAAATGAAATGGACTAACGGAAAAGAAGGTTTGACTTCCACTATGATTATGGAGAGTTGTGCAGAAATGAACAAATTTTGATTTTGTAACTATTATTTTTTTTAAATAAAAATCTATCTAAGGCTCTTTTTTTGTACAAGAAGCGTTCGATGTGTCCAATCACGTGACTCACTATAGTCTCCCGTCAAGACTTGTCATATCTACAATTTACAACCGCCACACAAAACGATTGATACATTGATACATAGAATGAAGGATGTTCGCTTAACTTAGCAATATTCAGCAAGTAAAGAAGATAACAAACAATCACTTAATTTGCATTGTAAGCAAAAATTTGATTAGTTAATTCAGATGTAGCAACCCATATCATATGATTTATCTTGCGTTTGTCAGATGACATATTCTTACGCCATTGAAATTGAAATAGGCCCTTTATCCATTTTTTTACCATTAAAATTGTCAAGAATCATGGAAAGAAATTAAGTTATTTATTAATATATGTCGAGAACATTTACCATCTAAGGATGCTGGATAAAAAAGTTAAAATATATGGTGAATATTTATATTTATTTTTTGCATTCAGCTGGTATAAGGGAATCAACATGTCTGACGAGTACGGTTCATCCACCCTTGAATTTTTTTTCTGTGGGGAACCTTGAAGATTTATAGTTAAAATTAAAAATTTAAAATTGTAATACTCTATAACCTGGTTTAGGTATGTTTACACTATTTACAAATCGCTTCGCGGTTTATTATGCGTAAACAGACCCAAACCATGTTATATCGTATATCGTTCAGAAATTTGGAACTATTCGTTAAATAATAATTATAGTCAAAAGGATAAAATTTAAATTTTGCATAAGGAGATAATTCTGTACACAAATCCTGATTTTTAACCGTTTGTGACTTCATGTAGTTATGTTCAAATATAAATGATAAACATAAACTCAGATATCTACTTTTTATTTCTTTCACACAAATGTAATATTAATTGGTTGAAATTATAAAAAAGAGTTTAAGTCATTAAACATAATTTTGTAATCAGTGGTGTATTATTTGTTTTTGTATAATCCTTCCTGTCTAATGCAAATTTACTTTCTATAATTAACCCCTTTAAAACATCTGGTTTTTACTTAAAATGATAAATTTTATATACAAAACTAACTAAAATTGACGTTAAAGAAAATCTATTGACAAATAATTAGATAGATACATTTATTGCCTGTATGTAAAAGGTGAACATCACAATTGTTAACCCTAGGGAAAAGGTTACCCAAAGGGCTTTAAAGAAAAGATTTGTCTTTTAACTTTATTGTTTTGTCATTTTTTTATGACGTCATCTTTTTCAAATTTCCATTTGCGTAACGTAAGCATAGGTCAGTCCATAGGTAAAAAAGTAAAAGAAACAAATATGTGAAATCAGGAAAAACACCCATTAATCAATTTGCAATAACAAATATATATGCAAAAGAATTATTATTCTGACTTTCGTGATTCTGTGATTCTATTCTGTGCTACAAACCTACAAAGATATTTTGTGAGAAGAAAAACGCGCTATTTTCATCCTGCCTTTTCTAGTCTGTACATATTTTTGCAAATGCCTTTGCCTGATTCGGTGAACATATTTTATAATTTTATTAAATAGGAAAGAAACTTAGTCTGTATCGCATGTGAACATATAGTTTTTTTCATATGTCACTTTTTGCGATATGCGAATATGTATATTCCAAAATTCATGGTGGGAACATTAAAATCACACATTACGGTATAACTTACGCTTAAAAAACCTTTAAATTTGTGACACAGTTATTTTCTATATGTCATGAAGCATTCAAAACAATCTAAGATGAACCTTACATAAAAACATGGTAAACATATAGGTCAAATAACATATGGTCGGTACCTGCATAACAGGTAATGGAAATGACGTCATAATTGTAAAATAAGGTCGGTGACCACTGTCCTTTTTAGCTTTATCAGAACACTTTGTTATGAGGAAGATAACTCTAAAAGTCATATAGAAATTAAATAGTAGGACAAGTCCTTAACCAGATTAGAACAACATAACAACAGGGAACGACTCCCGTGCAAGCAATATGTCCCGTGAAAGCTATAAGATTTTTATTATACCAAACACTTACAAACTAAAGGACTAACATAAAAATGAAAAATTGTCAATTGAACTGCCCTTGGCATGACAGACTATTGTAAATTTCCAGTAAAATTTGTAATTTTGGAATGCAAAATGTGTTCTTTATGGACAGAAAAACAGCATAGTTTTCCTTGTGTACAGATTTAAAAAAAAATGTCTTATATATTTTATATTTTATATATAATGAAAAGTGTAAGAATACAGTATAACATGTACTTTATGTATGTTGTTTAACTTTTATTGCTCATGTACAACTTTACGAGATCTTTCGTCTTGTAGATTTATTGAGTACTTAGTATTCCTATCGCGTTACTTGAAAGTATCGAAACACATTTAAAAAAATTAATCAGAAACATTATTTAGATAAAGTTATTATTCCGAGTCAGCTTGAACAACATAAATAGATTTAAATGCAATAACATCAATCTATGACAACTTTTTAAAAAGAAAATAAATTGTTCAGTGCAAAATGTCTATAATAAAATATTAAATTTCAGTGTCACATCTGTTTACTTGCATTTCATTGGACGTGGCTGCAAACATCTGCAAAGTTTGATAACATCCATTTTGCTAATGTTACGTTTTGTCAAACGTAGAACTGTTAAAAAACCTGCTAGATATTTCTCTCTCGAATCGAATAAAAATGCAATTTAAATAGGCGTTAATTTATGAAATTTCACAAAACAGTGGATGGTCAACGTAGGTTACACAGGGTTTTCTAGCGTCTTTCCAGTAAGTCACCGGCATAATATGTAAGACAAAAAAATATCCGTTACGTTCAGCATTTCGCCTCAAATAAGGATCAAATCGTCTAAAGTGTATATGTCTGACTTACGTTTATAAGCGCAATTTTATTTCGCAATATTTTAAAAATGAATTCTTGTTAAATTTGTTCTTGAATAAAACCACTTACAAAGGAACCTGGGCTTTTTTTATAAAACGCCTTATAGGTTTCGCGATATTTTAATTCATACTTCAAAGCAATGTATCCCAGATTCATGTCATTGACATTAAATTTAACACAAAAATGTATGTTATCGGAATTAACTTTAGAAATGTTCAATTAATGTTACTTTGTCTCCGGTGCATCTCCTCGGCATGAAGTCGACAAATGTTTCTATTGTTTTCTGTGAAATTCTTCCACATTCACCTTAAACGCATTGGTTAGATTAACTAGTATATGCGATTGAGGTTGGCGCCAGCGAATATGTTGTCATGTTCGTCAAATAGATGCTCGATTCAAATTTGGCGAATTCGAGGGCCAAGGTAACAGTGATTTACCACACATTTCATCTAAAATACGTGCTTTGTTTCTATAAATGTGTTTTAGACTGGTACGTTTTGTTGTATTGGAAGTCTCTTAGTCTGATGTCAGATCATTGCTTGATAATTATGATGTTACAATATGCATCCATGCATGAATTACAATGTTTGTTTTACATAAGTATTTACCTAAAACAGAAACCTTTGTTATGAAGTTTTATTTGACTGATGTGATTCTTTTTTGCAGATTATCAAGTTCACAAAAAGTAAATCAATTTAGACAAAATTTAGACTGTTAATTGTAAAGTTTGGAACGGTGAATTTAGCTTATGTTTGCGGCGCTTGCCGTAATAGTGCAAGAAAAGAGGCATATCAGAACCGATTCTCTATAGTCTTTATTAATTTTTCAAGTGATCTACTGTTTTTTGTTCGTATCCCACGTAAATAACGAAAGAAAAACTCAGTAGACAACTAGATTCAGCATTTAAAAAGTTACCGTGACACATGATAAAATAATTCTACATGAATATAAACTGTCTTTTATAAAGGTCTATCAATATGGAAACGACCTTGTCAGTACACGCAATTCACTTGTCTTGCCATAAACCGAACACACAGTTGGCCCCGTTGAAAGATATTTTTATGTCTCTTATACTATACAAATACATTCATATTGCAGTATTTACAACAGCAAAAATACAGGCAAAATGTTTAAATATAGGAACATTTACGTTCCTTTCAACAGTCATACACTGCATGTCATCAATAGCAGTTAGAGGTCAAAATATAAACAGCAAATATCGAGTACGATGTTACATGTATGTAGTACAGCGCCAACGTCGGAAAATATTAAAATGGGATTGGAAATGAAATGAATAAATCAGTTTCTATTACAAAATGACGTTATTTTGAAGGGTAATAATCTCATTTGTTAATTGGTTCGGAATTTAAGAGAGCTCATTTCCTTTCGCTCGATTAAAACAAATCCTCATTATAGAACATCATTCCATGTAATCTGTATTTTGAAATAAATGTCGACCAAAATTTATTTTGCAGGTCGGAGAACCTTTGGGCAAAATATAACGAACACTCTTGGGAAATAGATGTTATAGATTTTTTATACAAAAAAAATCTAAACTATTATGTCACCAAATCTTTGTAAATATTTTGATTGTGTTCCGTTACCTGTTACATCCCTTATGATGAATGTGGCGACAATTATGGTTTAATTGTAGAACTATTGATAGATTTTACGAGAGAAAAGACGATAATGGTCAACAATTGACCATAATTCGTTCTGAATAATTCAGAACGAGATCGTTCGGTTTAACCGTACGGATATCAGAGAAACGTGATTTTTGACTATAAATTGGAAATGGTTTTTATACTGCTAACAAAGTTACTCTCAGCTATAGCATTAAGATGTTGATGATATTACAGTGAGCATTTATTGGCAAAGAAAGTTTAGTGGTAAATGGAACCTCGGCAAAAAAAAACCCGGAAAACAACACGAGTTGTGAGTCAATAGCACCATTTGTGATCGCGAACTATGCACGCCTAAAAGAATAACATAGAAATGAACGACTTTGCTGTTAAATTATTGATTATCATAGACCATTATGAAACACTATTTATTTTGCCAAAGACTGCAAATATTCCTAATCAAATCAGTAAGACTTTCGTTATATACACTGTACATGGTTTTTTATATCCTGCTCTGAAAACTACATTTTGTTCTATGGACTAACACCTGGTCATTCTTTATGCTACAGTAACTGCAGTAAAGCCAATAATTGATATAATAATCTTTTTTTATTTCTCTGATTTTCCTAGTACATGATGCGTATTCGTGTTTCCAAAGCCTGCACACCTTTTGCTAACATGCGAAAACGTAGACATAATATGTTTCTAATAACCTACATCTGATGTAAAACAGATATGGAGTGAAATTGTGCTTATATCTTTCGCTTTAAAAATAAACGATAAGTCTAAAGTTTCCGATGACAAACCTGTTGTATGTGCTGTTGACTTGTTGCTATTGTATAATAAGTGAGAATGTACTAATTTTGCTCTTCTTACTTACTTTGCGTAAAAATAGTGCCAAAGTAGCAGAGTGGATGTTTACTTTTTTATCAAATAAAAGTGTAGTATCTGCTAATAAACTTTTCTAACATGCTACCCAAACTTTCATATTCATTTTACCTATATATAAACTTATTTGCCAAGTCTTAATAGTTATTTTCAATAAAGAATGGAAAGAAGAATCATAAATTTTATATTACAAATTTACCATGAATATCGGCAAAAACTGAGGTACTTAGTACACATTAAAAGACGAGATTGTAACTCGTATTTCAAATTCACTTTTCATTATGTCAGCGTTGATATACTTTGTTTATATTTAAACTTTAAAGTCTTTAAAATACAGCAACTGGAAGAATGTATACATTTCAGAATACAAGTAATAAATAACATGTGGCAGTGAACCATACATTTTCACTTTAATATTCAAATATCAGAGCATGGCTATAATCAATTGATACCCAAAATAACTCTGCTTTCCTTCAGATTTGAGCATACCCATGATTATTTAGATTTAATGCAACTACGGATGTTCTAGATGCGAGCGACAAAACCACTAGCACACATCATTAACTTTGATGATAGCATACCTGACACAATTTATAATTAATGAAACGTACATGTATATGTTAGTTCTAAGAGCGTCATTCACTGTGAAAGAGAGATATACTCCAGTACTCAGGCAGTACAATGCCCCGACGTCGTTTAGGTATCCGCTGCCAATATTGATCACCACCTTGTTGAAAATAGTAGTATTAGCCAGTCCGCTCTGATCTAAACTATGCGTTTAGAGGGCTTCAAATAATACACGTTTGGTAGGCATGTATCTAGTCAACATATAAGTAACCATATGTCTAAGCATATTTTATATTTACCAGAAAAATTGACAAGATACTACTAAAATTATCATAGCGTTTATGAAAAACCGTGTATTTTTTTGCAATATTACTATTGACTAACAAAGAAAATTATCTCACATTGATATGTTATTGTACAAACGGGAGAGGAGACAAAATTTTACGTTTTTTCTTGGCTTACTTAAGGACATATCCTACAACTCGATCTCCATATGTTTTATTCTTAATTGTTTGTCTTAACTTTCCTTTGTTTTAGCATCTTTAAAAATTTTAAAACAAGTAAGTAGTCACCACGATATTCAAACGTTATGACATTATCTTTAATACCTGGTTTTGGGTAATAGTATTATGTGTTGTTACTAATTTTTTTTTACATAGTTTTCTGTTAGAACAATTTAGATTGTTTTGAAGGCTTAATCGCAAATAGAAAACAGGTATGTCACAATATAAAATACCTAAGTTTTGTATTCTTGTAAAAAAACTGTGTATAGATCAGAATTTTAGCGAAGGAAAGGGCGCATTTTTCTTAGTACAAACTGCAATTTTTTTCTAGAATTCAAGGGAACCACGAAAGTAAAATAGTTATTTTTGGGTATGTTTGCTTTTGCAACTTGATTAGTATTGTTTTTAACCAAATGGTAAAAGGATGCATTGCTTTTTTAACATTGTAGTCGATCCATAAAGCCTATGATAACTAGGATCAAAACCACAGCACAAATGGGCAATAAGCAAAGTAAAAAGGTATTTATACATGTATTAATTAAACTAGTGGAAAAAAGAGCTATTTACTTTTGCAGATCTTTGATTTACTACATTGACACATGCGAGCCTGCAACATTACCATTTCCCATGTATATTATGCATTTTATCTTCCATTGCTAATATTCTTCCATTCGTTTCATCTCTTCACCATTACATCTTTGAGAATGTCATCTTTGTTATTAAATCTTAATAAGAAATACAATTCAGAAACATATGAATTGCTTAATGCCTAGTGGATAAAAACAAAACGCCGAGATAAGTACACTCACCGGACCCACTCCTATAAGAACCGTGACATAAAAATTTCTATAGCGCCCTATATAATTATTAAATCCTCTAAGGCGCTTAACAAATAAAAACAAACAATGAGCAAAAGACGAAACCTAAAATATCCAACTAAACTTTTCTCAAACTACAAATATATTAAAATTGTTTAAATTTTAAAGAAGCTAGGAACATAAATAGTTTTAAAAATATAACCACGTGTATATGTAATTTAAGTCACGTAAATAAATCCCTCAGCATGCATGAACTACGAAAAAGCAAGTTTTAGTATGCACCATAGGTATTTCAAGGCTAAGTGATCCTCCTAAACTAAGACACGAAACGTTTCACTGAGGTTTATCACTTCTTGTAGTTTATCAAGTGCAGACATGTGTATCGCCAAGTAAGGTAATACAAGAATTTAAAACTTTGGTCTGTTTTCAACATCAATGAAGTTAAGCAAGTACAGGTGTTATGTGATCGTTCATTTCAGTTTTCATTACAAGTCAGACAGTTCTATTCCATGAACTCGTTGCAGCTTGTCCAAAACCACATTTTTTATACCAAACGTACTGTTTCCGTGGTCAAGTCTAGAAGTTACTTAAGAAATTATCATTGTTTTGCAAATATCTGTGGGAATGTAAAGTCGTATTCGCTTAATATACAGTGGCTATGCCGATGAATTGAACACGTTTTGCCATGTATACATCTAAGTCGTCAGCATAACAATTATAATTGAAACTATGACGGAGGTATATATATCTGACTGGTCGCAAAAAAGGCAATACAGTTTGGGACCTAGAACAGATCCTTGTGGAACCCGGAATGGCAAATAACAATGGTCCAACATACTCGACCCTATAACTACTCGTTGGTACTGTAGCGAATGTCCGAATATTCCGTATGAGACCTATAGGTTTTCAACCAATGTGTCGTGATCGATTACACTAATGCTGCTGAAAGATCGAGTAGTACTAACTTTACCCAAGAGTGGCTATCAAGGGCTTCTATGATGTCATGATTTACTGTCAAGATGCTGTCTAAGTTGAGTGGCGTGGTCGTTTTGGTGACTGTAAAGAATCTTGAAGCATGTCGTTATCAAGATTTTGATCGAGACGATTTGCAACAACTTTTTTTCCAAGGCTTTAGAAATAAATGATAGATTACAAAACGGGTATATATTTTGTGAGTGTCTAGTTCCGGCTTTTTAGCAATTGTCTTACTAAAGCCTTCTTTAAGGCCGGTGGTACCTCATCTTGCTAGAGCATACATATTGTTTTTTCAAATATGCGTCGGAATAGAATCAAGCTGACATGTTTTATTTGGTGTCTGACTTATAATTATTCTCTTTTCATCTAAACTTGTGCTGTCAAAACATAGCAAGCGATCACCGTTGAATGGATTGTCCTCGATTGGTATTAGTAAAGTTTTCTATTGTACGAGTTTCGATGACTGAGCGTGTCTCAGATTGTTGTCACTTTGCTGATAAAAAACTTCGAGCATATTGTCCTCTATTGAATCCAAAAATAATTTGAAGTTGTAATTTATATTCTAGTTGATCGATTTAGGTCGACAGTATTTCGGACCTTTGGACAAAATATTGCGGAGTCTTTCATTGTCAACAATGATAGGATCTATATTTATCACGCAACCCGAAGGCCTAT
This sequence comes from Limnoperna fortunei, assembly GCA_944474755.1. Lineage (NCBI taxonomy): Eukaryota > Metazoa > Mollusca > Bivalvia > Mytilida > Modiolidae > Limnoperna > Limnoperna fortunei. The sequence continues at coordinate 46,156,947 of OX104116.1, forward strand.
AAATGAGTGGAAAATTGTAGAAAGAGCAGTCAGGAGGTGTGACTTTGAAGTCACTGATAAAAAATCCCAAATTACAAGCTTGTACTTGAAGTTTCTGGTGCAATTGGGATTAGTATACTTATAAAATAGAGTGCTGTCCCTTCTTGACTAAGATCGACTTCGATTCCGCTCCTATTAAAAAGCGACATTTTGCAAGTAAAAACACAATAATGGAGTTTGATGAGAAATTGTGTAAATTTGAGTATAAGGAAACAGCTTATTTGCTGTAATAAATGAATCAAATATAAAAACCAATCTATTGCTTTGGAAAATTTGATAAAAAGTTGTATAATTTTCTGAATGTCATTTTAAATTGCAATGGTCGCATTTTCAAAGAAGTTATATTCCAAAAAAACCTTTATAACAGAACTAACCAGAGGCTCTTAAGAGCATGTATCGATCAACTGATTTTATCGGAAATAAATATGGAATTTCCCAGCTGTAAAATTAGTCCTGATATTTTCAATAAATTTTAAAGAGGACCATCCAAAAAATATTGCTAGTAAGTTTTATTTCTATTGGTTAAACCGTTTCAGAGAAGTTTTTTTTAATTTTCCCATTGGGTCCAACGTTAATGTATGTCCTGCTGCTGACGGCCATTTAGATTTTCCTAATGGTATAATAAAAATAAACTTCAAAGAGGAAATATCCAAACAACATTTCCAAAATTTTTTTTACATTGGTTAACCAGTTTCAAAGAAGAAGCCGTTTACTTTTAAACATTTTTTCCATAGGGTTATATGTTAAACGAAGTCCTGCTCTGGTGGCCATTTTTTATTACCAATTATCATAAAAACATAAACATAATAGAATACAATTCAAACAATATAGCTAGTAAGATTTGTTTCGCTTGGTTAACCAGTTTTAGAGACGAAGTTTCTATTCAATGACACAGGATATGTACCGGTATATATATTGACGAAAAATGGGGGGGGGAATAATGTTTAACGCCAATTTTCAGCTAGCTTTTCTTGTCAGTTAAAATTATTGGCGTCGGGTACGCCTTGTCGTCAGTGATACGCGTACCGAAACCTTAGTGGTCAAAAGTAAACGAACTATGTTAACTATTCTGCTTCCGAGGTCCCCCCGTTTAAATGTAATTAGGCAACAAAACTACGCAGTAGATGAAAAATACAATCAGTCCAACATGATCGAGTAATCACAATTTGATCACAAGCATTTTCATGGCTCTCGGAATTCTTCAAGTAAACATCGTTAATGTTTATAACTTTACTTATGGTAACGTTTTTTTATATGTAAGCGTATTTTCACAGTATTTAATTTGAGTGTCCAGAGAAAATTTCAATAAAAACGAAAAAGAGTCATGTTATCTTACAAAGTCAAAATTGTGAATGACAAAAGGTTAGGTACTTGGTACATCCACAAACTCGGGAAAAGTATAATATTAAATACTAACCCACATATCGTTTACTTTTATTGTCATGTCAGCGTTTACACATTATTTCTTTAAGTAAGTAATCAATAACAAGTGAGGCCGTTATTTAAGCTTTTAATATTCAAAAAGCAGAGCACCAGCAAATAAGGTATGGTACGAATCAAATGATATCACAATTTCTTGGCTTTCCTGCCAGATTTGAACATACCCACTTTTAGACTAATAGATGTTCCAGATGTTGAAGGCTTGAAACCAGCAACCTCAACATCATCTTGAATTGATGCACGCCTAGCACCTTTTACCATTGTTGAAACTATGATGTTATAGTCGCCATGCACTGTTACAGAGAAGAAATATACCCCACTAACCGGCGAAATAAATATATCGACGTTATTTTTTGTATCCAGTACAAATATAACACTTTGTCGAAAACAACAGCACTGTCGATTAGTCCACTGTGATCTAAATCATGTGTCAACATGGCATCAAATGCAACACGCTTGGTTTTTTGTTTGCTTTAATGGTCACTTTCAGCAGTTTTTCAGCTATATTATGGCGTCCAGTTTTTATTGGGGGAGGAAGCCGGAGTACCCGTAGAAAACAACGACCTGCGGAAGGAAAACTGGCAATCCTTGTCAATTAAGATTGGAGTCGAGTACACCCTGCCCGCAGTGAGAATCGAACCCGCAATCTCAGTGTTGACGGACCACGTGATCAATAGTAGACGAACTACCCTCTATAAACTGGACCCTCTATAAACAAAGAATACATGTCAAATAAGATGAGCACCTGCCATGATACTACAGTTCAAAGTCGACATGAAGTTATGAACTAGAAAAGGACTAAAGTTACCAAAGAATATCCGTCACTACCTGTCTGAAAGATACCCCAAAATGATTTAACCGATTCATAATAAGTCATTATCGCTTATAAACAAGTTATAATTTAATCAGCTTTCGAGTTCTGCAGGATTCTTCACGGCACAAATCGGAAGTTTATTATTGTAATTTTTGGCTTTATATGATTTTAAGTTTAACCTGGCTTTCTTGTCGATTTAAAAATATAGATCTAAACACGATGCCAACATTTGTCCAAGGTTTTATATGACGATTCTTTATCGATTATGTCGATTATAAGACTGAAAGTAACTCTCGTAAGTAAGCCTTATTTTTTGTTGCTCGGCAAACGCAAAAACTGTTTAAAAGTAAAAGCAGGGCACACAAAAACAATAAACAGGGTGAAAAGATGCTAATAAAAAATTAAACATTTAGAAAAAAATTATTTACTTTTAAAATCCGGAAAAGATTAGGCTCATTATAGCAAAACTCCATACTTTTCTAGTGGTAGTCTAAAGTGTGTTCTCGTCCTTGATATGGCTGAAATACTGCTCGCTATACGTGAAGCAAATATCCAATCAATCAATCAATCAATCAATCAATCATATAACATTATTATATGTAAGCTTATTTGATTATCACTTGAAACCCTAAAGTAAAATAAACAACGATTATTCACAGCAGATGTATACATTTCAGATTAGTGCAACATAACATATTATCGCATATCAGTTTTACAATTTTTGTCATTTCAGCATTATACATTTTTTTCGTATTCATACTAAAGAAAGGTAGAATGTTTCTGTTTCAGCTTACACGAGATAAATGACAAAAGATACAACTTTTACTTTTAATTTTCAAATAAAAGAGCACCAGCAAATGACGTGTGACCTATATCATATGATACTACGTTCCCCCTACTCTCCTTCCAGATTTGAGCATACACGTGATCATTTGGATTTAATTTAACAATGGAGGTTCTGGATGATGACATTATAAAACGTTTGTCACCACCAGCATCAACATCGATTGAAGTATACCTTACACCATTTACCATTAAGGAAACGAAGTTCTGTGATCCATAGTCTCCATGCACTGTCATAGAGAAGATATAAACGCCACTAACGGGTACAATAAATATCCCGATATCGCGTGTGTATCCATTACCAATATTAGTCAAAACTCTGTCAAAAACAATGGTAGTGTCAGTCAGTCCAGTGTGATCTAAATTATGCGTCAAGATGGCTTCAAATGCTACATGCCTGGTAGGGACATCTGTGGGAGAATGTGGAAACAGCAGCCCTGTAAAATAACAAGATAACTAAGCATATTAAAAACGGAAATAAAATGAAAAGGAAACACAAAATTCGAAAATGAAAAGAACAAGGATATGAAAGTCATTTTTACTCCATTTTAACTGTACACCTAGAAAAAGGGTAAGCATCCACTAGTGATTTTCAAGTCATACATATTCGAACACCGTTGAACTAATATTGGACTGCCATTCGTTTTTAATTTGTAAAGCAAACAAGAATATGCATTGTTCCGCACAATGAAACATTATTTAAAAAAAAACACGCAATATTTTATTTACATATCATTTGATCAAAATATGAACGGTCTTTGCTCTTTCAAGTAGTTTTTAAAAAGTATTCACAATGGAAGACCACCAGTAGTTTTAGGCATTATTTACATTGTATAAACGCCATATAAAGTTTCGTGGGCATCAATATTTGTTCATGCTAAAATAAGTATTTATTTCATTTGAAAGTCCTGCACCAAGTCATGACCATTGCGATCTTCATCTTCTCCCTGGTTTGTCATTATCTCCTTGGACATTTAGAATGATCTTCCCTGTTGGTAATTTTTTATTTCACGGTTGGTTACTTTGTTATTACTTTATTTTACAAATTAAAGTGATTTCATCTGCCTCAGGGTCCCTGTATTGTTTCCAGATAAAAACACTAGAAACTATTAGAAATTACACGTATGCTCCTTTATTTATTACTATGAGACACAACTCTAGTGATTGTTTCAGTTCAGCCAATGCCCCCAACTGGTCATGAGATGAAGATTTTAATTATAATGTGCTCCCTACAACATATGTATATTGAGTGTTTAATATTGAAATTAAAACACATAAAAAAAGACCATTAGTATCCTTGAGCTAAACTACACCTGATACAAATCACAGTCTAAACTATTGTTTTTGTGGTGCTACAGATTATTTGGGGTAAATTTCTCATGCTAGGAATTTATTTGCTCAGATCGAGGATTTGATCAACCAATGGTATCCAAAAGGTTAAACATGGCCAACCAAGATTCTTTAATGTGATCACTCTCTATGTAAATTCTATAAGTTAACAGTTATTTAAATCCCGTTCATGGAGCGTTCAAACTATGGTCTCGGTGCTCAGGAGATGATTTAGGAACTGTTGCCTTAGGCCGCAATCATCTCCAGCACCTAGGGATAATAGTTTTGACTGCTCCATGAACAGGCATTAAATAACTGTATACTGCTGCAACCCTGCGCCGCATACTGCCAGTAAGGCGTCATTTTGTTAAAGCGTTATCTGTCGCTATTCCCGGGGTAATTGAACTTCTAAATGTTGCAAGTTCTGTGGAGGAGGTTCTATAGCTTGCAATCGCCTACCCGATTGATCTTATAGATTCTTTATTGGGTTGAGATCTGGACGTCTTGCAGACCACGGAAGTGTGGTCACAAATCCGTTCTCCAGATATGACTACTGCCTTGGAACGATCAAGTCTGTCGTTGTCATCCAAGAAAACAGGCCTTGACCCTAACTCGTGTTTTTAAAAACGAGGCAGGTGTAAGCACGTTCCGGGCGTACTTTTCGTCATTAAGTTGCCGTTGATTGTTACAATATCTAGTTGCAATCATGTGAGATACATCCCCCACACCATAACTAAGCCCCAACAATAAGGCATTGTTTCTTGGAGTGCCTCATCATTTATATGGAGTATAAAAATCAGCTCTAATCTGACCAGTGTATTAGTTGCCTCGTTCTAAGGTTCCAATTGTTATCTTGTTCCGCACCATGCCAACCTGTCCCTGCGATGGCGATCATCATGCATGGTGCATTTGATAACTCTCCATGACCTCAATCCTGCAGCTTTAAGACGATTTCGTGCTGTTCTGGCTTACAGATTACGACCGACCAGGTAACTATTGGTGCTTGGGACAAGTGCTTGCTGCAAACGGATTTCGCCTAACCAATCTACTACGGCTCCCATCTTCCCTTTGGGTTGTCAAAGATGGTCAACCAGATCAGGAACGATCTTTAACATCGTGCGTGGCAGCGTGTATTCTGACCAAACTACTAATGACTGTATAATGGGAGCAAGGCTAACGTCTTATTGCCTTGTAAGATATACCAGTGGAATGCATGTCGATGATTTGCAATCTCTGTGCTTCTGATATCCGCCGCAATGCCATGCTTACTGTAAATGATTTGGCAATTAGAAATTCGGGATTTAAATACCGACATGTTGTACGAACAAATAGTGCATTTTGGACATGATGAAGGGAGCAAGCTTCACGTGGATAGCTTGATTAAAATTTCACACCTGAACGCTCACATCCTTTTAATTATATATTAAAGAATTATAACTCAACAAAATGATCAAAATAAAACTTTACTTACTAAACGAAAAACAAAACTATTTGGGGTGCTTTTCGGGATGTATATTATTACTTTACAGATCAAAATAAAACTTTATTTACTAAACGAAAAACAAAACTAATTGGGGTTGCTTTTCGGGGTGTATATTATGACTTTCAGTAGGACTGATACATGAAACCCTTTAATTAATAAACCACATCATGATAGCGACAATCAAATTTGACTGTTAATTATTTTGCATTATCAGGTTTAAACTCAGCAACAAACCTAGGTCAACTAAATCACTGTGGAGATTGCAATTTCAGAAATTTAGAATCTGTAATACTTTGGGATATATGTATACTTCAAAATCGGATGTTTCTTGGATATTACTGCAGAGAAATTTGAAATACACTGTAAAATAAATGAAATCGTATGCTTTACTTATATTTTGAGTTCCAAATGCCTTCGTTGTCGATGTTGATTTCAGGATAAGAATTTCAATACGAGGCCAACATGAGCAAACGAGTTTAACATATGGTCATTTTTTTATTACGTAGAATTTGAGAAATTACCTCGTATGATAGTTATTGTTTGGCTTTGTCCCCTTAAGGAGAAGGATAATAAACGTTCATTGATTTGTTTTGTAAAGAAGATTCTAAATAAAATTAGTAGTTTGAGTTCAAATTGCAAAACCTAATCACACAAGAACAAAAAGCAGTGCACTAAAATAAACATAATACAAAGATTCTAATTTTGAACAACCGAGAAGTACAAAAAACTTACTTTTTCCGATCGTTGAATTGGAACATTGAGACATACGCGACTGCAGCATTCGAATTTCTAGTTCGTATTTCTTTTGTACAATCTGCATATTCTGTATTTCCTTTTCCATGGCTAACATTCTTGCCTCCATTCGTTTCATATTCCCACCAGTTTCATTATTCAGACTGTCGTCTGTGTTAATACATGTAAATTGCAATAAGAAAATTAAGTTTATGACACATACGAACATCATTACTTCTTTTTGTGTGATTCAAACTTTTAAGGAATTCGTATTCGTGATACGTAGACAGATAAGATGAACTTATCTTACCACAAATGTAAAATTTTCTGACCCCTTGACCGTTTTCAGGTCTTGCGCAATTTAAATAGGGCATGCATATTGGAGAATGTATTTTATTTATATAAGTAGGTGCTTGATGTTGAGGTTTAACATCAACATTGAGGTTCATTGGTACATGTACCATTGTTAGCTATGATAAGTTTTATTATAAATCCTCTTCTGTGTTTAATGAAATTTAAAATCGTACTTCAAAACGTTATATTTATAAAGACTCAGCCATGATATATCATGACACACCATAGTTATTGGTCTTTCGTTTCCTACGTTTATCCGTTTATGTAATTACCGCTTTAATTACACAAGGTCCCTAATTTCATGCTATTTCGCAGTGATGTTTACGCCCAATTGGTGTGTCCGCAATATATGTGCAAATAAATAGCTTAACTAATACTGCTTTTAAGTTTAATTATGATATTTTGAATGCATATTCGGTGTAAACAGAAGGTTTGTAATCTATGTTCACATCTGTAGATTAGAGATCAGAAACTTTGGCTTAACGTGAAAACAGTTTGTCTGACTAATAAAACAAAGGTTCAAGTTCAGAAATCTAAGTGTAATTTGGAAGAATACGAGTACACTCCATGGATTTCATGATAAACTACAATGAAGGAAGGTACACTGTCTTCTATTGGATGTTTTAATCATTTTGTTTTTGACATCTTGAGATGAGAATATTTTTGATGATAGAAACAATGCCCTTTAAACAAATACAGCTGCTACATAAATGTACAAGTCATAGAAATGTACAAGCATCAGTTTAGGGGACTACACGATTTAGAGTTGTTAGTGGCAATATCACTTTAAATATATTAATCATACAGTTATCATATCAGATTTTCAGTTCTTAATCTTTGAAGTATTTGTGTTGCCTTAATATAAATATTAATGAAAGTAATACAATGTTGCTCTGGAGTAAACATAAATGAATTGAGACATCATCACAGTGTGTTTTAATGATTCCACATATAACCTCGTTTTGTATCATCAGAAAAGCTGCTCTTATTTGTATTTGGTTAGATTCCAATAATAAATACCTAAGATCGGTGGCTCGTTGATTATTTCAAATTCCATCACCAATACAAAAACATACCACCATAAATAGCACATGACATGTTAAGTTAGTGTTTAACTACTGTAAACAAACAAAGTATTCCCAAGAATTAGCATATTAATATATTTAAATTACAACTTTTTATAGTTTCCAACTTAATGGAAAATTAATAAACCAAATTTACTTACCGGAAATAAGTTAGTTTTTTAACTGGAAATAAAGATAGCCTGTAAGTATTAAATATAAGCAATACACACTTAATATATCTTAACTCTCTATTAGAGGAGCACCTCATTTTTTCGTATTGCAGGAGAAAAGCCTAATATGACTAGCAGTAGTTCTGCTAGTGCAACCTACACGTATGTATCTTTGATTGGAAAAGGCTACTCAATTTTCAGTTTTTAAAGTCATGGAAGATTTGTAAGACTCTAAAATTAAGCTTTTAAACTGATTTCTATGTTAACAATATGTCAACAAAACAAAAAAAAACATGGAATATGTTTACAAAAAAGTTTTTTTTAAAGTTGTACACAACTATATGCCTTCATTAGAACAAAAGCTCAGTGACATTTATAGTAACTCAGCTCACATAATATTCATAATATTTACTCCAGGGCAACATTGTATTACTTTTATTAATTTTTATCTTAAGGCAACACATGTTTACGAATTCAATTCAGAATTGAATATCTTTCTTTTAATTCTTAATGTATTATCCAATATGACTAAATATTTTTTGCCTGTGCCATGGATGATGACGCCTTGAAAGTAAAAAAGAAATAACATCTTATTTTTAGTAGTTTAAACTTTAGACTTATTTGCAGCTACAATGTATCTTGGCGACGAATCTACATTATATGAGAAAATCTAAGAACCTTTTTTCAGTTGAAAATATGTCATCACTTCATTCGTACTTAATACCTCAAAGAACAGAGTAATAAGCACCGGATATGTATATGTCTACCACAAATTTGAAATAATAAAATTAAAAATGTGTACTGGCGAACATACGAACATGGTCATCGTGTCAAGAAAATGGATTAGTTACTTTAAATAAAGCAAATTTTTTCTAGTTTAAGTGTATTCGATCTTGTCCCTTTCTATACTTTTACCCATGGAATGTATTGGCTTTATAGGAGAAGTATTTGCGTCAAAATGCTTTCCTTGATTCCAAATTAATCCTCTGTAATAATGATTGGTTTTTTTGGAGACTTAAAGTTTAACAACCGGCAACTCGACCTGTATGCATTAATGTTGTTTTTTTACAATTGTCTAAATAATGCTTGCTGATATAGACATGTGGAAACACATACAAAGTTAACTTGATGTAGTCTTGTTTAGTACATGTAGTTAGCAAATGCAACTATAGATGCCACCAAGGAATAGAATGATTTTGACAAAAGCTATTTAACGAAGGCAATATGCAAAGTCGATGATGATATTACTATGCTGAAGATGACTAGATTCGTAGATGATAAAATACGCTCCACATATTTTGTCATTTATCTGTTCATAAATTTTCTTTGTGTTTGATAAGAAAAAAACATGGCGGAATTGGATGGTCAGCGTTCAGATAGATGAGGTCAGTTTTCGAAAAATAAGGTTAATGGAGGGTTCAGTAGCACATATACGACGTTGAACTTAAAATATTTTAATCGTTGCCATGACTTGTTTGGTGAGAGACTAACTAATGGGAAAGAAAATAAATAGAAAAAGGAAAAGATAAAATAGTACTCAAAGTGAGTCGCCAGTAAACATGTCGAGTGCACCGAATTTCCAAATGAATAATTTAACTTTTGCTATACAAAATGCAAACGACACATTGTACGGCCCGCCACCATGTCTACAGAGTACTTCCCCTATTCATCACTATAAGTATACCCTGCAATTGCATCAATTGGGACCTCAAACACAGTCAACTCCAATACACAAATTGAATGTAAAATCAAACGCACCGCCCCTAATCCAATAGAACTCAAGTTTAGGACAAGGACCTTCACACATATCAACAAACGTTGAGATTGAAATTTCAACACTAAAAAGATCAGTTACAGAACATCAGATATATAGTGAAAATAACGACAATGAAATGAGAATTTTACATACACGAGTCAGAGAACTTAAAATTGCAAAATGTGAACTTGAAGAAATTACTAATAAAATACATGAATCATTTTTGGATCGGCAAACTAGGGCAATGAAATATAACCTATTTTTTGAGAACATTCCAGAGGTTTAATATGGTTTGAACATTAACGAAGACACTGAATCGATGTTAAACAATTTTATAAAGAAAGATCTTAAAATTGAAGATCCCATTGCACTTCATAATGTGCACAGATTAAAAAAGCGTCGGGATAGAGGCTCTCCTTTAATTATTGCGAAGTTTGTGTACCACCAGGATAGAGAGAGAGTTTTAAAGGCCGCAAAAAACTGAACTAGTCCGTAAACCTTTCAAAATTTAACAGCAGTATCCGCAAGAAATAAGTGACAGGCGCAGACAATTTGTCCCGTTAATGAAAAAACTAAGGGATCAAAATCAGAGAGCATACATAGTTAGGGATAAACTTTCTGTAAACGGAAGGCCGTATATTACAGCTGAGGTATCACCGAGTCAGTTTGATAATATGCACAAAATGCAACAAGATAAACTGAGTGTAAACAAGAGTCGAGGTCCAGAACCAAGGCATGTACAATCCCATTTTAGGGAAAGAGGCATTGCGTCATAAACAAAGGAAATAAAAAAAAGAAATCAATGAAATCTCTTTTGTAAACAATGTTAATATATCATGCTTAAATGTGTGTGGATTATTGTCAAAATTAAGAAATCCTGCTTTTTAAACCTAATCCAAAACTATGCCATGTGTTTTTCTTGAATCAAAAACAGATATCTATGACCATTTAGATTTTCCCAAGAGTTACAAATATATAGTTAAACATAGGTCAAAATGTAATAAGAAATCCGGTGGAATTATTATTATGTATAAAGATCACATTGAAGAGTATCTTGAATTTCTAAAAACTTATTCGGAGTACGTTCAATGGGTTACCTTGGATAACAATTTTACGAACCTTGGTAAAAGATTAATCTTGGGATGTGCATATATACCACCTGAAAACTCAAAATACTCATCTCTCGATGCATTTAATGAAATTGAATTAGAAAGGTTGGACTTAGTAGAAGATGATGAACTTATTGCTTGTGTTGGCGATTTTAATGCAAAGACATGTCTTTTACCTGACTATGTCAAAACAGAAAAGTCTTTGCTGGAGCTTTTTGATTTAGAAAACGAAACGGATTTGATTAATTTTATATATGACTATTAAAACTTGCCAAAAGCTGGTGTAACACTAGACAGAAATAATTTGTGTACAGGGAAACCCAATATGTATGGTCATTTACTGTTGGACTTCTGTAGAAAAAACAATATGTACATTTTGAATGGCAGAATGGGAAAAGATACAAATGAAGATTGTGCTTTTTGTGACGTATCTTTGAGGTAAAACCTTTTTTTCCAATTTATTCAGATGTTCATAAGCCGCTTCATGTAGAATTCAGATTTTTTAAATGTTTAGATTCTATAGATAGAGATCGTGATGTAAAACCACGTTCATGGGATAACATTAAACTAAATGAGTACGTAGACTCAATTTTGTCTGACCCACGATTTGCAAATTTGAATATCTTTTTAGACACAATTGACAATAGGGTTCGTCAAGGCGAAACTCTAATTGAAACCTTGATCAATTCAATTGTGAATAATATTGGAGAAATGTTTAAAGAAACAGCAATTAAATTATTCAGAAGAACAAAATACATTAATTCGAATCGGGTAGTGGAGGCTAAGTCGAACAAACCGTGGTTTACAGAGGAATGTACGGTAAAAAGAAAAGCTTTCCGCAGAGCGAGAAAAGCCTATAATTATCACAAAAATGAGATGAATCAATAACTAATGATTTCTAAATCCCGCGTATTCAAATGTGCACTAAATATTGTATATAATAATTTTCAAACAAGTTTGACAAGAAAAATCAGAAATGCGTCTAAAAATAACCCCAGAAAATTTTGGGACCTATTAAACCGTTGTACAAACAAACGAAAACACAAATAGATGTGCCTCTAAATCAGCTATATGAATATTTTCAAGAAATTAATAGTTGTTATTACCGGTTTTGTTGAGCCAGAAAATAACTAATATTTTAATGAAGTTGCTGAGCGTATTTTAAACAGTGAAATTACGTAGCTGGAAAAAGAATCTGTGTTTAAAAAACTAGGTAATAATAAAGCGCCTGGCCTTAACGGAATAACTAACGAATATATCAAGAACACATTGCATATAATGATGCCCGTATATATTAAATTATTCAACATCATATCTACATCCATTACAAACCAAGAAATTCAGCCTCTTAAAGAGAAATATATTCCAACATATTATATTAAATACAGTTGCATAGAAAAAATGGCGTTAATGCTATCTTTATGCAACGTAGAGTTATTAGAAAATATATCTCTTTTTATAAAAGAATTGTGTAAATTATTGAAGTAACATGCTGTGCCATTCTAATACAATATGTTTTTTCTTCTTCGTGTGTTGGTTGTTAATGTATATATGTTATCTTCAATATTTGTTGTATTCTCATGTTGCACACTCTGCCTGAGTTCGAAATAAAATCGTGAATCTTGAATCTTAATCAATTAAATGTTCTATACAAAGAATAAACGAATGTATGTTTTGTATGTTTATATATATTTTAGTTTGTAAGTGTTAAAAAACAAAATACAAAGATTAGGCTTCTATTGTTTATGTTCAAAGAGAAGAGCACCAGAAAATGACGTGTGGCTATACATGTAATCATTCGATGCTACCATCCCTCTACTAATCTTCCGGGGCCTCGGTGGCCGAGTGGTCAAGGTAGTTCGTCTACTATTGATCACGTGGTCTGTCAACACTGACATTGCGGGTTCGATTCTCACTGCAGACACGGTATACTCGACTCCAATCTTAATTGACAAAGATTGCCAGTTTTCCTACCGCAGGTCGGGGGTTTTCTCCGGGTACTCCGGCTTCCTCCCCCAATAAAAACTTGACGCCATGATATAGCTGAAAAATTGCTGAAAGTGGCGTTAAACACCATCAAACAAACAAACAATCTACTAATCTTCCAGATTTGAGCACATACGTAATCATTTGACTTTAAAGCCAAAATACATGTTCTAGATGCCGAGGAAACAAAATGTTTATTTAAGCTGCCATCCACATGAATTGTTGTATATCGAACTCCATTTACTACCAAGGAAACAAAATTGTTTGATCCATACTCGCCATACACTGTCAAAGAAACTAGATATACACCGTTGACCAGTGCAATGAACACTCCGATGTGTTTGGCATATCCATAATATCTATAACCAATGTTGGTCATTACTTTGTCGAAAACAATTGTAGTATCCGTCAGGCTACTGTGATCCAAAGTATGCGACAGCGTGGCGTCAAATGCCACATGCTTTGTAGTGACGTCCGTATACAATCTCCCTGTCAAAAAAGAACATTCTGGTGGTAATTAACTCTACAACAAAACAAGTATGTCGTCTCTAAGTATTAACAATTAAATTTAAGCAATAATCTTTTAATTATTAAGTTACGTAAATATATGTCTCACGGTTGGGTTGTTGGCTTTGTCCAGAATAAAACGCTTGAATAACGCTACTAACTACCTAGACCAGAAGCTTGTTACATTGTTTGGGACAATTGTTTCATTAGTAAGAAGTAAAAACAGTTAACCGATAAAATTGTCATAATTTTACTGATGTTACTATTTGTGAATGAAAATGAGTTTATATCTGATTAAAATCCGAAAAAAAGATCTTTTATGGAAACAATAACAGAACTAATAAAGGAAAAAAATCTTACGTTTCGTAATCGTAGAATTAAGACAATGACACATACGTTCCTTTATCATTTGAATCTCTAGTTCGTGTGTACGCTGCACATCTGCATTTTCAATTCTATAGCTAACATCGTAGCTTCTATTTGTTTCATATTTTTGTCTATTCTTCTTGCATTTCTTGCAGTTGCAATCTATCTTTTGTACATACTGATGCTAAGATGTACATGAAAACAGGGAAATATTCAAACAACTGCATTATTATCTTGGGTGCGAGTACTTGTTTAGAATCGATCCTGACTAAGCCTGACATGTACATGTATTATGTTAAAGTATTCTGTGTTTTGGAACTACTAATATAATTTTGAATATACCTGTTGAGACTGCAGTTTTTAAAAGGATTGTGATACATTTGTGTTAAAAAAATAATAACCTCCCATTGTATCAGTAATTACAATAATACTCTTTTAACAATTAAGTATTGCAATTAAGTATTGGGGCTATTTTTTGTTCCGAATATACTTCCTTGTGAGTCATTAACATTTTACCATATTTATTTACACTACAGATTTTGATCATGCATTGATAGTTTTTGACAATTCTGTAATTTAAGTAGAAATCCTAACCACAGAACACATTTTAAACAATCTGTGTTAAAACTAAACATATAAAGTTCCAATTATTCTTATTATTGTGTGCAGATTTAAACAAACATATACAACACGAAACAAAATCATAAAACAAAAAAAAACCAGAAAGTGAGTAACCCGGACGCGTTAAAAACTATAAGCACTGTGGTGTGGTCCGGATGAATTAAACAGTATACATGTAATTCCGGCAAAGTCGTATTCAGTAACTCGATCTATTGAAAAGCAAAAAAATTTAGGATATAGAACTTTTGTATTGATTGGTTTTACTTATATCCAGATTTTAAACTTAATTTGTGGAAAACATTTAACCATTTGCTCAACGGTTAAAAAGGAAAATTATTAAATTTGAGTTAAGCTGTATACATTGACTTCCATGATATTTAATATCCATTAACATCATTATATATAAGAAAATTACGCTGCATTTATAATTCCCTGTATTGAATTGATGCACACTTTAATAAATTATAGGCATTTAACTTGATTTAATGTAAAACACAAGATATAACCAACTCATAACTATTGCAATAACCTTGTTTTTACCATCATCATACCACAGCCGTCTTGTGGTATACATTTGTATACTATAAACAAAGGCGTCAACGTTGGAAGCAGCTACTGATAGCAAGCATATTCATCTGACAATACATGCTCATGGTGATATTAAGTATTAGGCTACACCTAATACCGGAAAACCATCATCCTCGTTTGCAACAAAGAAACAAAACGTCAAAATTTCAGGTTAAAATGCAAATCAATTATATTATGACAAAAAATATTTATTCATATTAAACCACACAGCAATAGATTTATCTCTACGTATAATTGATTGATGCGTACAGTACGAAGTATTGTGAATATTGGTATAAAATCTCTTTGTCTACTATTCACTTAGGTATGGTGGATGGGATTATGTGAAAACACACAGAATTGCGATAACGCTTAAAATTCTCTTAGGAACTTTATCTGACGCTGTGTATTAAATGAACATATATTTTTTACCACGAAAGTAATTAATTTATCCTTTCGCTTTGAGAAACCTATCATTATGTCCAGATTTTAGATTCAAATGGACGGTTTTATTTCCTTTAGGTTTGCTTGACGGTGTAACAACAAAGATATCTTATTGCATTACAAGTGATGACGGTAAACATTGACTTCCGAGGGATGTAAACTTTAAGGGATCATCCTTGTATATAAAGCCACATGTTACATAATGATCATACATCATGTATATAAAAATAATCAGTTTAAAAAAACATGATCAGTTAGAAGTCTAGTTTGTATTGCAGTAACAAAAGTTAAACATTTTAAAACTACAAATTAATAATAACTATGTTTAATAAATGTAACGTATAATGACTGCTTAAACATTCGTATAAACCCATTTATACATCTTTCTGTTATGTTGATCTTGTAGCGTATATGTTACAGTTTTATTTAGCATGCATCAAAACAGAATTTGTGGCTTAAAGATTACTAAATCGTGTTTGGTATGGTCAACGTTTGTTTTAACGTAAATCGTATGATTGCATGTGTTTGTTGTAAAGGTTATTGTAGGATTAGCGTTCGAACTATCGCCGATTGTCTCGGGCATACATTATCATACATTGTAGGTGCATATGGCAGGGATTTGTTTTATTCGCATGATCACAAATACTAAGGTCATGTTGTCATAAAAATGATTTGCTGAGAAATTGTTTTCAATTTCATCCATCTATTGTTTAGATGTAAAATTTTAACTCATGTTGTCGTGAAAGATTGAACAGACGAAATGATTCATACATTTGTTCTTTTGTATAAATCAGGGAAATATGTCGCGTCCATGTATAATTAACAAAAAAGTTGAAGAAGATACTAATTATAATTCAATGAATTATTGAGAAAAATTACCATAAATGCACGATACACGCAGCACAGTAATAAACCAGAAAATCTGTCTGAGAACAGTCAGATTATTATATTGTATGCAGGTTTTGGGTTGAGTTAAATAAAAATTCCCAAATTTATCATTCAGTCATCACAGGTGCATAATTAATGTACACGTAGGGATACACATATACTTATCTTTATTGTAACACTCATACAATATATAGCATACTTGATACACTGTTTATATACACGTAAAATGTCAACAGATATGAACAAACAATAAAAAAGATTTAGTAAGAATTATTATGTAGGAATAACAAATACATTTTTATATTGAAATAAAGGATCCTTGTTTATTTATCCGTTTTAGTAGGCTTTGAGACATCATCACAGTTGATAATATAATTTAAACTTATAATGTCTTCACTGTGACAAACTTTGTTTCCGTTTTGTAAAATTAATCTTAAAAATATGTAGTTCATGTAATAAACATGTACATGTAGTTAAAATTTAGCCTTTATTTTGCATTTGAGTGTAAATCTGATGTTCATGGATTAATATTGCATGCATCTGCTATAAATACATGTAAATAATGAAATGGTTTTTTTTTCAATTTGAGGAATTGAGCAACACTGCAGCAAAACCATCAATAAGTGAATGATCGCTATAAATAATTAATGCCAACACCATCGTCTTATTCTAATAAGTCAAACAAGACAAAACCATTTTTTAACAAATGAGTAGACAACAACAAAACAGACACAAAAAAACAAAAACGTAGGCGTGTCTTGGTGATCCGGAACGGAAGTAACTCATGCTCTACTCGTAGGACCATTTGTATCACTTATAATTAATTAAGATGTTGTCATAATGCGTAAGGAAAGGGAGATGTATATGCAGATGCTTCTGGAAACGGAAAATTTACAAAAGGCAAATAACATCCATCTTTTGTCGTAAATTTTAGTTTTTAACCGACCTGTATTGTCAATTTCTCGAATACATGGTAATCAATCAAACAGCATTTACATTATGTGGCTAAACCTAGTCAAACCTGAGAGAAAAAATGAATTAGTTGATAGTATTGTTCGGTTTCCTCAAACGTGTTTCAGATACATATGTTAAAAACATCATGTATTAACGTATATGGTTTAAATAAAAGTGTTCAAAGAAAATGGTTTTAATATAGCCAATTAGTGGATGGTGGTTGTAGAATGAGATTCTATCAAAATTTATTGTTAATTTGACAAAAAATTTAATGTTTCATATAAGTACATAATAAACATTTATCTGATTGATGGTAGTTGGTGTAATTTTGCATAGATACCTGTACGTTCTAGTCATTTGCGGTCAACATCGTATGCGTAAGAATACAGAAAACCGCATTTTGGACACGTTTAATATTTCAATCAGTGATTCTTTAAATGTCTTTATGTGGTACGTATAAACATATAAAAAACAAACAAGCGAACAATACAAAAGAATAAATGAAGGAAACAATGCGTTTATATGAGAAATTTTATCAAATATTGTTCATTTCGAGCTATTTTCAATATATGCGAAAATATATCTGGTGTTCAAATGTAAGGGCACAATTATAGGCTTGAATAATTATTGATCATTTGGATTTTTTATCTTCCAGAAACATGTAAATTACCGAGTGTCCTTCACTTTAATTTTCGCACATACATTTTTAACCAACAAAATTTAGTAATACCTTGTTAGTTTATTAAACTAATATCAATGAAAATTTTTATCTACGTTACAAAATTAAAAATACGATTCAGAGAAATTCTTAAATTGATGTTGTTTGCGTGTTTTTTGTATCATTAGACATAAAATATAACAACATAAAATCGTAATCAGCTGAAATTGTGTATTGATACTTAAAACGGATCATTTTCAATTACTCTTTAGTTCAGATATACCTTTAAATTCTAAATCCATAAAGATGTTAATCCGTCTTTTTCTGATTCCCTTATATGTCGATTGTTCTGGCGGTTGTTTTGAAGTGTGATACATGAATATGCATAACGGATCTCTTCATTAATCCTTTTCTGTTGTGAATGCATTTTATCTTGTGTTAATTTCACATCAGAGGATACTCTTTTTATTATGGTAATTTGTTATATTAAATATGGGTGATCGATATCATTTTCAGGCTATTTGTGTCAGGTTAATTTACTAATTTGGCGTCATCATCTCACTTGATTCTGTATAAAGGTATTGAAGTTGGAATAATTACACTGGTTCAGTGAACATTATCCTTAACACTTTTTGATTAATATGTCATTCAGCATATTTTGATAGCAATATTCCATACTAATGCATATTTCACGAGCTTGTTTCCGAATAGTTTCCAGGTTTCAGTGCCATTATTTAAATCGTTTTCCAACACTTCCTGTAATTCTAATGAAAAGTCAGTTTTCGACAGTTCAAATTTATATTGTACAAACATAGCACAATATAATAATAGAAATATTTTGAATTGCAAATGATTCCAAAACATAAAATGATTACCATTCGTTGATGTGGTTTATACTACATAGCAAGACATACATGCACAGAAGAAGGCAATGTTAATTTGTGTCGTTTAATGCAATACGTGTCTACAAGGTTCAAGGTAGGAACTAAATATTGGATAAACAATAATTCCAGGTTAACGTTATATTGCGGTAGAATAGTTACTGTCGAAAGAAATTACAACATTAAGTTAATTGACAAAATATATAAATGTTCACATTTAAGACAAATCTGCGTGTTTCCATTTGATCTTAGTAAAATAAAGACATTTTAGTTAATATGGTATTTACCGGACCTACACAACATGATACATCCGATTTTTCCGAAATGTGTCTGCAAAATCTAGAGAGTGATTTCTAGTTTGCGTTGTTTAGCAGGGTCCACAGTGTGATTAGATCACTCAATAAATTTTTCTTTAACATAAATTGCATTCAATTTAATTAAATGTGTCATAGTCATAGTGCAAAACGTAAGATATTTTCACTACAACTTAATAAAAATAAACACAATACCTCTTATTGTAACGAGAACATATTTTATTTTGTTTTCCTGCATACTATGTTATTTTTATCCTGGCGTGCTGAAGTGTCATTATAAGATAAATAAATTAAAAATAATTTGTAATGAAGCGTGACAAATCACAACAAAATGTGTAACATAAGAAAATACTAACACAATAAAAAGAAACCCAATACTAATTCGTCATGTCTAGAACCAATTGCTGCACGAAGACGTCGGAAATGAAATCTCACAACCGGACTTGTCATTCGATAATAGATAGTGGTTTTGAAATAACTATGCATTGACACGATATTTTGCAAATATGTAACATTTTTGTGCCTAGAGAACATTCTGAAATTGGTTACAATTTTGAAATTTTATGGTGTGATTATTTGGTGTGCAACGTCGTATGTTCTTATTTAGAAAAATTCTCGTTCAAGTTTTCTTTTTCTGGCAACCAGCTTTACAAAAACGGAAGGTAATAACAAAATACCGAACACCAATGAAACTATAAATAGACAATCCACACTCCAGAACCAACAACCAACATAAAGCAACTACAGCAATAGTTCTGATATGTTACAGGAGTGAGAATAAGTAAGCAAACAATAAAGCAGCGGGATATGGTAACAAAATTTCGACGGTCACTGGAAAATTATTAATCATTGGGAGGGGACAGAGAATTTAGGCTATTGTCGCTGTTGCAATGATCCTAGTTTTTTACGAAATCTACAAAAGGGGTCTTTATCGCGCAAGAAAGATGTGGGTTGAGCAGTATAGTCCCGCAGTTTCCCATAATGATAAATTAAGTCATGGTGACTACCATAGAACGTATGGAGAGATAACATTAATCTAGGTACATATAAACCCGTGTTTGAGTAGTTTAGTAATCAACGGCAGTGATCGGTCTAGAAAATGGGAATACCGATCGCTGAATTAAGAATAACTGCTGGAATGTTGCTATCGATGAACGGGAAGTTGAAATCATCACGATTTTCGTAAATATTGTTTGTCGGTTTCCTGAGTCTATTTCTAGTAGGTCTTTGTAAGAGGCTAACCTAGTGTATTAGTGGTGTCTTTAATTTCAAGCTCCCTGGAGGAAATTGAATGCAAATTTAGCATTGCTAAGGGACAAAACTTCATCAATATAGCGGAATGTGAAATTGAAGGTCTTTCTTCTTCAACTGGTCTTCTATGCACTCAACCTCATAAGGGTACAAAACAGATCGGCGAGAAGCACAATTAGTACCAACAGGAATACCAACGATCTGTTGAAAAACATGTCCTCAAAAATGCCCATTTAATTCAACAATCATACACGTATCTTTATTCACACATTAATTTAAAATCGCCGTAATATTGTCTACTTCTATAAAATTCTATTTTTACAAATTGATTTTGTATGGTCCGAGATGTTTTTTATCAAATTATCTATCCCTATGAAATATTATAACATAAATATCTAATGGCAATTTATGCATATAAATCATTTATATGATCGGTGTAGACGTTAAATGTCTGCAAAATAGTAAACAAGTTTTATTAAATAAAGCATTATTGTATATGCAGTCTTCCTATCATCAATAACTAGTGTTTTTCCATGAATACTAAAGAATAAATTGTTTAATAAATGAACTCTGAATGCAGTTTATAATCTGACTGTGCAACTTGTAGAATTCTTTGATAAAGTTATTCAATTAATGCGCAAACTACAACTTAAGGTTTTGTTGCTCACGGGATATTGCCATTTTTGAAAACATTTTATGAAAGACAAAATATGTACTTATAGACATATACACGATATCTGTCTCTCAAATGAGTACAGATGATTTAGGTTTATCATAGTATCTTCCATTACTGGATTTTATTTTCCAACGACACGACAGGTTTTTTGCCACAGACACAAACTGCTTCGACTTCCGCAGCAACAGTGTTCAGTCATTTTTTGAGTTCGTGTCGAAGACTTATGTTTTTTGTTTGCTTATGTATTTGCCAATCTAATATATATGTTATTCGGGATATTCACTGTGAATATTGGGTTATATTCTGTTGAAGTAATGTATCTAGTGAATTCCTACAATATGATTCGTTAATCAAGACGGGGACATCATACCGTATTCCTCGTGAAACCCCGGGGATATTGAAACCAGTTTCAAAATGGCGTCTATTCATTGAATAATTTATTTGTTTTACATAATATATAAAATTAAGCATAATATAAAGATATCAAATATCGATTTTAAATACATGCATTTTACGGAATCTTTCATCTCCGTCTGCGATTTGTCTTGAAATTAACAAGGGAGATTGAAGTCTTCTAAAATGGCAAACAAAAGCATTTGCATCGGACTTCGAAGGTGAAATGTATCATTAAAAGTATAGCTGGGAATAAAAACTCGTCAAAATTATCAAGGTTATAAAATTTAAAATGCCATTAAAGTTTCGTTGGAAGTTTAAATGTGTTGAATGGTAGGTTCTCCAAAAGTGGTGGTCCCAACTAAGTTTTTCTTCAAGCATGAAATTATATACTCAAGAATATTGGTACAAGAAGACTTCAATAGAATATAACTGTTATTCGGGCTTCACAGGGGATACGGGTTCATATTCCCTGTCTGTATTCTATATTCCCTTCGCCTCAGGGAATGTGAACCCGTATCCCCAGAGAAGATCCCGAATAACATATAATATTCCCCGTCTCCGGCTCAGGCAATATCAAACACGGAAGGGGAATTTGTGCGATTATCCCTGTTAAACCCGAATAACAATTATATCTTGTTGGAGTCATCTTGTACTTATATTCATGAGTATACATTTCTCATAATTGAAGATTTAGTTTTGACCACCAATATTGAAGGACTGCCCAACACATTTAAGCTGAAGAATACTGCACATGAACTTTTTGTCTTGTCAATACCGCGTTTGAAAATACATTTATGTGTATTTTATATAAAGTAAAAACGGAATATGGTAGTGTTATAGTTGAGCTGAAAAATTTAATTTACATTTTGAATTCCGTAAAATGCATGTATTTCAAATCTATACATCATATTCTATTATTATGTTTAAATATCTATGTTATGTACAAAAAAATATGACAATAAATAGACGCCACTTTGAAACTGGTCTTGGCATCCTTTTCAAGGGGAATACGGTTTAACATCCCCGTCTTGATTTGAAGGAATTAACCATATACATTACTTCAACAGAATATAGTGTTTCGTCAATGACATCTATGTTACAAATAAAAACACCTCACTAAAAAAAAGTCACGTGACTTTTATAAATGAGATGTTTTTTTCTAGACAAAGCCAAAAATTTGCTTGCAGAGGTTGACAACCTCGAAACAGAACCGGAAACAGGGACTCAATACTATTGTCACCATCGAAATCACGAGATTGGCAACTGGAAACGGGGAGACAATACTATTGTCACCCTCGAAATCACGTGATCGGCAATCGGAATCAGGGTGACAATACCATTCCTCGACATGGCCAATCCTAATTCATAAAATCTCATGTACTCGATGATTGGAAACAGTTTGTATTATTTAAATTTGCAATATATATGGATGTCAACGATGTTTCAAAAACACATAATTATGAAAAATAACACCTTGTTTGGAATATATATGTTGATTTGTTCGATTTAATAAAACAATTGTGGCCTTCTTAATCGGTGAACATACAGAATTGTCAAATTGCTTAGGTTGTCTTCGCTTGGGCTAAAGCCCTCGGAAAAGAAAACCCACGCAAGTTGACAATTCTGGATGTCCACCTCTTAAGAAGGCCATTATTGTATATTAGTTAACCGGTACCATAGATTAAAAATACTACGAGCAGTGTTGTTCTTTACGACTTAGTTGATAGTTACTCTGAAATGTAATAGGGCATTTTTAGTCATTGATATGATTTTTTTCTCCTAAATAATAGTTTTCTTTCATTTTAACGGTACTTTTATGGCGTCCAGTTTTATTCGGGGAGGAAACCCGCTGAACACCTTTATAAATCTTGTCAACTGAAGTAAAAGTTAAAAACCCTGACGTCAGTAAGATGTCATCGAACACGCAACTCACAGTGGTAATAAATAGAAGATGACTAACTACTTTAACCAGTCGGTCATTGAGGCTCCATTCTTAATATGACTTTTTCATGGACATAGCGATGAGTAAAGGAAGCCTATTAAAGGGATAGCTTACTCGCCAGTAGCACCTGGTTGTTTTTTGTGGGTTCTGGTTACTTACTTTAAGAACCTTTTTTTTGTTTCGTGTGTCTTTGTCTCCATCCGGATTTTGTTCTATGTATTTTAGATTTCTGTCGGTTTTTATGGTACCGTTTTCTTTAAAAATAAAATTTTATTGATTTTTACTTTTTTCGAGAAATATGGTTTCGAATCTGAAAACATTATTGGTAGAGAATTTTGTCAAGTGGAAGTGACTTGTGACGGAAGTGACGTTTACAAACCTGAAATTAATGTAATTTAGCAAAATATTATCTTGACCAAAAAACAACTACACCGGAAATTGATGCTTCGCCGAAGGTCATGTTTTAAGATGACCATTGTTGAAGACCCTAGGTGTTTACGACTTACCATTTATGATTTTTGACAATTAACGAACTCGTCAAATGTTTCAATACAGCTTCTCGCTACAATTTATTGATAATATACAATTAAGTTGTCTCGTCAGACCCTTTACATTTACCACCTATCAGTTTTCTTCTATCCGTTATAGTTCCAGCGATAAGATTTTCGGTGTTTTTGGGAGATAACTCCAAACAGATAACTACATAAACTAAGCTAAACACATACTAAACAATCAGTGTCCAAAACTTGACGCGAAAAAAAATAATGATGCATTTTGAAAGTTTGCGTAAAAAAGGAAAAATAATCAAAGCAAAAGCAAGAAGGTCTTCTCATTGAAAGTAGGAAAGACCTTCTTTATAAGAGAGCCAACAACATCTTCAACCTTGAAGGCTCAGCCATTGGCAATGCATATAATGATGCAGAGGTACCAGAGGTAAAGTCCACGCGAAAGCCAAATACGGGATTTTTGCACGAAATGCACATAATACGAGGTTATCGGTCATTTCCAGTCATATACAATGTACAAAAAAAATCATATTATTTAGCCGTAAGTATATGATAATTATCGGAATACCTAATACGGATTTACCACTAATTACACATTTAACTTAAATAATAATAATGTGGTACGGGGAAAATTGTAAGTGTCAAATAAAAACAATATATTGTCTTTAATACAGAGGTTCAAGAATGCTCGAAGAAGAGAACTTTAAATTGGTAAAATATTTTTTTTCTGTTTTACATGAATAAAGACATTGTTAAACTTTAAAGGCGTTGGTCATATACACTTTTACCACCGACAAATTGTGTTGCCGGCAGGAAATGAAAATATAAAAAAAATCTTCCGGCTTTACATCTTAACTCAAGATTTATTTGATTAGATTTATTTTGTGTATTTAATTTCATATAAAGTACTGACATCCACTAACAACTTACCATTTACATCCAGAAGCCTTTACAGTGTATATTGTTTTTCCTGTGGAAGACTTCCTACTGCTCATAGTTTACTGTTTTTGTCTTCAACGATATAAGTAAGTAATAAATATAATTTAGTTTCTTATTAATAGACGCTAATTCAAGGCCGTCAATGACAAACGAGTCACATCTGTTTGTTTCATTTATAATTTGACAAACAAACTTTCTTTTAAAGAAAATATATTTTAGATGCTTCGTTTTCATACTGTGTGTATTATTCATTTTGTATCATTCCTTTCCTTGCTTTCCTTGAGTTATTTACTGTGTTATTTTTTGTTCAGTTTTCGTTTTAAGGAGATCTTATGACTGGTTCAACACCACATTATGTTTCCTTTTCCTGTTCTAACCAGTTGTGGATGCCCTCGTATTTCTCCTTTTTGTTATTTCCTTTTAGTCAATAATAAGTTTCTGTCTTTTGGTGATTGAAGGTTGACTTTTATATTTGGTTTTTATTTTCAGCTATTAATAGAATAGAATAGAACTCTACATAAACACAATTTTTCTACTTATAAATGACAAATATATAAGAGGGCCACAGTGACTGAGAGGTTAAGGTAGTTCGTCTACTATTGATCGCGTGGTCTGTCAACATTGAGATTGCGGGTTCGAGTCTCACTGCGGGTAGGGTGCGTTCGACGATTTAAATCTGAATTGACAGGATTGCCAGTTTTTCTACCAAAGGTCCGAGTTTTCTCCGGGTACCCCGTCTTCCTCCCCCAATAAAAATGTGAGGTAATGATAAAGCTAAACAAATTCTGAATTAGCGTGAAACAACATTCAAACAAACACATAAACAAATATAACGATTTCAATTAAGTACAATCTATTGTATTACAACTGTATACCTTTTAAATGTAGTACATGTATTTCTAAAAGTGTACTTATTGATCGTCAGTCCGATAGTACCATTTGTGCTTTAAATTTGTAATTGTTTTGAAATATTCTTGTTCGTTTTTATTCAAATATCAATATTTACGCCCATTTAATCTTAATACTAATGAACTTCCATTTTCCAGAACCATTGTCCATCAAACTATATTAAC
This sequence comes from Limnoperna fortunei, assembly GCA_944474755.1. Lineage (NCBI taxonomy): Eukaryota > Metazoa > Mollusca > Bivalvia > Mytilida > Modiolidae > Limnoperna > Limnoperna fortunei. Next base: position 46,183,049 of record OX104116.1, read on the forward strand.
CTCTAAATTGCAGTTATTGCGATGACTAGACTTTGTATTCATTTACATGTCAATGTAATATGATATATGTCATAGCAATAATATATAGGTTCTGTTGTATCTAACATTCATTTATAATACAACCATTGTCACTACTATTAATTCTGAAAAAAGCAATGAGGCAGTTATTTCTGAACATGAAATTATTAATCTAACAGCATTACAATGATGATAGGGGTTTAGCAAATGCACGCATATGAAGGAATGCACCAACTGTTTTTGACAGTCTAAATGCATATATTTTGATGACTGCGCTTTAATGGACCAAATTTATTGCTAACTTTTATGTACGAGTTGTGAGAATTATTTTATGATGTCCTGGAGTTTAAAATTACTAGCTTCAGTATACAATTTAAATGAGAAATGGGAGATGAGTTTTGTTTTGGTATAGATTCTTGACGAATTTTAATTCATATTAACACATTCAATTAAAGAACAATTAAATTATTCATATAATAGAGGATAGTAAAATTTGGATTAAAAACGCACAACACATAACATTAGTACACGGGGGAGGAGGTTATTAAGTATATATAGGGTAATACGGATGTGGTGCCCGAAAGGGTATCTTTTTTATCTTTCCAAAATATATTTTTAAAAAAGTAGCTCTTTTCATTGAAAAATATATCATTGGGAAGATATTAATATCTACATATATCAATGCCCCTAATTGTGGTCTAAAGCTGAGTAAACCACTGTGACATAATAGCAAATTAAGAATGCTTCATTAACATCACTGGATTAAACAAAATGCCTATATGTTGTTAAAAACCAATTAACATGTGTCATGCAGTCATAATAAATGGGTGTTAATGTGTTGGTTAGAATGTCTACAGATGTTAGAATAAGGTTTGGTTATCTGTCATTATACCGCCAATAGAGGAAATAAACAATGGGAGAAAAGTGCTGAAAGAAGAAAACAAACATATTTTATTTCCTAAGATGTCGCTTTAATTGTTAGCTATTGCTTGGTAGTGTCAATGTGGGCGTACAATCATAAAATATAGGAATAGGTTTGGTTTAAAAATTCAATATATGAGTGGGTCACATTTTAGAATATCCGAAAATATATGAATGGTGGGTTTTCAAAACTCCTGTCCGCAGACCTGTACCTAAAAGCACTTTCAGTTACCGCCTCCCTGCTTTAGTCCTACAATAAATTTGATGCTATTACCGACATAAAACTATTACGATTTCGTAGAGAATCAATTGTTTTTATGTGTTCATGACCTTTTTCTAGGCAGGTCACAAAATAAGAAAAGGAAAAGGTTTTGTTTCAGTTAATGGCAATAAATCTCTTAAAAAACAAAAACCAGACAGTTAAAATGAGTTCTTATGAAGGGTTAATTTGAAAACTGTCAGAAACAAGAACAAAATTGCATAAATGTATTAGAAAATATTCACAATTAACATATTATAGACAATGTTTCAATTCAATATTTCTTATCACGTAAAGGAGACTGTTTTATATTTTTTATTTATAATGAAGTGTTATTAAATGGGTATTTAATAACCGCCTCTTATACATTCCGCTTTCGTTACAGAATTATTGGCATGTTTTCAAAATTGTCAAATTCTTGACATTTGTCTCAATAAAATTTTGGTTTTGCACATAACACTGTATATCCGAATATCAATCGTTACTCATAACAAACAATACCATATATTAAACGTTTAAATAAAATATATTTGTTTGCGACCGGAAATACTAATATAACTTAAAGATGTATATATATATATGATCATTGAAAAAGTACACGTAGAAAGTTTCGATGTAATTTTAACTTTCTTTGTATGTCAGATTTATATTGATATTTCTAAGTTTCTTTAATAAGACGCTGTTTTGTTGATTTATTTTCTGTTAATTTCCATTTACATACTTTTTAAGCAGTTGCAATATAAGTGCTTTACATACAAAATTTCAGGTCGCCATTGATCATCTTGAAACACATGCGATTAAAGTGCTCATTTATGTGTCCTAGACTAGTTCTTCACTATATGCAGAAAAAGATCATTAAGTTTTATAATTATTTTATTACTGTACCAGCTTGATTTTAATTTGGTGAAACAGTATTGGGTGTTTTTGTGTCATATAGAATAGATTAAGAAGTTAAATGATTGTTGACTTAATGAATCATTCAAAAAATGCCTATATTATGTATAATTGTCTCAGCTTTACGGAAATCCTTAAAACACACAGCCCATCCAACACCTTGAATACATATGGAACACTTTCTCCGTAAAACTCCCAAATATAGGTATGTTGATATTTAATACCCATATCATGTATTATAATTCAGAGCTTATCCGCACTGAGTACTAAGGTGGCGGATTGGGGGACACTCTCGTTACACGGAAAGCCTGTCCATGGACTAAAATAGGTTATGTGTTTGGTGACTGAATTCGCCGTCTCTACTATTTCCATTGGTAGTCAAAATTTTGTTTCCGTTGGTTCATCCCCTTTTCACCGTTGATTAGTTGTTTGTTAACTAGTTCTCATCCTTACTATAGGTAAAACAGTTCTAGTCTAGTAAATATTCAATCTATGATAAATCAAAATTAATCGAATATACACTTCTTTCTTTGAGACAATGTATGCTCTAAGATGATTCCTAGGACTATCATGAAAAGTTTGTGACAGACTGCAAGGCCAAATATTAGGACCATAATTATTATTCCCTATTTTCGAAGACTTTATGGTGCTGGGATGATTTCCAGGTCAGTAACTATATGTTAAGGAAAAGATGTATTAGCCACAAAAGGTAATTGTCTAACTACCCAATACTCCTACTTTCATTGGGCATCATATGCCTGCTCAATGATGGACTACAATTTCTTTTAAGTATAATTAGGTTTTTAAACTCATTTTAAGGAGAAAGAAAATATAGATAGTTATGTAAAAAATTTAAAAGAGAGAAACAAGCAGTAAAAATCCAAACTACAAACCTTAAAAATCTAATTTATCACTAAGGACAGCTAGAACAATGAAACAACAAAAGTGTACAAAAATGGAATAAAAGAAAGAACAAATGCCAGGGCATAAAACAGTCAAATAAAGATATGGAAAGATTGAATATGATTCTATGGCTGCTGTAAACTTCCCTACGTGGTCATTGACAGACTCAACTCTGACACCAAAACGTACATATTAAGCAAAGGATTTTGAAAGTAGTTTTGTAAGGATAAATGACTTTTCACTAAATAATTTCCGAAAAATCATTCTCTAAATCTTAATTTTTTTATCCTTGATCACGCATGTTACGTTGCAATAATGTTTTTGAATTAGTATATTGATGATGTTTTGTCCCTCAACAATGCTAAATTTGGTGACTATTTACATTCAATTTACCCTAGCGAGCTTGAAATTAAAGACACCACCAATACACTAAGCTCACGAAAACTACAAACTAGACCCTACGACAAACGTGATGACTTCAACTTTCCAATTGTCAACTTCCCGTTCATCGACAGCATCATTCCAGCAGCTCCAGCGTATGGTGTGTACATTTCTCAACTTATTCGTTATTCTAGATGCTGCGATCGGTATTCCGATTTTGTAGACAGATCCCTGCTGTTGACTGCTAAACAACTCAAACAAGGGTTTGTTGAACCTAGGTTGATGTTATCTCTCCAGAAGGTCGGCACCATGACTTAATTGATCGTTATGGGAAATCAGTGTCTCAAATACGATCTGACATGTTTGCTGAGTCATAGGTAGTGATTCCTATTCCTGGATTTGACTTTTCCCTAGACATGACAATGAGTAACTCGACGGGTGTCTAATAAGAGGCAGGCACTGCTTACTCGTCCGGAGCACCTGAGTGCACCCATGGTTTTTGTTGGGTTCGGGTTACTCTCTGCTGTTGTGTTGCGTTTTGTCTATATCCGGATTTGTAACTGTCCCTTGACTTTTGGCTCTTGTTGTTCGGTCGGTTTTCTTTGCTATTTTTCTTACAAACTTGTCTTGAAGAGCATTGCGCATTCATATCAATTAAATCTATCAAATGGGTTTTGAAGAGAAGTTGTTTGCGATGAATAATTTAAAATTGATACACTAAATATCAAACTTGGTAGAGTAACTCAGATTCATCCTCCCAAGTCAGGGGTTCTGAGTCCGCGTTCGCTCCATCATCACCCCTGACAACATACATATATATTTTTCGGGTCTGAAGTGAAGTTGCTTCTGACCTTGAGAAGTACCAATCAAAATCGTTTTTACAAAATCTGCATGTCGAACGTAAACAAACACACGAGGTTTAAAGCACATGTGAATACTTCGGTAATTTGATTTGAAATTGATAAAATCATGTATCTTATATTTAAACGTGCGCCAACACAAAATAAGGTGTGTGACAGCTAATGATACGTTTTTTTTATTTTCTTCTCGAATATTTTGGACATTGTCAATTCCACGAAGACGAAGCTTATATTTGTATGTTTGTACTATAAATCGTAAATAATATTAATCTTATATCCATATATGTAACTATGAGACATAAGCTATGTAAGCATGTGTCAGTATATGATCATGACTCTGTAGGGACCTACTACTTTTTGTAGAAAAGGGGGGGGGTAGGATTTTTTTGGACACAATTAGTCCAGAAGAACCAGACAGTAAGTAATTCCCAACTGAGCAAAGAGAGCATATAGGGAGAAAGGAATTGTTCTTAGCAGTATTATATTTTTAGAACCCACTTTATTTCCACCCCCCCCCCCCACAAGTCTGCATAAAGGATGTGTTTGGTTATTTATACATGTACTTTTTACAAATGTAAAAAAATCCAGAAATTAAAGATGTTAATGATGTACCCTTGAAATATTTCAACAAAAAATATTGACTTTTATACCAAAGCAGTTCTTGTGTATACACTTACTGGGTACTTCTGCCTAGCTCCATCAAATAAAACCTGGATATCAGTATATAGCTAAAAAAATTACTGAAAGTGGCATAGAGTTCCAAACAAATTGTATGTGACTAATTGATAATTGTTATTTGCAAATGCATAATTCAGTGTCTGCTGATATGAATTGAGGGATCAGTGAACTGGGACACTAGAAAGTTTAGCCTTTATTAGCATTCATAATTTTTTCATACATGCACTTAGTGGTGTACATGCTATTTTGTATTTGCCTGCATTAGACCGATATAATATTCTTTCGGTCACAAGCTTCAACAAGTTGCTTTTTTTTGCAGTTGCACATTTAGTTTGATTTTAGACCTTAAGGACCTGTACCATAACAAGTTAAACAACATCCCATACACTGTCATAACTAAGCTGCCTGCCATGTTGACTTTAAGCTGCATACACATACAAGAATCGCAGCTCATTTTAAACTAGAGGAGAACTACATAGTGTGCCATACTACATGTAGTTACTTATATATTATGACAAGCCCCAATATAGGACAGTTTGAGCTTGGTTTTAATTCTTTGTCTTGCATATTTATTGAATAATTAAAAACAAGTGCCATTGTCACAGTAAAAAAACTGCACTTGCAGCTTTTGCATTTATTCCTTTTAGGTAAGCAGTATTCAAGAAATTAAATAAGATTTATGTGTTCATGTTCAATTCCAAAACATGACCATATACATGTTCACAAAATTACACTATTTTGATAGGACAAGTTATACCCCAATTTGGAGCCAAAAACTAAATGTATTTTTCAATTTAGTTAAGTTAGACTTGCAATCATATTTAACTTTCATTTCCCCCAAATAGGACACTTAAAGTCCATGATTTTGTTAATTGGGTCCTCTAGAACTTTAATAAACAGATCATCAACATTTAATTATGGTCTAGTGTTAAGCATACCAGTACTTATAAATTATTCTTAATACAATTATGTAGCTCATGTGACAATTTATGATCTGCTAAGATGTCCCATTACCCTGAATGACTCAGCTGGTTGTGATTCAACACCCAGGGGTTTACAAATATTATCTGTTATTGAACTGTTTGCACTGTTTTATATTTTATATTTTTTTTTCTGCCACTTATTGTATACTTCTAGAACACCTTGTTGATAAACTTAACAATTCATTCATAACCATCCAGTCCTTTGCTTAAAAAAAACATGGGTTTATTCTTTTAACTGGTCCAGCAGATAAGGTACATACAGTATATGTATACTAGTACCATACAAGTCTCATTCTTGCCATGAAACAAATGTACATGTACTAGTATATGAAAAATTATTTCACTTGGGGTAATTAAAATCACTCAGAGACTGAATTTTATAAGACAGGGACTCGTTGGCAGAGTGGTTGAGGTAGTTAGTCATCTAATTTTGATCACTGTTAACACAGGGGTTGCAGGTTGGGCTTAGCTGCTGGCAGGGTGTGCTTGACTCCTATCTTAACTGACAAGAATTGCCAATTTTCCATGGTCTATACTCATTCTTTGTGTAAAAATTCCATGACTTGTCAAGAACTATATGACCATTTTCCATGAATGATTCTAGCATGACAGTGTAATTGCATTGACACTTGCAATTTAACACAAAATATGAGATAAAGGCACAGTAGAAATTTTTCGCCTGGAACTTTGTTGTAATTTTTTTATACTGATAAATTCCATAACTTTTCCAGGATTTCTTGACCCGTTTTGACCTTGTGGAAAGTTAGGAGTTTTCTCCTGGCACACCAGCTTTCTCTCCAATAAAAAACTACATGGCATTATAAAGCTGAAAAATTTCTGAAAGTAGGATGAACACAACAAACAAATCAAAATAAGACAAAATGAAATGGAAATTAATGTGATAATCTGCAACAGGTTTTGAAACTATGAACATAATCCATTTGCATGAACATGAATATATTTTATCTTTTATTCCAGTACACAATTTATAAATCAGTCAGAATAGGAAATTTGCTTTCATGTGATAAAAAGTTTGACTAGTGTGCTGCATGATTAATTTTTAATATCCCTCACATTCTTACAGGTACAGTATATTATTAAACCATTATCCATGTCCATTTTGAAGTTGAATGATTTCCTCCTATATAATCAGTAGTTTTAACATGGTGCATAATACTGGTCAGTAAATTACTTGAGTCTTGAATGTGATGATGTGTTGAAGATTACATATAGGTGTATAATACATGTAAATGTCAACCTAAATGTCTTGTAAAAATTTAAATCACATATAATCCAATCAAATGAACAAATTTTGGTTGGAATATTTACAAATTGACATTCTTCTGTCACTGACAGATCTGTCCGTACAATCTCGTTTTGGGTTACTTCACCCACCTCTTTCTCAGTCCTTTTTCAGTTCCAATACGTCCGGATTACAGAAAATTTTAATTAAATCATTTACTACTGCTTTCACATACATACTGCACAGAACTCCATTTCATTCAGTCCACTACTTTATCAATATCACGTTCAACACGTGGAAGTATTCGTATGCAAATTTGTATATGCCATTGCAGTCGTCCACATTTCATTTGAAAAACAAATGGCACCAGCTGTCACCGCTGATACAGCTTCTTTTTGAGGTCCGGAGGGAATCTGTCCAACATATCGTTAAAACAATCCACGATACAGGGCGCAGACATTTTTTGTTTACATGTAAACATTAGGCGAAGGTTACGATAAATTTCATTGGCTGATGTTAACTCCGGTCACCACCAGATGGCGACACTCAGACCCGAAAAATATATATGTATGTTGTCAGGGGTGATGATGGAGCGAACGCGGACTCAGAACCCCTGACTTGGGAGGATGCTCAGATTTCAATAAAACATTATCAATATAATACGGATATACATAGAAATGTGTGCCACGATAGTTCTCCCCCGTGATTTTCAAGTGTGGTCAAATTATTGCCATTATAGCATACGATCACTTTAATACACCAAGAGGTTTTCAGAATTAAAGCAAAAAAAATTTCACATAAAATAAACAAAGTGATATTGTGAGAAAACTGAACTCTAAGACGTTATTTATAAATCAGTCATATTTATTTCTAGACCGAACTTTTAGCACACCGACAACGCCAAGTAGGTGTTAAAGGGGTAGAGCCACGAAGCACCAAAAAAAAGACAAAACTGCTCTGTGGTGTGATTCCTTAAGACATCAACATCTTTACCTGTCATTAAAACAGCTTTAAAACTGTTGAACAAGTACGCAATTTTCATGTTTTCATGTTAAAAACTTTTCAATAGATGGAAATAAAATTGTGTTAAAAGGAAAGTATTTTAACTATTTTATGTGGTTTCTATAGCGACATTATTAATCATAGAACAGCTTTTTTTATTTGTGAAAAAGATTTTCAAGTTTTCGTAAATTAATTTCGTATTTAACTTATTGGTTATTATCTAAAATTTCAGTTTCGTCAATGAATATTTATGGTTGGAGATATTCTATTGTTATTAACTAAATGTTCTATTTCCACAAATTAATATTTATGGTTTGATATTGTTTTTTCATAAATGTTTGGATTTTTCAAATTAATATGTGTGGTCTAAATTGTGCCTATTGCATTCAGGACAAATTGACACAAACAAGATTCATAATACTGAATACAAAGTGTAATCCACTCGACGTATTTATTGAATTCCTGCAATAAGAATGATGATTTTTCTTGCAATACAAACAAAAGATTGATTGTTTTTTTACATGTAGTCAAATGATTCTCTAAAAACCAAACATGAAGACAAATAATATACTTTTAAGCATATGTCAGTTGTTCTCTTAATTCTGTAAAAAGTTAAAAATCTGTCTTTGGCTTCTATCAAACAATAACAGAAGGTTCTAAAATGATTGTCTGAAACAGCATCAAGACAAACAAAATACATTTAAGCATGCGTCAGCTGCCATTACAAATTCTGTTTAAAGTTAAAAATATGTCTTTGGCTTTTATCAAACAATGCAATAGGTCGTCAAATGATTGTCTGAAACAGCATTAAGACAAATAAAATATATTTAAGAATGCGTCAGCTGCCATTAAGAATTCTGTATTAAGTTACAAATCTTGTCTTTGCCTTATATCAAACATTTCAAATATCAAATATTTGTTATCTCACAACTGTCTGAAACAAAGTAAATTTCTCAGTAAGTTGTAAGTTATCTTGGAACAACATTCTTCATTTAGAATTAAGCAATTTCTGGTCACTGTACATTTGTTGTATTTTTAGCTGTAAATTAAGTTGCCTTACACATTCTGATATTTGTTAATTTTTATTCTGTAAATTAGTAAAATGCATTTTTATCACATTTTGTTGTGGAAACAAAAGTATGTGTTTTGATGTAAAGTAATTTATATACGACTGATTTTATCAAGTTTTGACTGAAACAGGAAATCATGTTTGAATCCTCAGTATAAATGTACCACGTTAAGACTACTGTTACATGTATACAAGGATGTTTGCCGAACATGGCTTTTCGTAGCCTTAACAAACTCATTTTGGAATAGCCTAGTATTACTTGAATAAGTGTAGAAAGTAATACTAGAAATGAATGGTTAACGATAAACTGATAAACTGAAAATGTATGTTATTTTTCCAATGAATATCAATTAACTTTAGCTAAAAATAATACATATCACAGCAAAACATCTGGCATAATTCCTGATTTGTTTTCATGATCAGTCGTATCAGGACTTGATAAGTATATATGTTCAGGAAATGGATTAGGTAGTGACCAGTCCTATAATGCGTAAACAATTCATCACGTCATATTCTTTCATTATCTACGTATATTGACATATTGTTTTCCCTGATTCTTTATCAACATGTAAGGCAGTGATAAGAATTGAAGCTTTGCACATTCAGCTAATATTTGTCAACAAAATTCAAACAGATCATCAACAAAATAGTATCGTTTAGACAGTTGTATGTTAAAATTGCAATATTAAAAAAATACTGCCGTGAATAAAATATCCAATTATCCAAATACAGATTGACATAGTAGCAGACGATAACTATAATTATTTCCCGCTAAATTACAATGCGTAACATTATATGGCCTATTGTTGACATCAAAGTGATCTGTTTTAAGACAAATTGCAAGCAAGTTAATATAACACCACCAAGTAGGCGACTTTTTGTGGACTGGAAATAAAAACAAATACATATATAATAACCGACTTATTTTGAATTACTTAAAACTACCTCAAGAACTTAGATGAATGTCGCATCCTGCTGACTATCTGCACAACGTAATTCGTGCTAGAACATTAGAACAATCCACAAAAGAGTATTAATACAAGAGAATTTGCTCAATCGTTTGTTGTTTAACGCCATCTCTAGCAATATTTCAGATATAACACGGTGTCCAGTTTTTATTGGGGGAGGAACCCGGAGTACCCGGAGAAAACCCCCGACCTTCGGTAGGAAAACTGGCAATCGTGTCAATTAAGATTGGAGTTTAGCGCATCTTGCCCGCAGTGAGGCTCGAACCCGCAATCTCAGTGTTGACAGACCACGTGATCAATAGTAAACAAACTACCTTAACCACTTGGCCACAGAGGCCCCTGTTCAATCGTTGACATTCTAACTGAGAAGAATGACCGTAACAATTGCTGTTCAAAAAAGCAAGGAAATATCAGAATGAAAAAGTTCAAATGTGATATAGGTAGAGTTTAATTCACCCTACTAGAGACTACGGCGTCTGATGTTGTAGACTCTCACCATCTCAGACCAATAAGTATACAAATAACGTGTTTGAATACAAGCTTAGTTCTGTGTCATATTAGCTGGCAGTTTAGAACAAGTGTAAACAAATTAGCAATAGAACGATAGATGCAAATTAACAAGTTTAAACACACATTTTGAATCACTGTTGGATTGAATGTTTTACAAAGTTAAAGTTACTTACAAAAAATTAATAGTTGAGTTGTAAATACATAGTTAATCAAATGTCCAACTTAGAATTTAAATAAAACATATTTGATTTTTTTTAAGTCACAATGAAGGGCCTCTTGGATACACAAATAGTTAACATTATTTTATCTTATTAATAAATATTTTATTATACACTAAATTTAATGAATCTTTTACACAAAAGTGTTTTCATTCATTTATTACCTAATTTCAAAACAAAACATAATATTTTGTACTGCCACTAGAAATGAATGCTGTAAAAAGACTGCGCTGCGGTTACAATGAACCCACTTTTTTCCGAAAGCTATAAAAGTGGTCTACATCGTGCAAGTTGCGAACTTGTTACCTAATTTTCCAAACCCTATACCGCTACGGCCCACTTAAGGCACCATTTATAGTCAGATACCGTTTATTGACTAAATCTTAATAGTTTCTTTACAAAGTGTTTGTCAAAATTTTGAAAAAGATTTATGAAGACGATCAAACTTGGCACAATTTTCATTCACCTTTACATGTCCGATATGTTATGGTTCAGTCACACTACACCGCATAGCGTTAACGGACGCCAAACGCAAAGAAAAATGCGGCTGAAAGTTATCCGGTGATGAAAAGCATTTCCCGCTGCTGCTCGGTGCTCGGTGCTCTCATGATCGCTGTACGGGCATAAAACGTGCAAAACGCACAATGACCGAACGATCAACGCACATATACCGGATGAACGACGTACAGTTAACAGACTTCAACTTACTAGTAACGGATTTGTACTGCACAAAACGTACACGCAGTGCATGAAGAACTGACAAATCGTTCTTTGAACGTTCGACGAGCGTATTAACGTTACATCCGCTGCATGTCCGTTAGTAGTCCGGCCGTAAATCAAGTCCACCGGGCAAGAAGGGACTCGAACCGGACAAGTACAAAATAAAAAACGTACGAGTAACGAAAAAAACGCATACCAGCGCATGGTTACCGTACACCTGACGGACAACTTTATTCGGTGCTGTACGTTCCAAATTTTGAACATGTTCAAAACTTTCCACCGAACGGAACGAACACCGCTGGACATCGCCGGACAAGAAGCGCAAACGCCGCATGATAAACGGAAAAGAAACGCATGCGAACGGACATGGACGGATTGAAAATTTTGTTATGCGTTGGACGTCCGTAAACGCTATACGGTGTAGTGTGACTGAAGCATTATGGACAAAGAGGCACAACTCCAGAACATATTCAAGAGCCGAAGGAAATTTCAGCCTTTTGAATCAATGCTGCACTTAAATAACCTATGCTTATCGATTAAAGGAGAAGACTTTACATTTTTGAATATATAAATTGTGAATAATGAGAAATAAAAAAAAACACATTACATAATAAAAGCAAAGTAGCCAGTTTTCAAATTACTTTAAAACCCGTCAGGATAAAAAAATTAAGTTAATTAATAGATGCATTTTCTAACATTTCAAAGACATTATTTGTTGTGCAGCCGAAAATCATGGGATGGAATGGACAAGAACTATACACTTCATGAATGCATAATCTGGACTGACCAGACCAAATGTGTCAAATGTCCATATGAGGAATGAAATCAAAGAATTTGTATTATAATTTGCATTTATTAATCGCATTTAATGATTTAAAATTTCAAGTAAATTGATTGATTGATTGATTGATTAATGGTGTTTAACGCCCGAGCAACAATATTTCAGCTATATTCAGGCGATGAACATGAAATGGATGATAAAATGAACATGAAATGATGATGAATGAAAATGGGATGGGACACAAGGAAAAATAGGGGTAACGGATTTTAGATTGCCACTGGCAAATGGGAGGATGGATAGGGTCGGGCAATTTAGCCTCCTGTAGCGGGATCGAAATCCCTACTCATAGCGAATACTACAGCAGCGTTCTTTAACGTGCGAGGAACGTAGCATTTTCCCAACACGGTGCACTAATATGGTTTGCGGTCAGGTTTTCCGTATTATGGCCTGACAACCCCAGCTTGCCAGGGGTATCAAGTAAATTGAAGAAACCTTTTTAAAGTTTAAATATGAAAACTATGCCCCGCCTTCTTTTTATTAACAAAGTTCCACAACCTCATAGCAAAAACAAATCAAAATGTTTGCAAAAACAAAAAGAAAACATCTGTCAAACAATTTCCAAAAATGTCATGAAAATTGATGAAAGCTTTTTCTAATTATAGTCAGAAAAATTCAAAATTCCCATTTTTTCACGAACAAAGTATCAAAACTCCATAGCGACAAATCAGAAATTTACCAAAGGTATACAGACCAAAAAACGACTGAACACGGCCTCTTAATTATTTGCGCATGGGATGAAACTATAAACTTTTTTGCTCTCACCGAAACACTAAGTTTCGGTGAGTAATGGGTACCCTCAAAACGAGCGGAATAATTTCAGCTATATCACATTAAATTTTTGGGGTGTTATGTCAGATAATTTTTTTTGTAAATTTAGAAATCCCGAAGGGCACTCAAGGAAACTCAAAAACATACTTAATATATTTCAGAAATGGGCATTGCACAATAAATATCAAAATTGAATAATAAATCTACTGTCCATGCTACAGTTCTGCGCAGCCAATTCGTCCGTCAAAGACGGTTGTATACAAACTAGACGCCATGAATTACACAGGACAAGTGAAATAAGATAAAATAATCTTTTTTTTCTTTATCAAAAAATACAAACTTATACTTCTGATAAGGTCATCGTTAGCAATAAACTTACACAGAAAACATAAAGGACTTCTGGTCAAGTCGCTACATCCCTGTCTTTCATCTATGGAGTCGAACCGTTGCCGCAACAGACATTGAAATCGGAATACATGGATTAAGAAGATTCAGCTCACAACCTGTCCGCAACCGACTTCGACAATATTGCATTAGTCCCAGAAAGTCGTACTTTGGGGCAGTTTCGACACCTTTACACAGACGAGAAATAGTCTGATTGTGCAACAGGTTGAGTACTTGGACATTTTGCAACTTGCGTAAAATGCAGAATATGGTTCAGCGACGAGTCCTGTTTTCTGCTAAATAAAGTGATGGGAGAATCCGTGTATACTGGCATGTAGGAATGAATGCTTCTCCTCCTGTGTCAAATAAATAGTAGCGTCATGATGTGGGCGGCGATTTGTAATGGCCGTAAAACAGAACTGGTACATACCCAGTGAAATATAACGGCCTAAAGGTACGAAATTTTCCAACCTCACCTAATGCCCAAAATTGACCGACTGAGGGAGTTGATTCAACAGGACAATGCAAGGCCTCACACAGCGGGCGGGCTAAAGAAGCAACTAACTTGAGCAGAACAGCATTAATATGCTACCATGGCCTTCCAATTTAATCCATGGAACACTTGTGGGACTAGCTGGATAAGCGTGTTCTCACGCATCAACCCCTGCCTCAGACCCTCGATCCGTCAAATTTTGCAACAGGAATGGTGAACAATTCCACGTAATCACTTAAGAACATGTCATGCGCTCTATGCCAATGAAATGCAGAGCAGTGTTGGCAGTTCGAGATGGTCATACACCGTACTAACCGAAAGTATTCTTTAATGTAATAAACTGACTTTTATGCACTAATGTCTAAGAAATATTCTGTATTTTTACAGTTAAATCCATCTTAGTGCATATCTCATATCTATATTTGTTATTTTAAAATAGGTACCAAAAATACATCTACTATAATGTTAAAAAAATCCTATATGCATATCTTTTTTACAGTATATGTAACACAATCCCCTCAGAAAAGGGGGGGGGTCCTGAAGATCGATCATTATCCTCCTTAGGGTCCATACAAAATGTTTATTCTTTCGAAGAATATATATAAACAATAAAGAGGCGTTTATTTTAATAAACAACGTCATGGTCATATATTAAAACATAATATTTATTCCAATTGTATGGAAAGAGTGAACGACAAATTTATAGTGAAATTGATACAATAAGGATAAGTATTAAACACAAAAATGAATTTATATGTCTGTAAAAAAGCAGTAAAAAATTCAAAAACGTGACTACAATTTTTGGAAAAATGAGACAGACATGTATAATATACAAACTTATCAGAACTGCAAAACGAGAATATGAAACAAATGCTTTCGAAATCTCGAGGAATTATTAGTCTAACAATTGAAACAGGATGTTACTTATTGTTAATTTTGAGGGCCGTGGAGTGGTTAAGGTAGTTAGTAATCAAGTGTTGATCACCTATGTGTCTAAACATAGTTCGCCTTGCTTCTTCAATAAAAACTGGACGCAATGATATAACTGTAAAATTGCTAATGTGACATAAAATACCATTAAAAAAACACAACAATCTTGAATTAGACAGAGCAGTCGCAATAATTAAATATACAAATTAGCCGTCATTTACACATAACAGTTAGTCGTTACTGAGCTCTAAGCACTTTCTGACCAATAACATCTTCATAACTTGGAGGTAGCGCTGTTGTATCGTTGGTTGTATGTGTATCTACAATAAATTAAAACGTAAGGCATGTTTCACAAGAAAAGCAATATCGTACAAATATATAATACACATTATTTACTTTATGACATTGATGAGAGATGGACATTGACTTTATTATTATGAATGTTATGAAATGAAAGTAAATATTTGTGTAGACTGACAAACACATTTTAAAAAGTGCACTTTGTTTTCATTAGTTTTACTGCGATTTAAAATCTTTCCAATATAGTATCTAAATTAGAAAAACTTCAGCAAATGAATGCTACAAATAAGGTTAAACAACTTCTTTTCAGAACGCACTTTAAGTTCTTTTATTATTATTCATAAAGGGACCTAAGCGGTATATAGAACATTACGTTAAAACCGCCGTCAAAACAACACGTTGAAAATAGTTATCGAACGCAAGATAAATATAATTGTATATGTTGCATAATTTATTAACATAGATGAGTACATAGAAATTACATAATTTTTTAGTCCTGTAAATTGCGCAAATTAGAATAAAATATTTCAATACTGCAAATACTAATCGGTATCGCGCATAAAACTCGACATACCAGGCGTTAAGTTTTACTCACTAAGGAGGTGAATTAGAAGAACATGTAACATATGTCACCTTGAAGGAGTCGTTGTCTAATATTAGCCTTGTCAAATTATATACTCTCTCAAAAAAGAAACGCATAAGAAAAATTATTGGTGACCGTGAAGGCTAACGCATAACATTTACGTTCTGCTGCTCAAAAAGTTAACGATTCTTGCAGTATGCGTTCTGGCATAACTTGTTGACAATCCTCCTTACGGACAGCGATTGCAGACAATAAGTGAGGTAGTAGAATCTCGTCACGATAGCGAAATGCATTCAAATTTCATTGAATATGAACTAAGGGTGCTCCCTGGCGAAAGAGATGCCGGCCCACATCAACATGCTGCCTCCGCAGAAATTGTTGACTTCAACGACACAACTGTGTGCAAATCGTTCGTTTCGTCTTCTGTAGACCCGAATTCGGCCATCTCTCTTTTCTAGCAAAAAGCGAGATTCGTCGCTGAACCACACCCTTCTACAGTTCCACAGATCCCATCCTCGAACAAGATTACACCATCGTACCCTTGCCTGTTTATGGTGGTGTCTCAAGGTGGCTCCAAATTAAAGTATGGTCGCTTGGAGCGCAACCCGTTGTTTCTCAATCGCTACGGATAGTCTGGGAAGAAATTCTACTCTACGCATGCCAGAGATGTTATTGGCAGAAGTTGCTGCATCAAAGGCCCTGTGGCGTAAATGGAATGGCCTGATGTACCGATCCTGGGCGTTAGTAGTGATGCGTGGGTGCACTGTGCAATTCTGTCTCCTGAAGTGTCTCGCAACCTCAGTCTGTGATTCAACGGCCTGGAGTCGACCAATATCGATGTTCCGGCTGGCAGCATCTAACCCCGACATAGCTTTCCTCGTCAGATGCCAATAAGACTACTGCGTTACAAAAGAAGTACCCAGTTTTTATACCAGCAGTACCCGCTAACAAATCACCCACGTGCAAAACAAACTGAATTCTGTCCAGCCTCTAGAATGTTTCTAAACATACGTACCAGGTTTTCATGCTTGCTTGAATTTAAATGCAGTCCTCAGTAAAATGTAAAATGCATAAATGCCGGATTAAATGTAATCATCAATATATATTTTCTCACCTAGCTAATTTATATTTAAGAAAAAATCATTTTTAAAATTAAAAATATAGGTGCGTTTCTTTTTTGGGCGAGTATATATAGATTCTAGCACTCAACGCCAAATTGGTTGCGATATATATATACTCTAGACAGTAACATGTTCAAAGTTTATAATTGCGAAATATTTTATGGTTTGGATAAATACAAAAAATAATTGCGGTAAAGTGGTAAAATGTAGTTTGATGCAAAATGACTATCGCAAGTGTTCCTAGTGGATACGACGGGATATCAACAAGTTTTTCGAACGTGTCAGAATACGTTACATGAGTTTCAGGGAGACAGGAGTCCCTAATATGCGGAAATGAGAAAAACCGGAGAGGTTTCTTGCTATATTTTTGTAGCATTAGTTTTGTCTATAAGTTTTGAACAAATCAACATATCAATGTAATTCAAACGGATTCTGCAAGATAATATAAAGTTCTACAGGTTGAATATAAGATTATTTTGGATTGTTTAAAACTTGACCGGAAGGGTTTTGTCTCGGCTAAATTAGTTTTTAAACTTTGATTATAAATTGTGTTCAACTTGTAGAGCGCAATGAAAAGCGGGTAATATATTCCACTAAAAAATTTAATAACAAAATCATCAATTTATAACCTAATTCTATGAAAAAGCGATCGTTATAAAAGTTGACCTGAAAGGTGGTTTGTTGGAATATGACATATAGTGGAGTTTCAACTTATAAAAACATGCAAAACTGCGGTCAAAAGTGATTCCTTTATTCTTATTGAAAATTTAATATAAATTTCATTAATACTTAATTTAATTTTATTCAAACTTGTGCTGCCATACTGTTAGTGATAACAGATAATCAAACACACGTATTTTAAACAAATGGGTAATCCGAATGACTGTGATCATTCTGGGGGTCCCAGTGCTTGACCCGCGGAGCGACCAGGGTTTTCTCGGGTGGCGGATGTGAAAGACCCTTTCGCTGGGGGGGGGGGGGGGGGGTGTCAGGTCATGGTGCAGAGGGCCTGGCCGCGGAAAGTATTGGGTGACGTGTTCGGAGATTTCCACGCTTCTTGCACGATGGTGATCCCTTTTGCAGATTTCGAAAAAGTGGCTCGTTGTGGCCGGTCGTTGTGCAAGTGCTGTGTTTTTCACCCTTACCCATAATCCATACTTTTCCAGGGGCAGTCGAAATTGTGTTCCCTATGTCCCATACCTTTTCCGGTTGATTTGTTGTTTTAACTTGTTCTTGTCCTGAATATAGCTGAAATACTGCTCTATGGACATATAGCAACCAATCAATTAATCAAATATTTAATCCAAACGATATAAGGTAAGCTAGATTTTCATGGAAGTTAAAAATAATACGACAGCGGCTTAGTTTGCTTTTGAAAAAATAATCAGGTACATTTTATTAATCAGGCTTGCCAATAATAAAGTATGTTTCCGTCTGTATGTGCTTTCAAACCATATTGATACATTCTTTGTGACCTATTAAAATGCATGTTCATGTAATTAGAAAAAAAGTGGGGGTTTTTGTGTAAATTTTTGTTGGTTTGATATCTTTCGTTGAGTAATTATCACATAAATAAAATATTTATGATCATCTAATTTAAAAAAAAAAAGTCACTCAGATGTAGTAAGCTTTTGTCTTATGCAGTACATTTGCAAACGTTTACATAAATTATAAAATGTGAATAAATTGCTGAATATTTTTACAGCTCATGATATTAACGAATACGATCTAAATTAGCTTTTAAAACTCATTAGACGGGAAAAAAGACAACCATTTGGAATTTTGTATAAAATGTTTATGATCTACTTAAAATAGTTACTTAAACGTCAAAAGCTTTCGTCTTGTGCATTATACATTTGCATACGTATGTATACAAAAATTATGAACTGTGAAATATAAATACCTGAATATTTTTACAGATAATGATATTTATTGTTATAATCTAGTTTACATTAACAAGAAGCTACAAGGATAGGGGTTATCCAACAGTAGTTGGTTAGGTCACAATGCAAAGTTAATTTTTTTAATTTAAGTTGTACACATTTGAATGTCATTGAAATTTGTTTATTTAACATTTAAGAAATCTCCAATATGATTCTCTTTTTGTAAATCTGAAGGACAAAGTCATATGTAGATTTCAGTATATTTTATTTGGTCAATACAAAACTAGACACCGTGATCTGGCTGAAAAATTTCTATAACTGACCGTAACCTTATTCAAACAAACTGACAAAAATTCAAACTGTGTCGTAAAGCTTTTGAAAAGTCGTAAACGGAAACAAAATTAATGATATGTTTTAAATATTGTGTAATGTGTTTGGTAAAAGTAAAAGTAAAAGTGTTTTTCTTTAATGATTGTAAATTATTTACAAAGTATTCGAACACTACACTTTACGAACATAGGTAAATACGCAGTAGGACAATTAGACGACATTTGATGGTCGATATAACATTGTACAATGAGTTGCAAACGAACATTATCCGAATTGAGTTAAACAGATAATCTTGAGTAAAACTTTAATTATAAGTTTTAATAAAATAGATGATAACAGGTGCAAATTTAATTAAGTCATTAAAATCCTATGATTATGACAATAACTGATTAACTGGAATACAGGTGAATAAATTGTAAGTTATACCTTTAAACGTCTACGTCGTTTATGATAACCGAAAATTGATCAACATCACGCAGTAGTGAGTGCCGATTTCATATACTTTGCGTATTTCAACTTTGAGAGAATAAAATCAAACTGTAGATTTGATCATTTCAAAGTATCAGGATCATAATTATGCAAAAATCTCAATTTCGAAAATTTCGACTAAGGTCCCTTTACGAATGGCGGCTTTATATGATTGTTTTGCAAAACACAAAAAAGTAGAACGAAGTAACATTAGATATACGTTTTATTATTTAATATATGGAATGTTTTAATACACCACTCATTCGATATGCGCAACCAGATTAATAAGACACCTAGACTGACGTCATCACTTCCAAACCAATATAGCGTCGAATTGAACTATCCGGAACCCGGCATGAGATTGTCGGTGTAGGACGTTAAAAACTCCCCCAAGTCAAAATATTGAACTATATTTTATCAATTGAAATTTCTGCATCACAACAACTCGTCCATACTTCCCGTATAGTTTGTGATCCTACAGAAGATTCTTAGGGACCGACATTTTATTTTAACAATTCGTGATCACTAATTTTAATTCGTTATAACGAACTTTAGAATTCTTTATCACGGATTTTTAATTCGTTATAACGAATCCCAGAATTCTCTGAATAAACAAGACATTTTAGTGTGACCGACTAACCTGACTTTGATGACAAAAGGGGCAGTAAAAACACATATTTGCGTTCGATAGAGCTGTCTGGATTCATTAACACTCTAGCTGTTCTAAAAATCGCGAAAGAAATTATAACGGAATAAATTTTAATAAAAACAAATTGTTATCCCTGATCACGAAGTCTGAAATTCGTTATAACAAATTAAATCCATGATAATAAATTCTGAAGGTCGTTATAACGAATTAAAATCCGCAATCTCGAATTCACTAAATCGTTATTACGAATTTTTTATCACTATTTATGAATTCGTTATTTGGAGGTCCTAAAGAAGCTTACGTATGATCCATTCTTAGTTTTAGTGGCTTTAAAATAGAAAGGAGACTTGACGCCGGCTGCTATATAGACAAAAGCTGCTAAACCTTTTTAAACACCTGGTCTCGTGCCAGGTTGTATGTGTATCTGGTTATTCGCGCTTTAATTATAGGTGCATTATTATTATTATTATTATTATTATTATTATTATTATTATTATTATTATTATTATTATTATTATTATTATTATTATTATTATTATTATTATTATTATGTTTTTTCTGTATTTGTTACACTGTTAAGTCTTAATTCTATACTGCCTGTGTGCTTTGGAATGATGGTTTTGATATGAGTACTCTACATCCGACATACAGGACCAAAGTGTACCCTGTTGTCATCAATTTTATAGCCTGGGCATTTTAAATGACTTTTTATTCCGATGAGGAAAGCATTATTTGTTTGTTCTCTTCTTCAACAACTAAATTAATTCATTAATAAACTTCAATATATTCAAGCAGATAATGTCAACAATACTTAACATGTATTTCGATATTCAGAAACATAGATAAATTTGTTAACGTTTATCTGTAAACTTTTTGAGACAAAATAAAACCTTACTAAAATTGGGTGTAAATGAATCGAAAACGACAAATATTGTGCCCTTTCATCCACTTTTTTTCTTATAAACTATACAAGATATGTAAAATAAGAAACAACTAAAAATTCCATATAATACACCTCATACTAAAACTTAGGTATTTACTGAAAACACAAATTGGGCGTTCGAACTGAAAATGTTTTAAGTTCAAAGAATTAAGGCTTATTCCTAGAAAAATTATTATTAAATCATATATCATAAAAAATTGCGATTTAAGCAACAACGATAAACGGCTATATACTAGCATACCATGTAATGAATGGTAAGGAGGCGGCCATTCTATATTCTCTGTTGTTGATGGTGTATTGCTGCTGTTATCATTTTGCCAAGAATTACACAGAACAGTGTTAATTTCCGTGTGTTGACGATCATCAATAACTTGCAGTGCATTTGGACAACTTCCTGTCCAAGCCGAGCAGCTATCACAGACAAACAAAGGAGAATCGAGTGAACGCAAACATTGGCATTTGAAAAGGCAAGAAGTAACATCACTACAAGCTTTTGAGAAGCAGCGGATTTTGTCATCTAAACATGTCGGACATTTGCCCTTCTTTTTTAACATCCAAATTGAATATATTGCTAAAACAATGACAACGATGGTCACGGCATGAAGTAAATGAAGAGTCATTGACGAGGATTCTGAAACTAAATTTTAAAGAGTCAACTACTATACTTTTTTAAAATTTTAACTCACGTTTGTAAAACTTTAATTCTTAATAATAAATTATACAAGTTAAAAGTAGCTTAAAAAATCTTAAGTACAAGATTTTTTAAACCATTGTTCATGTAAGTAATTGTAAGTTTTATAGAGAAATCTTGGGAAAAGGTCAAAATACGAGACACTGTCGCTCAATCCTAGCCTGCTAGCCTGTTTCGCTGCCAATTCCAATTAACTTTATATTTTCTGATATGTACGAATATTGCTTTTATCCTACAACGATTACATTCTACAAAAAATAGCTGATATCTATATATATAGGTGGAAAATTTTTGCACGACATCTACAGAAAAAGCAGGAATTCACAAACAAATATCGTATATATAGGAACCAGAACAACAACAAAAAATAGGATAAGACTACCAGAAGAATTTATTCGGTTTCTTAATAAAAGAATAAACAAACGTAGATTGGTTACCCCTTTTGAACAACGATTAAACTATTGCAGGACAAATTATTTATTATTCGAATTTTTTTTTACCTTGAACTGTCACTTCCAAAGCTGTTAATTTTATTTTTATGTACGGTTTTGGGTCAGGTGCTGTGTATCCAATTGGTAAATGTATTGAAACATTCAACTGGTATGCATTTCTGACACATGTCCGTGGTATTCTTCTGTTATGGTGGTCGTATATCTACAAAATTTTCAAAACGTTAACATATCATCTAATTTAAAATGGGATTGACTATGAAATTGGCTAAAATACATAGTTTCCGTCGATTTGTGATCATAGACGTTGACCCTGAGGTTGCGAGTTTAATCCTGGATGCAAACAGAATGTTCTTTACCTTCAACACAAAGATTGACAGTTTTTCTGCTAAAGGTCGGGGCTTTTCATCAAAAAAGACAATCCTATTAATTAGTATAGAATTAAAGGAAACAGTGTTTTGTTTATGCTACTAAGCTGGTTTGCACGTTTATGATTGCCGCAATCAATCTAAACCTTAAACCATATCACAGATGCATTATTGTTTAATACACTTTCAAATTAAGCAATGACTTGTATTAAAGACATACAATGTACATACCCATGAAGATTTCGTGCGGTTAGTAATTGTCAGTTTAACATCCTTGAAATTGATAGGTAATAAATTAAAAACCACCGATTCAAAACATATGTCATAAGCAACTGATGAGTCAAAATCTCCTCTAAAATTAAAACTACACAAGTTTTGATGATTCTGTTGTCCGTTCCATAGCAGGATGTACAGTTTACCTGCCTTCACCAGCCTGGTCTCTTCATTGCAGTAACTGGACGCAAAGTAATCTAGTGAAGATAAAAATAAATAATTAATTTTATTTATTTTATTTAATTGTCACATGTTGAGTTAACCTGAAATATTATGTTACTTATTTTTGAAAAATTATATTATAATTTGTAAATGCCTTTGTCCTTTATATAGCTGAAGTGAATAGACTGAGATGTTTCTCAGTGCTCGAGTCGCAGGGCTGCCAAGCGCGTCCCGATATGGCGAATACAAGAGGTCTTTTCGTTGAAGAATATCAGGAAAGCATGACTGCGGACCATTGTACATGTATGTAACTTGTTTGGAGAATGGCACGCCCCCTTCACCATAAAGAAACCTTTTGTAGATTTAGAAAAGGAGTAGGATTTGTAGCCGCTACAAAGGCTAAATTCTTCGCACATACTCATTACATCATACTTTTACAAAATTGTTTTCGCAATGTCTCATCCCTCGTTGATTTATTGTTATTAACCTGTCCTGTATATCACTGAAATATTGCTCGCTGGACGTTAGGCAAACATGGAAACATGCCAACCTAAATATAGCTGAATTTTTGTACGCTATAATTATATTTAATATAGATATTGCCAATGTTTTCTTTTCTATGTACAAACAACTGTCCTTCTGAAATATAATTGTCAAGTATTTATACCAAATAAATTGTCATCTCCTTTTTATGTATTACAATTAAGTATGCTAGTGGCAGTAAGTCGTACCACGCACAGCAGTCGAGTTGCAATCAACCAGTCGTACCATGCAACAGCAGACGAGTTGAAATCAACCAGTCGTACCATGCAACAGCAGACGAGTTGCAATCAATCAGTCGTACCATGCACAACAATCGAGTTGCAATCAGTCATTCGTACCATGCAACAGCAGACGACTTGCAATCAGTGAGTCGTACCATGCAACAGCAGACGACTTGCAATCAACCAGTCGTACCATGCACAACAGTCGAGTTGCAATCAATCAGTCGTACCATGCACAACAATCGAGTTGCAATCAGTGAGTCGTACCATGCAACAGCAGACGACTTGCAATCAATCAGTCGTACCATGCACAACAGTCAAGTTGCAATCAATTAGTCGTAAACCATGCAACAAAAATCGAGTTTCAATCAACCAGTCGTACCATGCAACAGCAGACGAGTTGCAATCAACCAGTCGTACCATGCAACAACAATCGAGTTTCAATTAACCAGTCGTACCATGCAATAGAAGACGACTTGCAATCAACCAAACGGAACCATACAAAACAGACGTGTTGCAATCAATCAGTCGTACCATGCACATCAGTCGAGTTGCAATCAACCAGTCGTACCATGCAACAACAATCGAGTTTCAATCAACCAGTCGTACCATGCAACAGCAGACGACTTGCAATCAACCAGTGTACCATGCAACAGCAGACGACTCGCAATCAACCAAACGGAACCATGCACAACAGTCGAGTTGCAATCAACCAGCCGTACCACGCAACAGCAGACGACTTGCAATCAATCAGTCGTACCATGCAACATCAGACGTGTTGCAATCAACAAGTCGTACCATGAACAACAGTCGAGTTGCAATCAACAAGTCGAACCATGCAACAGCAGACGAGTTGCAATCAACCAGTCGTACCATGCAACAACAATCGAGTTTCAATCAACCAGTCGTACCATGCAACAGCAGACGACTTGCAATCAACCAGTGTACCATGCAACAGCAGACGACTCGCAATCAACCAAACGGAACCATGCACAACAGTCGAGTTGCAATCAACCAGTCGTACCACGCAACAGCAGACGACTTTAAATCAATCAGTCGTACCATGCAACATCAGACGTGTTGCAATCAATCAGTCGTACCATGCAACAGCAGACGACTTGCAATCAACCAGTCGGAACACTGCACAACAGTCGAGTTGCAAGCAATCAGTCGTACCATGCACAATAGTCGAGTTGCAATCAATCAGTCGTACCATGCAACAACAGTCGAGTTGCAATCAACCAGTCGTACCATGCAACAGCAGACCAGTTGCAATCAACCAGTCGTACCATGCAACAACAATCGAGTTTCAATCAACCAGTCGTACCATGCAATAGCAGACGAGTTGCAACCAACCAGTCGTACCATGCAACAACAATCGAGTTTCAATCAACCAGTCGTACCATGCAACCGCAGACGACTTGCAATCAACCAGTCGTACTATGCAACAGCAGACGACTTGCAATCAGCCAATCGGAACCATACAAAACAGACGTATTGCAATCAATCAGTCGTACCATGCACATCAGTAGAGTTGCAATCAACCAGACGTACCATACACAACAGTCGAGTTTCAATCAACCAGTCGTACCATGCAACAGCAGACGACTTGCAATCAACCAGTGTACCATGCAACAGCAGACGACTCGCAATCAACCAAACGGAACCATGCACAACAGTCGAGTTGCAATCAACCAGTCGTACCACGCAACAGCAGACGACTTGCAATCAACCAGTCTTACCATGAACAACAGTCGAGTTGCAACCAATCAGTCGGACCATGCAACAGCAGACGAGTTGCAATCAGCCAGTCGTACCATGCAGCAACAATCGAGTTTCAATCAACCAGTCGTACCATGCAACAGCAGACGACTTGCAATCAACCAGTGTACCATGCAACAGCAGACGACTCGCAATCAACCAAACGGAACCATGCACAACAGTCGAGTTGAAATCAATCAGTCGTACCATGCAACAACAATCAAGTTTCAATCAACCTGTCGTACCATGCAACAGCAGACGACTTGCAATCAACCAGTGGAAACCATGCACAACAGTCGAGTTGCAATCAACCAGTCGTATCATGCAACAACAATCGAGTTGCAATCAATCAGTCGTACCATACACAACAGTCGAGTTGAAGCAATCAGTCGTACAATGCACAACAGTCGAGTTGCAATCAACCAGTCGTACCATGCACAACAATCGAGATGCAAGCAATCAGTCGTACCATGCACAACAGTCGAGTTGCAAGCAATCAGTCGTACCATGCACAACAGTCGAGTTGCAATCAATCAGTCGTACCATGCAACAGTCGAGTTGCAATCAACCAGTCGTATAATGCAACAACAGACGACTTGTAATCAATCAGTCGTACCATGCAACAGCAGACGAGTTGCAATCAATCAGCCGTACCATACACAACAGTCGAGTTGCAAGCAATCAGTAGTACCATTCACAACAATCGAGTTGCAAGCAATCAGTCGTACCATGCACAACAGTCGAGTTGCAAGCCATCCGTCGTACCATGCACAACAGTCGAGTTGCAACCAATCAGTCGTACCATGCAACAGCAGACGACTTGCAATCAACCAGTCGGAACCATGCACAACAGTCGAGTTGCAATCAACCAGTCATACCATGAACAACAGTGCAGTTGCAATCAATTAGTCGTACATGCAACAGCAGACGACTTGCAATCAACCAGTCGTACCATACAACAGCAGACGACTTGCAATCAACCAGTCGTACCATGAACAACAGTCGAGTTGCAATCAACCATTCGTACCATGCAACAGCAGACGAGTTGCAATCAACCAGTCGTACCATGCAACAACAATCGAGTTTCAATCAACCAGTCGTACCATGCAATTGCAGATGACTTGCAATAAACCAGTCGTACTATGCACAATAGTCGAGTTGCAATCAATCAGTCGTACCATGCAACAACAGTCGAGTTGCAATCAACCAGTCGTACCATGCAACAGCAGACCAGTTGCAATCAACCAGTCGTACCATGCAACAACAATCGAGTTTCAATCAACCAGTCGTACCATGCAACAGCAGACGAGTTGCAACCAACCAGTCGTACCATGCAACAACAATCGAGTTTCAATCAACCAGTCGTACCATGCAACCGCAGACGACTTGCAATCAACCAGTCGTACTATGCAACAGCAGACGACTTGCAATCAGCCAATCGGAACCATACAAAACAGACGTATTGCAATCAATCAGTCGTACCATGCACATCAGTAGAGTTGCAATCAAGCAGTCGTACCATGCAACAACAATCGAGTTTCAATCAACCAGTCGTACCATGCAACAGCAGACGACTTGCAATCAACCAGTGTACCATGCAACAGCAGACGACTCGCAATCAACCAAACGGAACCATGCACAACAGTCGAGTTGCAATCAACCAGTCGTACCACGCAACAGCAGACGACTTGCAATCAACCAGTCTTACCATGAACAACAGTCGAGTTGTAATCAATCAGTCGGACCATGCAACAGCAGACGAGTTGCAATCAACCAGTCGTACCATGCAGCAACAATCGAGTTTCAATCAACCAGTCGTACCATGCAGCAGCAGACGACTTGCAATCAACCAGTGTACCATGCAACAGCAGACGACTCGCAATCAACCAAACGGAACCATGCACAACAGTCGAGTTGCAATCAACCAGTCGTAACACGCAACAGCAGAAGACTTGAAATCAATCAGTCGTACCATGCAACATCAGACGTGTTGCAATCAATCAGTCGTAACATGCAACAGCAGACGATTTGTAATCAACCAGTCGGAACCATGCACAAGAGTCGAGTTTCAATCAATCAGTCGTACCATGCAACAATAATCGAGTTGAAATCAATCAGTCGTACCATGCAACAACAATCAAGTTTCAATCAACCTGTCGTACCATGCAACAGCAGACGACTTGCAATCAACCAGTGGAAACCATGCACAACAGTCGAGTTGCAATCAACCAGTCGTATCATGCAACAGCAGTCGAGTTGCAATCAATCAGTCGTACCATGCACAACAATCGAGTTGCAATCAATCAGTCGTACCATGCACAACAGTCGAGTTGCAAGCAATCAGTCGTACCATGCACAACAGTCGAGTTGCAATCAATCAGTCGTACCATGCAACAGTCGAGTTGCAATCAACCAGTCGTATAATGCAACAACAGACGACTTGCAATCAATCAGTCGTACCATGCAACAGCAAACGAGCTGCAATCAATCAGCCGTACCATACACAACAGTCGAGTTGCAAGCAATCAGTAGTACCATTCACAACAATCGAGTTGCAAGCAATCAGTCGTACCATGCACAACAGTCGAGTTACCATGCAACAGCAGACGAGTTGCAATCAACCAGTCGTACCATGCAACAACAATCGAGTTTCAATCAACCAGTCGTACCATGCAACAGCAGACGAGTTGCAATCAACCAGTCGTACCATGCAACAACAATCGAGTTTCAATCAACCAGTCGTACCATGCAACAGCAGACGAGTTGCAATAATCAACCAGTCGTACCATGCAACAACAATCGAGTTTCAATCAACCAAACGCAACTATGCACAACAGTCGAGTTGCAATCAACCAGTCGTACCACGCAACAGCAGACGACTTGAAATCAATCAGTCGTACCATGCAACATCAGACGTGTTGCAATCAATCAGTCGTACCATGCAACAGCAGACGACTTGCAATCAACCAGTCGGAACCATGCACAACAGTCGAGTTTCAATCAATCAGTCGTACCATGCAACAACAATCGAGTTGAAATCAATCAGTCGTACCATGCAACAACAATCGAGTTTCAATCAACCTGTCGTACCATGCAACAGCAGATGCCTTGCAATCAACCAGTCGGAACCATGCACAACAGTCGAGTTGCAATCAACCAGTCGTATCATGCAACAGCAGTCGAGTTGCAATCAATCAGTCGTACCATGCACAACAATCAAGTTGCAAGCAATCAGTCGTACCATGCACAACAGTCGAGTTGCAAGCAATCAGTCGTACCATGCACAACAGTCGAGTTGGAAGCAATCAGTCCTACCATGCACAACAGTCGAGTTGCAAGCAATCAGTCGTACCATGCAACAGCAGTCGAGTTGCAATCAATCATTCGTACCATGCACAACAATCGAGTTGCAATCAGTCAGTCGTACCATGTAACAGAAGACGACTTGCAATCAACCAGTCGTACCATGCAACAGCAGACCAGTTGCAATCAACCAGTCATACCATGAACAACAGTCCAGTTGCAATCAATTAGTCGTACCATGCAACAGCAGACGACTTGCAATCAACCAGTCCTACCATGAACAACAGTCGAGTTGCAATCAACCAGTCGTACCATGCAACAGCAGACGAGTTGCAATCAACCAGTCGTACCATGCAACAGCAGACGAGTTTCAATCAACCAGTCATACCATGAACAACAGTCCAGTTGCAATCAATTAGTCGTACCATGCAACATCAGACGACTTGCAATCAACCAGTCGTACCATGAACAACAGTCGAGTTGCAATCAACCAGTCGTACCATGCAACAGCAGACGAGTTGCAATCAACCAGTCGTACCATGCAACAACAATCGAGTTTCAATCAACCAGTCGTACCATGCAACAGCAGACGACTTGCAATCAACCAGTCGTACCATGCAACAGCAGACGACTTGCAATCAACCAAACGGAACCATACAAAACAGACGTGTTGCAATCAATCAGTCGTACCATGCACAACAGTCGAGTTGCAATCAGCCAGTCGTACCATGCAACAACAATCGAGTTTCAATCAACCAGTCGTACCATGCAACAGCAGACGACTTTCATTCAACCAGTGTACCATGCAACAGCAGACGACTCGCAATCAACCAAACGGAACCATGCTCAACAGTCGAGTTGCAATCAACCAGTCGTACCACGCAACAGCAGACGACTTGCAATCAATCAGTCGTACCATGCAACTTCAGACGTGTTGCAATCAATCAGTCGTACCATGCAACAGAAGACGACTTGCAATCAACCAGTCGTACCATGAACAACAGTCGAGTTGCAATCAACCAGTCGTACCATGCAACAGCAGACGAGTTTCAATCAACCAGTCGTACCATGCAACAGCAGACGACTTTCATAAACCAGTGTACCATGCAACAGCAGACGACTCGCAATCAACCAAACGGAACCATGCTCAACAATCGAGTTGCAATCAACCAGTCGTACCACGCAACAGCAGACGACTTGCAATCAATCAGTCGTACCATGCAACTTCAGACGTGTTGCAATCAATCAGTCGTACCATGCAACAGCAGACGACTTGCAATCAACCAGTCGTACCATGCAACAGCAGACGACTTGCAATCAACCAGTCCTACCATGAACAACAGTCGAGTTGCAATCAACCAGTCGTACCATGCAACAGCAGACGAGTTGCAATCAACCAGTCGTACCATGCAACAGCAGACGAGTTTCAATCAACCAGTCATACCATGAACAACAGTCCAGTTGCAATCAATTAGTCGTACCATGCAACATCAGACGACTTGCAATCAACCAGTCGTACCATGAACAACAGTCGAGTTGCAATCAACCAGTCGTACCATGCAACAGCAGATGAGTTGCAATCAACCAGTCGTACAATGCAACAACAATCGAGTTTCAATCAACCAGTCGTACCATGCAACAGCAGACGACTTGCAATCAACCAGTCGTACCATGCAACAGCAGACGACTTGCAATCAACCAAACGGAACCATACAAAACAGACGTGTTGCAATCAATCAGTCGTACCATGCACAACAGTCGAGTTGCAATCAGCCAGTCGTACCATGCAACAACAATCGAGTTTCAATCAACCAGTCGTACCATGCAACAGCAGACGACTTTCATTCAACCAGTGTACCATGCAACAGCAGACGACTCGCAATCAACCAAACGGAAACATGCTCAACAGTCGAGTTGCAATCAACCAGTCGTACCACGCAACAGCAGACGACTTGCAATCAATCAGTCGTACCATGCAACTTCAGACGTGTTGCAATCAATCAGTCGTACCATGCAACAGCAGACGACTTGCAATCAACCAGTCGTACCATGAACAACAGTCGAGTTGCAATCAACCAGTCGTACCATGCAACAGCAGACGAGTTTCAATCAACCAGTCGTACCATGCAACAGCAGACGACTTTCAATCAACCAGTGTACCATGCAACAGCAGACGACTCGCAATCAACCAAACGGAACCATGCTCAACAATCGAGTTGCAATCAACCAGTCGTACCACGCAACAGCAGACGACTTGCAATCAATCAGTCGTACCATGCAACTTCAGACGTGTTGCAATCAATCAGTCGTACCATGCAACAGCAGACGACTTGCAATCAACCAGTCGTACCATGAACAACAGTCGAGTTGCAATCAACCAGTCGTACCATGCAACAGCAGACGAGTTGCAATCAACCAGTCGTACCATGCAACAACAATCGAGTTTCAATCAACCAGTCGTACCATGCAACAGCAGACGAGTTGCAATCAACCAGTCGTACCATGCAACAACAATCGAGTTTCAATCCACCAGTCGTACCATGCAACAGCAGACGAGTTGCAATAATCAACCAGTCGTACCATGAACAACAGTCGAGTTGCAATCAACCAGTCGTACCATGCAACAGCAGACGAGTTGCAATCAACCAGTCGTACCATGCAACAACATTCGAGTTTCAATCAACCAGTCGTACAATGCAACAGCAGACGAGTTGCAATCAACCAGTCGTACCATGCAACAGCAGACGACTTGCAATCAACCAGTGTACCACGCAACAGCAGACGACTCGCAATCAACCAAACGCAACCATGCACAACAGTCGAGTTGCAATCAACCAGTCGTACCACGCAACAGCAGATGACTTGAAATCAATCAGTCGTACCATGCAACATCAGACGTGTTGCAATCAATCAGTCGTACCATGCAACAGCAGACGACTTGCAATCAACCAGTCGTACCATGAACAACAGTCGAGTTGCAATCAACCAGTCGTACCATGCAACAGCAGACGAGTTTCAATCAACCAGTCGTACCATGCAACAGCAGACGACTTTCAATCAACCAGTGTACCATGCAACAGCAGACGACTCGCAATCAACCAAACGGAACCATGCTCAACAGTCGAGTTGCAATCAACCAGTCGTACCACGCAACAGCAGACGACTTGCAATCAATCAGTCGTACCATGCAACTTCAGACGTGTTGCAATCAATCAGTCGTACCATGCAACAGCAGACGACTTGCAATCAACCAGTGTACCACGCAACAGCAGACGACTCGCAATCAACCAAACGCAACCATGCACAACAGTCGAGTTGCAATCAACCAGTCGTACCACGCAACAGCAGATGACTTGAAATCAATCAGTCGTACCATGCAACATCAGACGTGTTGCAATCAATCAGTCGTACCATGCAACAGCAGACGACTTGCAATCAACCAGTCGTACCATGAACAACAGTCGAGTTGCAATCAACCAGTCGTACCATGCAACAGCAGACGAGTTTCAATCAACCAGTCGTACCATGCAACAGCAGACGACTTTCAATCAACCAGTGTACCATGCAACAGCATACGACTCGCAATCAACCAAACGGAACCATGCTCAACAGTCGAGTTGCAATCAACCAGTCGTACCACGCAACAGCAGACGACTTGCAATCAATCAGTCGTACCATGCAACTTCAGACGTGTTGCAATCAATCAGTCGTACCATGCAGTCGAGTTGCAATCAACCAGTCGTACCATGCAACAGCAGACGAGTTGCAATCAACCAGTCGTACCATGCAACAACAATCGAGTTTCAATCAACCAGTCGTACCATGCAACAGCAGACGAGTTGCAATCAACCAGTCGTACCATGCAACAACAATCGAGTTTCAATCAACCAGTCGTACCATGCAACAGCAGACGAGTTGCAATAATCAACCAGTCGTACCATGAACAACAGTCGAGTTGCAATCAACCAGTCGTACCATGCAACAGCAGACGAGTTGCAATCAACCAGTCGTACCATGCAACAACAATCGAGTTTCAATCAACCAGTCGTACCATGCAACAGCAGACGAGTTGCAATCAACCAGTCGTACCATGCAACAGCAGACGACTTGCAATCAACCAGTGTACCACGCAACAGCAGACGACTCGCAATCAACCAAACGCAACCATGCACAACAGTCGAGTTGCAATCAACCAGTCGTACCACGCAACAGCAGATGATTTGAAATCAATCAGCCGTACCATGCAACATCAGACGTGTTGCAATCAATCAGTCGTACCATGCAACAACAATCGAGTTGAAATCAATCAGTCGTACCATGCAACAACAATCGAGATTCAATCAACCAGTCGTACCATGCAACAGCAGACGAGTTGCAATCAACCAGTCGTACCATGCAACAACAATCGAGTTTTAATCAACCAGTCGTACCATGCAACAGCAGACGAGTTGCAATCAACCAGTCGTACCATGCAACAACAATCGAGTTTCAATCAACCAGTCGTACCATGCAACAACAATCGAGTTGAAATCAATCAGTCGTACCATGCAACAACAATCGAGTTTCAATCAACCGGTCGTACCATGCAACAGCAGATGACTTGCAATCAACCAGTCGGAACCATGCACAACAGTCGAGTTGCAATCAACCAGTCGTATCATGCAACAGCAGTCGAGTTGCAATCAATCAGTCGTACCATGCACAACAATCAAGTTGCAAGCAATCAGTCGTACCATGCACAACAGTCGAGTTGCAAGCAATCAGTCGTACCATGCACAACAGTCGAGTTGGAAGCAATCAGTCCTACCATGCACAACAGTCGAGTTGCAAGCAATCAGTCGTACCATGCAACAGCAGTCGAGTTGCAATCAATCATTCATACCATGCACAACAATCAATTTTCAATCAGTCAGTCGTACCATGCAACAGCAGACGACTTGCAATCAACCAGTCGTACCATGCAACAGCAGACCAGTTACAATCAACCAGTCATACCATGAACAACAATCCAGTTGCAATCAATTAGTCGTACCATGCAAAAGCAGACGACTTGCAATCAACCAGTCGTACCATTAACAACAGTCGAGTTGCAATCAATTAGTCGTACCATGCAACAGCAGACGACTTGCAATCAACCAGTCGTACCATGAACAACAGTCGAGTTGCAATCAACCAGTCGTACCATGCAACAGCAGACGAGTTACAATCAACCAGTCGTACCATGCAACAACAATCGAGTTTCAATCAACAAGTCGTACCATGCAACAGCAGACGACTTTCAATCAACCAGTCGTACCATGCAACAGCAGACGACTTGCAATCAACCAAACGGAAGCATACAAAACAGACGTGTTGCAATCAATCAGTCGTACCATGCAACAACAATCGAGTTTCAATCAACCAGTCGTACCATACAACAGCAGACGACTTTCAATCAACCAGTGTACCATGCAACAGCAGACGACTCGCAATCAACCAAACTGAACCATGCACAACAGTCGAGTTGCAATCAACCAGTCGTACCACGCAACAGCAGACGACTTGCAATCAATCAGTCGTACCATGCAACTTCAGACGTGTTGCAATCAATCAGTCGTACCATGCAACAGCAGACGACTTGCAATCAACCAGTCGTACCATGAACAACAGTCGAGTTGCAATCAACCAGTCGTACCATGCAACAGCAGACGAGTTGCAATCAACCAGTCGTACCATGCAACAACAATCGAGTTTCAATCAACCAGTCGTACCATGCAACAGCAGACGAGTTGCAATCAACCAGTCTTACCATGCAACAACAATCGAGTTTCAATCAACCAGTCGTACCATGCAACAGCAGACGAGTTGCAATAATCAACCAGTCGTACCATGCAACTTCAGACGTGTTGCAATCAATCAGTCGTACCATGCAACAGCAGACGACTTGCAATCAACCAGTGTACCACGCAACAGCAGACGCCTCCCAATCAACCAAACGCAACCATGCACAACAGTCGAGTTGCAATCAACCAGTCGTGCCACGCAACAGCAGACGACTTGAAATCAATCAGTCGTACCATGCAACATCAGACGTGTTGCAATCAATCAGTCGTACCATGCAACAGCAGACTACTTGCAATCAACCAGTCGGAACCATGCACAACAGTCGAGTTTCAATCAATCAGTCGTACCATGCAACAACAATCGAGTTGAAATCAATCAGTCGTACCATGCAACAACAATCGAGTTTCAATCAACCTGTCGTACCATGCAACAGCAGATGACTTGCAATCAACCAGTCGGAACCATGCACAACAGTCGAGTTGCAATCAACCAGTCGTATCATGTAACAGCAGTCGAGTTGCAATCAATCAGTCGTATCATGTAACAGCAGTCGAGTTGCAATCAACCAGTCGTATCATGCACAACAGTCGAGTTGCAAGCAATCAGTCGTACCATGCACAACAGTCGAGTTGGAAGCAATCAGTCCTACCATACAACAGCAGACGACTTTCAATCAACCAGTGTACCATGCAACAGCAGACGACTCGCAATCAACCAAACTGAACCATGCACAACAGTCGAGTTGCAATCAACCAGTCGTACCACGCAACAGCAGACGACTTGCAATCAATCAGTCGTACCATGCAACTTCAGACGTGTTGCAATCAATCAGTCGTACCATGCAACAGCAGACGACTTGCAATCAACCAGTCGTACCATGAACAACAGTCGAGTTGCAATCAACCAGTCGTACCATGCAACAGCAGACGAGTTGCAATCAACCAGTCGTACCATGCAACAACAATCGAGTTTCAATCAACCAGTCGTACCATGCAACAGCAGACGAGTTGCAATCAACCAGTCGTACCATGCAACAACAATCGAGTTTCAATCAACCAGTCGTACCATGCAACAGCAGACGAGTTGCAATAATCAACCAGTCGTACCATGCAACTTCAGACGTGTTGCAATCAATCAGTCGTACCATGCAACAGCAGACGACTTGCAATCAACCAGTGTACCACGCAACAGCAGACGACTCCCAATCAACCAAACGCAACCATGCACAACAGTCGAGTTGCAATCAACCAGTCGTGCCACGCAACAGCAGACGACTTGAAATCAATCAGTCGTACCATGCAACAGCAGACTACTTGCAATCAACCAGTCGGAACCATGCACAACAGTCGAGTTTCAATCAATCAGTCGTACCATGCAACAACAATCGAGTTGAAATCAATCAGTCGTACCATGCAACAACAATCGAGTTTCAATCAACCTGTCGTACCATGCAACAGCAGACTACTTGCAATCAACCAGTCGGAACCATGCACAACAGTCGAGTTTCAATCAATCAGTCGTACCATGCAACAACAATCGAGTTGAAATCAATCAGTCGTACCATGCAACAACAATCGAGTTTCAATCAACCTGTCGTACCATGCAACAGCAGACTACTTGCAATCAACCAGTCGGAACCATGCACAACAGTCGAGTTGCAATCAATCAGTCGTATCATGTAACAGCAGTCGAGTTGCAATCAACCAGTCGGAACCATGCACAACAGTCGAGTTGCAATCAACCAGTCGTACTATGCACAACAGTCGAGTTGCAAGAAATCAGTCGTACCATGCAACAGCAGTCGAGTTGCAATCAATCAGTCGTACCATGCAACAGTAATCGAGTTGCAATCAATCAGTTGTACCATGCAACAACAATCGAGTTGCACTCGTAATTGTGCGCTAGTTAACAGACAAGTGTATATGTATACTTACATGACCTATTTTTTCCTTGAATTCTCCCAATAACCGAACAGAGAAATACAATATAACACACTGCAAGGTAGATATTATTCATTCTTCGTCAAAGCTGCGTCATTGTGAAAATAATTACCAAATTATTCCTTTGATTACAAAACTGAAATACCAGAGAAAATGATAAATTACATTTCTCGAAATTTTTTAAAACAAAATTTAAAATTAACAAATTTCTGGAGGCAAGTGCGAGCCGTGTGAACTCCATGTATCTTATGCTAGTTTTAATGCATTGCATATTTTTTACAGGGGGGTTCAATTGGAAGTCTTACCTTTCTGGTAATTCATTATTATTATTTTGCGGTGTTTATTTCTCATAATTTGCCGTCTGTCGTTCTAACCTAATTTCATTTATTTCTAAACATTTGGTACAAATACATGTACTTTAATGTCTGTAGTAAAACAATGATAAACCACCGACTCTGTGATTTATTTCTAGCAATTATTATGCCAAGCAACTCAAATTTACTTACATTGTATTTGTTTACTATTAACTAATAAACTTATAACACGTAAAATTTTGCATAAAGCATAAGTAATTCGTCATTATTTAATAAATAATAATAATAATAATAATAATAATAATAATAATAATAATAATAATAATAATAATAATAATAATAATAAACGACGACACAAATCACAAACGGTTGAACGGTGTGTTCACGTTAGAGACAAAGAGGAATTTAAATATTATATTCACTATTTGTTGCAAAAATAATAAAAATGTTATTTGTACTCATTTAAGTCTATTATCCTAATTGCCGGAAGTATATGTTTTAATTTACATGTGCCAACGATGTGAAAGTTGACGAAAATTTAAGGACGTGTTGCTTAACTATTTACTTGGAGATTTGCTGGAATATATTTTTACATCAACATACTCTTTGCACCAATCCTAATTTAAATGCAACAAACATTCATAAAGATTTGGGTGACTACACGCAGAACACATTTAATAACAAATATCAGTCTGGCAATCTTACCCCTTTTTAAATGTACATGTTTGCGACTGTAATCTATTTATCCATAATTTATAATTTATATAATTTATAGCTGTTGACCCGTGTGTTTTCCGTGTCAAAACATATTGAATATATAAACGTAACATAAATTTGTTAACTGATTAATTAAGCAGTATAACCAATTATTATGTGATTCGACAATCCGTTGAGCTATATCATTTAATATCTGATTATTTAATTAACCCTTCAGAAACATTTCCTTTTAAAGCTTGTAAATAGCCACGTGTAAATAGCACACGTCAGAAAATGAAAAAAACCCACATAGTAGTGAACCATCTCATTTGAGGTCAAGAGTTGTTCAGTTTATGGGCTATTCTTTATGGCAATATACAACATTTAAAATGCCCGTCCGCCTGTGATTTGAACCACTCCTGACCGCCACATTTTAAAAATGACCTTTATTGTGATCATTTTTTTCCGGTACACAAATTATTTGGTACATCAATGTGAACGTCTGGAATCAGGAACAAAAAGCTTAAGTACACTGTGTATAATACTACTTGTATGACTGAATACTCTCATCAAGTCTACGTGTTTTTTTTCAGCAAACAATCTTACGATATCGATGCATCAATGATTGTTCTTTTTTAAGTGGGACCAATCAAATCTATAAGTTACTTAAATTTATGTGAAATTCAGAATAATATTAAGAGTAATTTGCATTTACGCACAACTCACTGAAAGTTAATACTGCAGAAATTATTTATAGTTCAATATTTGCACTTTAAACCCCCCTTTTTACCCCGCAAACAAATTAATCGTCAGCGGAATGAAAGCATTTTTTGATGACGCAATTTGGAGCACGTTATTTAACCTGCATTTGGGATTATAAGACCTTATATCTGTGTGTACAAAATAAAGCTTGGTACTTACCTTTAATCCATAAAAAATCGGCCTTTTCTTAAAAGTTAGTCCGCAAAGAGCTAAAAAACTGACTTATTGAACACAAATTGGTTTCTACATTTGTGTGTATTAATTACTACGTTAAGTGTGTCGTGTGAATTTTTAATTTAAATTTGAGACACAATTATCTATTTTTAGAAATAAAGTATAATGACGATTCATGCACCTCTATAACCATAACCGGAATATGCCAGACACAGGTGTCTATAACTGCCTTAATTTACGTATAACTTTATTAAGTAAAGCAAACATCCAATCAATTAATAATTAAATAATTTGTCAGTTTTTGAAGGTGTACTCCCTCGTTTATACCCAATACAAATTGCAAAAGTCTGAAATGGCCGTTTTGCGAAGAAAGTGCCTTAATAAATAGGGAATGATTGACAATTTGTTGGAAGAAGGTTTTGGGTTTGTGTAAAAAATTTAGGAGTTGATTACGCGAAATAGGCACCGTCTTCTGCAAATGTTCTGGAATGTTAGGAAAAGATCCTTGAACAATTCCATAATAGTAGGTGCACAATTTCAATATATGGGCAATCTATCTGTGAAGTTTCAGAGATTCGGGTTGAAAACTGTAGGATGAGTTGATTACACAAAATAGACACCGTCTTTTTCAAATGTTCTGAAAAATGATTAAGTTCCCAAGTTTGTAAAATTAAGAAAAAAAATCCGGGAACACTTCCATAATAGCTGGTGCACAACTTCAATACATGTGCAATCTTTCTGTGAAGTTTCAGAGATCTGCATTAAAAACTGTATGAGTTAATTACACAAAATCTGTACCCTATTTTCCCCACCCGCGCGCCCGCCCGCCCGACTTCACCATACTATAGCCCGGGTTTGCATTTCGTGCAACTCGGCCAAAAAGAGCAAATTAAATGTAAAATTTTAAAAGATGCAATACAAACAACACTTTAACCAGAATTTGGGATTACGCAGGTAAGTTGCAATATAAGAAATTAAAGCTCGATACTTGCAACCTACCGATGAATTTTATTACAAAAAGTATATGATATACAGTTTTAGAGCTTATAACTTGGCCTTTTTTACGAAAACGTTCGATTTTACATATACGTTGAATTGATAACCACACTTAATCGTGTTTATTTGTAATTTAATATGCACAAACACACATAATATAATCACTTAATCGGTTACGCTCTCATGGATTGCTTGTAAAAAGGCCTTACGTCGGAGCAACACTGAGACGCAAATACCGCCGAGCAAGGGTTAGATGGTGTACTGGCGTTCATGTATGGAATTTACAGAACTGGAGAAGAGTGTGGTTCAGCGATGAGTCACGTTT
The DNA here is from genome assembly GCA_944474755.1 of Limnoperna fortunei. Lineage (NCBI taxonomy): Eukaryota > Metazoa > Mollusca > Bivalvia > Mytilida > Modiolidae > Limnoperna > Limnoperna fortunei. The sequence goes on from OX104116.1 coordinate 46,223,170, forward strand.
TCAGCTTGAAAAGCGAGATGGTCGAGTTTACAGGCGCCAAAATGAACGTTTTACGCAAAACTATTGTAGAAAGAGACAATTTTGGCTGAGGCAGTGTTATGAAGTGGGCCGCTATCTCTTACGCAAGAAACACACATCTGATACATATCCAAGGCAATCTTAGGTATAGAGACGAAATCATACGGCCGCATTTATTGCCATTAACTGACATTGAAAGAGAAATTTTTCAACACAACAATGCCCGACCATATACAGCACCTGTAACAGTAGATTTTTTAGAGCAACTGAATGTCAATGTGATCAGTTGGCTATCACGATCTCTGGATCTTTACCCATTTGAACAGCGGAGGGATGTACTGGATCGGCGCACGAACGACAACAACCGCCGCAAAATTTGCAACAATTAGAGCAGGCACTTCAGTATGAGTGGCAAAGGATACCGCGTGCTCGTACTCAACGTTTAATTGAATCTATGCCAAGAAGAGTAAGGGCTGTATTACAAATAAATGATGGCCCATAAGATACTGACATTTGTTGTGTGATTTATTGACAATATGCAATAAAATGTTTTATTAAATGACTAGAAAATTTGAGCATTTTCATTGGTTTAGATCCTTGGCCGATGCTGTCGATGAAACCTCATGTCTACCGCGCAAATTTGCGCGAGAGGTGGACAAATGTCGTATCACTGGCACCGTGTACCCAAAAATAGATCAAGGGAAAACACAGAGACACTCAATAAAACGTAGCTTTTGATTGGACGTTTTTTTTATTTCGTCCAATCAAATGCGTTCTTACAAATTAAGTTCGGGTCATTAGAAACGTTTGCAAATGGCAGAAGTGGCTGCGATGGAGCCGGCAGGACAGAAATCTCGATTTGCATTTATCAATGAGGAACAATTAAAGAAGATTTTGACGGAGAAAGATGCCAAAAATACCAGGAGAGCCACGGATTCTAGCATTAGGACATTTAAAAGTTATTTACGTGAAAAAAAAACTACGACGAAGATTTCGAGGACCTGCCAAATGAACAACTCGATGCTATTTTGAAAAAAAATCTACTCAGAAGTCCGTACCGAAAATGGAAAAAAGTTAAATTTTTAAATTAAATTTGTTGAAGAAATGTTGAAAATTATTTATCTTGTTTACTTTAACATGTTTTAAAGTCCAATATCTGGTGAGATTTAATTTGTCTTGGAAAATGATCAAAACATCTGAAAGGAAATGGAGAAATATCATGAAATTATTCACAGGTCTTGAGTCATTTAATAAAACAATTGTTGACTTTTTATATTAGGTTGACATAAGATTTATCAACCTCAGAAGTGATATTCACCTCAGCCGTTGGCTTCGGTGAATATTTCACATCTTCAGGTTGATAAATCTTCATGTCAACCTCATAAAAAGTCATTAATTGTATAATATTCCATGGTAAAAGAAGTCATAGACAAGAAGTGTGTTTTAATTTGTACATTTTTGTATCAATTATATATATGATTAATTGATATGAAGTAAAATTCCCATTTTTTTTATGTTGCGTTTCTTTTCTGAGTGAGTATACATGTACGAGTACTTGGAGATAATGTTTAAATACAGTTTTATATATTATATAATTGATACTGTAAGCAGGTACATTTTCTTTTTTTTCATTTTTTATTTTGTTTAAAAATGGTTTTGTCTGTCCATGACTTATTGTCGATTTATCGATTGTGCTTCTTGTAACCGTATTATAAGGCCTGTGTACACAAGTGGTTAATTTAATTCTTCTACTATTGATCACGTATTCTGTTGACACTTAGGTTTTGGGTTCGAGTCTCACTGCTGGCAGGGTGCACTCGAGTCCAATCTTAATTTACAAGGATTTGCAGTTTTCCTACCGAAGATCGGGAGTTTTCTGTGTGTATTCTGGCTTACTCTCCCAATAAAAACTGAACGCCATAATTTAGCTGCAAAATGGCGTAAAACACCATTCAAACAAACAAGCAACTTTGTAAAAATTTATTCAACTGCTGTAATTTTAAGCAGATAGTTACGCGTACTTATTCTTACTAATTGTGCTTATAATATTATCTTATACTAGTATATGATAACGAAAAGGAGAATTAGCAAAAATTGTCAAATATGGTAACAGAAACAACATTAAAAGAATGTTAAACAAATGCTTTTGATAAATTTAGGAATTAATGGCGTTACAGCGAAAACTAAATGTCACATATTGTAAATCATTACTGGGTGCCTCGGTGGTGAGTTGTTAGGTAGTTAGTCATCTACTATTAATCACCACAGTGTCTATAAAGAGGTTGTGGGTTTGAGTCTGCCATACTGCGAGCACGAAATCTTCCACTAAAACTGAAAATTGCGTAAAAAAAACACAACTGAAACAAACCAACAACAAACGATCAGTCATAATTGATTATGTAACATAACCAGGCGAGTATGCGTTCTGGGCATTTTCGGTGGGTGATGTATTGAACTGGGCCTGGTTTCATAAAACATCTCAAATTTGAGGATTTCCTCAACTCATCGTCAAATCAAACATTGACCAATCAGATTGCTGGAAAATTCAATTTTGAGGAAAAACTCAAGGATTTGAGGAAAATCTCATTTCTTATGAATTTTATGAAACTAAGGCCTGGTCACCCACCCGTTCCTGTCGTAGAAACGTCAGTTGGCTTTTTGTATGGCTAACAAGTCGGTATTTGAAAGTAGACTGGTAGATTTTTGCCTGTTCGTGTATTATTTAAGAAAAAGGAGCGTTAAAATAACGATAAATAACATATCTCAAATTTTAATCCATAACAGAATTTATCCTTAAACTCACAACTTAAGCATGTGTACATGTAGCATAAGAATATTATATTTAGCTTAAGATACTCCTCTGACATGTCTAATAGTTATTATTTAAGTTTATGACAGAAGTTTAAATGTCGGAATGAGGTTCTTTTAATGTTTTTACTACGATAACATAGCGGAAAAGTCATTGAAAACGATATTCGCGGTATTGAGACTACTGTATTAATAACCAAATTACCATTATTACCAACGTTGACCAATGACGTTCGGAACCGCTAAACTGGTGTTAAAATTGACGTCAAAGATAAATACGGAAACGTCAATACTTTGGTAAACGAAATATGGCGAGGGGATTAAAAGTTGTCAATAATGAAAGCTTTAAACTGGAATTACGTGAGATTAACTGTCCTTAAATAAAATATGTAAAAATAGGAATAATAAAAATCATATATAACATATCCGGTTTATAATTAAATTTTCTGATATTACAATAGACAATAATGGAAAAGTCAATTTTCACGATATGTAAGACGATATACAGTTATGTACATTCAGTTTAATTTTATAATTTATTGAACATAAATATCACCAATCACTTAAAAAGTAACTAAATGTTTCACGGATCCTTCAATTCTGTTACAATTATACAGATCCATCCCATAATTTAACACATATACAATTTAGATAGCGTATTCTTGCTACCATATGCAAGGCAATAACAGTTTAACAGATTACTGACTGAGAGCTTTGTCCTTTTTGGCCTATAACATCTTCATAACTTGGAGGTAGCATTGTGGAATCGTGGATGTTATATATACCTACAATAAATATAAAGTTCAGTAAGTTTTAGTAGGAATGCAAAAAAGAAAAATGTTACATTATTTACTGTATTGTTTCGATGAAATGCTTATACTGACGTCATATTCAAATTATAAGTGTCAAGACATAACAAATAAACATTCATGTAGAACGACAAAAATGATAAATATACTTCTTTTCATTATTTCTTTTGCAATTTGTAACTAAAACTATAAATACTACAAAGTATTGGCAATGCGAAGAAGTTTTTTAAAATAACTTCAAATCTTAAAGTAATACATCTTTAAGAATTCGCTTTAATAATTTGTTGTCACTTGAAGAATCCGAATTGATTAAAAAATGTAACAAGTGCAACAGGAATGAAATAGATTCAGTAAAAAAAATCAACTTTATGTCGTAACCACCTTTTCTTACAACGCTTGTCTATACAAATACTATTTTTTATTTTTATTTCTTAAATCAACTACACCAAAACTAAGCTATTCTTTACTTGACACTAATCTCGAGTAGAAATAGATTCAACTCCCCATGGACTATAAAGTTAGGTTTTAAGTTTCTAACACTTTGTATGCTTTTGCAAAACGTAAGAGATCATCGTTCAGCAACATTTAGGTTTTCATAATCCACACGTTTCTAGTCGTATAAAATTATGAGCTCAGTCGTAGAGTTGAAAGTAAGCTGAAATTATATCGTCTCGTATAAATAAAAGACTTAAATGTTTTAGCTTTATCATTTTTTCTTAGTTTCAACACAATTTCCTTTACACCTGATAACACCAAGACGAGTAAACCAATCAGCAACACACAGAAGTTAATTATTGTTTTTCTAGATTTTCTTATGCTGCAAACTATTACTTTTATTATACAACATTTACGTCTATAAAATACAATAATAACAAAAATATCATCAAACAGATACAAACATCTACCGGTAAACTTATTTAAAAAAACATTCACCTTTCCTGGTGCTTTGCTATTCTTAAGGTCAGAAATATTTTCCAAAACTTCTTGTTCCGAAATTGGATAATTCTTTTAGTTTTTACAAATATAATCATCTTCCTCACAATAATTAAGTGTCTCGAAATATTTATAAAATGTATTTATATCTAAGCCAGTCTTTTTTAAGTCTTTCTTAAAAAGTTCCAGAACCCTTTTGTATCACTTTTAAATAGGGAACACTTATCTTTGTACCTCCTATGACGCCTTTATAGATAACAATAAAAGTTTTCGGTATTTCTTTGCTAAGGTATTAAACGACAACGTACTATTGGGAGATTAACCTCTAAGGGCACGAGTCTCATTCAAGCCTGAATTTAGTTTTATTGTTCTGATCGACCGAACCCCTAAGATGGTATCTCCTGTCTATACATTCCCGAAGCGAGGTCACTTACATGTTGTAATTACTGTATCAGTATCATTGTCATTTAATAATGGTATAACTGTGCATACAAATATCTGGATTATCTGATAATGAGTAAATTTGATTTTTCATTATCCTACTTATTGTAAGTATCAGAATTATGATTGATGAAATTTATATGATCAAAGGTAAAGACAAATGAATGCTCATTTTCGACATCAGAAAACATGGGTTGAAGTCTTTGATCATAAATTGACATTGGAATTTAATTCACTCCTGTGAGGAAACTAAAAGCAAAAACACTACTGTCGAATCTTTTCACGTTGTTCGACTTTTATTCTTATCATAAACAAGCGCCCATTACAAAAAATTATCGACGCTTACAATAACAAATTGCCATAATGTTCATTCTACCGTGACCACAGCGACGTTAACAAGAGGGATGCTTTGGTGCTTAATATACATGATCATACATAAAAACGTATGTCAACTATTTGGTCTTCCATATACAAAATGGTGTCTTCAACCTATGCCAACATTTTAAAAATATCTATTCAAGGAATGCCAACATGCGAAGTACTAATTTTTAATAGTAATTAAATAATTAATTATATTAATTATAGGTAAAGCGCAAGCAAAATTATTGTATGAGTTCGTGAGAATCCTCAATTATTATTAAATTTCAATTACACAAATGGAACACTCTACTGACTCTACCGGATTTTATCACTTGTCCAAAGTATGGCAAATGCACAATTAGACATTCAGTGCGTTACAAACAGACTAAGAAACCAGACCCTCGTCCACAATGGGTATAAATTCAGAGTAAAGACAAAACGAAACATATTGGATATGTTGCACCCGCAACTGCCGTTGCTGATGCTGCCTCCTTCTTGTTGCATCTTGGTTAGGCTACTGACATTCAATATATATTGTATCTCTTATTTATACATTTTAAATATACCGTATTTTTATCTAATCTTTAATTCAGCTAGCACAAATTTACAAGACAATTATTTTATAAAATAAATCAAAAATATATTACATGTATTATTATTTATTTACAAAACAGAACAAAACCCAGAAAACGAATTTTACCTGTTACATTAATTAACGAATTGTTATACACATGTAGATAGGACCAAAATGTTTATGCAACAATTCAATGTATGCCACAGAAACTTTTTTTCTTACCTTTTTAAAACAAAAATAAAAATGTTGGCATAGGTTGAATGAACCATACAAAAATGTGAATAGGCTTCGTCTGGAACATTTAAAATTCTCAATTACAGTTCTTGCATTGAATAAAATGTCATCAGAGATACTAAGATTAATAGAACGAACTTACTACGCCAGACGCCAAATATCCATTCATCAGAAAAATTTGCAAAACCAATTCGTCTTCCATTTCAAATAAAAAATTGATCAAAAGAGTATTTTGATTACGCTGGAGGAACATAAACACAGCCTTAAGTAATAATAAATAGATAGGTTTTTGTCAAAGCCACTGAACAAAGCAATACTTAGATTAACTAACAATAACAATGCTATATCTCTTTTTTTATAAACAATTATTTTTCCTATTGATTTTTATACACTCTTTTGGTAACCATTTATTATCAAAGTAGTTATTTTTGGTTTATAAAGAAATGCGAATATGACGATTTTGCAAATAAATAAATTAATTTCATGGTCAAAAAGGTTTAATGTGATTGTGTTATCTTATCTTTGATTGTTATCCCAACGTTCCTCTTTGTGATTAATAATGTTGTTTAGGGATACTCATATTCCTCGACATTCCTTTATATTTGGGAACAAATATTGTCACCTTGAACCTATTCTGTGTGGAGTAGCTAATTAACTGTAGTGTGGGGTTTTAATTTACCCTTTTTGTTGCTATAAAGGCTTTCATTTAGGCATATTTATTTCATTCGTTTGACGATATTTTTTTTATCAATTTTGGCAATTTTTTTCGAACATAAAGCGAAACCTTTCTTATTTTCAATTCATTATGATTATTAAACACAAATATTTCCATTGTAAAATGTGTTCTGGACGACATCTCTGTGAAGTCGGAGGTAAAGGTTGTCATATTCGTGTGGGTGGCAGTTTAAATATGCAATAGTAACTTAAAATGACTTGGTATAAGTTGTTGAGTCTTAGGTTGGGAAGGTTTTTTACAAGACTTGTGCATACTTTAGCTTACAAATAATTAATGGATTTGTTGTGTATATATTATAGGGTAATTGCATGAATATTAGGAATTATTATACTTTCTGTAAGAATGTCCTTTTAGAAATATTTTACTATATTGACATATATTTCTAAACGATTTCGGCATAGTGAATGCTAAACACAACATTATTATATAAATATTGCCCAAGTAAGATGCTATATTGCTCGAGCATTATTGTCCCTCGCAAGATGTTATATCGCAAGCTCGTGCAATATAGCATGTTACTTGGGACAATATTTCCTAATATTCATGCAACAACTCTTTTATTATATGATAATAAATTTTGGGGTTGCTTTTCAGGTGATTATTCATTATCTTAGCTTTTTTGTCATATTTTACTAGGTCCAATATTATCATATTTTTACTTCGTCAATATTTTGTTTCGTACAGTTTATAGTTGATCTTTTCTTTTGTCGGTTAATGAATTCTTAAAATTTACATTGCTTGTTTGTTTACCGACTGAAAAATGTTATTTTACAACTGGAAGTGGCATTTTGGCCCTAGCAACGGGCTTAAAAGTACCCATAACAACCATATATTGTATGACTCGGGACCATTTGCTTTACTCACATAACTCATTTCCATGACTGGTAGTGACATTATGTCCCTAGCAACGAACATAAGTATCACTAAGTATCCACATAATTTTTGACTTTAGACCACAGCGGGAAACCCCTTCGCATTTGTTCTCGGAAAAGTGCGCCCTGTTCAACCTTTATATCTTGGATATAATACAAGACAGCAAAAATTTACCAAAAAATTAATTGGGGATTTCAAAAAACAATCCCATCAAAAACAGATTAAAACTAAAGTATTAAATAAAATGTTAAAACAAAAAGGTTTGGCCCTTAACGACTTCTTATATCTTAAGAAATTACCCAAATTCAACAGACGGCGATGACAATAGACCAATGCCATAAATAAGCCAACCAACAAATTTTCGCCCTTATAAAAAGCGACTATGTACTATCATACTATGTAAAAAATGGTAAGGAGGTGGCGACTCTGTGTTCTCTGCTGTTGATGCAGTAATGGTGTTCCTTCCAGAATTACGTGGAACCTCTTCCATTTCTGTATGCTGTCGATCTTCACGTGGCGTGCTATAAGCTGAGCAGCAATCACATACAAAATAAGTAGCTTCTCGTGAAACCAAACGTTGACACTTCAAAAGGCAAGAAAATAAGTTACTGTACGGAGTAGAGAAATGACTGATTGTGTCATCAAGACATTTCGGACAATTGCCATTCTTTTTTAACATGCAAATGGAATAAACTGAAAATATTATGGCAACGACGATCAAGGCAATAAGTGAATAAAGAGCCTTTGAAGAGGATTCTGAAAAAAATAATAAAAAGTTATATAAATATATACTTTGCAGACAAAAGTACGTTCAAAAGTACAATACTTGTCCGGAGCACCTGAGTGCACCCATGGTTTTTCTCTCTGTTTTTTTTTGTTTTTGTGTTGCGTTGTGTATGTTTATGTTTGTCTATATCCGGATTTGTAACTGTCCTTTGACTTTTGGCTTTAGTTGTTCGGTCGGTTTTCTTTGCTACTTTTCTAGAAGATATGAAGGGGGGGTATTACACAAAATTATGTGTTTGTTAAATCGTTCACTCAAAATACATTTTTTAATATGCAGCAAAAATTAAATAAAAAGAAACCATTCAGACTTTGAAAAGCCCTATTTTCACTTTTGAATTAAAATATCTTTAAGGTTACTGTAATCGTTTCTGACCTCTCGTGTATTGTGGACACAAGCGTAAAGACAATTCCATTTTGTTTTCATTAGATTTCGTATCTTTGATGACGTTTAATTTGTTTTGTAATATCTGTAAGAACGTTGCACTTAAATGAGATAAATATAAAATTTATTTGTACGAGCCTTATTAAGAGCCAAAATTGCAATGCCGAGGTTATTGCACAGTTATTTTATTTTATTTATTTATTTATTTATTTATTTATTTATTTATTTATTTATTTATTTATTTATTTATTTATTTATTTATTTATTTATTTATTTTTTATTTATTTATTTATTTATTTTTTATTTATTTATTTATTTATTTATTTTTTTACCTTGGACTGGCACCATCACAGCCGTTATTTTTATTTTTATGTATGTCTGTGAGTCTGGCTCTGTATATACAGGTGGCAAATTTATAGACACATTCAATTGTGCATTTCTGACACATGTGCGTGTTATTGCCTTGCTATGGCTGTCGTAGACCTACAAATTTAAAGCGAAAATCTGTTTTAGATCATGTAGAAATGATTTATGAAAAATATATGTACAAATAGCGTGCTACAATGTGGGAATCCTATGCCTTATGTAGCTCTTCTATACCGTAACTAAATAATGAAAAAAACCCATTTGTTCAAGAACGATTCTTATATTTACTTTGGTTCGCTATATGTAACACAGCCAATTTTAGAAGCAGAAAGTGTATACCATACCAAATGATAGTAAGCTTGTTCTCAGTGAAATTTCATAAAGCATTCTGATTGGTTATTAGAGTACATGTAAGAATACATTTGAAAGTAACATTTTGAAGCGATTGTATCCTTCATGCTTTTAGATATATATATTCAGATATAATCTACTTTAAGTAATATTGAGATATGTGATAATAAATGAGATAGCTAACTAGTTAAAACTATTATTAGTTCTACAGACACTAGCCACAGTTAGCATAACCAACAAATGCATTCATTGTCATGGTAAACATAATGACAATTATGTAATATGCAAGATAACATTTGCTTCGAGTTTGAACACAATGACCATCTGAAATAAAATCCAGATTTTTGGTTGGGGTCGGTCATGTTAATTGTTTACTGCATTGTCAACAAGTTTCATTTCCGAGTATAGCTTTGTTCCGTACTTTTTACATAAGTGTGCAGTGATTTTCGTTCTGACCGTTCTGTACACAGTTATTATTTTTGTTACATATACCTCAAAATTTGCTACCTGTGTTAATGTTTTTTCAATCAGCAAAGCGAGAATCTTTGAGCTGTAAAAATTGCTGAAATTAGCGTCGATACCAATTCTTTTAATATAATATGGAGTAGATATTGTCAAAATTCGAGCACAGGCTATGTCCTTATTGTGATTTTTTTCACTATTACTTGTTTTACTTAGTTCGATAATTTTGCGAGTACCTCAATACACTACACATACATATAGTTAGTAGATGCATATATATGGTAATATTTGATGATATTTGTTAAGTGTTACAGTTCTATGTTTGTTGCTTTTTATTTAATTAAGAAATTGAACACGGGACCTGTAGCTGCGCACTGTTACTTGTGATTATCATGATTGCGTAAAAATCGTATGGATATTGAGTTTTTATTATTGACGTTATTTCAGAGCACCCTAACAGTAATTTCGGACCCAAAGAGCTACGAATTCGCAGCTAGTAATTCTTTATCGATTTTTGTGCCCCGGCAGGTAAAAGGGCGATTGCGCTATTAATACTGAAGCAGATAAAATGGGAGACTTTAGTTTTTCGCTAATTTATGTATGTAAGAGGTTTATTCGTTAGTCACTTTTTTAATAAAATTAAAACAATTATATTTTTACCAAAATATAATAAAATTAGCAGGAAGAGATTAATGTATTATTGTGTACAAATGTCTACAGTAAAACATCGTCCAGCATTAAAATGTATGAAATTCATCCAGGTACTTTAATTTTTAAAATAAATCAAGAACGCGAACAGCTTTTAAGTACATCATCAATGTCATACGATTGTCAGTTTTTTAAGGCGTTTAGAGATTGCAAAAAACTGTCTGAAATTGTTCTTGTTATTTTTTAATAGAACACTTATTTTTTATTGATGCCAATTTTATTTTAAAGTCTACCGTTAAAATTAATTTTAGTGCTCTTCTACATTTACTTTGTGACAGTTTTTTTGACGGTATGAACTTCCGGACGAAAACAAATCAATATCGCAGTAGGCAGATTTTGATCACGTGATTTTGATTTTGATTATATGACACATAATTGCCGTAGAGCTCACTGATCTTCGCGACCAGCCTCGCTGCCCGCTGCGAGCTATGCTCGCTATTATCGTTAATACACTTTCAAATCAAATTAAGCCATGACATTTTGCTAAAGATACAAAATACATACCCATGCAGATTTCGTGTGATTAGTAATTTTCAGTTTAACATCCTTCAATTTTGTATGTAATAAATTAAAAAGAAGCGATTCAAAACAGATGTCATAATTAACTGATGGTTGGTAATCTCCTCCAAAATGAAAACTGCACAAACTCCCGTAATTAAATTGTCCGTTCCATGAAAGGATGTAAAACGTGCCTGCTTTCACCATCAATATCATCTCGTTGCAGTAACTGGATTCAAAATACACTAGTAAAGAAATGTTTATTTATTTTTTGTCAATTGTCACATACTTAGGTCAAATTGAAGCATTAAGTTACTTATTTAATATGTAATATTGTTACGGGTGCGTGTGAAACTTCCAACAGTATGTGTTTCCAAAATATTTCAAGCATAAAAGATATTGAGTAATACATAACATTCTGCTTTATTTCTGAACAAAAAAACCTGCGCTCATTCCTCTGCAATTAACTTCAATATGAAAATTGCTTAAGTATATTTATGCTGCGTGCATCTGTTATGTTTGTTTGAGTTTTCGAGGTTTTACGTCAATATTACCATACTAGTAGGGTGCCCAGTGCTCGACTCTAAGAGCAGTCAGGCATGTTCCCAGGTGGCGGCTAGGCGAGACAATCTAGTTGGGTATGTCAGGTCATAATACGGAAAGCCTGACCGCGGACCACAGTGGGTAAAGTGTTTGGAGAGTGCCACGATTCTTGCATGATCATTCGAAAAAGAGTAGGCTCGCTGTACCTGCTACATAAGGCTACATTATTCGCCGCTACCTAATACTCCGTACTTTTCCAGTGGCAGTCAAAATGTCCTATCTCCTTTTCCGTTGATTTTATTGTTTTTCAACTTATTCTCGTCCAAAATATAACTGAAATACTGGTCGATGTACTTAAAACAAACAGACTAGCAATTAATCAATCAATATTTAAATGTGTTTTTATTTAAATTATTAGAGACTGATAAGAAAGTCTTGTAATGTTAAAAACTAGTGATCTCTTCTTTATTCCATCGAAAACATTACACATTGACAATATGATAGGAAACCAGTAACTTGTAATAAATTTGAGTGACACATAATCATAACACTGAAAATAGGTGTTGGTAGAAACTAGATATATAAAATCTATGATAGTTTGTCGTATGCATGGCTCGTTCGTGTATATTTTAAAGACTCGTATATTTAAACAAATCTGGATGTTATTTGTCTCGTATATCATGTCGTACATTTTTATTGTGGGAGAAAGCAGGATTACTCTGTATCTACGGTAGGAAAATTCTCAATCCTTGATAAAAAAAATTTAGTCTTAAACTTGGAACCGCTGCGCTGAAAACAAGAGTTGACTATACTACCATAAGGTGTAAAAGTACCAATGATCTTCCTCTCTCTGACTATTGATTAAATTCGATGATTTTCACCATCTATAGACATTTTCACTTTCAGTTTCAATTTAAATTGGCATATGATTTTAATTGAAACTCAGCATATTTATGTTAAGTTTTCATTACTAAACTCGACTATTAGAAAGGAATTCTGGAATATACATGATCTTATACCAACTTTTGTGCAAGATCAACCACTGGATAAGTTGAGGTTTATTCTTACTCCTCAACCTCTAGGAAAATCTTTAAAGCAAACTATCATTTTGCGAAGCTAGGATCCTCTTTGGTCAGAAGTTCAATACATATTGTGTATCTTGGTACGATGTTTTGTAAAGATGTATTGTATTTGCTTAACCCTTAAGGGTGTATTTTCCAAATAAAGATATTTACTAAAACAATATATTTTTCCTGAAATACCCAGTTTTTTTTTAAATACCAAATCTATTCTAGTATCACGTGTATTTCAATTTAATAGCCTGCAACAGTGAACAAATGTACAAATAATTCAACTACATGTACGTCCAATCACAAATCTGTTTCTCAGTATTAGCCACCTTAACCTATCAACCACCAAAGCCACATAAATGTTGTATTTTTGTTTCTCCAGTATTAACTACCTTAACCACTCAACCAATGTTGTATTTTGCAATCGAGTTTCCATGGCAATTTGTACTGAATAATATAATTTACATGTAAATAGGTCTACTTACAAGTGATATTTTTTCCGTGAATTCTTCGAATAGATGAACACAGAATGACAATATAACTCAATGCTAGATAAATATGATACATTCTCTGTCAAGCTTCTACATTCTGCAAAAAGGTAACATAGGCTATAAAAAGTGTAATTGATTGTATTCTGTTAACGGAAATTACTACATTACTTTTACAAATGCCTTTGACTGCATAAGCAGTCTCGTGTACTTCTCGTTCTTTTGAAAAAATCCTGGGTAATAACATTTACCCCGTATTTAAAACCAAATTACTATTTCCTCCAAACAACATATCACTGTTTCAAATACATTTTGTAATCATATATACCTAACATAAGAAATTTATTATGTATTCACAGAGACTTCCCAAAATAATGGGCTACGAATTTTTCATTTGATGCAAGGGCCTGATTTATTACTATTTTTCTTTTATATTTAATAGGTCCAAACACCAAATGTGACCAATAATCTTGTCGGTGTGGATATCCTCACGAAACCAGTTCCCACTTTTTCTATGAATGTTCTCTGTACACGAATGGTAGAAATGCACTGTTAGCGAACCTGAACTGGGTACCAGAGTTTGTTGTTTGTTTGTTTGATGGTGTTTTACGCCACTTTCAGCAATTTTTCAGCTATATCATGGCGTCCAGTTTTTATTGGGGGAGGAAGCCGGAGTACCCGGAGAAAACCCCCGACCTGCGGTAGGAAAACTGGCAATCCTTGTCAATTAAGATTTGAGTCAAGTACACCCTGCCTGCAGTGAGAATCGAACCCACAATCTCAGTGTTGACAGACCACGTGATCAATAGTAGACGAACTACCTTGACCACTCGGCCACCAAGGCCCCTGGGTACCCGAGTACAGTAATAGATATCTACATCAATTGATAGGGCTGAAATCAAATATTACAGATCAACAATACGTGATTGATATACATGTACTTTAATAAAGGAAACAGATTCCTCATGACATGATATTCAGTGACGGACAGACAGACAGACAGATATATATCAATGTTTCATATTTTGTATTACTTTATTATGTTAGATACCATGTACATGCCTTAGTATTATTGTTAAAAATTGTAAATTGGAGAAGACTTCCGGAAGACTTCGTAAGTATGTATTTATACTTTTTTTTGTTTATCACAAATAAAATATGTTTAAACTAAACTTGGTGTGAATTGAATTTTAGCAAATAGGTTTTGATAAATAAAATGGTGAATACAATTTTGTTTTATGACATGAAAACCAAGATTTTCTTAAATATAAGTGCTATTTTTAAAGTGGTGTTTACCACAAACTTCGTCCATTAAAGAAGAGGGTGTAAAAGGAAGGGTGACAATCACTAACTTTGTATAGCTAAAATTTAATGTATGATTTTAATAAGTATTATGTAAAGCTATATGATGGTTGTATTGTGTCATATACTTTGGAATTTACTACTTAGAAAATTTAATGTATTTTAAATAATAAATTCCTTGCCTGAAAAAAATAGAACCATACTGGGAGGGTTCCCATTGCTCGACCCAGCGCGTCTCTGGGTGGTGGATAGGGAAGACTCTCTCGTTAGTTGTTTGTTCGGTTACAATTCGGAAAAGCCTGGTCGCGAACCGTAGTGGGTAACATATTATTTGTTGATTGGGATGCAGGACACTTTCACTGAAAATAATTTGTCAATGAATTTTCTTTAAATTCGCCAAATAGTTAGTTATTTATACAAGGGGTTTCTGAGCAAAATTTTTGTCAACTGGAAAAAAACTGGTCAAAAAGCGCTAAAAAAATGATATTTTTGGTGGAAATTACCTCCCTTGTTAAAAAAATTATTTTCATTATTTTTGCCAATACCGAACTCATTTATGCAAAAACTTTTTATTTCAACCATTAAGAAATTAAAGTAACAATATAGGTATAAGGCTTTCAATATTATTGTTCCTTTTATTAATCAGAGAAATAGAACTTTGTATACAATAATCATTGCTACCGGGTACATATGTCAGAAAAAGTACGATTTTAACATTATTGTATAAGTTCGATTTCTCAGATGTATAAAAGGAAAAACATAAAATCGATAAATACAACCTTTGGTTCATTAAAAAAGATTGATATAAGGATAAAAAACTCTCCTTACCTTACACGTGATCAAAATTGACGACGCCGGGTTGTACATCGTATCCGGCGGGCTTCAATTAAAAATGATACGGATCGGTTGCACACTTTATTTTTGTTAGAAACTGCTTACGTGAAATAAACGACCAACACGATGTATTGTTTAATAGGTTCTAGACATTTTAAAAAAATACTTTTAAATATTAGAAGACCTATTTACTTAAATATAAATATATTTTTAGGCATATAGAATCGGCAGTTGTTACTGCACCCAACCATTTATAGTTGCTTTGGTGTAATATGTCGGTGGTACTGATATCTCGATTTTTAGAAACTCGACCCAACACAAAATTTAAAAATAAAACATCAAATAAATCAAGATATTGTTTTGTGTACTTTAAAAATATTTTTATACTTGAAAAGAAACACCAACCTACTCATTTAACTATTTGTTTACAACGTAAATAAATTGAAAAATGATCTAACAAGGTAAATAAATCGTTTTTGTTGTGTAATATTTTTTTGTAATTCTACTCTACTATTTACAATTAAGATATGTGATGATATTTCAGTTACATTTTCCGGTTTCTTTTTGGGACAGGGTGTTTCAAATATTTCTATATACAAACGTCTAAGTACTGTGACCACCATATAATATATCTATCCAGCCGATTTCTGAAACATCAGAAATACAGGGTTAATATCAAATATTTATATATACGTCTACAAATTGAGCCCAACACTGTTAGAATTTGATTTTTAACACTGTCAAATTTTAGTTTTCCCTCAGAGTGATTCGAACTCGCACCGTTGTGACACTGTGGCACCTATTCGCCTGAACTATGTCCAGCGGTCTAGACCCCTTGGCCAAATCCGCTATATCAAAATATCTTCATTAACCGGGGTGTACTATGTCTATGTCTACGATTCACCCCGGTTAATGAAGCTATATTTTCATATAGCGGATTTGACCGAGGGGTCTAGACCGCTGGACATAGTGTAGGCGAATTGGTGCAACAATAAAAACAGTAAAAGATCATGATTTTGCGAATATGCTAAGGCGGTGCATATAATGACTCGAAAATCGCTTTATTTGAAACGAGGGTGAAAAGCACAAAAATATCAAAATTAACATACTATCAACAATTTTTCAGCAATATCATAGCTTCTATTTTTGTTGAGTAAAATCGAATGCAGCAACCAATACCTTGGGCAGGAAAACTAGCAATCCTTGTCAATAAATGTTAAAGTCGAGCACACCCTAATAGCAGTAAGGCTCAATCCCGTAACTTTAGTTTTGACAGAAACGTGATCAATCATAGATTATTTACTTTCCTTAACCATTCGACACAGAATACCCTACAGTCTTTAAGTTTCAAACTAATGGAAACTATAAACAACAAATCCTCTATCATTTTTAGTCATCCAGTCACAAAACAAAAACAGTTTGCACTTGCAAAAACACACGATCACAATGAATATCAGAGACAAGAGAGGAGAAGATTATTTGTCACTTCGCAATCTGTATACGTGTTTTTTGGTGAGAGTAATGTATCATTTATTGATGAACAGATATTGACCCATTTGTTTGCAGCGTGACGTCAATAATTTTTAGTTGAGTAATCATGTTCGAGTGTTATGAGATTCACGGTTCGGCCAACTCATTCATCAATTACATTTAGATACTTAATTATTTTTTTAAATGGGGGAATTAACCAATAATTTTACCCCTTCAGTAAATTGCACCACTCATACAAAAAAAAATTAAATATCAACACAGAAAAGCGTCTAAGGATGCATTTTGTCTAACTTTCACAATTAGATTTCATGACTTAATTTTCCAAGTAAAGTACGAAAAGTCTGTAGTTCCGGGAGGTCTTCGCCACCCTTGACCATTATCAGCGTACTGTCCAAGACCCATCACCGTAAGAAAGTAAACGCACCAATCTGAAATCCTGCGTAAGGCTCTGCCAGATCAGCATTTGTATGAACAAATAAAGTTTACTTACCGAAATTTAAAACCTCTATCAATTCTAAGATCCTTACTTAGTCTGCAAAGAGGTTAAAAAAATTGATCGCTACATTTCTGTACAGTAATTACTATTAAAATTGTCGTGTGAATTTTTTATTCTAACTTAAGGAGAAAAAAAATCTATTATTAGACTAAAAGTTTATATTTGATGTACATCAAGCCTTAACTGGATTATGCTAGCCCCAGGTGGGTGTCAATGCCATAAAAATGTAGAAAGTAGGTAAAAGCCATCGACCTCAGTTTTGTAATGTTTGTTGGTGTGCACGCACCAATAAAATACGTCAATTATTAAAAAAGTGAAATGATTGGAACTTAAAGACACATTTAAACGTGCATTTTATTTAAAGTAATAACACAGCTGTTGTTACAATTCTAGAAAAATAGCTAGGTACTTAATTCATTCGTCCTCCACTAATTGTGACACGAAGGTTTTCACTGGCTCTATTCCAACAATAAAAAAGGGGACACAATTATTATATAGTTGAACAATTGCAGACAGTGGCGCTAAACTTAACAGAAGCTTATTTATTACATAGATAGAGATGAAATATCGAATTTTCTGAGTGACAGAAATCACGGTAAATCAAGGGTGGTGGCTTCTAATCTGATCTTATTAAGCACTTGGAAAATTGATGCTCTTAGTAAATATGAACAATAATACTGTCTTTTTATGTAATATTACAATATTATTACCTGATAATTTCTGTATTGGCCTAGTTTTTGGTCCAAGGCTTGCTGTATTGGTCTGAAGCGCAGCCGAAGAACAATGCAGCTGGCCATGTATCAATACAGAAATCATCACGTAATGATATCTTTATTAATTAACTAGTCTAAAGCATCTGACCATGGACCAATAACTAGGCCAATACAGATTGGAATCAGGCCAATACATGTCGAACAAGGTCAATACGGATATTGGACTAGTTAATTCCGTATTGGAATATTTCAGCAAAATATATCATATCGGAAGTTTAGCTGTTATTTGCGTGAATATTATATTAGTTTATTAATAAGGGAAACTATGTCCTAAAGGATAGCAGGCATTATGCACGACCCGATTATGGTCGTGCATTTTGCCTCATAATGATTTGACTACGGAAATATTTTCGCCTATGACATAACAAAGACATTAAATATTGATCTTGTATAGAATGATGTAAGCCGGTAATATTATTAATTATTTTTCTGATTTGTACCAGTTTTTATAATTTAGTGTAATTTTACGTAGATAGTAACACAAACTTGTATCTTTTATTCCAGCTTATAATAAATTTCGACCTTAAAATGAATTTGTTTCCATTTAAAATAAAGATACAAGCTACATAAATTAAAATCACAAAATATAGTATTATATGTAACCTTGATATCTGTCAAGGTAAATCCATACTTCTCTTGTTTATAATCCAACGTCTATCAAGCGAGTAAAAATATTTTTAATCAAATGGCTAAATGAGCAGATGATCGATACTTTAACAAGTACAAGATTTTTAAAGAAGACGGCAATATACTTTCAGCATAAAATACTGCGATTAGAAATGTATTTATACAATAATACTGTCTTTGGCATGTCATATGCGAAAATATGTCCCAAGGTTAGAAGGCATAATGCACGACCCGAGATTCCGGGTTCGATACTCACTGCAGGCAGGGTGTACTCGACTCCAATCTTAATTGACAAGGATTGCCAGTTTTCCTACCGCAGGTCGGGGGTATTCTCCGGGTACTCCGGCTTCCTCCCCCAATAAAAACTGGACGCCATGATATAGCTGAAAAATTGATGAAAGTGGCGTTAAACACCATCAAACAAAAAAAAAAACTTATTATAGGCGTTATCCTACATAATAACCATTTTTCATTTTCGTTTTACAGAAGATTATTTGGTACACAAACAATATTTTAAGATATTGAAAATAATTGGAATGCATACAAAAATATAACATGGACATAATGACAAAAGATAAAAGAATTATTCTTAGTTATGAAAAATGATGACTGCCACTCCACCGCCTCTTTATTATGAAATTATTTTTTGTACTTTTTGATCTAAATAGTTTAACGATATTGAACTGTTGATATCATTACTATGGATGGCGCCATTTGTTCCTTCCCTTGAAGTTTGGTCTTAGATTTAAACCAGTTTTTTCATTGGAATAAGTAACATTACTAGTCCTGCAATCACAAACAGAGTTCCAGAAAAGTAGTATGTATGGTCATATGTTCCTACACTGTCTTTTATTGCACCTGAAATAAATGCATTTTTCGTTAATAACTGTATTTAGCCTGATACGAAGGATGCCACGCAATGCCATGTAGCAGGAATTGCTTACCTGTCTGTAGCACCTGGATTCACCACCGATTTTTAATGGGGTTCATGTCACTCAGTTTTTTGTTTTTGTGTTATATGTCTTTTTGTTTTGTTGTTGTCCCCTCTGTTGTTCAACTATGGTTTTTTATTACTTAATGTCTATTGAACACTCCACGGTATATGTGATTCTTTTTTCAATTATATGTAATTGAATAGAATCAGATAAAGTACGTACTTGTTGTTTTACTCATATAGAGAGTTTAACTTATTTGATGCTTAAAACGTTGAGCAACAGTGTTATTGAGCGCTAGTTGTATTCACTTAGAACGGATACTTAAATATTCGTATTTGTGTCCATTATATATTACATCAATCAGTCGATTTTAGTCTGATTCAGTCAATCAACTAACAAAAATTATTCGACATACTAATAAATAAAGTATTCCAGTTCTTACTAATGAATCTTAAGTGGGTGACAGTCAATACACAGAAAAATGCATGTTACAATGTAATTTAAAGATATAAAAACATATAAAACACGATTTCACTGTTGGCTACTTAAATTGTCCAAATGTGCACAAAACTAAGCTGTAAATAACATGTCAAGTAAAAATATGGTCGTCTGTAAATCAAAAATAACATATAATAATTGAAAAAAATCTATGATGGTATTAAATTAATAATTTGACTAAGAATGCTTGGATGTACAAACCTCCAATTGGGGGTCCAGCTATTGCTCCAACTCCATTACTTAGCATCAGGTATCCCATTCCATCACCGAGGGCTTTCTCGCCTAACAGGTCAACTGTAAAAATGACCAGTAATCCTAATATACCTCCAAATGCCAGTCCATACAATAACATGATACACGATAAAATTTCGGCAGTTTGGACAATTTTTAAAGTAACGATTAATGTAAAGCTGCCAGCCATAATATTGAAGGCAATGTATATATAAAATCTATTCAAGCATTTTATATTACATAAGGCTCCACCGATTATAGATCCAAAGAAGCAACCAACCCCACTACATGTTATAATTATAGCGGCATCTTCCTTTGTTAAACCCATGTTATAATAGTAATCTGCCTGTAGGACCATAGTTATTGCAGTTCCCATATTCCACAAAATATTGTTTAAAAAGAAAATGAAAAAGGAAAAATCTGATAGTACGTAACAGTGTTTCAGTGTCTTCTTATCAGTTGTTTCTTCACTTGTGTTTTCTGTCGTTTTAGTTTTAATTATTTCTTTCTCATTTAAACTGGCATCATCATTTTTAGAACACTGCACTTGATGTTCATCCATATTTTGATCCGGTATATGTCCGTTTGCACTTTCAACTAAAACATAAACCATCTCTTGCTTTATTAATTTTTCTTCCTTTTCTAATGGAAATAAGAGCGCAGAGAACACAACACACTGAAACATCACACCCGCTAGAATGATTCTTGATCCTTTCCAACCATAAAGATCAATTATATTGTGAACCATTAATGGAAAGATGACGATACCAAGTCCTAAACCACTGTTAACGAATCCACTGGCCAAACTACGGTGCTTATGAAAATAAAGTCCTGTCAAAACACTTGACGATAAAAATGCCATGCCAAAACCAAGACCTGTCAAAACAAAATGAGCTAGTAAGAATGAGAAATTCTAGAAATCTAATTAAAAGCAAGTATTAATGCGGTACCTACTTGTTCGATATAAATAAAATGCAATGAATGATTCAATTCTTTGAGTAATGACACAATTATGTATCGGTTTTAGGTCATATATATTTTTGAACTTCTATAGATCGATTCAATAGTATTTGCTTTACCACGATGATGATTCCTTTATTAATATTATAGCATTTTTGTAAACATTTTTGACAATTTGTCAATATTATCTAAGTATTATTAACAGTTTATAAGACAACGTGACGTAACAATGTTACAAACACAACAAATTATTGTTTGTTTTATTTCCTTGATCTCATTAAAAGATCCTAATATGAATAATTTCTATACTGGAAAGAAAATAAACAAAATTCTTAACAGCCTACGAGGAAACTACTACATATGTGTACTGAATCTAACAACTGATCAACTTTTGTAAGCGTAAAAATCTTAATTTCGAAAATTATATTTAAATTTTCTATCTTTTGAATGCTGTTAAACGCCATTTTCAGCAATTTTTCAGCTATATCATGGCGTCCAGTTTTTATTGTGGGAGGAAGCCGGAGTACCCGGAGAAAACCCCGACCTTCGGTCGGAAAACTGACAATCCTTGTCAAATAAGATTGAAGTCTAGAATACCTTCCCGCATTGAGACTCGAAACAGTTATCTCAGTGCTGACAAAAATTGTATGTCCCTCCAAAACAAAACACAAATCTGTATACAGTACAATGGAAAGTAACTGCATTATTTCATTTGAAAGTTGGTGTGTCACTAAATACGTTTTATGTGAATTTCTGTACTTATAGAAAAGGTGCGTTAACTCTTAAACATTTTCGTTAAAAGAGAACAACCGGAATACCACGAGAAATAAACGGACCTTTTATTAAAGAATCTCATGATAGTAAAATACACGTATAGTAATATTATTAGATTTGAAACCCTGTTTAAATCGTCATAAATTAAATATAATTCTTGAAATTGTTATGTCACATACAATTCTATAACATCAAAATTACCTGCCAAAACTCCATACAGAATATATAATACTATCGACAAATGGTATACACAGGAGACTGACAGTACTGAGTAGACTTCCAATGATTGACACTGTTCTATGTCTAATATGTCTCATTAACAAACTAACAAATGGTCCTGTATTAAATTAGATAAAACTACATATACATATTTACAAGTAAAAACAATACTCTGAAAGAAATTTATAGCTTTTATGAGCAGCATAAAAAATTAATTGTTTGGTTTTTTACTTGACCGGATATATTTTTCAAGTATACACCACTCTCCAGGCAGACAATCATATTATACCTTTATCAAATATTTATTTTATGAGTTATTTACAACAAAAAGTAGAAATTTTATGTAGACCTGGAACTTGAAAAGATAAATAACAAGTACTATCTTTAAAAAAGATAACCGACGCAGTAAAGATATAAATTGAGTTATGCATTGAACTACGCATCGCCTTTATTGTCATACAAATTCCCCGTTTCAATAGACCAGAAATGTTTGGTGGAAATTTGTTGGGGTAAGTACTGACGGACAATTATTACTACGTGAATGAAATCATGAACCTATAAATTAACACTAGTCCCAGATTAAACGAGTTTGAAATTATTCATTTATACATGTGTGCCCCCTTTTATTTACGTGTTTTCGATATTAACAGATTTACCAAGCATACAGTTAACCTAAAATTGATAATGTACATACAACTACATGTACTTTGCTGTACATGTACATGTATTCCAGAAAGTTTATTGCTATTATGTATTGAAACCATATGCCTAAGATATAGAAATGAAGTTTTTCTGCGAGCACCAAAGCAGTTATACAATAATGTAAACAAATTGAATATTAGAAATTTTGTAATAAAATGTTTATAGTTTAAAATTTACTGAATAAGCAAAGTATACTTTACAATTAGAGCCACAACTCTCTATCTATGTGTGTACTACGACGGACGCCCAAGAACAATAATACATTTAATTTAATATCAACATGAATATAAAATGATTGTTAATTTGTATTTAGAAATTAATTAAAATTTCGTCTCTTCGTCTTTTTTATCCTCCATATAAGCCCGCTAAAATCCAGCGTGTTAATATGCATTTAATTTGCGCTGTACTTCAATTAAAAAATATTTAACATTTTTGTACAAGTTGTTTGATATAAAATTTTACAAACTGCAGGCCATCTCTATCGTTCTTTATACTTAAATTGCACTATGAAATAATTTTATAAACAAACAGACGGTAAAATCTAATAATAATAGTACACAATTTGAAAGGTGAATTACCACCCTGTTCCGAGCCCCTGGCCAATTTACCACCCTGTTCCGAACCCCCGTCCAATTGGTTTTTAAATCCAGCGTGTTAATATGCATTTAATTTGCGCTGTACTTCAAATAAAAAATATTTTAACATTTTTGTACAAGTTGTTTGATATAAAATTTTACAAACTGCAGGCCATCTCGATCGTTCTTTATACTTAAATTGCACTAGGAAATAATTTTATAAACAAACAGACGGTAAAATCTAATAATAATAGTACACAATTTGAAAG
The DNA here is from genome assembly GCA_944474755.1 of Limnoperna fortunei. Lineage (NCBI taxonomy): Eukaryota > Metazoa > Mollusca > Bivalvia > Mytilida > Modiolidae > Limnoperna > Limnoperna fortunei. Next base: position 46,247,296 of record OX104116.1, read on the forward strand.
GTGAATTACCACCCTGTTCCGAGCCCCTGGCCAATTTACCACCCTGTTTTGAACCCCCGTCCAATTGGTTTTTAACCAATCAAGAAACAGAAGAGAGGTGAAGTGTCATGAGGTCAAAGGGTAAAAAGTGAATATAATACCGACTGCGTCGGAACAAAAAATAGAAAGCCAACGATCGAACAAAATACGACATTTCCTACTAATTTATAACAGTGACACCAATTTTAATGTAGACTGGTGACAATGGCTAAAGGAGTTCAAACCACCATTTTATTTAGCTCACGCCGTAAGCAAAAGGCTAAAATTAGCTTATCTTATAATAACTTGGTGTCATCGTAAACGTTTTGCATTTTCATCACTGGTCCAGTGGTCAAACGAATTAAAATTTGTTCACAGATTTTATTATGGCAAACATAATTCTTGTAATGTGGCGTGGTATACCAGTGTGATTCAGGTGACCGGTATGGCCCATGGGCCTCTTGTTGTATTTTTATGAAATGTTTGGAATTACATAGCTTCTAATCAATCATTATTCAGAACGAAATCATTGCGGCAATTTGCAGAATTTTCTAATCTTTGTGTCTTCGCTGACATTTATTTAGGAAGATTTACTAAATAGAAGTGTCGTGTGAGTTCAGTATTACCTGATCCAAGAAACACCCCAAGATTGATAGAATCAACGAGGGAAACCGCAGCGACATCTACGTCAAAATATTCCAGGAACTCGATATTGTAAAGACTAATAGTTTCAGCAATACCAAAGGTTATCACTTGGATCAGAAATGCAGACAATGCTATTACCACGTTCCACCATTTTGGAATCATCTCTAAAAAATTAAAATGTTTAAACAAAATTAAGATGATAAGCGAAAGAAAAAAGAAAGGTAAAATGAAGAATGAATGCGTTTGTTAGTTAATGTGTCTTATTATACATAAAACATCGCCCGAAACTGACTTTTTCTAGCTTGAAAACGATTTTATCGTATATTCACGGTTTTGCAATATCGGAATGGTGTCGATCGATTGATTGATTGTTGATAAAATTATTAAACGTGTTTTACCAGCTTTTTATATAAATTTGATCAGCAAATGAACTGTAATATTGAAGAGCTAAATCTAAATTTTGTCACAACTTTTGTTGCGTTAGAAATTAATTAACTATTAATAATTTAATAATTGTTTTCTTTAACATGTCCTTGATTATATCATGTAGACTAGTTTAAGTCCATTTACACGTTCTTGATCCATGACGAAATTAATTTAAAGTCAGCCATATCGGCTTTAATTTCACAGTAATGTCAGTTCACTGTTTGACCGCTCTCCATTTAAAATACAGTAAAGTACAATAAAAGACAGTAAATTACATCCTATTAGAACTCTGTAGTGTTACATTTTTTCCTACATTTTAAAACAGGTTTCATTATACCAATAAATTATATGGAATGATACCCGTGGTTTAACGATATTTACAAAGACAAAGATTCTGACGTCATGTTTTTTTTACATATTTATTCAAAATATTTTCCATTCCAGAGCTTTACTTCCTTTGTTTTCGTGTTGCTTTGTTTTTTATCGTCTCCTTACCGTCTCCCATGAGACGGTATAGGTATACATAGTCAAATGACGATCAGTCTTCGGAGTAAATGACTCTCTGTTACTTGATTGGGTGGTTTACTAAATCTATAAATATTTTTGTCATTTCATTGGTTTACGTCAGGATTGCACTAGTATGTGCACTGAAATTTCGATATATTCTTAGGTTGAATCGGGGTTGTAATCAGTATTTTAGTGTAGTAATGTTACGTTCTACATATTGACTTCTATTTCATTCATGCATTGGTCAGTGAACAATTATAAGGTAAACATTGTACCAAAATCTCCCTACGTTATAAAGCTGTCATTGGAAAAAATTATATGTTCTATATCTTTATTTTCGTTAATCAGTATTTTAGTGCAGTAATGTTACGTTCCACATTTTGACTTCTATTTCATTCAATGCATTGGTCAGTGAACATTGCACTAAAATCTCCCTACTTTTTAAAGCTGTTTGTGTTATGAAAAAATTATATGTTCTGTGTCTTTATTTTCGTTCTGATATTGATGCAAATTTAACAAAACATATTTTTACCGCTCATTTTAAACATTTGTTTAGGGAGTCAACTTTTGTTTAATTATTTTTTAAAAAGCACGTGTGAAGTGACAACAGGCATTTAAATCTCTCAAGCACCATTGGATAATAGTTTAGCGTAAACAATGTCCTTACAAGGTACATGTACATTGTTTACCTATCCTACATATAAATTACAAAATTTGTAATGCAGCGCACGAGTTTAATCTGATGTTTTATGCGGCACGAGTAATCATATTTTGGATATTAACGATGCCCAATTTGTTATCCTATTTATTATATAGATCAAAATTGTTTTGGTAAAATTTTAATGCTTAATCCTATATTTGATGAATGGCGGATGAATATCTGTATAGTACAAAATTTTGGCGGAAAAAACCCGAGAGTGAAAATAAACGATAATTTTCACATGTGATTTACCGTGATTTCTGTCACTCGGAAAACTCTATCGATATAATAAAGTAATAATCTTTTGCTGTTAATCAGGAAAGAAACCGAGTGGAGCCGCCAAACAGTTTTACATTAGTTTTTACTTCCGAACAAAGTTAATAAAGTTTAATTCGATTGGATAAAAACACAATTAGTATAAAACTGTAAAAATAATAAAACAATATCTTCCTTTATTATAAATATCACGTGAAAAAAAATAAAAATATTTTGTTAAAGTGTACATCGGAAACAAATAGTCATATTAAAATAAACGGTGTCATGCATGATAACTAACTTTATACCCATCAATTAAGTCAAATAGAGCTCCAGTTTTCAGTAATATGAATTTACCTTTGATTAACTTGTGCAACGAATATACTGCTGAAGCCAATAACACGTCCGGTTTACACTTTATTACATCAGAGAAAATTTAAATGCTAAGCAAAACAGAAGATATAAAAACTCGTGGCAAATTACTAAAAAATAATGGTAACTGGCTGATATTAAAAAGAGAAGACTGGATGTAGTTGACGTGTAGAATTTATACTAGATTTGGGGCAGTGAGATTATTTACTGTGGTGACTGCATTTGTGTTAATTTCTATAGTTTGAAAATTATTGAATTACATATATAATATCTCATATTTAATTGTATTATTAAATTTACATGTTTATATATTGTTACATAAAGTGACTAGCAAAGAAATTATATATAGTTGTTTTAAATCAGAGTAGCCACTGTCTTGTGAGCATCTTGCTATGTGCCAATTATTTTTAAAATCTGTTTTATTTATACCCCCGCAAACTTGTTTGGGAGTGGATATATAGTGGATATATAGTAATCACCCTGTATATCTGTCTGTCTGTCTGTCTATCTGTCTGTCCGTCCGCCCGTCCGTCCGTCTATCTGTCCGTCTGTCTAAACCGCTTGATGAAATTTAATAAAACTTAGCTTACTTACTTACTTATGGGGGTTTTTAACGTCCTTGACTACTACGGTCTCGCACCTTCCCCCCCCCCCCAATAATTATATAATTTTAACAGAGCAACTTGATAATTTTCTGAAAGTCTTATGAATACGAGTGTACATCTGTGATATGAGCCTGATATGATTGATGCTTTAAAATTTAATATAAACCATTTTAATTCAAATAAGCATATTTCCGGGGGTATAAATATATGGTGCACTCAGATATATTTTGTGTGAATCCGTGTTCATAATGTACGTTAAATTTTTATTAGATGAAAACAATATTTATTATATATAATTTTACTTCAGGTATAAACATCACGTAGAAGTTTATTGCGTTGTTACGTTTTGCCGATTTTTGTGGCTTCTAGCCAATTCATCTTTTTGAGTAGACAGAACATAGTTATTTTGCTTTTTTTATGTTCTTTCGCTTAATTTATACTTTTTTAAATGCAATACTTTAGTAATTGACTGCCGCCATTAGTGCATTGTTGTTTTGTTTTTCATCCCTGTAAATAAAGAACCAGAAATTTCAACCAGTGTTATGTATTATTCACATTGCATCACATGGCTGGAAAAAAATAAGTACTTTTAAATTTAACAGGAGTTGTCGTATTCAGCTATAGCTAAAGTTTCAATGAAATTTCAGAAGTTTTCTATAATGTCAAGCAATTTTTAAAGATTGAAGTGATGAACAAAAATAGGGGTCTGTTAGTTAACTTTTGTCTATTCATCCTCACAAGTCAGGGTTTCTGTGTCTACATGTGTCCACGAAACCCTGACAAACTTAGCTGGGAAATTCCAGGGCTAGAAGATTTTCGTATGACGTCAATTCTTCAAAATATCAACTAATGAATATGTAACACATCCGTTTGGTTTATTTACAATCGACATCGGGATATCCCTTAACCAAGTCGTTAATTAAAGCGAGCTTTTGATTGACTACATTAAGGTATGATGTAGCCAATCAAAAATGTGACTTCTAGCCCGGGAATTTCCTAGCTAAGTAGGGTTACGAAACCCTGACATGTGAGGATGTCTATTGGGAAATAACTAGACAAATGTTTATAAATGGGATTTTATAGTCAAAATTACTCCCTTTTTAAAAACTATTTTTTCAATAATTTGGCTTTACCGCACTCGTTGAAGAAAGCCTTTGTATTTTAACTATTTAAAAATTAATGTAATAGTATAAGTATATGTTTTTCATAATTTTTTTTATTACTTTACAAATAAGAAATTATTAATGAGAACACTTATAATTAATGTTGGATTGTAAAAATAAATTTACCAAATGATATCTGATTACCTGGTTACAGATAAGTAAATTTTAAAAGTCAGATTCTACAGCCGAATCTACTGTGTACAAATAGATTAGATTACATCCAATGTCATTGTACAGTTATAAAAACAATATTTGACAATATTTATTGGTTCATACATTAAAAATGTTTTATATGTCTACTGTAAAGTATGTGAAGCTATATTATTACAACCATAAGCTTATTCAATTTATTTTTTGTAATTCAGTATAGGATTTAGCGCCTATTTTTGGCAGTTTATTGATGTATGTCGCAAGAGGGCTTTTGTTAGTTTTTGAGTGAATAGACTACGTTCAGACATCAATAAACTACTAAAAATATTCTTTATATCCTTAAAAATCTTTACATATTTGATTTTTTCTTTTGAAGCCTTATTTAAATGTAGGAATATCAGCTATAGGAAAAAATGAAGTAGTTTAACTAAAAGCGTTTATCAAAAAATGAACACCTTAAAAATAAGCTAACTATTTATCTGAATGACAACATTCCAAAAATATAAGGAATATTAAGACATACGGTGATACTGGAAGTGTAACCAATTCTTGAGGAAACTTTTATTTCTCGAAAGCGAAAATCTTTGTAAACATTACTTTACTAGGACATGTATCCATTTCAATATTTTATTGTTTTTAACTATCATCTATCAGTCTCTATTGATAATAGATGTCATAATATAGCTGAAATTTTTCTTAAAATTAAAAGTATTAAAGCAAATAAAAATAAATTAATTAGATTGATTGATTGATTGGATGTCTGCTTTACGTCCAGCGAGCAGTATTTCAGCTATATTCAGGACGGGAACAAGTTAACAAACAATAAATCAACGGAAAATAGGGTGGGATGGGTCACAGGGAATACAAGTTTGACTGCCACTGGAAAAGTATGGAGTTTTGGGTAGATGCGGAAAATTTAGCCTTTCGTAGCGGCTACAATGAGCCTACTCTTTTTCGAAATCTACAAAAGGGATCTTTAACGTGCAAGGAGCGTGGCACTCTCCAAACACGTTACCCACTACGGTCCGCGGTCAGGCTTTCCGTATTATGACCCGACAACCCCCCAACGAGAGGGTCTCCCCTATCCCCACCCGGGGACGCGCTGGGGTGCTCTGTGAGTCGAGCACTGGGAACCCTCCCAGGACGGTCCCAGTAAATTAATTAGAAAAATACCCAACCATCAGAAATGATTTGTGAAATATATTGCCATCAAAACCTACTTTGACTACCTCAGTCGGTGTCATCTAATTGCAAAAATAAACTTTGTATCCACAAACTGTTTTATTTGTCTACATTTAAGCTTATATGTTAATTGTAATTTAATTTTCCCTTTTATGCGATCCGGGCGAATAACTCCGAACCAGAAATGAGCTATTTTGATCTCAAAATAATTAAATATAAAATTAAAAACTTTTCTCTACATTCACAGCAACAAGGACAGTTAGCTACATTTACTATTATAAAAAAGTAAAACCAAATATAGAATAGAATATGTTTATTAGCCAATCATGGGCCCATGAAGGGCAAAATGACAAAACATAACAGCATTATGATTTAAACATGTATAGGTCCACCTACGTATAAAAAGTTGTACAACAACATCTAGATATATAATTAAAGCGAAAACAAAGTTGTACACTTCGTCGGTGTTTTTACAACAAAGACTGAAAGGTACATTTACAAATTAAGCCCAACACTGTTATGGTTCATGACGTTGCTTCAGAGCCCCCTAACAGTGCCTCGTCTGCTTTTTATTCGTGACGGGACGTCTTTCTATAATGTGTTAGTGACGTCACAAAAATATCAGTTTAAAATACAGCAAAGGGAATTTTCCAGGATTTTAAGGGCTTTAGTCACTTTTGCGTGCTGCCCCTGATCAGAACAGATTTTTGTACAAAAAAAGTATATTCTGTCAATTGCAGGCAATATTTTTTTTCATGCAGACATTAAAATAAAATATATTTATAAATTATGAAAGAAAACGAACTTAAATGCGTTTATTAACAATCGCTTACAATTTTTCATTAAGGGCCCTTGTACTCTGATCAACTCTAGTTTTTCTAATTATACCCGACCACACAAAAGTGGCGGGGTATTATGTGATACCCTCCGTATGAACAGAAAAAGTCAAGTTCAATTTTTAGCACAATCTAGTTTGTAGTTTTCGACTTAAGCCAATTTAAGTTTATTTGCCAATTTAAAGTTTTTTGGTCAACAGTTGGTGGTTTCCAGATGATGACTTGAAAAGGCGTCAACAGATTTTATTAAAACTTTCCACAGCTATTTAATAGCATTAAATAAAGATAAAGTTCAATTTTCAGTACAATCCAATTTGTAGTTTTTGACTTTTCAATGTTTTTTGGTCAACAATTGGTGCTTTCCAGATGATAATTTGAAAACGCGTCAGCCGACTTTGTTTAAACTTTGCACAGCTGTTAAGTTCAATAAAATGAAGATAGGTTGAATTTTCAGCAACATCCCAATTATCTGTTAAGTTCAATAAAATGAAGATAGGTTGAATTTTCAGCAAAATCCCAATTGTAGTTTTGAGTTGTGCCAATCGGACATATTTTTTTCAGGTCCAGTGTATCTCGGAACTAAAAAAATCGCGCGTAATTCATTTTAAAAAACATAAAACGTACGAAAAATGTATTGAATATGCAAAATATTTCCATTGGTTTGTTTTACATATTTAATCAAGAGGTGGAAGTCTGTAAGCATCGAAACTTTTATGTCGTATTTTCATTGACCATAAAAACCACTTTTTTATACGTATGTTACCGTATAGGCAAATAAAATTTAATCAATCAAACAAAAGTTTCCAGTCAAAGAGCTGAGATTTAAACCAGCTTCCGATTCGAATAGGATTAAACACCATAATTAAGCAAATATATGCCAAAAGAGTTGTAACATCCAATTCCATCAACAACTACAGTCCCTATAACGTATAAGTTAACAAAACGCACGATGCACGAACGATGTACGAACGATGAACAGACGATATACGAACGTTGTACGCACAATATACGAATGAAGTACGCACGATGCACGAAACGATGTACGATACGATATACGATGGAACGGTTAGACGGCGTTTTTCGTTTTGATAGATCGTTTCGTCTATCGTTATAGGTTATTTACGTTTTTTGAAACGAGATGCGTTTTCTCGTTCATATCTCATCGAAGGGCTACAGCCCTGAGATGAGATGACGAGAAAATGCATCGAGTTTCATAAAACGTAAATAATCTGTTTATCGCTGTTTTGTAACATTGTGACGTAACAGTCTTACTTAACGACGTCTTGACAGCGAGCTGAGATGGGCCCATCTCAAGCTAGTAGATTGAGATGGAATAATATCGCACACAAAGATCAAAGGAAAATACTGCAAAATAACGATAATATGGTATATCGTATCGAACAACGTTTCGTTTATCGCATGGTATATTGTATGGTGCATCAACTCCTTTACCGCCAATGCATGGTTTAAGGATGATTCGTGGTATAAATGGTATATTTTTCAGTGTTTTACTTCAGTATTGAGATCATTTACTAGTTTTCCCAGATTCGTGATAATTTGAAAAGTACTTAATTGATAACGAAGCACAATCATTTGCGTAAATTTTAGCATTCATATATATATAACGCTATGTATTTTTTTATGTAACTTCATTGATCAATAACATTACTGTGACCTCTGTTTTAAATAAATTTAAAACAAAAATAGCTTATCTACATTTCTTAATAAAGGCGTTTACGGTCATGCGATTAAAAAATGCCGAAAAGTTAACAATCATGCCTATATGTTTTAACAGGCGTATTCGCCGATCATTTAACTCATATACACTCTAGATCATAAACGAGCATTTCTGCAGAAGGAACTCCTATACATTGCATCAAGTTCCTACCTCTTAAAATGCTCCAGTCATTTACAAATAGTAACATTGTTACGGTTTTCTAAAAAAAAATACTATCAGTAAACTTTTTCTGTCGCCGTATGTGTACCTGAAAATTGCCTATTTTGCGATGAGTGTATAAAATTGATTCAACATAAATCTTAGTTCCCTATCATTAAATGTGTATTTTGTTTATATGTAAATTCAAATATTCATAAGTCCCGACTATAAGCTAACATATTGCTTGGTGGACATCAAGTAATGCATTAATCAATCAAATATTCATATATTCAGCTATAATAGTAAATTCTTTAAACTACATTTTTATTGAATACTATTTATGACACCGCTTTCTAAAATTTCAAAGGATCGTTAACTATATTCACAGAGGTGGTTTTTTCAGCACTAAGTGTAAAACTACAAATTAATTTTGCGCGATCATCAAAGACAATGATTCAGATTCATCAATTTTCAACCATTTTCAGTAATGAATTTAAAGGGAGTGTCTTTAACAAGTCGTTCTTTCGTCCCTTTTGTAAATAGGTTAATTTTTCTTTATTGTCGAAAGTATACCAACACTAGCTTAAAAATCGAACGCTTTAAATCTTTACATAGGCCGACAGATAGAATCACCGACCCTAGACAAGTACCAAACAAACATGAATTAAAATCGAGTGCACCATAAGTTTTCACCGTAAAATGTCACGCACGAAACAATTCGTAAGCCTTTATTACAGAGAGGATTATGAACCTTTAAAAAATAACAGGAATGTGATTTAGGTGAGACGAAAATTAAAATTTTTAAAAGACTGTAATTAGCTCTGAATCAATAAAACCCAAGACGTGTTTCCAAACGATTCCAGTCGCCACATTGCTTTTAACAGTTTAATGCGGTGTTAATACACTTAAAACTTAAAATATTTGCACTAAAGTTTTCCATGAGTTAAGGTTTTTGATTATCTGAACAATAATTTTATTTCTTGTTTAAAGTTATAAGCCACTTTCAGCACTTTTCAGCAAGAGGGGGGGGGGGGGGCGTCAAATTTTTAATGGCAAGGAACGAGAGATGAAGTCGAGCACACAATTTTCAGTTTGTTGCACAGTATTTGAAAATTTCTTGACAGCACTTTAATAATAGAAGACCATAGATGCATTTTGTATTTCAGCCATACGTTGGTTTTTTTTTATAAATTTCAATATAAAAAAGATTTTTTTTAAAGCAAGAGACGCGTGAATCCTAATGCACTATAACGTTAGTTGAAATTACGAAAACGTAATTTTATTGTAATGATTGTTAGTATGTATACAGTTTGTTCTTTATTTTATGTTCACGTTTCATTTACGTGTAGCTACCTGGGGTGCAAAGGTGCACTAGTAAGAGGCGTTGATTGTTAATATGTTGATTGCAATCACCAAAGGTAATAGATGATAACGTGTCCATTTGAAGTGAGTTTATTAGTGTTAATTTTATAACAACTTGATTATCGTTTGATAATTACTCCAATTTCGAAGTAACGATGTCATACTGCCAGCATCATATTTAGTTGATGGAAAGGTGAGATACATGTATTTTTTTTTAGATATATCGTAAACTATTTGTTAGTGAAGACAAAGAAAAACAAACATATTGCCGTTATTTATATTTCATTGTTTTGATAAAATGTTATTAGACATACGAGTTAAAAGTGTGGATAATTGTTATAATTTTAAATCAATTCGGATGCAAACATTCATATTTATAGTTCGAATAAATACATTAAGTTGTAGTATAATTACAAACTAACATAGATACTTATGAAAAAAATTCTTATTTATTAACTTTATACTTTATTGCATAATAAACCCCAAGAGGTTAAGCATACATAAACATACAAAACCAATGAACATGTTACTGTACATATACAACCTAAGATAATATAGTATTTACAAATATATATGAATTTGACCAATGTGGTTCTCATTGTCGCAACTCAAATGATTGCTTTACAAAATCAACAACCATGGGCAAAACATCCATATTTGGGTTAAGAACAAAAATTAATTTATCAATGGCATAAAGCTGGTAAAATAAACTACGTATTAGTGACCATAACTTAGAGATTGAACTTGGTAGATACAAGAATATACCAAGAGAACAAAGACTCTGTAAATCATGCAAAATAATTGATGACGAAGTTCATTTCTTTTTTCATTGTCATGATTAATAATAATATAAAAAGAACATTTATTGATTTTATACAAACAACATATTTTGTTTGTATAAAATCAATAAATGTTCTTTTTATATTATTATTAATCATGACAATGAAAAAAGAAATGAACTTCGTCATCAATTATTTTGCATGATTTACAGAGTCTTTGTTCTCTTGGTATATTCTTGTATCTACCAAGTTCAATCTCTAAGTTATGGTCACTAATACGTAGTTTGGTAAGTATTCTTCTACTGTTAAAGTTTTGAAGATTTAAATAGTCTGAAACATTAACATCAGACTTAAGCTTGCTGTAAAGGTATAATTTCGAAGAAGCGTCAAAGCTAGATATTTTATTTATTAAAAGTTCATCATATATTTCTCTTTAATAGTCTTTTTGATTTCTCTTTTTATGTGTAACTTAATTTCCTTAAAACTTTTATTATCATTCTCAAATTTTCATAATCTATTTCAAATTCCGTCATTACAGATCTAGCAAAGCTATACCAAGAATACACACCATCTTTGTGGAGATTTTTATTAAAATAGAATGCTTCTTTTACGAGAGGGTTTATATCTATACAGTTGAGTCTAGAAAAATAGCAAATTACATGAGTTTTTATAAAAGAATCTAGTGGTAATCTTCCAAGTTCAGATTTCGCAGCAATATTACATGATGTTTTTCTTACACCCAAAACACTTTTACAAAATTTATTGTGTACTTTTTCAAAAGCAGGCTTATCAGAAAATGATAGAATATCAACATTTTTTCCACTTACATTAGATCTTTGAAGTGCTTTATACATTGACATATAATCATCCATATACCAGATCGCACTGTTATATAAAATTATTGGTCTGATTAAATTGTCAAATAATTTACATGATAGTTCTACTGGTATATGTTTAAAGTTAGACATATACTTTTTAATAGAAAATAGTGAGTTTAATCCCTTTTTGGAAAGTTCCTGAGATGACATAAATTTTCCTGTATGACAAATAATGGTGCCTAAGAAGTTAAATTCTTTCACTTCATTTAATATATTATTTTTATAACTGAAATTATTAGAAATTTAACTTGCCTTGGCGTTCAATTGGAAAACAACAATTTTGGTTTTACTTGTATTGAATGTTAATTGCAATTTAGGACAATACAGTTCCAACTTATTAAGTGCTTGCTGTAGTCCTGAGGCTGTTTCTGATAAAATTACCAGATCATCAGCAAAGCTTAGTGTACTAAGATATGTCTTATCTAAACATACAGGATCACAATGGTTATCAAATTCTGAATGCAAGTCTTTAATGAAACAATTAAACAATGTGGGGCTCAAGCTATCACCTTGCTTTACACCTCTTTTAAATTGAAAATAGTCTGAAAAACTGTTTTCAATTTTAATCGAAGACTCACACGATTTATACATATCTTTACTAATGCTAAAAAGTTTAATGCCAACATTGTTTTCCCCCAGTTTATACAGGAGCCCATCATGCCACACTGTATCAAAGGCACGTCTAAAATCAACAAAACAAGAAAATATTTTAGTTTTCTTTTTAGTTAAATACTTAGTTATTAAAGATTTTAATATAAATATACTAACCGTTGTCCTATGATTGACTCTAAAACCAAATTGTTGGTTTGCAAATTATCTTCATAATAATCAACCAGTCTAGCATTAATTATTGCACTAAACAGTTTTGTAGGGAAATACCCCTGTAATTATTAATATTATTTTTATCCCCTGATTTATGTATAAGTATTATAAAATATTTTCTCCAACTAGTTGGATATTTGCCCGAGTCCAAAATTAAATTAAAAAGTTTAATAATAGCTTTGCTAGCAACAATACTACAAAATTTAATAATTTCATTAGAAATTTTATCAGGACCAGCACTTTTACCTGTGTTTAACTTTTAAATACATTTATTTAATTCAGTTAAGGTAAATGGCCTATCTGTAACCTCATTAAACAAAGGATATATGTTTGACTCGGATTCAACTTTTTCTTTAAACTTCTCATCAAACTCAAGGGTATCCCCTTGTGTTTTAAAATGGTTTATTAAATCATCAAAACCAGCTTGAAGCTCTATTGTTTTATTAGAATCTTCATATTTAAGAGACTTTAAGTTTCCAGTATTGCTTGGGATCAGTGTCTCTTAATGTGATAAGTTTATTAAATATTTCTTTTCTATATTTCTGTGTTTTTCTTTTAATAAGTTTTTTTTACATTCTTTTGAACACTTGAGGAATCTCGTCCTTAAATCATGATTATATGGATCTCTACTTAAGAGATTGCATAAATAAAATAATGTCTTTCTAGTATCTGATAGCTCATTATCATTCCATGGCTTTTCTTTATCTTCTTCTTCTTCTTCTTCTTGAAAATACAATTTAAATCAGATTCTGCCTTATCTATATCAAAACTATCATTATCAAATAAAGAATTTTCATAACTAATCATACTATCTATGACGGCTTTATCTTCTAAAGCAGTATATAGGAACCCCGTCGTATCGATCTACTTAATTTTAACATGGCCGAAAAAATTTAAATTAAAAAAAACATGATAAAATATGATAACAATCAGAATAGGCGAGATACATAGACTATTAATATCAGTGGATATAACACAGAAGGAAACCGAGAATACATGTAGTTACTTTATTTATGTTGTTTATGGTTGACGAAAATAAGTGGATTAATAAATAGATGGATACAATGAATAGATCGATACCGTGAGGTCCTACTATATAAAACTTTTCTTTTGAGACATTCTCTCATTTTTATATAAAGTCTATTGTGTGTGAATTGTCACTCTTTTTAAAAAAGTTTTTGTTTATTTGACATTTTAAATATACTACTATTTGAGAATGATCAGACAAATAATTTGGGTTTAATGTTTGAAAAAAAAACATTTTCAAAGCATAATCAACAACACTACATCCATTAGATTTATAACAGGTCATATTACCAAAATTATCACCAATAAAGCGACCATTTAGAATTCTTAGTTGGGAGGCAATACAAAGATCAATTAATTGTTGTCCTTGTGTGTTGAACACATTATCTAATGAGTTTCTACTTATGTATAAACCATTTACACTAATCCTCAGGTAATATTTCCTGAATGGATGGATGTATCTCGCCTTCATTATCAATAAAATCCAAATGATTACCAATTCTTGAATTAAGATCACCAATTAATAAAATGCTTCCTTTATCAGTTACTTGTGATATTTCACTTTCTAGTTTTATATAGTCGTCATTATAATGAGGAGAGTTTACTGGTGGTATATAACAAGACCAAAGAAAAATATCTTTAGCTAATCCAAACAAATCTTTATCAAGTTTAAGCCACAACCTATTGGGTGATATACTCAAATCTTTTAACTCTCTATTCCTTTCTGTAAATGCGATTTATAAAATAGAACTATACCTCCACTATACCGTTTTGATCTACGGGTCTTGTTTCGGCATTTTTGAATAATTTTGAAATTAGGAATATTAACATCTGAATCAGTGCCTTTTCAAGTTTCTAATAAAATATTGATATCATTTTTATTGTTACTTAAGAAAAAATCATCTTTGCATTTGCCTCCCAAACCATTTATATTCCAAGAACTTATTCAACATATTCATAAAGTGTTAATTATAATACAGAAAAAATATGCAATTATACAGGTCAAATTGAAGAATTAGTCAGATTTAAAAGTGTACTTTAAATCATTTGTTTGTTTATTTATTTATTTATCTATTAAACAAATTTATCAAACTTATTATCTAATTACTTTTGTAAATAATAATAATAAAAACTCTACCCTTCAAACTTCACTTGCTCTTGAAAAGAAATCTTTTTAATCAGTCATTCACAAAGAAAGATAACTCAATTCTTCTATAAAACAAACTAGAAAAGTTTCTCCTATGTTCTCCAATAGGTATTATCTATAAAGATTTAAACATTAACAAACATAATATACTAGTCCGGCTTGTTACATGCGAATGCAAAACACGCGCTCCTAAATATATGCACAGGTATTCATCCATTAGACATCTCAAAATCAAATAATACATATAAAAAAGGTATACAATCATTACAATCATATTTGAAATAGGAGCTACATTAATGCAACTCCTTTGAACATTGTTTCATCTCGGCGTTACTGATTTGTATCTAGCATTTGCTATAAATATTTTATTCATAATTTATCAATGCATTTATTTAATTTAAAAAAAACGGTATCATATCTCTTTTGCATATATAAACCACACATAAATGAACAATTTATTTATTTATTTATTTGTTTGTTTGTTTGTTTATTTATTTATTTATTTATTTATTTATTTATTTATTTATTTATTTATTTATTTATTTATTTATTTATTTATTTATTTATTTATTTATTTATTTATTTATTTATTTATTTATTTATTTATTTATTTATTGTTACTTTATAACTGATGAATAAATTACAGTATATATTATTTAAAAAATTAAGATCCTGTTTAATGCAATATTATATCAACCAATAGGAACTTTTTACGTTAGTGATTCATTAACATATTTAAAAACTATTAATGAACATTTTTATGTCTTAGAACAGAAAGATGTAATTTAATGTTGCAATTAATTAAACGAAATAACGATGTTCATGTAAAATTAAATTGCCCATGCATAACAGAACATCCATACGGCGAACGATAACACAAACTATAAAATACGATGAACGATATACGCTAATATAAACGGAAAATCTTTCGATGAATAATAGAAAAAACGATCCACCGTACGATGCACGCTGGAGAAAACGATGCACGATATACTATACGTTATACGGTACCATATACGAACGATATACGCACGATGCACGAACGATGCACGTACGTTGTACGAACGCTAAACGCACGAACGCACGATGTACGAACGATAAAATCGTTAACTTTTACGTTCTAGGGACTGTAAGTGTGACTTGTGTGACGTATTTGTCAGCCATATTGTATTTTCCACTCAATAGAAAAAAACACTGAACGCCCCCAGATAGTAACACTACGTTGGATCAACGTTGACCATTTGTTGTCAGGAATGTTAAATATTTGGAATTGGCGTTCTAACATCGAACCAACAATAGAAATACGACCGACAGTTGGCTTCGTAAGATGACCAACTGTTAGCTTTCCAACATCGACCTAACGTCGGACCGTCGTAACGTGAACAACTGATGGTGTTCCAACGTCAATTCAAAATAGTCTACAATAAAAATCAATGCTGCAACTGTCGATTACATTTTAAAAACAATGTAAAGGGAAATATTTGACGAAAATGGACTAATAATAAAATAGGAGTGCTTTTAAATTATATGTTTTATAACCTTCGCTTATTTATTAATTATTTCAAAAGTTTGACATCTGGGATATATATTTATAGTTAAATCTGATCTTTTTGGACTGTTATTTTAGAAGATTGCAGCAGTTTATGTTGAGAATATTAACAATATGTTTAAGGTGCCTCTTTTACAAACATAATAAAATAACAGTAAAAGATCCCGATTTTGCGAATATGGTAAGGTTGTGCATATAAAGACACAAATATCGCTTTATTTGAAACGAGGGTGAATAGCTCACAAAAAAAGAAAAATTAACACAGTCTTTAAGAGTTGATTAACATATAGTTTTACTGTGTTGGAATTTAACACTACTACTAGTATCAAAAAATTTTCAGCAATAACACAGCTTCTATGTTTTGTTGAGAAAATTCGAATGCTGAAGTACCCGGTGAAACCCCTACCTTGGGCAGGAAAACTAGAAATCCTTGTCAATAAATGAAGTCGAGCACACCCTACCAGCAGTAAGGCTCAGTCCCACAATTTCAGTGTTGACAGAAACGTGATCAATCATAGATTATTTACTTTCCTTAACCATTCGACACAGAATCCTTTTTGTTATAAACTTGAAGAGACGTATCTAATGAAAAGAGAAAAGCAAATCTTCTGCCATTTTTTAAGAGAATGATGATGTAACATCGCATGCTAATTGTTGCATAGGTTACACGTCTGTAGTCCGACAACCCGATAGTCCGACAACCCATTAGTCCGACAGCCCAACAGTCCGACAACACACAAGAGCCTAACAAATTATCACATATTAGGTCGGACCAAAATCAATAAATATATATATATATATATATATATATATATATATATATATATATATATATATATATATATATATATATATATATATATATATATATATATATATATATATATATATATATATATATATATTTTTTTTTTTTTCAAATAAAAGTCCAATATAACTAGAATTTCTGCATTCTTTAATTCACTAGTACTTTCATGCCTTCTGGCAATCTTCAGGTGAATGAATATCGTTAATAATGTTTATAACGTTACTAACGATATTCATTCACCTGAAGATTGCCAGAAGGCATGAAAGTACTAGTGAATTAAAGAATGCAGAAATTCTAGTTATATTGGACTTTTATTTGAAAAATATATGGACTATATACACCACAACAACCTGAATACTATATATATATATATATATATATATATATATATATATATATATATATAGCGTTTGGGTCTGTTTATCCGTCCGTACGCTTGTTTCATATTTAATTTACGTTCAGGTTTAGCGAGTGTGCGCCCTGAAAAACGTTAAAAAATTAAATAAAGAAGGAATATGTTTATTGGACACGGATGCCCCCGTTGGCCCCAAACAGGAAGTAGAAGTCCGTCAGGTCTGAAAGTCGCTTAGGACGTACAGTTCGTCACACTGAACCATCCCAAGTTTTAAGTTATTCTCATGTACGACTATTACGCTCTGAGAAAAGCTTGACGGAAATTTGTACGGAAGGGCTGACGGACGAACGGACGGACGGACATGAGTCAAACTATATGTCGTCGCGAGGGCATAAAAATCTTTCCAAGTCAAGAACGGCCGGATTTCGTTCAACAGGAAGTAGGCCTGAAATTATATCCCATATAGGACTCCACGCTGATGTCTCATTAGAAATATCAAGAGGCCTTGATAGTTGTTGCTCAGAATATTTTCCGCGATCGCCCGCCCGACATTTACAATCCAGAAATTAGGACAACGAACATGGAATGATGAGAAATATGAGGATGGAATAGAAAACAAAGGAACAGTAATTTTAAAGAGAACGAAGATCAACCTATTAGGCCACCTAGGGTACACTCTTTAATTGATCCGTGGTCTGGGCACCGCCATCAGATGCTAAAGCCCCATAGTCGAACTCTTACAATAAGCTGGACTCTTATGCTGACCACTAGGGGAACGCACGAAGGAAAGAGTTAATGAAATCTTCAAGAAACTTTATATATATATGCACCAACCTATGAACTAACATGATTTGCACATTTATACCTGTCCAACCAACTCCATGATGAAGAAAAAAATCAGCCCTAATTACACACCTTACCTGTAACATATACATGTAATATAACCAAATCATAGCTAGTATTCCTAATATTAAGAAATTCCTACCAAACAACCAACTTTGTTAGGTTTGCATTTATAGAACGTTTATTGTTCTTTGGATTGTGTCTGAAGGTTGAATGTATTAGATATACACGCATTGTCGGACTGTTGGGTTGTCGGACGAATGGGCTGTCGGACTATTGGGCTGTCGGACTATTAGTTGTCGGACTAGGGGGATGTCACCGTTGCATACAGTCGGAAAACAAAAAAAGTTCACACTTGCAAAAACACACGATTAATCACAATGAATAATCAGAGATACATGTAAGAGAAGAGAAGATTATTTGTCTCTTAGCAATCTGTATACGTGTCTGATTGTGAAAGTAATTAATTTTTATGTATCATTTATTAAAACAACAAAACAAAAGGAAATATCAACACAGAAAAACGTTTAAGGATGCCTTTTGTATAACAATTAGAAAACTTTCACCAAGTGCTTATCCTTAGGTTATATAAGGATATGGACGGATCCATGAATTTTACTTTGTTAATACTGAAGAATAACAAAATACTTCATTTACGCAAATTTAGCAACTTATAGTGCAAAAACAGGTGCATATTGCAGTTTAATTAATAGTCTTTCAGTTTTAAAAAATTAAACAAAGTGTGCTTAACTCTCTTTACCCCATAAATATATTTAAAAACACGTCAGTGTAGTATGATTTTAAATAACACACATTTTAACATGCATTTAAGAATACCAGGAAACGTCGTGGAAAGATGGGGTGAAATGGATGCACGTTCATCCACGTTTTGCAAAGAAAATCCGACTTTAGACAAAAGGGATATGATTTCATGACTTAATTTTCCAAGTAAAGTACGAAAAGTCTGAAGCTTCCGGGAGGTCTTTGCAACCCTTGACCACTTTCAGAGTACTGTCCAAGACCCCTCGCCGTAAGAAAGTAAACGCAACAGTCTGAAACAACGCGTAAGGCACTGCCAGATCAACAATTGTATGGTCAAATAAAGTTTACTTACCGAAATTTAAAACCTCTATCAATTCTAAGATCCTTACTTAGTCTGCAAAGAGGTTAAAAAATTATTGAATGGAAATTAATCGCTACATTTTTATATAGTAATTATTAGGCTTAGTGTCGTGTGAATTTTTTATTCCAACTTAAGGGAAGAAATAATTATTAGACTAAAAGTTTATATTTTATGTACATCAAGCCTTAACTGGATTATGCTAGCCACAGGTGGGTGTCTATGCCATAAAAATGTAGAAAGTAGGTGAAAGCCATCGACCTCAGTTTGTTTGTAGGTGTGCACGCACCAACAAAATCCGTCAATTATGAAAAAAAAAAATAAAACGATTGGAACTTAAAGAGACATTTAAACGTGCATTATATTTAAAGTAATGACACAGCTGTTGTAACAATTATACAAGAAAATAAAAAAATAGCTAGGTACTTAATTCATTCGTCCTCCCCTTATTGTGACACGAAGGTTTTCACTAGCTCTATTCCAACAATAAAAAGGACACACTTATTATATAGCTGAACAATTGCAGACAGTGGCGCTAAACTTAACAGAAGCTTATATAATGGCATAGTACAAACAAGTAGCATTTTTGGTATTTATGCATACGCATAAGGCATGGCATATTGAATGCCATATGTACGGGTGGGGCTTCTAATCTGATCTTATTAAGCACTTGGAAAATTGATGCTCTTAGTAAATATGAACAATAATACTGTCTTTTTTATGTAATACTACAATATTATTACGTGAAGATTTCTGTATTGGCCTAATTATTGGTTCAAGGCTTGCTGTATTGGCCTGAGGCGCAGCCGAAGAACAATACATCTGGCAAAGTACCAATACAGAAAACATCACGTAATGATATCTTTATTAATTAACTAGTCCAAAGCAACTGGCCAAGGACCAATAACTAGGCCAATACAGATTGGAATCAGGCCAATACAGGTCGAACAAGGTCAATACCGATATTGGACTAGTTAATTCCGTATTGGAATAATTCTGCAAAATATATCACAGCGGCAGTTTAACTGTTATTTACGTGAATATTATAATAGTTTATTAATAAGGGAAACTATGTCCTAAAGGATAGCAGGCATCATTATGCATCATGGTCGTGCATTTTGCCTCCTAATCTACGGAAATATTTTCGCTTATGACATGACAAAGACGGTAAATATTGATCTTGTATAGAATGATGCATGCCGGTAATATAATACATTATTTTTCTGATTTGTATCATTTTATATCATTTTGTGTTATTTTATGAAGATAGTAACACAAACTTGTATCTTCTATTCCAGCTTGTAATAATTTCGACCTAACTGCAATAAATGAATTTGTTTCCATTTAAAATAAAGATACAAACTACATAAATTAAAAATCACAAAATATAATATTATGGATATCTGTCAAGGTAAATCCATACTTCTCTTGTTTACAGTCCAACATCAATCAAGCGAATAAAAATATTTTTAATCACATGAAAAAATGGGCAAATTATCGATAATTTATCAGGTACAAGATTTCTAAAGGAGATGGCAACATACTTTCAGCATAAAATACTGCGATTAGGATTATATTTTTTTAAATAACGATTTTTTTTTAATTTTGAGAATTCGATATTTTTGTCTGCAAAACATCAAATAGGGGAGATCATTATAATTAAGGAACTCGTCAACGCCCTAGTATTATTGAAATCACAAGGATTTCTGAGTTATGTTGAGGTATTTATTGCGTCAATTTTAATATGAATGAATAAGTCGATCGTTATATGGGGTATCTATCGGTCACAGTGAAAAATATGGATAATTCACACCGACTTTGACCATCGGCAAATCGACGGGTGTCAATAAAGAAGCAGGATATGCCCATCATGACATTACTCTTATTTTCAGCGGGGTTTGTAAGGCATATTTGTTTGTTGCATTGTTTACTAACTTGTTGTATGTTGTGTCTAGGCTTTTTGTCTAGTACACGAAGAACTTAAATTCAACCACGCATACGTACGGCGCGCTATTTTGTAGTTATTTGCTTCGTCTCTGCTGAGAATTTGTATTAAAAATGGATGAGGAAGATTGTCTCTTATTCTGTATGTATAAATTTATTTAAAAAGGGAGATGTGTAACTGCGAAAAGTTATTGGCCTTTTACAATTCTGTCCACTTCTTTGTTACTTAAAAAAATATTAGAAAACCTATTGGTAGTCTGGTTCCCGGTCTATCATCTATAACTATACACTATTTAGAAATCCAAACTCTCACGAACGAGATTTGCAGAGATTGAGGCGTGGGAGAGGGGGTAAGAGATGTTTCTGTGATGTAATTGTATATTAAATGTGCCTTGTTTATTCGTTAATTGCTTACTTACTACCCAACACTTTACACTAAAAGGTCAAAAAATTAAAGACCAATAAAAGACCAACATAATAAGCAGTCAAAATGTAAATTTAGATCATCATAGGAAAATTAGATTTTAAAAACAGATATGTTATCAAAAAGACTTCTAAATCAGTAAAACTCAGTGGTAAGGATACAAGAGCAAACCTAAGCTAGGGAAAATAAATATATTTATAATAAGTCACAAAAGATATTGATTTTAATTCATTTAAAGATTTAAAAATTTTGATTTAAAACTTTAAAAAATGCAAGTTATATTTGGATACTTATATTTATACTAGACTGAAATTAAAATAACTATACTATAGGATCGCAGTATATGTAGTCCTTAAAACTAACCCAGAACTACGTGACTATGGGATTTAGAAAAGGTCAATACGGAATTTAAATCACTGTAAACTGAAAAAGTACGTTAACTACGTCGGTATAACCTGTGCCAACCATATAAATCACATATTTTTCATCTTTAATGTCAGTAATAGTGTTAACTTATGATGCATACGATTGACAGAATGAGATATGTAAACCTGAATTATAACTGTTTTTCCGTATTCAGTTGGTAACACCGACAGAACATCATTATTTTTGCAAGCTATTATTGTTTGTATTTGTTTTTCTTTCAACTTTTCATATTTCATTGGCATGATTTTGTTCATACGTTTTATAATTTCGTCTGCTTCCGAAGCAGACGACATTGTTGTTTCAGTGGTTTCCCATCTGGTACCCGAATGCTTATCTTTTAACAGGGAACCAATGTTCTCAAGTTCAAGGTCATCGCTAGCTAATACCGACCGTTATATTTGTATATTCTGAAGGCATACTGAATATTACGTCGGGAACCAACCTAACCTATTGGTTGATTGATTGATTGGATCTTTGCTTTACGTCCAGCGATTATTTTAGCTATATTCTTGACGAGAACAAGTTAAGAAAAAAATTAACGTAAAAAGGGGGTTGGATGTGACATAGGGAACAAAATGTATGGAGTTGGTAGGGGCGGAGAATTTCGCCTATTGTAGCGGTTACAATGAGCTTAGTCTTTTTCGAAATCTACAAAAGGGTTGTTTATCGTGCAAGGAGCGTGGCACTCCAAACACGTCCTCCACCACGGTCCGCGACCAGGCTTTCCGCATTATGATCTGACAACTCCCTAACGAGAGGGTGTTCCGTATCCAACACCCGGGGTCGCGCTGTGTTGCTCTTTGGATAGAGCACTGGTAACACACCAGTATGGTCCCGGGAAAACCGACCGGTAACAAGAAATAAAAACCACAATACAGTGACAAAATGTGGATTAGGACAAAGACATACAACGCCTAAGTTGATGAAATAACGATCTCTATTTTAGGTGTTTTCTGTATATGACATTTGCTGGATTTGGCACAAAGTTTTGAAATTTGATGATAAGAGCTCTACAACATTTTAATTATTTGGATTTTAAATATGTGGCGTTCTGCGCCACTAAAGAGGCTGGATCCGACGAAACGAGCATCAACCGTAGTAAATTGTATACGGATGACGTTTTGTTTGAACCAGTGAATTAATGCTTTTGCTGGAGGAATGTTAGTCCCGGGTCGCAGCCCATAAGTCGCACTTCAGTGTTTACAAGAATATCATTGATTATCTCAGTGATGAAATGATTGCCCTAAAATATCTGATTTAAATTTTAATATTTTTCTGTTTGCAAGGTGTAGATCACTATAGATGGATTTCAGGATAACTTTTTAAAAGTTGATAATATGTTTTTTTTGTTTTTTTTTTTGACGGAACGTACGTATGGCGTTGTAAATTTTGTAACAGTGGTAGCTTCGATGGTTTTAAAGCAATTCGCATCACAATTTCAAGCCTTAGTCTTTATAGAGGAAGACGTAGCTACATGGAAACCCAAAACGTTTTGCTTTAAAGGATTTATGTTTGCAACCACATTAAAGGGGACGCAGGACACCATCCGTTATTTTTTGCGAAAGTTTCAAAATAAAAGATTATGGTAAATGTAATAATAATGTTTTTCATTATAAACTCTAAATTTCCATAAAATTCAATTTATTCACTAAAATGCATTAAATAAAATGTTTTCGCATACATAAGTTCGGTAAAAATAATGAAAATAAAATTTTTAACAAGGGAGGTAATTTGGATCAAAAATACCATTTTAGCTTTTTTATTCTCTTCTCTGTATAATCTATTAGAAAATTAAAATTTCAGTACTCAAATCCTCGAAAATAATCTCTGAAACACGTATTTTTTACTTTGAATTATGACAGTGATAAATTCATTGACAAATTATTTTCAACCTCCACTTAAAATTAATACACATATCAGGGATCCGGTTAAACTTGGTCTCGACTGTTAAATTTTTATAATGATAAAAACAAATATTCGTTTTACGGCGCTTTATGTACGTATTGAGTAAAGTGAAAACAGTTGGTTTTTTTATTTATTACATGTACCTACACAGTAAATATAAAGTTTATTGAACCATCTCTTATCTGTCGTCTGGTATACTGCATACGTAATTTACACAACAGACTTTCTTTGTTTCTCATAAACTAATTTAGCATTGCAGTAGACACAAATCATATTTTGTCTATTTACATTTTTCCATCTACCAACGTCAATTAGTAGTTTGTGATTTGTCGTGCGAAATTTACAAAGCGTATAAATGTCCCGTTCGTCCAGAACGTTGAGGTAATTTTCAAATTATAAATCAAAACATTTGAAAGTCTATAATTAATGAAATTAGTGATTTCACCACTTTCTCGCGCAAATGTTACTCAAACTAACATTGGAGACAACCCACTCGATGTTAACAAAGCTTTCATTGATTCCAATTGTAGGAGCTAATAAACTGCAATAAAATTTGTTTTACATTTTTATCAAATAGTTCTAACTACCAGTAGGTATATACACTTTACCTGGAACTTCGTGCATTGCCTTAGTTGCTTTCTCTGCTTGCTTATAAATTGCCTTGTTAAAACTTCTGTTTTGCTACATAGTATTCACAAATAGTTAAATTCATTTACAGTGTCAATTTCTAAACATCCAGATAAAAATGTAAATTTGCTAAAGGTCTCCCCGAAGAAAATACTAGTATTTTGGTCTTCAATGTATTTATTTTTAAGATACAAGGAACTGACGTGGGGATTTGCGTTGATGGTCCCCACCAGTCAAGGTTCTGCTCTGAACTAGCTAGGGCCTAAAAAGCATTTAATCGTTGAGCTTCGTAATATCATGGATTCGCCAAAAATACATGATATAAATAACATGCAATTCACATATTAAGTGCACCTAACACTGTTACAATTTTCGGGTCCCTAAAATTCATGAGCAAAAATTACATTTGTATACAATGAACTGTAAAAATTGAAAATGTTCTCGACGGATTTATTTTGTATACTAAGGAATAAAATTAAAGTTTCCTTCAAACTGTCAAGTTGTTTAATTGCTAGAACGTTACGCCGACTGAACCTTTAGACCCATGGCGTGGTGGGTGAAGTTGAATGGATGAATTTTTTTTTCATTTCCATACCTTAAATAGAAATAAGTTAGGATTTTTTACTATATGTAAATCCAGAAGACCAGTTGTATTGGTAAAATAAACATATTTATTCTGCAACTACCGCTTCAACTATACAAATACGACCCTACGAATAAAGCAAAGCTCAAGTTATTTTTGTAAATAATGACGTCACTCCTGGTACCCTTGTCCATACTTCTAGCGATATTTAGTATTCTGTTCTGGTTTACGGGTTGTTGTCGAATACGACATTTGTTTGTGACGTCAGGCTATCACTCGTATACGCGTATGCCCCGAAAATTTCAAGTAAAAATCGGCTAGATGTGTTTTCCTGTTTTCCTTTCGTATCAAATGAATTTTCTGGTTGCAGAATAAAAGCAATATTCGTACATTGTCAGAAAATATATAAAGTTTATTTGTACTCGCCACAAAACAGGTAAGAAATGCTCGGCAGAGCCTCCCATTTCAACCTGCCTCTAAGGCTCGTACAAATAAACTGTATATTTTCTGACAAAGTACTAATATTGTATATATATCAAAAGAGAGCTGACGTCACGATAAAAGGTTTATACGCGAAGGCCCTATTTTGAGTAATCAGTGCTTGACACGCAGAGCTGACCAGGGTGCCGTTTCATAAAGCGATCGTTAGCTTAACGTGCACGTTATCCCATTTAAATTGCATTTGATAACGAGCACGTTTATTAGCGATGGCCGCAGGTTGCGGATAGGGGGAGGGGGGTTAAATACAATGTCTCGCATTATGAGCGTCCCCTTAACCCTCACTGTTCATGTGGTGATTATTCGCCAATGGTATGCAAGTTATTTTTGATTGATTGATTGATTGGTTGATTTGATGTTTGCTTTACGTCCAGTCAGCAGTATTTCAGTATATATTCAGGACGAGAACAAGTTAACAAACAATAAATCAACGTGCAACGTGTTTAGAGAGTGCCACGCTCCTTGCACGATAAAGACCCTTTGTAGATTTCGTAAAAGAGTATAGGCCGCTGCGAAAAGCTAAATTCTACTCCCGTACTCAATACTCCATACATTTCCAGTCAAAATTTGCTTTCCTGTGTCCCATATCCCACCATTCCATTGATTTATTGTTTGCTGACTTGTTCTCGTCCCGAATATAGCTGAAATACTACTTGCAGCCACGGGAGTATGGAAACACCAAAGCAATCAACAATGTAACACAATCTTTGGTCGTAGGCGAAATTTTATTTACCTTATTTTGATTTGAATTTTTATCAACTGAATCTTTTATATAGCTATTTTCGTGTATAATTGTGTATTCCTGTCTTTTGTAATTGTAATTTTACGGCGTTTATTTTCATTTTGTAGTTTCTCAACAGTATGTACAGTGGTATCGACATTAATATTGTTGTATTCTACCAGGGTTTAAAGTAGCTGGACAACCAGTATAGAATGATATTTTATTGCATATTTAAATACAGGTTTGTTTTCAAACGCTCTGAAGTATGTCATATTAGAATTTTTGTTAATGTATGAATGTTGTATAAATCGTCTGTGAATGTTTTTTTCAGGTTATTGTACGAGTTCGAGAACAAGATTATCACGTATAATTATGTACATGGCAAACACTATATAAAAAATTAATATATTAAAACATAGCATGTGTCTTTAACCCAAATGGTTGGCGCAACTTAAGCCATGCACTCTGAAATTGTTACAAACGATCTATTGTGAATATAGAAACATGAAATATGTGCTATTAATAGTTGCAACCTATTGCAAGTTAAATGATATATACCAAAAACGTCCGTATAAGAAGGTGGCAGGTCCCTTCCAGAAAATGTCGATGATGGCGAAACTAGGGCTATCGGTGGACCCGCAATTACCTGCCTTTGTGAATTTCTCTCTCTCAAACAAGGCAAAATCTTTCCGAAAAACACCAGTATTCCTCTTGCACATTGACCAACTCTAGAATTACTATTCTTGAACTTCTTACAAAATATAGCTATAGTGAGAAAAACCGCCACAGTGATACATATTGCTTCGATTATATATAACATGAATTCATCGGGATCCGGATCTGTAATGAAAAACATTAATGGCGTATAGAACTTATATTAAACAAAACATAATATTCAGTTAAAGTTCCTAAAATTGTGCTAAAATGATAAAAAATGACAAAAACAATTTCATGAGATCATGTGCACAAATTCAAAACATGTGCAATCTTTCTGTGAAGTTTCAGAGATGTGGGATTAGTTGATTACAAATTTAATAAATATCAACCGGTCGTAAATTGTAGCATGTTTAACGATTTTTATTTGCAGGCACATGTAGCCATCCGACTAGAAACCCCCAATTTTTACCTCTTAGCAAAGTTCTAAAATATAACTGACAAATAAAATTGAAGCGTTTTCTTCGCAATAAAGCAACTATCAATACATAGATAATGTCAACATTTAAGTTCATGCAGGTACCGGTCAATACGTAAAAAGTATTCTTATATAAAGATACATGTATATACCTGTAACGATAACAGCCGTTATTTGTATCTGTATGTAAGTTGCGGGTTTTGGTTCGACATATCCAGGAGGAACTTGAATTGATATTGACATTTTATATGCTCGTTCTACACACGTTCTCGGAACACTGGTGTCATTATCATAAAAATTCTAAATAAAAGATTATGTAAAAATTCAGTACTACTAACACCTAGTGCGGGCAAGGAAAAGTCCATGAAATACGATTGGCCAATAAATGTAAGCCGTAGTAATTTTTTATGTTACATATGAATTTAACAAGAAATATTTAAGTCATATCATAGCGAGAACCTGCAACTGATATCATCAAGATAAATGTACTAGATCATATTAGATGCTACCTTTTTGACGTGACAGACAACAAGCATGATCCGTACTCACTGATCACTGCTGTTTGTTTTAATACGAGAGATTCAGTTATCAACATTTTGTATCAAAACCGTAAAAGTTTATAAAATGTATTTCTTAATTCATCGAAAAGAACATCATGTTTCATGCAACCTAAATGTCGGTTGAATATTCTTGAAACTTATGACCGGATGCTGTATCAATAGTCCGTGATAGATTAAAATGCCGAAGTGCAAGACAATCGGAAGGCGACGAGAGTTAGAACAAATAATCGTACTCTTGCTTGTTTGTTAATCCCACAAATCACAAAACTAAAATTAAATTATTACGGAAGTAAAGTTCGGCCTATACTAATGTCCGATCTGACATTCTTTTGCCGCAGTCCAACTGGTTCCTATACTAGCATTAACAAAACGATTGTTTCAACAGAAATTTATAAAATTGATAAATAAACTGATAAATTGTACCGCTACTATAATGTCTAGACATGTATTGCTAAAAAAGACGTACCCATGCTCGTCCAGTGTAATTTTGTATCTTCAATTCTACCCCCCATAAAGGAGGAATTTTGTAAGTTAAAAACAGCTGACTCGAAACAGACTTCATATTTTTTATATGGGTTTTTGTGTTTTTTGGTTCTTATCTCGCCACTGGTAAATTGAAAATGGCACAAGTTAGGAGCAATTTGTCCTTCCCATGTCAAATTGTAAACTTTGCTTTCTGTTATACTTCTTGGTTCCTCATCGCAATTATTCGAGGTAAAGTGCACTGAAAGTATATAAATTTCTGATGCAATTTTATTTCGCTAATGTTGTTATCCTTGTTAAAATTGTTCAAACGTGTTCATTATTTCACTTATAAAATTGTTTTAGTTGCCTTTACTTTTATAACATTTATTTATAAGGAATGACTCTAGTAAATGTTCGGTGTTCACACGTAGTATATTCCACTTGTTTTACAACCAGATAAAAGAGATAGGTCTTAAAAATGAAAGTAATTCCTTAAATGAAGCTGTTTTCAAATACATGTTTCAATAAAATTAATTAATTAAATTAGCTAAGATAGGTAAATTACTTGTTTAAGTTAATGTTGTTATTTTTACTTTTCGCCGAGTCGAAGAGTGAGTTTCCTCCCCTAGATTTGACTTTCCCTTGACAAGACAATTATAGTAACTCGGTGACAAAGTAGAGTAAGGTATCCTGGCTTTGCCGGTTCTCGATAGCTTAAGAGATTATTGGATAAAACTTTGTTCTTATCTTATAGATATGTTTATTTATTTACCCATTTGTTTCATAGATAAACTACCACACACTTGCAAAAAATTACAAGGAACCGTCCGGTTATTGTCAAGATCTTCGAATTATTCGAACGACCTAATTTTTGACATATGGTATACTACGTCACCAGTTCTCGATAATGTATGCGTAATTAGTTATGCAGTGCTATTCTGACAATAAAATACACTAAAATGTAATTAAAAATGTTATTCATATAAAA
Organism: Limnoperna fortunei; assembly: GCA_944474755.1. Lineage (NCBI taxonomy): Eukaryota > Metazoa > Mollusca > Bivalvia > Mytilida > Modiolidae > Limnoperna > Limnoperna fortunei. Next base: position 46,276,993 of record OX104116.1, read on the forward strand.
TTTGTTTAAATTGAAGCATTAGTTTAAAAGATAGGACCCGTCTATTGTACTATAAGTTGAAGAAATTTTTGGGATTACGGAAAGGTATCGAAATATATGGTACTCTGTATTTGGGAGAAACATGGAACCTGATTATTTTTTCATTCCCGAGGAGCAAAGTGGTATCCTAAAGAAAAATTTCCGACAAACAGAGGATATGTGCGAATCCTCGTTTTATGACGAAATGAATTTTTGCGTGACTATCGAGAACAGGTTAAGGATACACTCAGTGTTCCAATCATTTTATTGGGTTCGGGTTACTCACTTTCTTATTTTAATTTGTAAGAGTTTCTGTTTTGTGCCTTGCGTGTTCGTATGAATGCGGATTTTCTGACTACCCATGGACTTTTGGCTCATTTTTGTTTGGTTGGTATTCTTTAATATTACATTTTTTGTAGTACTTACAGTTAATAGTTGTTAAGCCTACAGTGGAGCGTTGTAGTACAACCAATAAAATTATATGCCGTAACAATACCATAATACATTTAAATAAACTGCAATATAAAGCATAATTCTTACTCAGCACGTTTTGTATAAACTAAAAACAAAGGATGGATCTTTATTCGCAAAAACGTGTTGAGAAATGGTTAAGTTTTTGTGTTCTGCGAAGTTTCGTATTTTATAATATTCTTGAATTTTATCCTTGAAAAAAACGGGACTGAAAAATAATTAGCAAAATTTTGTTATGAAATTTTGTAATAAAAACAATATTTCAGAATTGAAATGTTACTTATTGTATATTTAGTAATTTAATTGAATACATGTTAGCATCGCTCATTGTATGATTCGTAACGTTCCTTCATAACACCCTAACAGTGCCTCTGCAGTCCAGTTGTGAGGGTCGGTAGGACCTTTTACGGGACAGCGGGAAAGGCTGATTTATTCGTCGGGAATTCGGGATTTAACAAATAAAACTGCGGGAATTCGGGATTTTTACATAGCGGGATCCGGGAATGATCGTTTTATTTCAACGGGAATACGGGATTTCTACTTAGCGGGATACGGGAAATTCATTTTATTTTATCAGGAAATCGGAAAACCCATGTATCTCACAAACTTTCACTTTGGAACTCTTCGGGTAAGTCTAAAATCAATAACAGATCATGACAAACATAAAAAATGCATGCGGAAATCACACATACATGCTATAAAGTCACAATACGTTGCAATTTACAGCATCATCCTTGTTCATCTACAGATCTGAGGTAAGTCGTCTAATTTTTGAACGGGAAAACGGGATTGATCAATTATTTCACCGGGAAAACGGGATTTTGTATTTATTTTTACGGGAGTACGGGATGAAACCCCCCTTACCCCCACCCCCCCCCCCCCAGTTGTCACGTCACGTCTTTCTCTCAGTCCGATTTGTGGTGACATCGAATTATCTCCCTTCAAAATAATCATGAGATGCAGTCACTTGGAAAGACCGCCATTTTCGTATTGACGCGAAGTTTTTGACTGGACTTGAAACATGTACACAGCTAATACAGTTCAACTCAAGAATACATAATACTATGTTATTCTAACACGCGAATGCTTCCTCCGTCGAGCAATGACAGCAGAAAATTACAGTCCATCTTAAAAAAGTAGCTATAGACATTTTTTCCATCGTCAAGGAACAACTTTAGAAAATGTTGGCAGACCTTTAAAATTTTGTAAAACACTGTTTCCGATGTAGTCACAAATCGGATCTTCTATGGGACAAATGTAATTATATATAGATTTGATTTAAGTTTGTTTGAAGTAATTTTAACGTGGTGCAAACAATCGCGGCACTTAAATGTGTCCGTTGTCAAGTAATTAAGGGAGACAAGTCTAAAAGTAATGTAACGGTCAAGTGATTCACGTCCGGTTGATACGATGCTTTATGTCCGACATTTTCTTTTTGTCCGACGTCGCTTTTTGTCCGATAATTTTGCTTTTTGTCCGAACTTTTGCTTTTTGTCCGTCAACCTTTTATCCGATTAGCTTTTTGTCCGATATTTTTGCTTTTTGTCCGATTTTTTGCCTTTTGTCCGAAATTTTGTATCCGATTAGCTTTTTGTCCGATTTTTTTGCTTTTTGTCCGATATCAGTTGTATTTGGTGACCATATGATATTTTAGTCCACTTATTGCGTTTGACTGTTATAATACTCTTCAAAAGTAATGTCCATTCATTTTTAAGCTAACCTGACCATTGGCAATTTTATATATGTATTTATGATCATGATGTATCAATGGGGCTCCTCGTGGGGGTATCTGGGAATAAAGTAATCATTAAGTTTTTGCTTTGGTAATCATTAATTGTTTACTGAAAATTACGTCATTTAAAACAAAATCTTCCAAAAATGGTAATCGACTAATCAAGAAGGAGGTGTTTAAAATCAAGTAATCATTAAAAATGGCCCTTGTAATCAAGCAATCACCTTAAAATGCCCCACTAATCAAGAAACACATGACGATGCTCATCAATAACTCTTATTATCAAAATTCTAACTCGTAAATGGCTAGCTAGTTTCCCATCACAAAATGTGGCTCATTATAGTTGTCCGTCCGTAACCAATTCTTGTCCGGGCTGTTACTATACGTGCGGCTGGGGTTTCGGAAACCCCACCCTTTCATGTACCTGAAAAACTGAAATTTTATAGTATAAACATTACTTAAATTGAATAAATGACTGTCAGTATGCTTAGATAATCAAGGAAGATTGATACCAGTATCAATTCTGTGGAAATGTACCTATGCAAATACAACACTCTCATTTTTAATTTTCTACCCAAAAATATACTTGAACCTAAAAAAGTATACCTAATCATATACCTTTAGACCCGAAAAAGTAGATCCATTCAAGCACTTCTGTACATACCAATATATAGGTAGTTACCCCACCCCGGAGCATTTTGCATTTGTCTTTTTTATGTTAAATGTCAGATTTGAAATAGTATGCATAATATTTTGTTACAGCAAGCAGCGCCCTTGAGTGCCATTAAAGGCTACCGTCTCTTTCCCACTGTGGAGTTTGTAATTTCATTGTTTATGTGGGTTAAGTCGCGTACATTTTCTTCCATACTCCTTTTTGTTCACATTATCTATATCTACAGCACATAATCATAAGCTTGGGTTGAGTTTGTAATTTCATTGTATATCGCGTACTTCTATTCCACATCTCAATTTCTTCTGTTGTACCTATTGAAGTCCTTGTGATAAAGGCAATATACGATGAATGCTAAATGATGGGGATAAAAGTAAAGATAATAGAATACTGAAACTGTTAATATATTCCAATTAAAAAATACGAGTATATAATCTAAAAGTAATCAATGTATCCCTTAAAAAATATGTAAAATGAACAACATAATCTATACAAACGTTTAAATTGTACATATCCCAACGTACACGATTTAACTAAGCAAAGTATAATAAAATAACTAGAGGCTCACAGGATCCTGAATCGCTCACCTTACTTATAACTGAAAATTCAAAGGTCTGCTGGTCTGTGAAATGGTCATTTTTAACGTTCTAAAGGGAACAACTCCTAAATGGAAAGGTCCTACCACATTGATCCTGTTGCATAATTTGTAGATCTTAATGTGCTTAACCATATGCAATTTAAATTTTTCAAATATCTTCTACATTTGTTGTTGGATCTTCTTCAAAATTTCAGGGCTGGTAGATATTAAGGTGCTGATAATATTTACTCTCTACCAGAATTTTGATATCTGTAACCATTTTTTAGTTATTTAAAACGAAACTGCTATTTACCCCAATGTTCTATATATCCGAATAATGGTTTTATAAAGGACATACTATAGATCAATCCTGTCAAGTTTTGATTACACTTGTTAAAGCGGTTTTAGAGAACATTTATGAAAAGTAGGACAACAAGCTGTAAAAATGGTCAACTTTTACGTTCTAAGGGGTATAACTCCTAAAGAATGGTCCTACGACTTTAACTCTGTTACAACTTTTGTAGATCCTGATGAGCTAAAATATATTGAATTTAAATTTTTCAAATATCTTTTATCTATTTTCAAGATATTGGGCTAAAAGTGCAAAATTTTGGAAAAAAATCAAGGAAAGAAATAACTCCTACAATGGTTGTCGGATCATCTTCAAAATTTCAGAACAGGTAGATCTTGATGTGCTGATCACTTTAACCTCATGCCAGAATTTTGATATCTGTAACCGTTTTTGAGTTATTTGCAAAACAAAACTGCAATTTATCCCTATGTTCTATTTTTAGCCATGGCGGCCATGTTTTTCGTTGAATCAATAATCCGAACGATGGTTTTATAACGGACATGCGGTTTCAGTGAAGAAGATTTTTGAAAAGTTCGACGCGCGACGTCAAGTGATGGCAAAAGCGCACATGGCCTTCGGCCAGGTGGGCTAAAAAGGAGTATATAAACAATAAATATCTAACATATATACAGTCTAGAAACCTATCTTATCCGAAAGGCTACATGAGGGGGAACACAGGGGGGGGGGTACTTCCTTACTTCATATACAATCAATGATATGGGTGTGCCGCAGTAACGGGTCTATTTTTTAGGCTTAAAGTAGAACAGGTTATAAATTCAGACCAGCTGCCACCAACAGGGTTACATAATGTTCTTTGAACATAAAAATGCTTTATTTGGTTCAGATAACCCGTCATCTACAAGTGGCATTTGCTGTTATATATCAGCTCAAAATTTTCTTCAATGATTCGCCACTGAACAGCTGTATACATGTATTCAGCAAAAATCTATAAATTAAAACATCTTTAACTTCGTCAGAACAGGGTTGGTTATACAACCTCCCTGATATAACAGAAAAACCACCGAAAAACCACCGACACAATACAAGGTCAAATCTCCACCACAATCCACTCCACGGTAGGACAAGTGTAGCGAACATGCAATAATGATCAGAGGATTAAATGCGTCTTAAAAATGATATTCAGAATTAAAACGAATTGTCCACCTGATGTTATTGATTTCAAACCATCTATTGTCAACCTCATTTAAAAATAACCATGCGTTCATAGATGACGAGTCAGTAATTATATTTCTTAGTGCTACCACGAGCCCACTATTCCTTCCAGCAACTCTGACTAGCCTTCTTACACAAATCGGTATTGGTGCTGGCGAGGTTAAAAGCGATACTGTTAAATAAATTCTTGGAGTTGGAACTTGATGTATAACTTGTCTAATGAAAGAATTGACCTGTCGCAAAATGTACCGAGAAGACGGATTTTGTCGCAAAACCATGTGGATTATCATATACTGTATTTCCCTTGGCAAGGCCTCATCTACAGTCGTCGGACAATTTCTACGATTCCGCCTTCTCATAACTTCGACCTGGTTTCGTAGTTCGATTACACATTAATTCTGTTTTCTGCTCTCTTCCGACCCTTCACTTTCATTCTCACTTTCTCTCGACTCTATACTTTCATTCCCACTTTTTCTCGACTCTTCGATTTCACTCCTTCTTATTCTCGACTCTTCGCTTTCATTACCACTTTCTCTCGACTCTTCACTTTCATTCTCAATCTCTCTCGACTCTTCGCTTTCACTCCACTTTCTCTCGACTCTTCACTTTCATTCCCACTTTCTCTCGACTCTTCACTTTCATTCCACTTTCTCTCGACTCTTCACTTTCATTCCCACTTTCTCTCGGCTCTTCGCTTTCACTCCCTCTTATTCTCGACTCTTCGCTTTCATTACCACTTGCTCTCGACTCTTCACTTTCATTCTCAATCTCTCTCGACTCTTCGCTTTCACTCCAGTTTCTCTCGACTCTTCACTTTCATTCCCACTTTCTCTCGACTCTTCACTTTCATTCCACTTTCTCTCGACTCTTCATTTTCATTCCCACTTTCTCTCGGCTCTTCGCTTTCACTCCCTCTTATTCTCGACTCTTCACTTTCATTTTCACTTTCTCTCGACTCTTCACTTTCATTCCACTTTCTCTCGGCTCTTCGCTTTCACTCCCTCTTATTCTCGCCTCTTTGTTTTCATTACCACTTTCTCTCGACTCTTCACTTTCATTCCACTTTCTCTCGACTCTTCACTTTCATTCCCACTTTCTCTCGGCTCTTCGCTTTCACTCCCTCTTATTCTCGACTCTTTGCTTTCATTACCACTTTCTCTCGACTCATTTCCAGAAGTCGTTATATCATCAGCATCGTTTTTTTCTCTTCTTCTCTGTCATCTTCCTCCATGTCCTCTTCAACGTCCGCATCTTTCTCCTGTTCACTATCACCATTGTGATCATACTTTGTAGTGTTAGAATTGGATTGCTTATTTGTTTTCCTGATAAGACGCAATATTATCCAACAAAATATAGTGAACTTCGAATTCATGTCCCAAATAAATTGTCCTGTCGTTAGAGTCTTGTTCGTTCTTGTGTTTTTTTTTTGTGGGATAATCTCCTGAATACGAGAATCCTTACTTGAAATAATCATTATACGTTAATAAAATACTGACGATGCAGCCAACATTGCAATATGGTCACCCCACTCGTCCCCTTCTATACCGTCTAGATACTCTTCCCAATTTCTGTTAAGGACAAAGTCTTTTAGGGAGTCCCGTTTGGTAAATAAGGATTCGGTCTTAAGTAATTTGCTTTTCTTCGTCTAATATCTAGTTGGTTATACTCATTATGGTCTATTCGAGTAAGAGCGAATGCTATAGAATGGAAAAAACAATTCCATCCTTTGGTATTTCGGTTGCTGATGGCACAAGATTATACATTAAAGCGTTTCTGGTTAGTTCATCGCTTGCCCTTTGCTTCTTTTTTATAAACATTTTTTGTATCTTAGACAAATTTTCAAGTACTGTACTGGCTGTAGATATTATTCGTTTTCGTTTAATAGCCCCACGTTTGTTTGAATTCTTCACCAAAACCTTTTCTCCGATTTCATTTTAATGTTTTTTCTATGATCTTATCCACAGCCTTGTCTGCTTTGAATAGATTCTTGTTCATTAAGATGGCATCTTATTGTCTTGCTTTTTTTCTGTGGCTGGTTTCTTCACACAAAAACCTAGACTGTGTGGCTTTCGTCCATGGTACACTTCAAACGGTGATATACCAAGAGGGTCATGATGTTCTTCATTTCTTATCCGACAGTAATGCTGCAAGGATCTAACCCAGTTGGTATTTTCCTGCTTTCTCATGTCGTAATATTATGGAACGCCATGACTGCCTTATGTTTGAAAAGTTCTTTGTATGCGGTGCTTACTACTTTATATGAGGTGCTTTCGACGTTATATGCGGTGCTAACTTCTTTATATGTGGTGCTTACGACTTTCTATGCGATGCTTACTACTTATATGTGTTGCTTTCGACCATATATGCGGTGCTTACGACTTTATATGCGGTGCTTTCGACTTTATATGCGGTGGTTACGTCTAAATATGCGGTGCTCACGTCTTTATGTGCGGTGCTTACAAACGACTTTATATTCGGTGCTTACGAATTTATATGCAGTGCTTACTACTTTATATGCGGTGCTTACGACTTTATATGTGGTGCTTACAAACGACTTTATATGCGGTGCTTACGACTTTATATGCGGTGCTTACAAACGACTTATATGTGTTGCTTACAAACGACTTTATATGCGGTACAAACGACTTTATATGCGGTGCTTACAAACGACTTTATATGCAGTGCTTACAAACGACTTTATATGCGGTGCTAACTTCTTTATATGTGGTGCTTACGACTTTACATGCGGTGCTTACTACTTTATATGTGTTGCTTTCGACCATATATGCGGTGCTTACGACTTTATATGCGGTGCTTACTTCTTTATATGCGGTGCTTACGACTTTATATGCGGTGCTTACTTCAGTTATATATATATTGCTTCCGTCATCATATGTGACACACTGGAATTAACTGGCTTTCGAGAAAAATTGTAATTTTCCTGCTTAATTATTATTGCTGTGAGTCAAAGATTTCAACAGTCAAAGGAATAAACATTATGTGTATTTTTGTAATAATTTACTAAAATTTAAATAAATGAGGGATTTGTTGAATGTTTTTGGATATTCCGGCTAAAGGAACAAAAGTAATAAATTTCTTATTCTTTATGTTTGTTTATGAGGGGGAGGACAAGGTATTGGAAGACAGGAGAGAGGGGGAGAAAGGAGAGGGAAAAATGAGCAAAGGGACGGAAAAAGGAGCAACAGGGAGGGAGAAAGGAAAAAGTAAGAAAAAGAAAGGCAGAACTAGTACAAATATTCCCTTTAATCTGTATTTGAAAATCATTTTCTAAAGTGCCAATTCATTGAGTAAATTGAAACAGGCTAAAACTATTTATAGGAAACTCCAGTAAAGAGATAAATTTCATTATTCTAAAATGACGAGAGTTTTTACTATGCTACCTGGCTACTATGCATTAAGTTTTTTAAGCCAAAATCTCTCCCCTCTACATTCTGTTATCACCTATTCACTACGTATCCGTCATATGTCGTCTGTCCGTTGTAAACTCTTTAAACAATATTCTTCTCTGACACCACTTGGCTAATCCAATTAGTTCTTTTTTCCAAACATGTTAACATACATCCTTAGGATACCATCCATGCATGTACAAAACATACTAATCAAAGTACAGTTTGCACAACTGGTAATGTTCCTTCAGGTAGTACTTAATACCAGTTCATTATAAATCAAATTCTTTTACATTGAAAAATTGAAAAAAAAAATCCAATCAATCAAGCTATATTCATAATTACACTTGTCGAAATATCCTTATTTCTACACCTAGAAAGCCTGTAAAGCTCACATGATTTATCACAAACTTCAGTTTAATTTACATGAACATTACACAAAGTTTTCATTCAGCACCAAAACTTGCGAGTAGTAGAGAACTGCTCTGGCACTATTTGTGCATGATTTGTGCTACATGTTGTCTGGGGATATGTTCCACAGTGGTGGCCATCTTGGATTTAGGATCCGCTCCAAAATCTTAAATTTTAAGAGAACAATTTCGGGTACATTTCTACAATATCACAATTCAATTTTCACTCAGATTTCAGAGCATTTCAATGAATACAAATAGTAAAGTGGCAGAAACCTACCCTGATATCAGTTCTGCAAAATGTGCTTGAATTAAGTGAATTAGTTTCTGAAAACCAGCTGTTTTTACTTATTGTCTCTGGGGTTCTACATTGTATGTTCCCTTGTTGTGACCATCTTGCTGTTAGCATCAGCACCAAAAACCGTGAGACTTTGTAAAAGACCATATGAGGTACATTTCTATAAGATAACAATACAATACAATACAATAGAGGTTTGTTAAATTGTTTGACAATTGCAAGTTGGATTCCAATATATCAAGTGGTTTTGAAGTACAAATGTAACAAATGCAAGACAAGTTGGTCTGGACCCTGGAGACATCTATAGGAAAATTTACTTTTAAGACGAAAGTAGTCAGTCCATCGGATATGTCTGAGAGTTCGGCCCGACTACTTAAACATTGCAGACCGTCTAAGAAAACAAAAACCAGTGCAAAAACAACCACTATACATGGTGTATAATAATATGCTAACAGCAAAATAAAATCTACACAGTTAACGACCATGAAACCATTGATTGTAGTTAAGAAATACAATATATTATTTCTGGGGTTTTGAGAGGCAGAAGTGTAAAGAGGGGGGAAAGGAGCAGAGAGAAATGTACCCCTTGTTCACCCCCTCGTTTATGTGTGAAAACAGAAATAAATTGAATAAATTTCATAAATCGACGTATCTTGAATGGGGTTTAATGCTTTTTTTATTAGGTGGGAAGAAGCCGGACTACACGGTGAAAAACTCCTTAATTTCGACATGAATGCTGACAGTTCTCCAATTAAGATTGGAGCGAGTCTAGAACACCGCAGTACAAAATTCGAACCCACAACCTCAGTGTTGACAGGCACGTGATCAATAATAGATGATTTATTAACTTAACCACTCGGCCACCAAGGCCCCATGACCGGGATGCGAACCAGTACAACATTGAACACATGTTATACTCTCTTAACAAAAATAATATTTTTCTTTAATTAATGGAAACCGAAAAATGAGGAGATTCCAAGCATTTAATTACTTTTACGTATTCCTCACAATGTTTACACTAAACTATGTTCGTTTGCATTTAATGAACTAATTCAGATAATACTTTCTGAATATAACACAAACGAAGACACTATCGTACCAAATCACTTGACAAGACAACATCGTGATGACTAACACATTATTTTAAAAATTGTTTGGCATAAACTTGTAGCACTAATAAAACAAATTAAATTTTCTAAGATGCAGCAATTTTTTTTTCCTATTTTCGTTTTGAGGTTTCCCAATAGGATGTCTGGGAATTTCCGCTAACCGAATGCACCATCAACAGCACCCCCATTCAAACGACAAACAAATAAACAAACAGTCCAGTTTTAATACGGTGATCGTATGTAAAGTTCTTTCCTTGTCAGTGGGATACAGCAACTTGTTAAAATATGTCGCAACATCACTGCTGCCAGTTCAAAATCAAATGCTGAGCCAGATTGCTTTACTTCATACAGGCAATTAAAAAAATAATAAGACGAGTCGATTTTATACAATTTATTTTTGTTTTCAAACATAAACAAACATAAAGAGTAAGAAATGTATGCCTATTGTTCCTTTTGCCAGAATATCCGAAAACAGCCAACAAATCGCTTAATTATTTAGCTGTTAGTAAATTATAACAACAAGTTTAGCTTTTCTAAAAAACTAACCTTCTCTTAGCTGCATTACAAATTTTATGCATTTATTTAAGTATCTGTTTTTTGCAATTTATTTGTAGGATAGGTAAACAATGTACATGTACCTTGTAAGGACTTTGTTTACGCTAAACTATTATCCAATGGTGCTTGAGAGATTTAAATGACTGTCGTCACTTCACACGTGCTTTTTAAAAAATATTTAAACAAAAGTTGACTCCCTAAACAAATGTTCAAAATGAGCGGTAAAAATATGTTTTGTTAAATTTGCATCAATATCAGAACGAAAATAAAGATACAGAACATATAATTTTTGCCTAACCCAAACAGCTTTAAACAGTAGGGAGATTTTGGTACAATGTTTTCCTTTTGATTTTTCATTGACCAATGCATTGAATGAAATAGAAGTCAATATGTGGAACGTAACATTACTACACTAAAATACTGATTACAACCCCGATTCAACCTGAGAATAAATCGAAATTTCAGTACACATACTAGTGCGATCCTGTCGTAAACCAATGAAATGACAAAAATATTTATAGATTTAGTAACACCGAATCAAGTAACAGAGAGTCATTTACTCCGAAGACTGAACAACAACACAATTAATGACCTTTGCAACAACACAATTAATGACCTTTGCAACAACACAATTAATGACCTGGACCACGAATGTGGTTCCCCATAAAATAGTGTATTTCTTTGTAATTTTTTTTCTTTGGCTTTTTTCTTGTTTTGGTTCTACTTTTGGGGCTTATTGGAAAGAAGGATCTTTGAAAAAAAATTTAAAATTAAACATTTGATGAAATATAATGGATTAGGAGTAATTTGGTCTAGTGGAAGGATTGCAAATTTCCTGTTTTCAGAGTATCTCGGGCTTCATCCCTGAAGGTAGGGATGCTTCCAGAGCTTTAAAAAGAGTTAGAAATGATCAATTTTTCTGAATTTTGGATATAGTTTGGAAGTGGTATGGTACTTTCAGACTACTAAATGGCATTCCAGTGGAATTGGTGGAATTTTTTTTAATTGACTTTATGTTAATATAAACAAAGAGGGAAAAGAGGTCTTCAACAATTGTGGTTTTGTTCCAGTTGACTATGTATACCGTCTGCGACGGTAATAATACACATAAGTGACATAACGTATTTTGTTGTTTTGTTTCACAACGCATTTAAGGTGTTTCGCGGATATAAGCAAATTCCATCTGATTAAAAAAAAATTCAGAATTAAAATTTCATAAATGAACAGTGAAAAAATGCCTAAAAATTGGGTTCACAGGCCTAACTCATATAAACCCACATAAACAATTTCGACTAGGCCCATTCATGTGGACCACAGGCCCCGTGATGCTAAGCCTTTTTCTTTCTTTCGCATAAAAATAAATTCGGTGTAATAAAATCTATAAAATGATAGTACTTATATCGGACAAAAAGCAAAAAAGTCGGACAAAAAGCTAATCGGATACAAAATTTCGGACAAAAGGCAAAAAATCGGACAAAAAGCAAAAATATCGGACAAAAAGCTAATCGGATAAAAGGTTGACGGACAAAAAGCAAAAGTTCGGACAAAAAGCAAAATTATCGGACAAAAAGCGACGTCGGACAAAAAGAAAATGTCGGACATAAAGCATCGTATCATCCGGTGATTGTGGTATGGCAGGCCGTGTAGGCTAAAAATATTTTGTAAAAAACTCCTATTTAGGCTATTACTGATATTCCCAGATTATTTTCAGATTCTTAAATTGTCCTTTACTGTTTTTTTCCTAATTGACAATCTATTTTTTTTGTAGAGATGCTCTGTATGTAGGTCACCTGCAATTGTATCAAGGTCTGGAGATGGTTTATACTAGAAGGCTTCATCATGCGCAAGCCTAACTAGCCATGGTTGTATAGAAACCACTTGTACCACCTCTTCCAATCATCTTTAATACTTTACTGACGTATTGAATGTGCTTGAGAATGCATATTCATGAGATGGTCTTAAGCAGGAAAAAGATTGTGCGTTCCAAAATTAAAAATTTGAACAGTTGTGCAAAGTTCTTAATAAACTTTCTTCTGAAAGTTGTGTTAAGTTATTTCTCCAACCTAACTTTAATGTGCCATTGTCTTAGAGTATTGTTCATTGACCTGGTCGTTTTATTGTTTGATGAAAAACCCATAGGTTTTTAGAACCCCCAGTTTATAACGGTGTATTTAATTTTTGAATAAATTGACTATGTTTGAAATTCACTTCGTGTGCTTTTGTTTAAAAAAATCTACTCGGAAACCCTTAGTTGCCAACTTTAAGCAAAGTTGGCCTGAATTATCCTTATCTTATGGTCTAGTATACAGTCAGATAATTTTTTGTAGCCACCAAACAACCAAATATCGATGACTGAAAATAGAAAATAAAATATAAAATGCAAGTAATTGTTTCATTTTTTAAATCTTGATCGATAAAATCTGAAAAAGTGCATGCACAAAATAATCTGATCAAATTTATTCAAGTAGAGCATAATTGTTAGATGTCTTCTAAAAGGTGTTGCTGGCATTTATGACTATGTGTGGGGTTTTTTTTTGGTGTATTTGGCTATAATGAATAGGGAGAATCCAATCTACAGACAACAGTTTTAGAGTACTTACGTAGTGGGAAAGTTTTGATAATACTCCATGGACATATATATACTTGTGGAAGATTCATGATGCAGATTTTGCAATGTGATTTTGGACTTCCCCCCCCCCCCCCGCCATAACCATGCAGATTCGTAATTTCAGCAATGTTAAATATCACGATTTCAAAAAACCCTTCTTGATCAAATATTTTATGCACAAATTACATTTATATGTGTTTGTTGGATATGTTTATTTTCTGGCTTGTTTTACGAGGGGGGGGGGGGGTGGTAGGCCGAGTTAATCCGAAGTTAGTTTTGTGATTTGTCGGGTTAACGCCAAAAATGCGAGGATATTTCGTTCGGGGGGGGGGGGGGGGGCGTTCATATTTATTAAAGAAATATACAGCAATGAGAGCAAATCACTGACATCAGTGTGAATTGAATTTCTTTCTTAAAATTTAGATCATTTTGAAAGGTTTTGTCTTGCGAACTTGTGACTTATTAAGTTCGTGCCACGCTTTGCACATAAGATGTTGGTCTTCCAGTGTGAATTTTTCTGCCTTGGTGTCACCACGTGAACGTAAAAATGTAGCTTTTGCATGAAAATAAGTAGTCCAAGAACCCTCTACCATCCAACTCTCTTATAAACGTTTTTTTTTTGCCCATGCTAATACAGTTCAACTCAACTAAAAAATAAGTATTAGTCATACAGGGATCGCTGTTCTGTGCCATTTATGCGAACAATTATTTTATCGAACTGTTTGAAGAATTAGAAAAAAATAAAATAAAATAATACACTTTCTACCAATATATTAGCTATATACACAAGACATTGTTTATAATAAGTCTTAATTTGACGCATTTAAGATACGTACAAAACACGGCAGATTAAAAATGTTATAAAAACGTTCAATGAGATGTTCGGTTGTTATAGAAATTAAACTGCTAAAATATTTTCAACACAATCGTCGTGTAATAGAAACCAATTTAGATCGAAAAAGAGGGAACGATCCGTGGCTTGAAGTAAATTGCTGATATTTCAATAAATTTTAGTGATAGAGAACTAGAGCGAAAAATCGTACCCTCACACAGAATGTGACGAATGCTACTGTGTTTTGCGAAAAAAACGCTTTTTTTTATGTGTTACTTCATTTAAAACAAAATAGATATTATTTTCCTTATTTTTTACTCTATTTATTGTCCTTATTTTTTACTCTATTTATTTTCAAATTTAAACACCTTTAATATAAAATGTACCGCACTAAAACGAGACTTTGTACATAACCCGATGGCAAATCACACGCACCTTGTTCATCTGTTTCAAATACGAACACACCGAAAATTATCACACATGAATGAACAGCAACAGAAATAATGCTCGACTTTAAATTTTTTTCTCGAAAACGAAAGGTCGTCACAAGTCAAAAATTACACATGTGACAGATGAATATTTCAGAAATCTATGGAATTTTTTTCATCGAAATTAAAATTGGTGCTTTTTTTTGCAGCACTTAAGAATACACCCCCCGTTTTTCATGTTTTCTGATCAAAACAGAGGTATTACATATTCGTTGTTCTTGTAACTTTGCAAAGTTGTCTTTAATTTTAAAACGAATAGATAGTAAACGAAAACTTTTGTCAGTCAATGTGCTAAATAACTTTTAATTTGCATGGCAACCGAATAAACATGGGTACATAACTTTTGTACCTTGTATAATAGAGAGCTCCGATTCTATTGTTATAGTTTCACCGGAAATCTGACTGTCTGAGGGTTTGTTCATATGGATCATGTGACTTTTTTTACACATGCATGGTACCGTTTAAAAATGTTTTATTACTCTTTGAAGCTAATGATGTCAGAGAACCAATTTTGACTCGAAATATTTACAATTTATTTACAAGTGAAGTATTTATACATACATGATATTTTAGAAATATAGGATCTTACATTGGTACGAGATGATTATCGGATTTTTCCAATCGAGATGGTTCTTGATGAGATTTTAAGTCCAATGGCTCGGGCTTCAAATTGCATTATTTAACTATCGAGATTGAAGAAATCCGAAAATTCAAGAGTACTAATGTAAGGTTCTGTTTCTCTAATTTTAAAGTCTTAAATTTGTTACATTTAAATATAAATTTTCCCAACCAAATTTTATCGTCAGACTTATATACTTGGTAAATGTTAGTTGTTTTGTTTATGATGTCATTATTTTTGTTTATGACTTAATTATTTTAAGCCAAACCGAAAATTCAATATTGACGAGAAATATATTTTTCATACCGGTCAAGCCGTTGGAATATTACGTCAAAATTAGAAAGGCACATTTTGAATGGTTCACACACTGAAATCATACATGTGCACACCGACACAAATTTCCCTTGCTTAAATGTCTATCCGTAGTCCTAACGATCAATTCGTTTCATAATTTGTAGACCATATATTTTGACCTCGATAATAACTTCGCAATATATACATTGTCAATTTCACTACCTACGTTTTCAGGTAAGAATCAACCAGGTGTCATAACTGGCTTCAATCTTGACACATGGCTACCGAAAATGTATATTAAACGTACACACTATTTTAAAATGTTGCATAATAAATCAAAAGCACACTACACACGTTCTTTGCGGATACAGAGTTGCTTTATAAATACGAATATACATGTAGCATTGTCCTTTATAGATCACCAAGCATGCAGAATAAGTACATATTTGTCTAGAAAGGCAATATTTTAACCGCTAAACTATCCACTTCTTTTATTTTGGTATTTTGTATCAAAAAGCTTTAATTGTTATATTCAAAATGAAAATTAAAAAAAATTGTGATTAAAACCAGTCCCCTCGACTTTGCCACAAGGATTAAAATACATTTTGCATTAATATACAAGCACTTTTTACATACCTGATATTTTAGAAGCAGATTTTATGATAATGGACATGGAGTATGATAAATTTAATAAGAAACTGTCAGAGGTTGTCAACAAACATGCACCATACAAAGAAAGAAAAATATTACCAAAACAAATACCATACATGAACCAAAACCTAAAATCTGCTGTCTACAAAAAAAGAATGCTTTTTAATAAATTTCAATCTAATAATAGTTCTAAATCATAGGAAGCATACAGGAAGCAGAGGAATTATGTAACAAAACTAAAAAAACAATCAATTAACAATTATTTTATTGAACGATGCACTGGTGGCCCTAAAGCTAAGGATTTCTGGCCAACAGTCAGACCATTTCTGACAAAAAAGGGTTGTGCTTATGATAAAGACACCATCTTACTAGAAAATAATAAAATAATAACAAACCAAGATGACATAGCAGAAACATTTAACACCTTTTTTGTCAATGTCGCAAAAAATATTGGTGATTCAAACATTGAAACAAATAACAAACACCCTAGTATAAAAGCCATTAGAGAACACTATAAATCTGACACCATAAAAAATGTGACAAACTGAACTTTAAACCAGTCGATGTAGCCTTTGTTGCTAAACGTATAAATAGAATAAATATAAAGAAAGCAACTGGAATTGATGGTATATCACCAAAAATACTACAATGTGCTAAATCAGCTATAACAAAACCTACTACTGAACTTGTAAATCTGTCTTTATCAAGTGCTACTTTTCCAGACTCGTTGAAAATTGCCCAAGTGGCGCCAATTTACAAAAAAAACAATATCTTGGAAAAAGGTAATTACAGGCCTGTAAGTGTTCTACCAGCAATATCAAAAAATCAAATTTCGAGACACTTTGAAAACTTTTTCAACCCTTTTCTTGCTGCCTTTCGGTCAGGCTATGGTTGCCAATCAACTTTAGTAAAGATACTTGAAGACTGGAAAAGGGCACTAGATAACGACAGATATGTAGCAGCCATACTTATGGATCTGAGTAAAGCATTTGATTGCCTACCCCACGATCTGCTTTTGTTAAAATTAAAAAACTATGGACTAACTGACTCTGCTGTAAATCTTCTCGACAGCTATCTCTCTAACAGAAAACAATGTGTTAAAATTGGCAACAGTCTCAGTAAAATGCTTGATGTATATAAAGGTATTCCACAGGGTTCCATCCTTGGGCCTGTGCTATTTAATATTTTCATAAATGACATCTTTCTGTTTGTAAATAAATGTGATCTTTACAACTATGCTGATGATAATACCCTATCTAAGTCTGACAAATCATTGGAATGTGTTGTTTCCTCATTAGAAGAAGATAGTAAATCTCTAATCTCATGGTTCTCATTCAACAAAATGCAGGCAAACCCAGAAAAATTCCAGGCCATTGCCATTGGACCCAAAACAAACTTACAAGATACAACATTCAATCTAAATGGTAGCATCATTAAATGTGAGGATGAGGTGAAGCTACTTGGTGTTACTATAGACTTTAAACTGGACTTCAACACTCACATCTCAAACATATGTAAAAAAGCAGCTAGACAGTTGAATGTTCTAAAGCGAATTGGCACACACTTAAATAAATTTTCAAAACTCACAATATATCACTCGTTTATGTCAAATCTTAGTTATTGTCCTCTAGTTTGGCACTTCTGCTCTGAACACAACACTAAAAAAATTGAAAAAATACAGGAACGTGCATTAAGATTTATTTATGATGACTATAACAGCTCATACAACACTTTGCTTGAAAAATCTCAACTACCATCACTTAAAGTACGCAGAATGAGAACCATGGCATTAGAGACCTTCAAAATATTGTATAACTCCGGTCCAAAATTTCTTCATGAACTGGTAAATTTTAAAAACAGTTCCTATAATTTTAGGTACAAAGGCATAGCTGAACTTCCACGACCAAGAACAACTAGGTATGGTAAGAGAAGCTTTGGATACGAGGCAGCAAGAATCTGGAATTCCTTGCCTAATGAGGCAAGGAATACATCAACATTTGGGAATTTTAGAAATTTTATATCTTCATGGTGTTTTTATGAAAATTGTAAATGCAGTGCCTGTCGGTGAATGTATCTTCTTGCTGCCCTGTGACAAATGTCTCAAGCCTGTGTCTATGTGCTGCCTTTTATTTTGTTTTTAGTGCTTTAATCTATTAACCTTCTTGTGCTTAGTCTATGTGCTGTGTGTGCTTTTGTTTTTATAATCGTGCTGCTTATAATAACCATACTTTGTGTGTTTTTATGCCTTAAATGCTTAAATGCTTTTATGTTTGTATGCTTTCTATGCTTATATGATTTTAAGTTTGTATGTTTGTATGCTTTTTATATCTCTTTAGGCGTAAGGTTTTAAGTTTTTATTTTATATTTATGTATGTCTGGCGTATAAGCATGTGCTTGTTTTTGTTTTAAAAATATTCAGTCGTTTAAAGAGCCCTACAGAGCTCATGTTAATTTGTTACTTTGTATATATTATGACGACTCTAAATAAAGATTACTTACTTACTTACTTACTAGATTTTAAACTGGTTCTAACAGTGAAGTCATACATGTACAAGAACACACCGACACAAATTTCTCTTGTTTAAATGTCTATCCGTAATCCAAATGATCAATTCGTTTTCATAATGTTTTAGTGACGTCACCGATCTGAAGTCGGGTATGTTGAAGATATTGATTTCTTCGCTTCTCAAAATCAATTACAATAAATATCACATTTTTCTGCCGGACTAAGACAAATAACACATTTAATCACACAGTGAAATGTATTTTGTTATTATTAAACGTGTTTTAAACGATTGCATAACAAACAAATCATGAACACAACACAAATTTCCGTTTTGTAATCCTATTGTGTAATGAGCTTATGAAAAGATGAGAACCACAAATTAAATATTGATTACAATATTAATAGACCATATAGTGATAATTAATCAAATATTTTGACCTCGATAAGATTGTCACTACCTACGTTTTCGGGGCCTCGGTGGCCGAGTGGTCAAGGTAGTTCGTCTACTATTGATCACGTGGTCTGTCAACACTGAGATTGCGGGTTCGATTCTCACTGCAGGCAGGGTGTACTCGACTCCAATCTTAATTGACAAGGATTGCCAGTTTTCCTACCGCAGGTCGGGGGTTTTCTCCGGGTACTCCGGCTTCCTCCCCCAATAAAAACTGGACGCCATGATATAGCTGAAAAATTGCTGAAAGTGGCGTTAAACACCATCAAACAAACAAACAAACCTACGTTTTCAGGTAACAATGTGTCATAACATGTATATAGTATATTTTTAGCGACGTTACTGATCCGGGTATATTGGAGATATTGATTTCTTCGCTTCATAGAATCAATTACAATAAATATTCACATCTTTTTCTGCAGGATAAAGGCAAATTATATACATTCAATCACACATCGAAAATGCATTTTGTTATTATTCACGGTTATTATTAAACGTACACACAATTTTAAATTAAAATAGCTGAAAAACGCACAGTAACATATTCTTTTGGTGTATAAAGATTTGCTTTATCAAATACGAATATACCAGTGTCCTTTCTAGATTACTACAAAATAAGTACATATTTTTCTTGAAAGGCAATATTCTAACCGCTAAATTATGTCCTAGAACGCCCCCTTTTATTTTGTTATTATTTTGTTATTTTTTTAGATTTTTGTCAAAAAGTTCAAAATGTAAACAAAAAATGGATTAAAACCAGTCTCGTAGACTTTTGCAAACAAGGATTCAAATATATTTTAGACTGATATACAAACCCCTCTTTTTTACATCTCCGATGTCCAGTTTTCCTACCCTGCGATGGAAGGCCGGGGGTTTCCCCTTAGAACTTCGATTTCCTCCCCTAATAAAAACAGAACGAACACACCAACACAAATTTCCTTTGTTTAAATGTTTATCCGTAATCCCTAATGTTTAATGATCTTATATTTATTGGAAAGATAAATACGTTTCATAATTTTAAAATCCGTGATTAATTTTTAACCTTGATATTATTCCGAAACACATTGTCAATTCAATATAGTTTTCAGGTAACTATCAACAAATGTTTTGTTTACAAGATACCGTGAAATTTTGCATTTGTTTTCAATACACCAGAAATTTTTTACCCTAAGATAGTATTCAGAATAAAATACACAGAGACATCTAATTGCACGGGGTTCTGAAGAAGCAAAATGGGTGGGGGTGGGGTTCAATTAAGAGAATTATCGCACTTAAAATCTTAATTGCTAGTACGCCAATATGGAAAAAGCACCGCAAATAATTAGTTTATTGTACATTTTAAGGAACACGGACTTATTTCCGCTATAGTTGATGTATATTTAAAATTCGTTTCGTTAACACTATAATTTAGTTCTAAAAATACAGTTTGTGGGGTTTGTTTAGTAAAGACTACTGCTGTTTTCTTGCAAGATAATTGTACTACATATGGAACGCGGTTCCTGCCTTATATTAGAAATTATATATGATGATGAGCTATTTCTTAAGCATGATGAGCTATTTATTTATTATGATGAGCTATTTCTTTAGCATGTTGAGCTATTTCTTTATTATGATGAGCTATTTCTTTAGCATGATGAGCTATTTATTTATTATGATGAGTTATTTCTTTAGCATGATGAGCTATTTATTTATTATGATGAGCTATTTCTTTAGCATGTTGAGCTATTTCTTTATTATGATGAGCTATTTCTTTAGCATGATGAGCTATTTATTTATTATGATGAGCTATGTCTTCATGATTATGAGCTCTTATGTTGAGCTAGTTCTTTATTATGATGAGCTATTTCTTTAGTATGATGAGCTATTTCTTTAGCATGATGAGCTATTTCTTTAGCATGATGAGCTATTTCTTTATTATCATGAGCTATTTCTTTAGCATGATGAGCTTTTTCTTTATTATGATGAGTTATTTCTTTAGCACGATGAGCTATTTCTTTATTATGATGAGCTATTTGTTTAGCATGATGAGCTATTTATTTATTATGATGAGCTATGTCTTCATAATTATCAGCACTTGTGTTGAGCTAGTTCTTTATTATGATGAGCTATTTCTTTATTATGATAAGCTATTTCTTTAGCATGATGAGCTATTTCTTTATTATGATGAGCTATTTCTTAAGCATGATGAGCTTTTTCTTTATTATGATGAGTTATTTCTTTAGCACGATGAGCTATTTCTTTATTATAATGAGCTATTTCTTTAGCTATGATGAGATATTTATTTATTATGATGAGCTATGTCTTCATGATTATCAGCTCTTATATTGAGCTAGTTCTTTATTATGATGAGCTATTTATTTATGTTGATGAGCTATGTCTTCATGATTATCAGCTCTTATATTGAGCTAGTTCTTTATTATGATGAGCTATTTATTTATGTTGATGAGCTATTTCTTTATGGGAATGATCATTCCCATAAAGAAATAGGCCAATACAAAAATCCTAAACGGAAGTACTGTTTCCACTTTGCGCCCAGGTGAAAAAGAGATGTTTCCTTTTTCATGTTTTTCAGAAATATTTAAGAAAATTCCTATATTACATACCGGAAATAAATACGTCGATTCATTATGGTTTCTTCGAGTCTTCGTGCATTTGACTTGATAAATATCTATAACGATTCTAAACGGGTCTGTCCAGCATTTCTCTGTTGTTTTCTTCCACCTTCTTACACATCCCCTAGAGAATACCGCGAAATGGATAACACCAGGTCAGGAACTCTTATATAAGCATTTTGATTGGTTAAAAATAAAACGCCAGTTTTAATCATGATTGCATGGTTTTTTAAAAAATATCTTGAATTTAAGAAGTCAAATTTTGAATATACCAATTTAAACTTTTCAGCAAAGCAGACAATGTACAGAGATCATTGGATGAAGTATGTACAGTTGCCAATATCAAGCAGAGAGGTAAATTTAGGATACTCATAATTAGTACTTTTCTACTATTTTTCTATTATGTGTCTGTTATCTTCCATTTCTTTGTTGGTATATTTTTAATTTCTGCAGAATCAAGTCTTTAAATACCAAAAAACTGGGAAGAAAATATTCTAATAAAACAGGACATGCATGATATTTAATGATGCCGTTTTGCAATCAGCAAAGGAATGGGATGGATTATAAACTTTAAAATCTAAAATCAAACCAGTAGTTATGATTACTTATTATTTAACATCTTGTCTTTGTGAAAAGACACCATGCTAAAGCATTATGCACAAACTTATTTCGATACTGAATCTTGTCGTGTCTTTACCTAAAGATTGCGACATATTGGTCGTTAACATGCCGCATGTTAATCACTGATTATTAGAAATCGTTATGGAAATAGTTTTTGTTTCTTTTTCTATTGTTTTTAATGTTTACAAAAATCATGCAAAATTACCATCTGAACATCTGAACCTTCTGTTGAGGAATCTGCTGCAGGCCGATCAGTGTTACCGGGGATACCACTCCTCGTTGCTGTTGATGTTGATCTTCTCATGGCGTCTCGCAGCCCCAACATATTGTCTCAACACCCAACCTTATTAAATCAGAATCATTAAGATGGTGGAACATCTCATCTCATCAATTTTTTCGTCCACGAACTTTTTGAACAAGAGAGGATATGGTTGTCACCATATCCAGTGATAACCAATCAAGACTGTGAAGAATTTACTGATGTGTATGTTTGTTTCATAGACCTGTTTATTGAATAATATACATGTCTATGGTTTGTTTATTAGTGTTTTGTTTAAATAATAGAGTCATCGTTTGGGTTTCTTCATTTTGAGCAGTATGTTAACATATCTCAAAGTTTCATTAAGATTACTTGGAAAGTTTTCGAGTCATTATTTGCAAACCATTTTTTAAAGAAATTTTCAAATGTTTGTTTTTTTCGTTGTGATCTTGATATTAGGCAGAATATCCCGGTGGTGGCCTTCTGGTATCTATACATGTATTAGTCACAAGTTTACCCTCCTCAAACAGGTTGTGCATTCTCACATTATTTTAACACAACACAGCTTCTTTCAGAAAACTTTTCTTCACTACATCAGCAAAAATATCTTTTTTAATGTAAAAAAAACCAGAAACTTATTTTTTAGTAATAAAACTGTAACTTGAGGGGTTTCGAATCATCTGGAGTGCGAGCTGCTAAGCCACAACTTTTGTAGCATGATTCTGCAATCTCTGCAGTATTTTAATCCAGTGGCTACTTTCTATGCATTAACAACTCACAACTCCAGGAACATGTTTAAATCACAACCCCTTGTTAACAAAAATTGTTCAGATTCGAACACAGGGACCCGAGTCTTGGAACTCTCATCGTGGACATGGCCAAATGATACAAAGAAATGTTGCAACATTATTATAATGTAAATTAAGGCAATGAAAATTACATTACAATTAAAATACAATTTACATAAGGCAGTTCTAATTAAGACCGTAGTCTGAGAAGACTTAATACAGAGGATTTTAAACATAAATTAGAATCAGTTTGAACACCTGAAAAAGGTATCATGCCATGCTTAAATTGCAAAATTAACGATTTTTCATAAGAAATCTAATAAATTATTGGTTAACAACAAAATACCATTATACAGTCCATTTTAAAGCTCACAAATACGTGTTAATAATTATTGAAATAATGTCCATATTAATAATTTATAACCACCTAGGCAGGCAACTCCATCTAGTTGTAGGCCTTAACCGCCACAAAACCATGACCCTCCCCCCTTTATTTTAGATATAAATCTAAGTTAGATCATATCAATAATGAAACACGTGAGTTTCCATAAACCAATGGAAAGAAGAATCAGCTGAATGACTATCAACAATAACAAAAAAAAGTACGGGAAAATCACACGTGACGAAACCATCACTTATTTACGTCTAATCACAGAACAAAACAAATACTGACATGTTTTATAGTCAAGTTGTTCACAGTACGTAAAAACATTCTCTTCAAACAAACCACACTCTTCTCCAGTTCTGTAAATTCCATACACGAACGGTAGTACAACATCTAAACCTTGCTCGGCGGTGTTGGCGTCTCAGTGTTTGTCCGACGTAAGGTCTTCTTGCCCGCAATCCATGAGAGCGTCCCAGGGACGTTTACACCTGTTTCTGTTGCAGCAATAGTCCTGTTCCGTAGATGGAATAATCTAATGTAACTTTTTCTATTTATAAATTAACTTTCCGCAATCATTTCTGCAAGAATATATTTTTACGCACAATATTTATAAACTGAACCCAAAGACAGTAATAACCCTCTATACGAAATTATTGCGCGTAAATTTCGGGTTATAAAAATATTAGATAGATCAAGTTGTTCGAGAGAATGTTTGATACTACTAGCATACGACATTTTTAATCATTGAAAAGGGAAAAAATCCAATAAATATGTCCTTATTCGTTTGTGTTCGGCACAATTCGGACAGATCGACCACCATCATATAATGAAAAAGCCCATAAAGAAAAAAAACTACTGCACATAATGGTTTAACTACTGCTTATTATGTTAAATTAATATTTAATATAATAAAATATGAACATTTCTACTGAACTTAATGTTGTATCTACTGAAGAAAATGTACCTACTGAAGATAATGAAATTTCTACAGAACATAATGAAATATGTACTGAACAAAATGAATAGTGTATCTACTGAACACTATGAAATTTCTACTGAACATATAATCAAAGTACTACTGAACATAATGAAATGTCTACTGAAAATAATGAAATGTCTACTGAACATAATTAAATATCTACTGAACATATATTAATTATTAGTATTTTTTTTCGCGAGACAAGGATTACCAGGTCAATATCAGATGAGCTCGTAGAGCGAATCTGATATTGACCTGATAATCCTTGTCGAGCGAAAAAAAATACTAATAATTTTTTTATCGGTAATTTCTCAATTTAAATAAATCTTTTTTAATTTGTTTTCGTTTTTTGACAAATTTGAGGTAATTTTGCTTTGTAATAGTGTCGTTTTTACGGTAAGAATCTGTGCACTACTTCTTTTGTACAATTTTTATGTGTAATGCGGTCTGACATGACGTCACTCCTACCTCATTCAAAAACTGTTAAAGCGATTGTACGGACGGAGCCGGAGTGAATTTCAAATGAATGGAGAGGAAATGTCAATCTGAAACCAATTTCAGCGTTACGAAAAAGTTTAAAGAGGTAGGATATCATGTTTGAAAACTATATTAATGTTTCTTCAAAGAAGAAAATGATTCTGATTACGATTTCTTTCACTGACCGGCTTGGTGTGCATGTCAGTTATTCCGTTTATGGGGCTACCGATATTGATAATGCATTAAAATCAATCCATATTATTCCGTACCCCCTAGATATATAATGAAAATTTCTGCCTGTGTAACACCAAGTAATTAGTTGAATATAGTAAAGGGCTACTGTATAGCCTATCAACTACGTCTACGGTCACAAACTCGATGTTTCGGCAATCTTCCTTCATTCAGCGATCGAAACGAAGTGTACTGCAGACCTGTTTACTTGTACGGATTACGCGTATTTTGTACGGATTTTTCACTAAAATTACGCTCTACGGATTCGCGATCAAATTCTACGCTTTTTCGGCAAAACCGGGAAAAAATCGGGGTTATGTCCGAAATTGGTCAATCGGTGTCATAGAGAAGCTTTAAATGGATAAAAATCCGTTATTGAAAGCGCACCGCCGATTCCGATTAAATTTTATAAATTTACATGAGGTAAACATGTCCAAAAAACGTGTTCGAGAACATGAAACAGACTCAGACGAATGTGATGACGAATTGCCTAAAAAGTCAAAATATTTACAGAAATTCTTGGACTCTTATGCACTGCAATGGCCTTGTCTGAGAAGGTCGGAAAAGTCGGACCACTTTGTTTTTTGCAAAGTTTGCAATACCGAGTTTGGTTGTGGTCACGGAGGAAAAAATGACTGCCAAAGACATGTTATGACTAAACTCCACAAAGACTTGTGTCACGTCAAACAGTCAAATAGTTCCATTACAAGTTTCTTGAGTGGGCCTACAAACACAGAATTACATTGGTTTTCTCCCATATGCATGGGTTATCTATTTTTATAGCAGGTATGAAATTCATACTATCTGGATTTGGTGTTAAATTCCAATGATAAATTAGAGGGTTTCAGAAAGAAAAGGGGTTTCCCAACATTTAGACATAGATGTGTTAGCTTTTATATCATTTCCTTCTGTAAAAAGATTAAATAAGTTATTTGCAACAAAAATGTAATTTTTCTAGCTTCTATTTAGTACATTTATACATGTTATATCTATTGTAATAAAAAATTGTTAAATCCCAATTTTTTTCAGACCTCTCTAGATTTTCTTTTATTTCCTATTTAAACACCAGAGGGTCTAAGAAAGTATACCTAATGTAAAGTAAGATAACTCCTGCTTTTGGGAGATAACCTATGTTAACTGAAAAGAGGGAATGAGCTTATGAACACAAAATGCACAAATAAACTCACAAAAGTGTCAATTCCGTCATTTAGCTACAAAAGCAAGATCTTATAGTCATGATAGCTATTTCACTTTAATAATTATGTTTATTTTTTTCCCTCCTAATGTCCTCAAAATACTCTTAAGTCACTGCTGAAATACTGGTGACAACCAAAATGGGTAAACAGGTCTGGTACTGTTAAAATATCCTGCATTTTATTCTCTATTGATGATAAACATGTGTTTCAACCAAATTAAACGCCGTTAAAGCGATACACTTTCAAGACCCGTTTATCGCCGAAATTCGAGCGTACTGCCACAAAAAGGGGGGAGTTGTATGTTTTATACATTGTTCGTTATTCTTATTTCAGGAGACGAATAAGATACTCTCTAGATACTGATTGTGTGTTGCTTTTTATATTTGGTAACACTTCTTAGTGTCTGGACAGGTCTGATTAATTGCAGCATATTAATGATGTATTGTTTCTTTCGTGATGTTTGTTTTCTTATAAATATTTATGAGCTTTGGTCAGCGATGCGCGATTGGTAAAAAAGTAAGGCAGATTCTTCCGCAATGTGTTCGCGCATGACAAATGACCAACAGCTTATAATTTCTAGTATCACTAGCCGTTGTTCTACTGTGCGTTGATATTAATTTTAATGGCAGTAAAGATCAAAGGAAATTGTAACAAATTACCGATAAAATTAAATATCTACTGAACATATTGAAATATCTACTGACATAATGGTGTATCTACTGAACATAATGAAAAAACTACTGAACATTATATGTTATTCGGGATCTTCACAGGGGATACGGGTTCATATTCCCTGTCTGTGTTTTATATTCCCTGAGCCGGAGGCGAAGGGAATATAGAATACAAACAGGGAATATGAACCCGTATCCCATGTGAAGCCCGAATAACAATTATATTATGTTGAAGTCTTCTTGTACAAATATTCTAGAGTATATATATTATAACATTTCTCGTGCTTGAAGAAAAAACTTATTTTGGACCACCACTATTGAAGAAAGTACCATTCAACACATTTAAGCTTACGAATACTGCACCATACCTGTTTCATAAATGATTTTTGACTGGTCAATACACACTGTTACGAATACTTTCATGTGGATTGTATATAATATGAAAAACGAAAAATGTTGGTGTACTATACTAATGGCTTAGGAGTAATTTGGTCTAGTTGAAGGATTGCAAATTTCCTGTTTTCAGAGTGTCTCGGACTTCATCCCTGAAGGTAGGGATGCTTCCAGAGCTTTAAAAAGAGTAAGAACTGATAATTTTTTCTGAATTTTGGATATAGTTTGGAAGTGGTATTAGGTGTAAAGACACTAAAGGGGACCAATCAAATTTGGAACATATAAGAAAATAGTACTTAAACACAAAATAGTCCTGTTTATCTTAGTGTATATTAAAAACTACTAAATGTTACACCCCCCCCCCCCCATCAGCGTTTTGCTTGCATTTTTTATTATTCCATACTGTACCTTTATAGTGCTAAAATCCAATTTGAAAAAAATCTACACGATAACACGTCCATATTTTATATTATGCCTTTGTTGTTGAAATATCCGAAATCGTCCTTGACATTTGCTACGGGAATTTTACATAGGAAGTCAACCATTTGAGTTTCTAAAGGGACCTAGCGTTGTTTTCAAAAAGATCGTCGGCTTTCGTAACGTTCAATGGTATTCGGACAAACCGCGAGACTTTTCCCGCCTTAACTGCAGACGACATGACCCGAAGGATTTCGAATAGATAACAATTGACTCTTCCAAACATACACTTCCGTGGTAATTTAGGTCAAACTTTACTATAGAAAAGTGCTCTATCAAAGTGAAAAAATCTGCCGCATTTCAAACCGCCGACTATCACTTGGATATACATGTACTAATTGTTGTTGTCAGTTTACACATTCTGTAATCTACAAAAGGAGCATAAGCTGGACCAAACGCGGTAAGCAGTTTTTATTTGTCAGCCAAAAAACCGCTATATGACCGCTTCGAAACTTACTATAACTGGATATTAATGAATGAAAGTTTTTCTGAAAGGTGAATATATTAGAAAAATTTTGAGTCCTAACTTGCTCTGTTCTAATGGTGGTTAGTATGTTTTATGTCCCATGCACTACATGACCTATAAACCAAGATTTTCTGAAAAGAAAGAGCTATTTTTAGAGTAAGGTTTACCCCGGAAGCTGGTTTTCTCTTGGAAGGTTTTAAAGAGGTCATGAAATTTTGAGAGAACATAGGCCTGTCACGTACGATTCTGGATATATATGATGTCGGTCAAGTTGCACTTTAGGTAAAAGAGCTGCGCTAATTAAAAAAGTAACAAATTTAGTAGAAAATATTAAAGAATTGGATTAGTGTTTACACACCTAGTACACTCGAATTTCGGCGATGAAAGTGTGTCGGTTTAACGGACGTTACTTTCGTTGAAACGCACTATATTTTATTATTTAGGAGTCAATTGGTTAGAGCAATAAATGCACGATATTTTGAAAGTAATTTAACCTTGGGTTCATTGTTTACATTGCTGAATGAAGAGAAATCGCCGAAATTCGAGTGTGTGACCATACTCCAGTTAAATTAGTAGAACTGATAAATTTTCATAGTTTAATTCAAACAAAAATTTTTATGGCATTTAAAATTTTATAACCTTGTTATTTTTGACGACTTTTTATTAACAGCAAAACTATTTATGATATATATCCCTTTCGAAGTGCGATGCAAATGCTTTTGTTGTCTTTTTTTAGCAGACTACATCGGTTATCTCCCTTGTTAATTTCAAGACAAATCGCAGACGGATATGATAGAATCCGTAAAATTCTCGTATTTAAAATCGATATTTCATCCTTGTAATATGTTTAACTATTTATTTTATGTGAAACAAATAAATTAGACAATGAATAGACGCCATTTTGAAACTGGTTTCAATATCCCCGAGGTTTCACAGGGAATACGGTATAATATCCCCGTCTTGATTAACCAATCATATTGCAGGGATTAACTATATACATTACTTCAACAGAATATAATGAAATATCTACTAATCATAATGAAAATATTACATTTTCCACCACAGAAGACAGCTATGGCGTTCATTAGAAAATGGATCACATTGACGTTCTGTTGCTCTACAAAATCTACTGTTATACGTGCTGTATGTGGGGAGGCATTGTCGTGTTGAAAATTTTCTCTTTTAACGTCAATTACGGGCAATGAATGCGGCCGTCTAATTTCGTCTTTATACCTAACAGCGTTAAAATTGCCTTGGATATGCATCAGCTGTGTGTTCCTGGCGTAAGAGATAGCAGCCCACATCATAACGCTGCCTCCGCCGAATTGTCTCTTTCTACAACACAGTTTTGCGCAAAACGTTCATTTCGACGCCTGTACACTCATAAGCGACCATCTCGCTTTTCAAGCTGAAAAGGTGACTCATCGCTGAACCAAACTCTTCTCCAGTTCTGTAAATTCCATACACGAACGGTAGTACACCATCTATACCTTGCTCGGCGGTGTTGGCGTCTCAGTGTTGCTCCGACGCAAGGTCTTCTTGCCCGCAATCCGTGAGAGCGTAACCGATTGCGTACTGTCTGTGGTGATATATGGCGCATCCCAGGGACGTTTACACCTGTTTCTGTTACAGCAATAGTCCTGTTCCGTAGATGGAATAATCTAATGTAATGATCCTGCGCCCGAGTTGTAACACGCGGACGCCCTGAACGTAGTCGGTCTGTCGTAGAACCAAGCTGCTGGTAGCGTCTCCAAAAGCGTGAAATTGTGCTACGATGAACATTGCACGTGAAAGTCAACCCTGGTTTTAGCAATGCGTAACTTATATAGTGTGCTCCAGATTTCGACCACATGCAGTCATTCTCGGGTGGATGAACTTAAATGCTTTCACCTGGGCCCAGCGCCATAAACATTTTCTTTGCTGAGAACTTTTTTATTCTCAATTTCATCCAATCGAATCTATCCTTTTCCCATGTTGTCATGGTAGTTGAGTAAATTCTCATGCTGAGCAAACAATTTTTACTCTGACAAGTAGGTTTTATGGCGCTTGGCCCTGGAAACCTTATATTAAGGTGTAATTATGATTTTGTGTATATATATATTTGAATATTTATAGGTTATTTGTCCGCAAAACATGTTTTGAAAAAAAAATCCGATGTTGCGTTTCTTTTTTGTAATGTATATATGTATTACAATTGTTCACCTCTTAATTGTCCCCATAAATTTGAAGTTTTAGGTTTCCCTGATCACAACATAGACTTTGCAATAGGCTCCTTAATTCACAGCATAAACTCATTACACATGTAAATATATAGTGCTACTCTATGTTATTTTTGTATTTTCAGTATAAAGTTTGACAAAGGCTATGCAGGCAACACACATCTTTCATGGAAGACTACAAATATATTTCATTAAAAAAATATGGAGTAATGGAAAAAAATAATTTTATTTCAAATTCAGTTTTATATAGAATTCGTTGTTCTTATTGGAACAATCAAATTATTCTGACTGAAAGCTTTATTTTATTCTTATGCCAAAATGTGTAAAGAGTGTTAGAGATGGGATGCAGTGTTTGATCTGTTGAAGTATTTGTTATTCATAAAATAATAATGGTTTTATCTCTCCAATGAAGGCAAGTGTTTGAGATGCTTGATGTGACCTACATTTTCCATGTGAATGACCACCTCAACAGGAAAACAGTTTTCAATTGTTAAAAAGGACGAACAACGAAAAAAATTTATAAAAAATAAATAAAAAAACAGTATAAATAGTATAAATATCAACTATTGAAATAAGCTTTGAAATGTAATAAAAAGTCTGCTTTAGGTTTATATTAAACGTTACTAGGTATGGTTAATTAAGACTTTTTGGTTGTAATGAAATTGTCAAGCACTAGTCTTAAAGCTGAGTAAATGACCACTCGGAAACCTAAAACGTTTATCTTTTAAATATACATGTATGCGAAGACTTTTAAATTTGACCAGTGGCGTCCTCGTAACTTGGAGGGGAGACTGCTGGTTCAATATAAGGTTTCTTTGTCATTTCCATATCTGAAATAAGAAATAATTTTTGTGTTTTTTCTTTTTAAAACTATATCTTGTCGACCAAATTTTACTACTGAAATAAAGATATACACCAGATATAGCTGCCATCCCCAATAAACGGGTAGGTACGCGAAGGCCTTATTTTGGCCTTACCGGGACTATATTGGGGGGTCCAGTCCTTGACCCACAGAGCCGAATAATGAGCCCGCCGTTGGCGTATAGGTGAGGCCCTTTCGTTTGGGAGGGGGTTGTTAGGGTATAATATGGATAGTCTGGTTGTGTGACCCAGTTGTAGATTTCGTAAAGAGTGTGCTCTTTGAAGCCGCTACAAAAAGCTAAATTTTCTGCCCCTTTTCGTTACTCCATACTTTTCAAGTGACATTTTGTCTTTCCTATCTGCCATCCATTTTTATGTCCGTCGAATTATTGTTTTTAACTTTGTCCCGAATATAGCTGAAATATTGCTCGCAGGACGTATATAGGGCAAACATTCTATCCATCAATATTTTGGTCTTTTCCATTTAAAGTTCATGTTTTGTTATAAATGAAATCGCCCAAGACTTATGAAGATATACAAATTCAATGAACTTGTATTTATTTATATTTCCATTCCACTGACACGTCAGGGCGTTTGCTAAAAAGTGTCAGCTTTAAACAGTTGTTCAACCTTTTTTATTACAGAGAAACATTGGCAAAACACTTTGATTTGATATAGAGATGCATTTAGGTCAGGTATATTTGATAGGGTCATGTGATCAATGTTTCTATGTCCAAATTCTTTTTATAATTAGTTCAACAAGGTATAACATGTATTGTAATTTGTGCCAAAACGAGGCTATCGTGAATCTGCTTGCTAAAGCCGTCAATCGTGTAAAATATTACAATATTTTATGAGAAAATATATTTGATGAGATTGGAAAAAATGGAAACTCAATTCATGTCTTTCCTAATGGGAAACCCGGAATATTGAAATGGGATCTAAGGCCATTGACACAAACTCCGCAACTTGGTCATGTGTGGTAAAGCGGGACATCTCGCATTCTGAGGGTGCCTCGCCCCCGCCTCATTAGCCAATGCATTCACGCGTTTCATGATATATAAAAACTTTGTTTATTGTTAGTGTTGGTATTTTGTTATTTACTTCAATTAACCTCTGAAATGTCATTTCTGCGAATTAATCATTGAACTGTCAATCAGTCAAAAGACAACTAATAAAAGAAGACGCTCTTACTAACGCAGTATATTTTCAATTAAGATACATGCATCATCAGTGATAACCTCATAATTAGATAATTAGAAAACCCATAACTAACAGATTGTTTTTCATGTTACAGTACAAAAAAAACAAGATCTTCATGTCACTCATGACTATGTATATCACAAACACCGGATATAAATTGTTACAATATTAAATTTATCTTTTATCGGATACCCAAATGGTGGTTAACCTCTACTAAATAGTCAATCAGTTGATGTCGTAGTAAAAGTATAGTGCTTAAAAGAACCAAAGTAGTTCTACTTTCACTTTGCATAAAAATTGTAATTCTGAATCATCCAGTTTAAAATTAGGTTTATATGATGCACAAATATTTTATAAGTAACATGAATCCAAATTTATTAATTTAAAGCGCGTATTAGATTTTGTATGAAACTTAACAGACTGGCAACTGTTTATATACATCTGACAACTGAAACTAGCACTATTTGTGATGTCACTTTGTAAACTTTACAAAAAATTCTTATTAGACTTTAATCTTGTTGTGCCGGTCAAATATTTTTTAGAGAAGACAAAGTATTTTGAGAAAATAAGGCTGTTGTCACTAATAGTAAACTTAAGGTAAATTCAGTATTCTATAGAATGTTATTATGGTCACTTATTTAAATCTATTTAGTAGAGTTTAACCCGGTCAGTGCAACTCAAGGCAATAACGCTGCATATATTACACAAGATCTTGCGTGCATATAGAGACATGAATTTATGGCCAATAAAAACCTAGTGATACATACCACTAACAGCATTATTAGAAGGTGGCATCTCATTTCCGGAACATGCTGCTGGTGGCGATACTAGTGTTTGTCCGGAATCTAGAGTAATCTCATTAAGTTCTTCCCGAGGACGTGTAATTACACTCCGTTGTGAATTTCCCCCACTCAGACACTGTAACCATTCACATTTTAAACAAGAACACAAAATATTTCCGAAACAATCCAGTATTCCTGTAACACATCGACCAACACTAGAATTATTATTCTTGCATCCGTTACAAAATACACAAAGGAAAAATATAATGACACCAAACACTCCTCCAATGATTTGTAATAAATATATATCCTGCTCTGCAATACAAACAAATATTCTCGAATTTATATAAAATTCAACAAAATAGTTTGTCTGTTTGTTTGAACGTGGTTAAAAGGAACATTCAGCAATTTTGTTTAGCAATATCGTGATGTGCAGTTTTAAATGAAGGAAGGAGAGAAACAGTATCATGTGAAAATCTCCGACCTTTGATAGTGAATGTTCATGTAAATAATTCCATTGAATAATTCATAAATAAGCCGGCTTATTGTAGATTACTGTACGTTAAAGGTCATATATCAGATATCAGATTCTATCTATAATAAATCTGACCATGCATCATAAATAGTTGATAGTAAGCTAGTAGGTAAAAAATAGTAGATAATCAATTGCCCATAGTGAAATTCGAAGGTATTATCACGAGTGCCATAGAACGCATCAGATTGCACTTCTAAATAAGTTTGCAAAACTTGTTCCGCGCAGGAGTTTAATCTGAATGCTTTCGGCACTTTCAGGAGTGTAAAAAACTGAATTTATTTCACATGTAATTTACCGGAAATTATTGCACTGGAAAATATCGGTATTTTATTAATTGCTGTCAATAGTGTCATAATAGCATTGAATTGTTTGTCTTTACCCCTGCTACATTTATTTAAAGATTATCAAACGCCATAATTCTATATTGTTATCCTCTTTTAAGCTAGTATTAAAATTGTGAAACATATATGTAACCCCAGGCCAGCATTTGTTTGCTTAGTGAATTAATGTTATGAATATCACCACAATACTGCTCTGACGTATGATAATGATTTTTTCTTTTGTGTACCCATATACATTAAGAATAGAATGATCAACACTAGATCAAGGATAAAATTTCACTTGCCTCGACGAGCACGTATCTGACTATCCACTTCTCATGTGTTTTTGGCGAAAAAATACATCAACAATATGGCTGCCGCCAGATTTGCTTCACGTAGCAAGGATAACTTTGTTTTTTTAAGGAAAGAACAAAAGTTAATGGGATGAAATTTCATTGAAAGGATAAGTTCGATATACAGTCAGTTACATGGGGGACACGGAGATATATGGAATGCATGAAAACCAATTTCTTATCACCTCGCCCAATTTTTATATGCAATCCATTTATTACCGTATCCCCTTGTAGCTGTCTGTATAACTAATATTGGAAGGTAGCCACCCCAATAGAAACCGTTTATGTTGGATCGCTAAGTACATCTCTAACACTTTTTTTTCGCATTGATTGAAACACCAACATCTAAGGTCTTGCAGGTACGAAGTAATCCTATATAAATATATATATACCTGGAATGATAACAGCCGTTATTTGTATCTGTATGTAAGTTGCTGGTTTTGGTTCGACATATCCAGGAGGCACTTGAATTGATACGTTCATTTTATAAGCTCGTGCTACACACGTTCTCGGAACACCGTTGTCAACATAATCAAAATTCTAAACAAGAAATCATGGGAAAAATGAATACTACACCTGCTGTGGACAATGAAAAATCAAAGTAGTTCTCCTATTGACTAGTAAATGTGTGTTACGTGTTTAGCCGAATAGACGATTTACAAAAAATAGCTTAACAAAAATATTTCAGCCAGATCATACGGTTTATTATAGTGCTAACGTCTTGAGCTGAAAAACCCACAAGGAGACTTTAAGTCCGTAAAAACCGATCACTGCTATTTTTATTGCAAGCAAATGGTATCAACATTTTACAGTATATCCGTTTTTTTAACATAAATTTCAACTATATCGAGACAAACACCGTGTTGCAACCTTTGGACTGTCGGTTTGCTGTTTTCGGAATTTAAGCTTCGGATACAGTAAGAACAGTCACCAATTTTCTGCTTGGTCTTAAGGTATCCGGACCATAATTGACCACGTGATCATATTTGGTGTCCCGGGTGTCCATTGTTTTTCAATGGAGCAGACCTCGGTAATTTTCGGCAAACATCGGAAATACTATTTGAGTAACTAAATTTGTTTCCTTGCCAGTGCTCAAGCCACAGTGTAGCCCAGCGCGTCACCGGATGGCGGATAGAGGACACTCTATTGTTGAGTGCTTGTCAAGTCATAATTAGCGAACTGTAGTGGTTGACATGTTTGTAGATTTTCGAAAAAAAGTAGGCTTATTGTAGCCACTTCAAAAAAGATAATTTTTTCGCCCCTAATACTCCATACTTTTCCAGTGGCAGTCAAAATTTTGTTCCCGGTTACACAACAATTTTTCCCATTGATTTATTTTTTTCAACGTCTTCTCTTCCTGAATATAGATGAAATACTACTGGCAAGACATTAAGTTAACCAGATAGGTTCCTACACCGGCAGTAGCAAAACAATTGTTATCAACAGAGAACTTTAAAAAATCGACAAAACTATCTAAATAAGTTTAATATAAAGATAAATTTTTACTTAACACTGCGATAAAGTATTATAAAATGATCAATTGCCAAGTATTTCTAAAAAAGACTTACCCATCCTGTTCCAGTAAAATTTTTTATCCTCAACTGAACCCCATAAAAGGATAAATTTGGCAAGTTATAAATAGCTGACTCGAAACAGACTTCATATGTATTTGTGTTTCCTATCTCGCCACCGGTGAACTGAAAATGGCACAATTTAGGAGAAATTTGGCCTTCCCACGTCAGATTGTAAACTTTGTGCTCAGAAATGCGTCTTTGTTCCTCATCGCAATTATTCGAAGTAAAGTGCACTGAAATACATGAACTTATGTTGTAATGTACAACTTTGTTGAGATCTACCGATGCATTATTGTTTATTTAAAAAAAAGGATTTGTATCTATGAGTATCAATCGTTAACGTGAATTATAAGTGAATCAAATATGGTTTTTCATTGTAAGTCTGATATTACTTTAAGATACTAAAAGCTATTTGCTCATTTTATCTAAGGCGAGAATTCAAGGAATTTAAAGAAAATAAAAAAAACATCAGAAAATATAAATGACTAAATTTGATACTTTTAAGGCCTCGATGGCCGAGTCGTTTAGGTAGTTTGTCTACTAGTGATCACGTGCCTGTCAACACTGAGGTTGCGGGTTTGAGTCTCACTGCGAAATGATAAGGAGTAATCCGTAGGGGTGACTTATTAGAAGTAGGTACTTCTTACTTGTCCGAGCGCACCGTTGGTTTTTATTGAGTTTGTCCGCGGGTTAATAATTTTCTTACTTTTTGGGGTTTGGTTTCTGCTGTGTGCCTTTGAGTATATATTTGTTTAAACCAGAGTTGCAGTTCCCTTGGAATTTCGGCTCATTTTGTCAAATGGTTTTCACGCATTTTTTCTAATTATTTCATTTTATTACTTACAGTCAATAGTTGTTAGTCCTACAGTGGATCGTTGTAGTATAGATAGTACAATTATATGACGTAACAATACCATGATACATGTATCACTACAAGAAAAAAGCATAAACCTTCTTCTCAGTATGTGTTTCCTACGTTTTGTTTGTTTTCGGTGGTCAGACAAACGAAATGCCACAACCGGAAATTGCATAACATCAATAAATGTTTAGAAACGTTTAAGTAGTCGCTGCTAATCCGAATAGGTAGTTGCATATTTTTTTAACTGGAAAGTTGCTTATTGTATATAGTAACGCATACTTTATATCATTTCTTATTTATATTTAAACTGACTTTATGTGATTTTATTAATTTCTTTGAACTTTAAATATGCAAATAATCGATCGTGTAGTGTTTATTCGTGAGACAGGATCTCTTATTTGTAAGTAACCAAGCGTGTCATAACTTTAATCCTGACATTGTCAACCAAATATGTTAGTGTTATTCGCTTTAAATTGTATAGCATTCTTAAATCAATTATACCAAATACTCAAGTAGGCGTTTGAAATTCGGAAATTTCTGCAGGATAAACAAAATTAAGCAATTATAATACGAATATATAGCATTGTCATTTATAGATTACTAAGCATATACAAAGTATTATATATTTGTCTTAAAATATTCCAACCACTATATTACGTTGCTAGAACGCCCCTCCTTATATTTTGTTATATTTTTTATTCGTATCAAAAAGTTTAAACTGGAAAATTCAATAATAAAATAGTTAAATTCCAATCTGGCTGATTTTTTCCATCAGGACATCAAATACATTTTATATTTATTTTCAAGCACTTTTTTAGATTTCAGATTTTATTGAAACACTCAGACACATACATGTGTAACATGAGGGCATACAACAAAATAACAAATATTACAAATGACAGAATGAGCTAGTCATATAGTATATAAAGCTAAAATAACAAATTCAGTTTATGTACAAACGATGCTATGTTGGTTAGAAGTTTAACATTACAAAGAGATAACATACCACTCATCTTATTTTTATCTGGAGTTATGAAATAATACCTTGCTATATGTTTTTGTCGTAATTGTTTAACATAGTTATTTTGACACTTAAATTAATGGAATTCGTCGCCGATTTCATCCCTACAAAGTATACAAACTCTTGCTTCTCTAGGAATGTTTGACCATCTCCCAGTTTCGATTGGCAACTTCAGGTTGGAAGTTCTCAGTTTAGATATCTGGGTTCTTCCAAACTCCGTTAACTTTAATAAGTAATTTTCACAGCAATAACGAGTACAATTTACCTTTAGACGAGTTTTCAATATCTGAGAACCATTTCTGAATGAAGTGGTCTCTAAGACGCTCAAATAATATAGGTTTCAGAGTACAAAATTCGACTTTGATTTGGTTAGTAATTTTACATACCTAATATTTTAGAGCAGATTTTTAACTGGTTCACACACTGAAATCATACATGTACACACAAACACAAATTTCCCTAGTTTAAATGTCTATGTGTAATGAGCTAATATGTATTGAATAGGTCAAATATATTGACATTTCAATATTTGTAGACCATACAGTTATAATCAAGAATGACATATTGACCTCACTAATATTTCGCAATACACACATTGTCAGTATCACCACCTACGTTTCTTTATAAGTTCCCAGATTTTAACCCCACGGTTTAAATTCTTTTTTTAACCAGTTTTTTTAACGAAGTTAAATAGTTGAAATATTTCACAATAAATAATTACGCTCTGGTCATGATATACAAATAGAGATCTGGGTAATGCTTCAATTGTTAGTTTGATTATTTGACTTCGGGTCGTTTTACGCTAAAACCATATCCAGACGTATTAGCAGATTTCTTTAAAAATCATAACAGTTCACGCAATAATAAAACGGTATTCGTCCGTAAATGTTCGATTTTTGCGCTAGACTCAAGCCAGCGAACAATTGCAGCGAACAATAAGGAGGTATTACTAAAAACCAAAGAAAGACATAAGGCTACCATAAGATTTTAAACGCTAGCGAACAATTAGGAGTAGGTAGCGAACAATACATCTTATATTGTTTTCAATATCATAAAAGCGAATTTTAAACATGAAATAAGTAAATATTAACACGACCTGTCCAGGAGGTGTATTGAAGTAGTGGATTCAGCAATACCTTGTATTTATAGAACTTAAATAAGACAATGCCCTAAGTTCTAACCGAAATATCAATGTCGTAGAAAAGTATAGGTCATGTTCGAAAATCTAAAGTTCGGAACGAAAAACCAATTTCGAGCCCATGTAGATAGGGTGGGTCTATATATGCCCGATTTTGGTCAATGTTTTGAGATCGTGACGGGGACCGGCTATATAGGCGTTGTAGAGGAGACACAGGGCCATCGTTATCAGAAGAGAAAAGTAGAGGTCATGTTCGAAAATCTAAAGTTCGGAACGAAAAACCAATTTCGAACCCATGTAGATAAGGTGGGTCTATATATGCCCGATTTTGGTCAATGTTTTGAGATCGTGACGGGGACCGGCTATATAGGCGTTGTAGAGGAGACACAGGGCCATCGTTATCAGAAGAGAAAAGTAGAGGTCATGTTCGAAAATCTAAAGTTCGGAACGAAAAACCAATTTCGAACCCATGTAGATAGGGTGGGTCTATATATGCCCGATTTTGGTCAATGTTTTGAGATTGTGACGGGGACCGGCTATATAGGCGTTGTAGAGGAGACACAGGGCCATCGTTATCAGAAGAGAAAAGTAGAGGTCATGTTCGAAAATCTAAAGTTCGGAACGAAAAACCAATTTCGAACCCATGTAGATAGGGTGGGTCTATATATTCCCGATTTTGGTCAATGTTTTGAGATCGTGACGGGGACCGGCTATATAGGCGTTGTAGAGGAGACACAGGGCCATCGTTATCAGAAGAGAAAAGTAGAGGTCATGTTCGAAAATCTAAAGTTCGGAACGAAAAACCAATTTCGAACCCATGTAGATAGGGTGGGTCTATATATGCCCGATTTTGGTCAATGTTTTGAGATCGTGACCGGGACCGGCTATATAGGCGTTGTAGAGGAGACACAGGGCCATCTTTATCAGAAGAGAAAAGTAGAGGTCATGTTCGAAAATCTAAAGTTCGGAACGAAAAACCAATTTCGAACCCATGTAGATAGGGTGGGTCTGTATATGCCCGATTTTGGTCAATGTTTTGAGATCGTGACGGGGACCGGCTATATAGGCGTTGTAGAGGAGACACAGGGCCATCGTTATCAGAAGAGAAAAGTAGAGGTCATGTTCGAAAATCTAAAGTTCGGAACGAAAAACCAATTTCGAACCCATGTAGATAGGGTGGATCTATATATGCCCGATTTGGTCAATGTTTTGAGATCGTGACGGGGACCGGCTATATAGGCGTTGTAGAGGAGACACAGGGCCATCGTTATCAGAAGAGAAAAGTAGAGGTCATGTTCGAAAATCTAAAGTTCGGAACGAAAAACCAATTTCGAACCCATGTAGATAGGGTGGGTCTATATATGCCCGATTTTGGTCAATGTTTTGAGATAGTGACGGGGACCGGCTATATAGGCGCTGTAGAGGAGACACAGGGCCATCGTTATCAGAAGAGAAAAGTAGAGGTCATGTTCGAAAATCTAAAGTTCGGAACGAAAAACCAATTTCGAACCCATGTAGATAGGGTGGGTCTATATATTCCCGATTTTGGTCAATGTTTTGAGATCGTGACGGGGACCGGCTATATAGGCGTTGTAGAGGAGACACAGGGCCATCGTTATCAGAAGAGAAAAGTAGAGGTCATGTTCGAAAATCTAAAGTTCGGAACGAAAAACCAATTTCGAACCCATGTAGATAGGGTGGGTCTATATATGCCCGATTTTGGTCAATGTTTTGAGATCGTGACGGGGACCGGCTATATAGGCGTTGTAGAGGAGACACAGGGCCATCGTTATCAGAAGAGAAAAGTAGAGGTCATGTTCGAAAATCTAAAGTTCGGAACGAAAAACCAATTTCGAACCCATGTAGATAGGGTGGGTCTATATATGCCCGATTTTGGTCAATGTTTTGAGATTGTGACGGGGACCGGCTATATAGGCGTTGTAGAGGAGACACAGGGCCATCGTTATCAGAAGAGAAAAGTAGAGGTCATGTTCGAAAATCTAAAGTTCGGAACGAAAAACCAATTTCGAACCCATGTAGATAGGGTGGGTCTATATATTCCCGATTTTGGTCAATGTTTTGAGATCGTGACGGGGACCGGCTATATAGGCGTTGTAGAGGAGACACAGGGCCATCGTTATCAGAAGAGAAAAGTAGAGGTCATGTTCGAAAATCTAAAGTTCGGAACGAAAAACCAATTTCGAACCCATGTAGATAGGGTGGGTCTATATATGCCCGATTTTGGTCAATGTTTTGAGATCGTGACCGGGACCGGCTATATAGGCGTTGTAGAGGAGACACAGGGCCATCTTTATCAGAAGAGAAAAGTAGAGGTCATGTTCGAAAATCTAAAGTTCGGAACGAAAAACCAATTTCGAACCCATGTAGATAGGGTGGGTCTGTATATGCCCGATTTTGGTCAATGTTTTGAGATCGTGACGGGGACCGGCTATATAGGCGTTGTAGAGGAGACACAGGGCCATCGTTATCAGAAGAGAAAAGTAGAGGTCATGTTCGAAAATCTAAAGTTCGGAACGAAAAACCAATTTCGAACCCATGTAGATAGGGTGGGTCTATATATGCCCGATTTTGGTCAATGTTTTGAGATCGTGACGGGGACCGGCTATATAGGCGTTGTAGAGGAGACACAGGGCCATCGATATTGTTGCATAATCTTATAGACTTTATATTATTTTTTTGTTTTTGCTGTATCGTCATGTTTGTCGATTCGATACTTAATAGGTTACCGGTTGGTACTTTCTTAAGACTCTTTATATAATATTTTGAACTACCTGTATTGTGTATTTACACGATCCCAGTGGACTTATATTATTCCATCTCCAAATGAAAAAATACCTTAAGCATTAAAGGCTACTGATGAGTCTTGAATAGACGAAACGCGCGTCTGGCGTAATGGATTAGTCACCTTGATAATTTTGATAACATAAATTTTTATTCTTGTTTTTGCGTGGCTTAGATATACACTTGCAAGACATTTTAAAAATATTTTCAAAAATATTGCTTAAGCATTTAACTGCTCCATCATTAAGAATCTCTGGTATATCCTGTTCAAGATTTCTGTCACCTTTCATTTTTTTAGATATCACAGTAATCTTTTTGTTTATTATGACTTGTGTCTTTCAGGGAATTAAATATTTTCTCCTGATACTGTCTTTTTTCTGTATTGTTAGTTTTTTTTTTTAAATGTTTAAGCTTTTCAAAATATATGTTTTTCATTTGATTACTATGACATAGTTTTAATTTAATTCCAATATTATTTATTTCTTTTTTTAGTTCATATATGGTATTATCTGACCAAACTTGCATAAATTTTTATTCTTGTTTTTGCGTGGCTTAGATATACACTTGCAAGACATTTTAAAAATATTTTCAAAAATATTGCTTAAGCATTTAACTGCTCCAGTCTCCTTCGTTATTTTTTTTAAAACTATCAGATTCAAAATTTATAATATCTTCTCTAATTTTATTTGATGACTTTGGCTTTATTAGAAGTGGTGTTGACTCATTTGTCCATTTGAATCTATTTGTAGTTTTTCAATATTTAGCCAAGTCAAAATTACTGTTCTTTTTCATTTTACATTTCAGCGATACTTGGATTTGAACATGATCTGATAATATGAAAAACTATCAGTTTTAAAATATTTCACTGAGGACAAGAGACCTTCACTAATTAAAGCATAATCAACTGTACTGAAACCATCCATTTTATGACATAAAAGTATAATGACCCAGACTATCTCTTAGAAAGCGATCGTTTAATAATATGCATAGCCTTGAAAAGATACATACTTGTAATAAAGATTTTCCCTGTGCGTTTATCACAACATCGTGATTATTTCTTTTTAATTCATAATCTATTTCATAGATGTTTGGTAATGTTTTGCGTCGAATTTATTTATTTCTGAAGAATCTTGAGTTATGAAATCCGGTTCTGGTCCGCACCTAGCATTAAAATCGCCCATTAATAAGATTTTTTACTGTGCTGCAAAGTGGCTTATTTCAGTTTCTAGTTAATCAGAATCATCTTCAAAATAATTTGAAGATACTGGTGGAACATAAATTGCACTTATAAAAAGATCTTCCGAAAAAATATTTGTTAATTAACCTCGTCCATATTACCTCTCCTTTGTATCCTTTCTTTCCACTTTTTTTAATATCCATGACTGCTTTGTTGTTTTATTTCTTTTTACGTTTATCCTATAAATGCGGTGTGTTGTTTGCCTTTTTACTACGATTGTTTATGTACTCCCCCCCAAAAAAAGTAAAAAAACCGCAAAAAACCATATATATCTGTACAATATATTGACTTCGAGGTGAAAGCATATAGA
Organism: Limnoperna fortunei; assembly: GCA_944474755.1. Classification (NCBI taxonomy): domain Eukaryota; kingdom Metazoa; phylum Mollusca; class Bivalvia; order Mytilida; family Modiolidae; genus Limnoperna; species Limnoperna fortunei. Next base: position 46,320,983 of record OX104116.1, read on the forward strand.
CCTAATAAAGTTGTATATTACATATGGTGTGTTAAGTCCTAATTTTGATTGGTTCGTGTAGACAATGTCCAACCAAAATATTCATTGTATATATTCTATTTCTAAAGCATATTTAAGGCTTGTTACTATTTTTAAAGCATATTTAAGGCTTGTTACTATTTTTAAAGCATATTTAAGGCATGCTACTATTTATAAAGCATATTTAAGGCTTGTTTCTAAAAATAGATCCGGATATACTCTTCCGACTCCGCTCGTGCCGTTAGATTGATTTGATTTGATTATTATTCTAAATTTAAATAAATAGAGAAAAATTCATATGTAATATAACAATTAAGGACTTTTTACTCTGTCAACACGTAGTTATATGGACTTGTAGAAAAATCTTCGTCCTCGGTCAATATTTTCCTCCACGGTCCATATAACTACGTATTGACCTCGTCAAAAGTCCTTATTTGATTAATATATATCTTTGGGCCTTATCCTTCTTTTCGCCTCTTGAAATACAGAACCACGCAAACGACAACACAAACAAAGTTTATCGTACCATTTTTTATTTACAAATGGCCAGTACATATGCTACTAGGTAAACGATATTTGTGTATGATCAATATTTAAAATAGTTAAAGTCTTACAAATGAATTGCACTACTTCTGAAGAGCGGAATAACATGTATCATCTGTGACCTCTTCATATGTAGGTGGTCTTCCATGTGGCAGATTTGTTGCACTTGTATCTGTGAAATATTCAAGTCAAGTCAAGTCAAGTAAATTTTATTTAAAGTCGGTGACATATGTAACAACAAACATAAGCTCTGTAGAGCTTTTCAAACCGACATAAATAACAAATACATGTAACAGACATAATAAGCAAACAGTACAGTACAAAACATAAGCTGACACAGGCTACATGATAAACATACAGTACAATACAAAGACATAGACTGACACAGACATAGGTACAAGACATGCGTTATAGTTAAATAAAAGCTATCAAAACACATAAGACAATTGCTGTTCGTGTAGGCAAAGCATGTTAAAAAGGTGGAGCAAGAAAGTTATGTATAAGAACATAAAGCAGCTAGCACTAAAGCAGGCTAAAAACTAAGCTAAAAGTTACAAAGCAATCTATGCAGACTAAAACTAAGCTAAAAGTTACAAAGCAATAAAAGTCAGCACTATGCAGATTAAAACTAAGCTTAAAAGTACAAAGCAATAAAAGAAAGCATTGGCACAGACATTAGAGGCATATGATATACAGAGAAGCAGTTTATAACTAAAACACTAAAAGCACATACAGACTGACACTCTAGATATATTGTAAATATACATTGCTAAATTTGAAGGTGGCATATCTAAAGGTGGAGAGAGAACAATACATTAAACGATTAGCACTAATATAGCATTAAGCTTAGACACAGAGCCATGCACGTCGGCTATGTCTATACGGTATGCTGCATTGCATTTACCTGCAGAAAGCACAAGAACACCCTCCCCCTTCCCATTTATTTATTAATGTTTTAAACTGGTTTAAACTCATTTCTTCCCTAAAATTATTTGGCAAATCATTCCACAGTTTTGCTGCAGCATACCTTATAGAGTGTAACCCATACCTTGTTGTATTTACCCTTGGTACAGTCATCAAATTTTTGTATCTAAAACAGTAAGTATTGTCTTTCTTTGTTATTAAGTCATGTAAATATACAGGTGTTTGTTTATTTATAATCTTATAGACTTCAATAGATATTAAACGTAGTCTACTCAGTTTTAATGATGGCATTTTAGACTTCTCAAGCAACTGATCATATGTACTCAAGCGATCATTATAAATGAACCTTAAAGCCCTTTCCTGAATTTTTTCCAATTTTTGAGTGTTTCCTTCCCCACAAAAATGCCACACTAAAGGACAATAATTAAAGTTAGATAATATAAAAGAGTAATAAATTGTCAATTTCCCCAATTTACTTAGCTGATTTCCAATTCGCTTGAGTGCATTGAGCTGTTGTGATGCTTTTTTACAAATAGCTATTAAATGTAACTCATTACAATAAGCGCCAACTTAAGAAGTTAAATTTTGGATTCTGAGCAAATGATGTATTGATTTAATACATGAAATGCTTATTCAAAATAATAATAAACAAATTATTCTCCACGTACATGTATACCCATTTCAGTTCAATGCATATTGTTGCTCTAAACTAATAAAAGATAAGTTCAAAATGTGATAACAATTATCAAAACTTAAATTTAAGTATTCCCTTGTTTGAGTTGATGAAAACAAATAAGTCTTGATAAAATACTCTCTTCATTCACCATTTCTTTAAAATCAGCGCATCTCCGGTAGACAAGGATTACCATCAGGTCCCCCTCTCTTCACTGATGGCAACACTTGGATACCGAAAATCGCGTTTTGTAAAACCTGATTTGTTCTTACTCAAAGTCGAGCAGCCTGAGTTGTTTTTACGTCAATTATACTGCTAGATTCACAAATTAATTTTTACAATTAACGAATCCTCTAAACCTTTCCTACACAGTCACCTTAAAATAAACATTAAATAAGAAGAATATTTAAAAATTGAAAGAAACTTAAAAAATCGTCAATTAATAACTAGATTCGGGCTACGTGACCATAACTTAGAATTATAACTTTACAAACATTCGAAGATTTCAGACATTGTAAATTTTGTAAAATTCCTGATGATGAGTTTAACTTTTTTTTAATTTGATTGCAAAATTATTGACCAAATCAGAGTTACGTTTATTAATTTTATGGAAACAAAGTTCACAAACTTTAATACTTTAGATCCTGTTGAAAAATGCATCTGCAACTTTATAAAACAATCATAACAAGTGCGAACATGAGGGTATATGTTAGAGGTTCGTATTGGTCAGATTATCCCTTTTTAATGATAGTTTTTGATTCATGTATACTTTTCTAATATATGTTTGTATGTATGGATATTTTGTTTAACAAAACAGAACAGATTTTTATTTACCAATTAAAGGTGCCCGTTAGAAGCAGAATCAATTACAATTTAATCAAAGAAAGAAACAAAAGGACAAATCATAATAAATAAACAAAACGTTCATTTTAACATAATGGTATTCATTTTAACATAATGGTATTCATTATAAGAACATAGATGTAAAAATGTAATAAGGTTATCTAGTAAGACTGAGCAAGGGGAGACAAATATTATCAATACAAAGGTTTTTAAAATTACAATATTTATCATTTATTTCTTCAATAAAAGGTTTTCTAATTTCTTCTAGACTTGGACAATTTAATAAAAAATGTTTCTCATCCTCCACTTCATTTTTACACATGTAACATATTCTTTGGTGTATTTCTAAGTTGGCATATCTACCTCTTTCTATATTTAAATCATGGTCACTGAGTCTTAATTTTGTTAGATATTTTCTTTGATTTTCAGAACCTATACTTAGATATGGTTCAAGTTTATATGTATTAAATTTTCTGTAAGTTCTCAACTTATTTTCTACTTTGGCTTTACTTTTAATATCATTATTTATATCTTTAAACCAAATATCAATAAGCTTTATCTTTAGGTTATGTCTAATTTTATTAGAAATATATGTATGTTTATAATTGGTTGCATTTAAATATAAATGTTCAATGTTTAAAAATCTGAATATTGTTTGAATACAATTTAAAGATTTTTAGTTATTATTTGCCATCCTTTCTGATTCTTTTTTTGCCAAGCTAATATAAATACTTAGACAAGCTGACAAATCTGCATTTAAATTAGGAAATAATTAGAAAAAAAATTAAGAAAGTTATTGAATTTTAAATATTTTTTATTTAATAATTTTCAAATATTTTATTCATCTCTTACATTTATGCAGAATGAAACTAAATGATGAAGAAAATATTCAATTATAAAATAAAAATATCTGCTTATTTAACATATAAGAATACTAGTTTTATTAACATCAATATATTCTTAAATTATATTCACATTCTCTTATGCTACTTAAAAACGTATTTTTTCCTACATACTTTACAGGTAAAAATCTTAGCAATCCTTTTGATGGCCCCCTAATCCCCACCCCTAATTGGATGTTGTTATAGTTAATTATCAAAAGTTGGAGAAACGTGAACACACCCATTTAATATAGTATGATTTTCCCTTTTCTTATTATAAGTGTTGTCATAACTTATCTCATGGAGTCTTAACCAATATTTAACCATGTTTATGTACACATCAAAAATTAGTGGTAAGCATCCAAATTCTCATCTAATGCCATTTTTGAAGTTTTGGAGCTTACTCTTATAGCATATTGACAACATTTCAAATTAATATTCTCATGCTTGAGTTTTTCAATTTTTTTGCAAAAAAAATTTCATTGTCTTTTTGGGTAGCTTTTACTGAAAACTCTCCCCATATTTCTGACCCGTAAACTAATACTGGTTTTACTGTATGATTAAAAATATTGATTAAAGTAGATATTCTTGGTTTCCCTGAAGAAAATGTCTTCTTCAGCTTATAAAATGCTTTTAAACTTTATTATGAATGTCTAATTTTGCAGATGAAAATGTGCCAGAGTCAGCAAAATTTATTCCTAAATAAGTGTATCTTTGTACTTGCTCAATTACATCATTATTGTATGTAAAGAAAATATTTTTTTCTTAATCTGCTAGCCTTATTAAATATCAAGACTTTAGTTTTAGAGGTATTAATTTCTAATTGCCACTCTTTAGCAAATGTTGATAGTTTATTAATAGCATTTTGTAAACCAGTTTTACTATAGGATAATAGAACTAAATCATCCGCATATAGTAGACAACTTAGAGTTGTATTATTTAATACAACCGGATCACAAGATGAATCAAAATGTGATAGTAAATTACTGAGATACAAGTTAAACAAATTTGAGCTTAGATTGTCACCTTGTTTTACGCCTATCGAGGATTGAAAGAAATCTGTTCTTCTATTTCCAATTTTAACACATACTTTTATATTACTGTAAAGCGACTTTACAATGTTATAAAATTATGTACCAACTCCTGCTTGTTTAAGCTTATAAAAATAGGCCTGTATGCGGCACTGAATCGAAGGCCTTGCTAAAATCAACAAAACAGGTATATAGGGCCTTAGAATTATTGCAGGTATATATTTGTTTATCAATGTTTTTTTATACAAACATGTGATCTGAAGTTCGTTTACCAGTAGAAAAACCTATCTGTTCGTCGCAAATTGATTTTTGTTTATCATAATATTTTGTTAATCTTGTATCCAAAATCTTATTAAACAATTTTCTGACATTATTACTCATGGCGATACCATGGTAGTTAGACGGGTCATCTATTGCCCCCTTTTTATGAATAGGTGCTATATAACTTTTTGACCATGTCTGTGGATATATATTACTTTGCCTAATAGGGGTTTATATGCAATAAATATTATACATGTATTATATCAATTGGTTTGGGTGGGGGATTGCTGAAAGTGGCGTTAAATTATTCAAACAAACAAACAAAAATCAATTTGTTGATTGGCTGCTTAACTTCTTGAAAGCATTACTTCAGCCATTACGTAGAACTTAAGAGACGAATGAATCTGTGAACTAAAACTATGTGCCTACTCTTTCTCGAAATGTACAAGATGAAGTCTTAATTGTGGATGGAGCTTGGCATACTTCAAACACGTTGCCCACGATGGTTTGCCGTCCAGCTTTCTGTATTATAACCTGAGAACCCACTAATGAGAAGATCACCCTTGTCCGCCAAATGGAACGCTCTGAGCAGCTCTGTGGAACGAGCACTGCAGGAAAATTCCCTCAGTACACAGGGGATGCACAAAGTATAAAACACTTGGATTTGTATTCCCAGATTTGTTGTTGGAGACTTGCATATAACCGTGTATCTATTTATTTTTGAATTTGCATGGAAAATTCATCTTTAATCGATTAAATATATAACATGCTTTCCGTTACTGTATTGTTATTTCTGTAAATGTATAATGCGAATTTCGATGTGGTCTTTGTGTAACACAAAGTTAGCATTTTAGCTAAATTTACCCTTGAATGTGTGATAGGATGTTGGAGCATTCAGTGAACTTGATGCTGCAGGAGATATGTCACTATGTTCAGGAAACGTGTTCATCTCTAGCTTGTCAACTGTCGATGAATATTCTAAAATGCCTTCGCTTTTATCCGTAGATTTTTTGAAACTGCCGCATCGTGCCTTGAAAACTGTGAAGACGACAACACCAATGATAAAAGCTCCAGCGCAACTACCAGCTATAATGTAGTCTAAATAAGATGCCTGGGGATCTGCAACGAATATTGTGTAATGGATACTAACTTTAGTATTGACAGTGTATGCACTTTATACGAAAACATTATTGTGAATTAATACAACACTCCTGTGGATTACCTCACTTTATCTTAATCTTCATAGTATGTCCTTTTTGGATTTACCTCCCCTGTATAATGACCCCATCGTAAATGTTTATGTTTGTATATTAAAGCACAGGGCCGTAAATTTTGTATTTGCAGTAGAGGCAGCTGCCTCCTTATGAATTACACAAATAGAAAAAAAAATGGTTTCCTTGAATCATGCAATCAACCAACTAAATAAATAAATAATGGGGCTTCGGTGGACCACAGTCCACAATTAATCACGTGCTTTTCAACACTAAGGTTGTGGGTTTGAGTCTCACTGAAGGCAATTAATTGACAAGAATTGCCTGTTTTCCTACCAAAGGTCGGGTTTCAATTCCGTGTAGCAAGGTGTCCTCCCATAATATAGACTGGACGTTAAACACCATTTAAACAATCAAGACAATCAATAAAAACTTGAACTTGAACGCTTCTATAAAAGAAATAAAGTAAACCCGCTATCTTCTCTACTGTGTAATGGAATTTACAACATTTACGGCCCAGGAACCGTATTACAGTTAAATAAGTTATACAATTCATGCTTTAATATAGTCCACATAAACAATCTGAGACTGTAACACGGTCTGCGCATTTGTGGCTCGCATATATGTATAGGAAGCAGACAGGTAGTAATAATGTCTATGTTGAAACGTTTCAAATTGGTTTTTTTTTGCTATATTTACTTACCGGCCATTTTCTTGGCAGTAACTTGCAACCTTATGTACTCAATTGTCGTGTTTGGAGCTTCATAGGCAAGAGGCAAAATAATAGACACGTTGACCTTGTACCCATTTTCTATGCACGTGTGGTCTATTTTGTAGTATCTGTTGTACAGCTGAAATATACATGAAATGAAATACATTCTGGATAAGCATGATGTATTTGTTACGTCAACAGCACTATGTTTGACGAGTAAGTCTTTTTATCTTAATTTTATTAGTCGAAAAATGTAAGCAATCCTAGCTACTCAAGTCTTGTATACAAGACGCCTGAGCTTTATTTTAAAAATTACAATAATTTCCAAAGCTATATAAATGTAATATGACAGACTAACTTAAGTTTATGATAACGGTTGTGTTAAAGTACTGAATTTTAAATTATTGAAAACAATCACGACTTTTGTTTTAGCTTATTGTTACCAAGGCAGATCCCGTAAAGTTTGTCACCGTCAGCTTTACGTCACCAGCGGAATAAGGCAAATCAAATGTAAGCACATCGAAGCACATCACATAGCGATCCGTTTGAACGGTGCATTTACTTCTACGACGAGAGTTGTAGCAAGTTCTCTGTCCTTCTCCCTCTAGACCACCAATAAAACTAAAGCTACAGAATTGAGGTGTTATTTGGCCATTCCAAGACAGAGTGTAGTATTTGCTATCTGTTAGACGTCTGTCTTCCTCGTCACAATTGTGAGATGTGAATTGTACTATAAATAGATACATGAACATTCATAAATTTATAAATTAATTAATAACTGATTGAATGACTGTTGGATTGATTGATTATTTGATTGATGGGTAGATGGATTAATGGATGGATGGATGGATTGATTAATTGACTGGTTAATTGATTGATTGATCAGTTATGGTCAGAAAGTAAAAAAATAGTGCAAGTTACACAGACAAATTTATCTCGGATGATTTTATATGAACCTGTATTTAGAATATCGTGTACGAGAATTTTACCCGAATTAAGTTTGTGTGACTGCATATTGCTTTCTTCTGAGCTAACAACTTTCGCCTATACCATGGCAAGAATGAATTCAGTTAAGGTTAAAGTCTAATATAGTTTGCCCTAAGCGGTCTCGAACTCACAACTCAGTGATTAAGGGTATCAGTAGAAAAGAAAACTTAAACCAACAATGTCATTGTTACTGGTGGCCCGAAAGATACTGTCTTGAACAAATTTTGATAGATGCTGTATTGTTCTGGTTGCCAGTGTATGTTTTGCGTAAATTTCCTTCCCCCCACATTCCGCTAATAAATTTGGTCTTGCATTGAACGAAAAACGGTTAAAATCTAAATGTTTTGTAATGCTTAAATATGTACGTTTATTAGTGCTGCTTGTTGTTCAAATTCTTGGGTTAAAATAACTTAATCCATTCTTTATTTTCTTATAATTTATTACATGTTATTATAATTTTGACATTTACTAACAAATACGACCATCGAGGGTTTATTCAAATGAAGCAAGACCTTTTTCTCGTTCGTTGGACAAAGTACATCCGCTGTTTATGTTGGATTTTTGACTAGTGGTATATGATACCTACATGTATCGCTTTTAATCAACTAACCAACTCAAATATACAGTAATGGAAGCGGGAGGTTTGTCATGCCTAGAAACCTGGTTTAACCCATCATTTCTGTTGAAATGCCTGTACCGAGTCAGGACCATGTAGTTACTATAATTTTGGTTGTTGGTTCTGGAGTTTGCCGGTTTCTCGGACTTTGATTTGTGGATTGTCTGTTTTGACAGTTTCATCTGTGTTCAGTCTTCTGTAATTTCCTCCATTTGAAATTTATTTTAGTTTTCATGATTCCTTTTTCAGGGTTGATTCTGTGTGGCCATGACGTCAACCTTTCGTTATGTCCTAATTACAATTTCTTAAAAAACATTTATCTTGACATTTGTTAAACCTTTAGTCGTTGTTCGAATTTTTATTCTAGACTTGTAATTGCTTTTTATGACATTTTTTCATCCGTATCCGTCTTAAATAAACAAATAAGATAGAGGTCTAATTATATCAGGGAACAAACCTGAAGAACGAACGTCACCGAAACGTACACTCAAAATAACCACATTTTCTTAACGAATTATGGCCATCTGGGCTACATGTAACGTCCATCTGCCATGCATACTGAAGCCAAACTATATTTAAATCCGTTTTACATTTGTTTGATTGTTCCATTGGGGTTTAAAGAAAATATATGGGCGTTGGTGACAGAAAGGTAGCCATAGTAACGCGCCTGAAAACACTGATGTTGCGAGTTTGAGACTTACTGCATGCAGGATGTGCTCGGCTCCAACTTATTTGACGAGAATTGTCAGTTTTCCTGTCGAAGCTTTTTACCGGGTATTCCGGCTTCATTCCCAAGAAAAATTAGACGCCATGATACTGTAAAATTGCTTAAAATAGTGTTAAACGTTATTTAAAGTAACAAACAATAATCTAAAATGTCGTCCGGAATAAAGATAATACAAGCTCTAAATGGCCTTCCAATTTTTCAGTTTGGGTGCCACTGACGAGTCTTGATTAGAGGAAACGATCGTCTGGCGTAATTTAATTTTATTCCCATGGTATCTTTGATTTCAGATAATATTTTGCATATTATGTGTAATTGTGTTATTTGGACAAAATCAGACATGTATTTAGTAGATTCCATTCATCATAAAAATAGTTAATGTATAATTACTTATATTTACTTACGGTCGACGGCTTTTAATCCGGAACAATAAACAACAAATATCAAAAATAAACTCACAATTTTCACGAAAAAATGTATAGTTTTCGTCATTTTGTCGACTTATAAAATTACGTGTAGTATTCCTAACACAAAATGCTAAATGCAAAAACGTTTCGTTAGGGCAGTGAATATTTTATTTTGGCATGAGTTGGCGGTGTGGTTCGGATTAACTTCGTAAGAGAACTTGTTATTAACATGTATTTGTTTACGCGTAAAAAAATTCCGAGTAATATGAAAATTTGTTTGCAAAAGGATTGTTTAAATATCACCGCATTTACAGCGATCTTTCAACACGACCTATTCATTTCAAATTATTTACATTATTAAATTACATGTAGCAAATATACATGTACAAAAGGTCGAGGAAATGCAGAAACATACATATATACATGTACATAGTAAATGCAGTTAGGGTTTTTAAGCATAAATGCAATCATGTAAACAAATAGATATAATGGTGAACTATTTATTCAACCTTCAATTGTACTTAGTTCTGATACGTCTCTACTGATTTTTCTTGGGTCAGTAGTATGGAGAAATAAAACTTCTTCCATTTAACATTTCCATGAAGTGTCTAGCAAAATTCTTCGTCGCTCCGGAAACGTATATTTAATTAAAAAATTATTCAGTGAGATTAGAATAAATGTCAATACATTATACGAGAACACAACAGGAATGTTAGTTTGACGTTGGGAATTAATGTAATTGCAGACAGAAAGGCAAATACTAAACTAAACAAACTCTTAATGACTCTAATGTAACTGAATATTTTTTTAATAATATTATATTAATCTTTATTGCATAATAAACCCCAAGAGGTTAAGCATACATAAACATACAAAAACAATGAACATGTTACTGTACATATACAACCTAAGATAATATAGTATTTACAAATATGTATGAATTTAACCAATGTGGATCTCATTGTCGCAACTCAAATGATTGCTTTACAAAATCAACAACCATTGGCAAAACATCCCTATTTGGTTATATATCAATAAAAATTCATTTACTTTTTAATAAATGTTGGTTTAATGAATTGTATTGTGACGGTTCTTGGTAGGTCTTAGCTCATTTTGTGGTTACATGTATCAAAATATAACCTCCATTTATTTAGTTTTTACATCAAAATGTTAAAAAATCTTGATTTTATTTACATACCTGGTTTTTAATTTTTGTATAAAAAACATAATCTTGATTTACATTTTCTCTGCGTATCTCGATTGAGTTTAGGTTAGAAATTTTGTAGTCCGCTTTTGACTGGTTCTGATTTTGACCAATTTATTCCCCATCTCTGATTGCTTTGGACCAAAGTTGATGAATTTGGATATTGAATTAGCTAGTTGTTCCCTTTATCCTGAAAGATGTTTGGGCTTGACGTGTTGTGGTCTTCCCTCCAACCTAAATAAAAATTCATCCGTCTGACGTCTTTCTCCTTAGTGATTCTAGACCCATCTCTTTGGTCATCTTACGGTTCTTACTTATCATGTCCAGTACATTGTAGAAGTTCTCCCAAAATTTGATGACACTACTTTTGAGCTATTCTTCGGCGGTTTTAGACCCTTCAAAATTTTAGCCATGAAGTTGATTCTCATTTCGTGGAGAGATGCAACATTAACGAGCCCAAAAATAATACGTTCTTTGCGTTTAAGTTGATAGACACAGATAACACTTCCATGTCATGATTAGCGCGATCTAGCTCATCCCATAACTCGTAAAACGGCCTCACTCATTGTAATATGGAATGCCTTCTTCTGAACGAATTTCATACTATTGTCCTGGATCATTCAGAAACGTAGAGCGTTTCGATCTCAAATCCTCAATGAATTCTTCTACATCTGGCGGGTCAGAGGAACTCATATGTCTTCAAGTAAGCTTTCCTTCTCAGTCTTTTTCGTTGACATATTGTTAAAATACGTGTACGTGCATTTCCGCCTCTTATAAATAGCTTTTTTCAACCTTTTGAAAAAGTCGAGCCTTTAACTATTAGATTCCATACCTGATGCTGGTTCCTGGTTTGAACGCCGAACAAATCGCTGATCGTTCTCGGAATCGTCTGACGATTCCCTGTAGTTAAATAATTTTAACAGTAGGATTTTTTCCTTAAAGATTTTGTCTTATAGACAACTGCCATTTTGGCCACTGCAGAAATGGTTCTCACAATGAGACAAATCTTTGCGTTCTGCCATATATAAAGTAATGAGTGACAAAAACTAATGAGTAAATCCACAATGTGCTACTAGTTAACGGATAATTTTAAATATTAGTTGCGAAATAGCGCATATGTCAACCTATTTTAAAACTGATATTTCATACTTGTCTAAAAGTAAAGCCAAGGGAAGAAGTTTACTACTAATAATAGAATTGAAGACTTTTGCTTAAAACTTTACTAGGCTCATTGATCGTGTATTCTGTCAATATTTATAATCCAATAAAATAATAAACTTTCGTGTACTTGTTTTAAAATAATCTTAGAAAATATTAAAATAGTTGTTATTGCTTACATGTTTCATTACGTCACTCGGATTTTTAGTTTTTTTTTTAATTTATAACAAAAATTCTAAAAAGGGCTGTACTCTGGCAGGAAATATATTCCAACTGATGGTAATAAATTGAAACTCTAAAATTTAATAAAATGATAAATTACATATTTTCTCCTCACATAATAAAAAACAAAAATAAGTACAAACAAGTAATGATTGCTAAAACTGAAATGGCAATCTGCAGAGAAATTAGTTCAAAAATACAACCGAGCTATATTTTCTTTGAGGTTTCATAGATTTAATGCCAAAAAGAAAGGTTGATTTATTATGTCAAACAGCGCAAAAATAACTATCATTACCTATTTGGACAAGATGTTTTTCCTACATCACAACTTTTTTCGATATTTTTGCAATCAAATCTTAACGACCATAACAAAAAGATAAAGATAAAACAAGTTGGTTTTCTAACTTTTACACTATAAAAATAATTAGTGGTATTTTCCCGTTTCGATTTTACAAAAGGCTTGAGGAAAATATATTCCGTTAACAAAATGATTATTTGGTGTTCCGAAAGGATCATAATAAAATACGTCCGCTTGACTCGTAATAGGTTTTTAAAATGTTTTATATATATCGTAATAATGTTTGCATTACACTCGAACTTGTTTCAAGAAATACTTGGAAATTATAAGTTATCGAAAAAAACAAAACATGTAATTATCTACACTAAAGTCTGGGTTTTTTGCGTGACAAATGAAATTCAGGGTCGCATTTCTTTTAATTGAATCTGAAAGATGTTTTAGAATCAGGATTCTGTAAACCCATATTATGTTTCTACCATTTAAAAACGGCAATGTTCCAGTTAACTGATTTTAAACATGCCTGCCAATGAAACAACAAAAAATTAAATCTTTGGAATCATTGGTGTTTCACATGATTCGAAATCGTGTATTTTTTCATTTAAAAGAAAAGGTTAAATGATCAAGATAAATTCTTTTATCATTAAGCAAATATGTAATTAAGCTTGTTTTGTTCCCTACATTTCTTTTGAGATAGCTTTGATAACTATTGGATGAAAGTTTCTCCTTTATTAATTCTTTGTACCTTTTAAATAATCTTTCCTTTAACAAAGCACTTGGTCTTGCCCTTATTCGTCACGTGACATCTACTTCCTTTCCAAATTGTGCTCAAAAACTGGTAGACGACACGAAGTCTTATCCAGGCAAATTTCCTCTCCTTCCCACCCTTAGTGGTCACCTTTATATGCAGGTACACTACCCTCCTCATACAATTTATACAAATATATATATGCATAATTAGGGTTTTTTGGTATATGTTCCATGTTTATTGCTTTGTGTGAATGCATTCTGCTGGGTTTTAATATATATTTGCTGGTACCTGTTCTTGTTTGAACTTGAAGGCTGATCATTTGTACCATCTTGGTGGGCCGAGATCGAGGTGAAAACCAAAGTAATTGAAGGCACACATGTCTGTCCATGATGGCAAAAATCGCTGCACCAGAGTTATGCAAGGAGATGTTAGATTTACATGAACTGTATTATTTACCCTATTAAGCCTCATCATCTGTGTTTCCCACGATGATGTCAAAAATTAAATTTACCTTTATTAGAAGCGATTGAAAGGTTGTCATAATCTGCGGCAACCATTTAAATTGAACATTTTAAGTGATGGTTATACAGTTTATTGATTGTTCCAATGATCGATCGTTCGTCAGTTCAGTTGTCGATATGAAAGACTGTTTCAAATAATCAGTTTTCAATCGTTCGATGTATTCAGTTTTGTTCTTTTGTAATAAATACTGTGGCCCTGTTATGCCAACCCTATTTCAAGTGTGTTGTCTTATTTAGTGCTCAACCTGCGTTATGGGATAATGACTTTTAGTAAAGCTTATTGCCAACAGGTATCGGGATAAATGTTTGTAAACGATTATTATTATATAGATAGAGATGAAATATCGAATTTTCCGAGTGACAGAAATCACGGTAAATCACATGTGAAAATTATCGTTTATTTTCACTCTCGTGTTTTTTCCCGCCAAAATGATCAAAAACACAAAAGCTGAAATAATTGTTCACTAATAGACCGGAATCTGCTAGAACAATATCCTATAACATGTCATTTAGCGTGACAATATTTGTTATTTCAGAACGAAATATTAGTTAGCTGGCGTCCTAATCCAGATAAGGGCGGCCATGTTGCAGTTGGTTTTGTACTATACAGAAATTCATCCGCCGCATAAAGCATCAGATTTAACTCAATACTTATTGTAATGCAATATCAAAAACGTATTTGACAAAATATTTATTTATAAAATAATTCACGAAGGCTATGGTTTGTCATTGTTTTACAACGGGATGGCTATTTATGTTGCATTATTTAATCCTGAGCGACAGCGTAGCCTCGTGAATTTTTTCCGTTCTAATATATCAACAACATATAAACAGCTTCATCTTCATTGTTTTTGAGATCTTAACACGAGAATTTACGACAAACAAGACGATTTTATTTGAAAATTATAAAATGCAGTAATATTCCAGATATCCTGCATACTGTGTCTACATTTCTCAATTTGATCATGTTTTTCAAGAGCTTGAAGCAAGTAATTTGATTGTTGCAAACGCCACTAATTTTGTTCGGGATAAACATATAAACCAAGATTACAAGAAAATACACGACTCGTCTTTTAATCAGTTTTACTATAGATACAATTGAAAAATATTCTCGTTCGAAAATATGATTACAGATAGTTTTCCACATTTAAGGTATCAGACCCATAATTGACCACGTGATCATATTTGGTGTCCCGGATGTCCATTGTTTGTCAATGGAGCAGACCTCGGTAATGTTCGGCAAACATCGGAACTACTATTTGAGCAACTAAAGTTTTTTCCTCAAAACTTTTAACATTTACTCAAAGTAAAACAATATATTTAATGTGTATCATTAATTAGTAATATATTGATTAAAAAAGCTGCATTTCTTGGTCTAAAAATAAAATTAAACGTTGACTTCAATTATGGTCCGGATACCTTAAGATTCGATACACACTGAATATGCTTATTGGATACACCTATATACATGACTAGTGTTACATGATGGTACGGTTAATTATAACGCGCTCCGCAATGCACAAGATTAAAACGTCATACTCGTACGCTTTCGGTGCAAATACAGTTTGTAATTGGATCAAACTCTTTCAAGACACGCCCTTTTCGTCGTGTGTTGCTCATACATATTTTTTTACAATTAAAATGAAATATTTCACTTGCTACCTTTAAAAAAAAGGTGAGCAAGAGAAACATATAATTCCTTGTTTTCTATTGAAAATCTTTAAAAGGACTTATTCCGCTTACAACATTAAAGTTAACAGAATCTAAAAGTTAAGCCATGGCTGTATCACAGATTAGAATTTTACTTCCACAAATGAAGTAATTCTGTCATATGAATAGCAGTTATAGAGAGTATGAGTTTACAAATAAAAATTATAAAATGTGTACAGTATATTTCAACTGAAATATGTCAGATTGTCAAACAGTTTCATTGAATTTCAGATCAAACACTAAATCTTGTTTAAAGTGACACACACAATAAAAATAAAGTTGTATGAGTCGTCAAACTCTTAAGAGTTATTCGCTGTTATGATCCTCGTTGTTCTGTACAGTTGATTGACTTTGAACAAATGAGTATCATCCTCGTTGTTCTCAACATTTGATTGACTTTGAACAAATGAGTGGAGGGTAACGGAAAAGTCACTATCTTTAGTTTCCAAAGTCAAGATTGCTTTGAGCTACATTTTTAAAAAATCTACATTCTTATCTGTGGTGAAGCGGATGAGGAGTGTCGGACGTTTATCATAATATCCGGTAAATGAGACGGAAGTTGTGAACCAATGAATTTGTTTTTCTCTTCACAATCCATTAACCACTGTATAATTCTTTGATGTTTATTAACGTTGTCACTGCGTATCGTTTGTAGCACTTTTTGTGTCAGTGGAATTGGCTCGTTTGGTCTAATATTAGCGTCATTTTCTAAATCTGAAAGTGTGACGTCACAGTTAATATTCATATTCGTTCTACGAACTGTTGACGCCGTAAAATGGCGTTCTGGTTGCCGCTTGACGTTTAAATAGTTATCATCGTCGTCTGATTCCTCGTCTTCAAATTCTGAATAATTACAAAAATCAGTTGTAAGAATACAAAAATCTGAGCAGCAAATCTTAATTAATTTAAAACTGATATATGTGATATCTGATATTGATAACTGTATTTACGTTGAACGTGCAGGAAATGGAATTTCAGCATTTCGTGACGACCGGATTCAATTATATCATGTATGTATGTCAACATTCATTAAGATGCACGTGTACCCAGTGGAAATGATATTTTAAACATTAATGTAATACCCCAATTTTTTTTTATTTTGACCTTGTATGTACAAAAACAATATTTCACCGACTTCAAACTAAAATGACAAACCCATGTGTGTTTGCTTACATTCATCTATACATAGTTTTCATGGGTTAATTAATTTTATTAATCTTTTGTTTAAAGTTACTCTACAAACCTCGGTGATTGTTCCAGCATAGTTTTGTTAATGGTTTCTCTGCCGGAAGCGGCGTAGGGCATCTATGTGCAGACAATCGTTGGCGGTCTGGTTCATCCCTTCGACTGGTTGCTGAACCCTTTGGCAGCATCTTGTACATGCCATTGTTTGCATACATATCTGCCGTTTCATACGGAACTTGAGGTCGTTTTCCTGTACCACTGGCATATCTTTCAATTCTTTTACCTACAACGGGAGTTCCTGGTCGACTAAGTTCTTCGCGAAACTGCGGATAAACATCGTGTCTGACAACACGACGCTGGACTTTTTCCTTTTCCTTAGATTTACGCACATCCGGTTTTTTCCTCAGAGAGGGAAGAATATCCTCTGCGGACTGATACAAAAATCCCTGTCTAATTTTCCCGTGTATTTTTTCCAGAGATGATTGAAACATTGTGAAAAATAAAAAAAAAGACTTTAAGTAATGAATATATCTATCTCATCTTTTCAGAATGTTTACATCGCTGATCAAAACAACACAAAACATCCATATTTCACGTAATTTCGTTTATACAATTTGGAGACATAGCTTAAATGTCAATTCTAAATTTTCACATCTGTACAACTTAGCTAAAATTTCCATTGCCCATATTCTGTAAACAGAATATTAATCCTGGTTGTGATTTCGTATTAAATCAAATTGTACTTAAACGATTAAATTCAAGATTATGTCTTTTAAATGTTGAAAATGTATTGTGTGTTACTTTGGGACTTACCGTTTATTAGGAATTAAATCTGTGCATTGAATTTTCACGTATGTAACTCTATATAATACGAAAATTTGACCACTTCCCAAATTAACTTTGATTTGAATAGAAATTGACGTATTTGTTTTGGATAAATATTCTCTTATGTTGTCAGAGTTTTGTTTTACAGAAAGTAAAGCAAAAGACATACATGGATATGTTTCAAACGCTGTGTTTGTATTTTCCTGTCATTATCTAAATTATTTATAGACAGTCAAAACATAGAGCCGGGAAACTAAATGACTAAATACACATATAAAAGAAATGGTAACACCAGCTCAATGTACGTTTGCAAAAATTTTGCTGTCGTTTCTCAGACGTTTCTAGACAAGTTTTACAAAATGCCATCCTCCCAAGTCAGGGGTTTGGATTTTCGTTCGCTTCCTCATCAGGATTGATAATTAATTTTAAGTTGCGGACACAAAAAAATAAATAACAAGTTTTAATTTTGCACGATAAGTATCATCACGTCCAAGTTAGTTGTGAGTATCCCATAATTATTAACTGGTTTAGTACTTCATATCCTTTTACTTGAAACAGTTAATACTCATTTTATTTATTTATTTATTTATTTATTTATTTATTTATTTATTTATTTATTTATTTATTTATTTATTTATTTATTTATTTATTTATTTATTTATTTATTTATTTATTTATTTATTTATTTATTTATTTATTAGTATTTTTCACAATTTAGTTACCATTTACAATATAATCAATGTTTAACAAAAGTGACAAGTAGTGTGACCTTTCAAGTTTGACAAGATTAATCATATTCCAAGCTAATGTTACCAAGCCGAAAGTGACTACTTATTATTTAATTTGAGCAATAACGTGAGAACGATTCTCACGGCCTCCTAGAGTTATGAACAATATGTCAATTGTTGTTAAAACGTATATATGTTGATTCACTTTTTACACTGGTCATAAACAAATTGGATCAAAGAGACTAAAACAAATTAACATGATTTCCAGACGATTATTTGCGGACGCAGACGACACTTGTAAGGCAGACGACAACTTATTTCTCCCAATGACTCCGGAGAAAAAGAATACAAAGTACTACCAAAATGACGATAACGATAAAATGATTGTGTTATCTAACACATGTACAAATAATAACTGCGCTCAACTTTTTTCAAAGCGTCCTAAAGGATGCAGCGATTTTACAATGAATGTCAATAAACTTTTAACTAATGAAGATTTGATCGCCGACGGTAGCAGAACACATATACTTCCAACAATATCTGGAAAACATCAAGATCTCAAGAGCATCACACCACAGACTCTTGCTGATGTAATTGAAGGGTGTTATAATGACGTCATCCATAGTTATAGAATTATCGACTGCAGATACCCGTATGAGTTTGAAGGAGGTCACATTAGAGGAGCTGAGAACAGATACCTGCATGAAACAGTCCTGGATCTTCTCCAACAACCATCAACAGAAAAAAGTCAAATTATTATTTTCCATTGTGAATTTTCATTGGAAAGGGGACCAAAGATGCTTCGATTTTTAAGAAGCAGAGATCGCGATTTGAACAAAGAGAACTACCCCGCACTGAATTTTCCAGAGATTTATTTACTAGATGGAGGCTACAAAGCATTCTTCAACGAACATCCCACATTATGTGATCCAGTCAGTTACAGACCTATGCTCCATTCCGAGCATTCAGCCGACTTGCGTCATTTTAGAGCAAAATCAAAGTCATGGACTGCAGGAGAGAAGCATCGACCATCAAGAAGAGTCATTCGAATTTAGAAAGAATTGAAGAAAACTACATTAAGTGTTACTTTTAAAATAGTGCTAAGAAAACAATTTGTGCTCTGCTTCGTCTGTGATACATGTTATAGTTATTTTATATTTGATTAAAGTTTATGTTGTTGGTACTTTTCTGTTTTTTCCTACAATATTAAAGACTTTCCTCGTTACGTATCTAGTGGTAACTTTGTAGAATCACCTTTTACTTGCCCTCCCCTTTTCTATTGTGGCCGCTATAATAAAAAAGGAGGAAGCAATTTTATTTTTAAATTAGGATGTGACCACACAATTCTCCAAATCGTCAACCTTGTAAGACATTTTCATTTGGCGTCAAACATTATTCAATATTTTTGCTATCAACTTCAGTTTAAGTATTTACAAATACTATAGTGATGTAAGGTATTCCACGTATTCCTGCAATTGCATTGGCTATTCTGACACAGATATATCTCCACAGAACACGCATATGTACGCATATAGATCAGTCTAACGTACAGAATGACACCTTATCACTTTGTTTGATCTGATTTTGCTACACGTTAACCAGCTGAGCACTATTTCGTTACAAATCATTGGAGTTTTCATCGTCCGTTTTTATATGCAATCATCCTTTTCAAAAAGTGAGCAAAAATTGACTAAAAAATTCGGTCGGAAATTTAATTAGAAAAAACTGACAGCATTGACAGAATGGCCGGATACATATATAATTCTGTGTTATTACATACATACATCGCGGACGTTGCTATTATTCTATAATATATATGTATGTGGTATTTAGATTGCTTCTTTTAATTGGGTTAAACGCCACTTTCAGCATTGTTCCGCTGTATCAAGGTGTCCAGAGTGAGCGAGAGTGAGCTCGAATGACCAATGTGAACCAACGACCTCCAAGAAGTAGACTGGCAATCTTGTCAATTAAGCACGCTTTTGCCCCAACGTCGGGCTCGAACTCGCAATCCCAGTGTTGACACACCGGCGATTTATAGTATATGTCTACTTTTAATTACCTAGACCACAATTAGACACGAATACAATACAGCAACATGCATGACACATCAATTGGTCTAAAATCCTAAACTTACCACACACATACATGACATTTCCTGTTTTTATATCATAATTTAGTTTACACAGAATGAAAATACTATATTTGAAAATTTTACACATGAAACGAAAATACTTATATTTCTTAAATGTCCGTTTTAAATAATATATCATTCACCGCCAGAAAAAAAACGATAGCAAAATAAGGTTATTTTTTCAAATCAAAACTTTTTCATTTACGTACTTTTCACAAGAAATATACATGCATAATCCCCATTTTTAGCACATGACAACAGTTGCACAGATAACAACATTGAATGTTTGTTTCTCGTCCCCATAAGCAATACAATCCACATTCATGTAATTTTCAGTATTTTGTAATAGATTATTTATATATATTGATTTTTTTCCACTGACAGATTAGAAATGTACATGTCATAGACAAATCGATTTTAGACGTTTTATCATTAAATCTATATTCAAAAGTCACACATCTTTGGATGATGAATTTATAGCTAATTATAAACATGAAAACAAAAATATGACCTACGAATAAAAAACAAACAAAATTTAAATATTATTTTTTGAAAACTATGTTTTTAAATTATTAGCTAAAAATTGCTGCGACCAACGATAGTTTCCACTGATCATCGAGCACTGTTTACGTATAGTATGGACGTTCATCTGAGGTCAAATAAGTGTTATTTAGAACTAATAAAATACATTAAATATAGTTAATCCAAAATAAATCAGAATAAACGCACGTATCAAAACACACAACCCTTTGATTGATTTTGATTTACGTCTAGCAAGCAGTATTGCAGCTATATTCAGAACGAGAACACGTTAAAAACAATAAATCAACGGAAAACTGGATGGATTTGGGACACAGGGAACACTATTTTGAATGCCACTGGATATGTATGGAGTATTGCGTAGGGGCAGAGTATTTAGCATTATGTAGCCGCTACAAACATGCCATAGAGAATTTAGTGTAAGCATATCAAGAGCCTACTCTTTTTTCGACATCTACTAAGGGAGTCTTTATCGTGCAAGGGGCGTGTAAATCTGCAAACACGTCATCTAAGAAGATCTGCTGCCAGGTTTTGTGTATTATGACCTGGATAACCCCCCCCCCCCAAGGAAAGGGTCTCCCCTATCTGCCACCCGGCGATGCGCTGGCTGCTTTGTAGGTCAAGCACAGGGAACCCAGCAAGTATAGTCACAAAAACAACCCGTTGATAATTTTGGACAAACCTTAAAGAGACAAATGTCAAAATGGGCCAGGACTATGTAGATTTGTATCATATGTTTAAGATCCACGTAAAAATAAAATTCAACCTGATCTTGCGATCCTATATTAGTGACATTTCGGTATTTTCTACAGATTAGTGGCATGATCATGAATACTGTTAGCTGTTAGGGGTGTTCTTCAAGCTCAGTCTGGTGCATTAGACAAAGGGAGGATTTGTTGATGTTTGACGCCACTGGTAAGAAAGGATATATAATGAAAAGGGTCATTTTAGGAATTTTAGCGATACAAGCTGCAAACCATCTGCAATAAACATGTTACGTGCATATTTGGGTTTTAAGATACATATGTATGTATATTTTATATTAAAAGGAGACTAAACTATACTATTTTTTGCCTGTAGTTAGCACCCGCGCTTCTCCAGCCAACAATTTTATTATGTCCCAGAATATTTGTAAATTAAAGGATTTTATTTGTTCGTTGACAATTGATTCAAATTTAACAGGTCGGATCTCTTGACAGGTTTATGTTGTCGGAATATAAAGACAATGTATTACTATATAATATAAAACCAAGGTTTCGAATTGATGCCTCAGCCTTTCAAATTTTTTTACACTTGCTATTTATTGCAATGCGACAAATTATAACAATTCAATTCAGTCAAACCTTTTTTTAATCCAGTCAGACATCTATCTATTCGTTTCTTAAACGAATGCGTTTTCAACTCGAACATGCCGTAGAGAATTTAGTGTAAGCATATCAATCAGTATATAATTTTAATAGTTGACACTAAGAGTAACAATATTTTTGTATCATGAATAAAAAAAAAAAAAAAACAAACAAAACACATTTATATTATTTAATTCGCTTCGCCACAAAAAATTGCCCAATAAAAATCTTGCCGCAAAGGCTACAATTTCTTAGAATGTATCAAAACAACATTATATGACAAAATCGAAGGAACAAATAAATAGTGTTTGTTGATGGAGCGAAACTGCTGTTACATGTACAAAGATTTAAGTAGGTCTGGTACATCGATGCTTCGTCCAATCAATGGGACGACTTAATTACACTATTATTTAAAATTGGACCGTATTAATTACAATGTTTATAGCTTTTGAGTTTGTTATATCACAATTGTTATGAAAGTGCGATGTCCCACAGTTATTTCAGAATTGACATGATACTAACATTACCAAGCTGAAATTGACACCGTCTTGGTTTTTAACTTGTTTCCGTCGAATATTGCTATAAAATACTGTTCGCTAAGCGATAAGCAACAATTCAATCAATTAGTAGTATTGAAGTGAAAGTGACACCATTGAAGTAGTGTGTAAGCGGTACAGTCAAGGAACCGGTTATCGCGAGTCCGGTGATTCCGCGCATGTTATGTATCTTCCAATTTCTGTATTATTTAAAATATATATATGTTATTTAACTTTCCTGGACAAATTGTGGTCAATATATTTCATTTTCGGACGTTTAATTCTGCAGCGTAATTTTAATAAACATTCGTTTCTTAAAAATAATAAAAAACGCTAACCTGAAAGATACGATCTTTAAAAACTTCAATCAATCTTTAGTACATCAATGACTGTTTGATTTCTTTTATTGTAAAAATTAACTGCTTTCATCATTGTTTAACTTAAGAATTGTTACATATAAAAATCTTTTCTTAATTCAATCCTGTATTGATTTTGTATGCACATGCGCGATATCACCGGACACACCATTGTTTACATAAAACCAGGTCATGCTGAACAAAATTAAATCACTCTGCAGATGTAAGACCTCCAAGACGGTCAGAGTGGGGAAACGCACCGGTACCCATGTGGGGTACCGGGGTAGGCCAACGTTACATCAGAGCAGCCCGGCCGCTAGTAGGACATATGCTGCCGAGTCCTTCGACCAGGTATCCCGAAGGCCGGGCTTCGACAAAACCACCATGGTGGAGTCCATGGATAACTAACCCTAACAACCGTCCGACCGAGGGTATTAATTTATCAGTGTAGGACGTTAAAAACCACCAATCATCATCATCACAAAATTAAATACTTTGCCGACGAACTTTAACAAATTGGGTTGTATGTTTAAAAAACAATTGTATTCAAAAATAAAAACAATCAATTTTCAAAATAAATATTTTTTCTGAAACTGACAAAAACTGCACAAATTTCTTAGGTGCGCGATAACACCGGACTACTCTTTATATTTTCTACATCTGTCTTCGGAGTGTTTTAGTTTTTGAAAAATTTTGGTACATGAATATTTTTTAAATTGTTTTTATGACACTTGATGCTTCTGCTTCTTGCTATCTAATGTCCACTTATCCTCCGGTCACAAGTACACATATCTTGCGCTCAAACACATGGTCTTTCATAACAAAATCTCTGGTTTCTGAAATTGCAGGGTAAGGTACAAATCTGATAGAATTGCGGCCAAGGTCATTTCAGCACACATGCAAAAAATCGCGCTCAAATGTCATCGATTTGACTCCGAGAAACTTACACGTGAAAGATCAAAACTTCGGAGGATTTTAAAACAATTAACAACGACGTGAATTTTGTGTATGTATATCCGGTACATGACAGTCAATGTGATTTAAAGTCTACGAATATAAAACTGAACAAAAATTAATTCTACAACATTTACCTTATTACGACAGTCGCCTGAATATAGCTGAAATATTGCTGCTCGGGCGTTAAACACCATTAATCAATCAATCTTATTACGACAGTTTACATGGTACTATACTTAACAACATATTTAACGCGCCATTTTCGTATAATTTGTGACCTCTGTCCGAAATGAACGTCTGCTGCACAAATAAGTAGCTGGTAAACTTAAATCCACAGAAGACAGAAACCTCACTACTCTCTTGTAAAGTGTATAATGAAACCCGTAATCCTACGCTGTGTATGAATAATTATGACCTGTAAGAGGTACATTGTCAAAAACATTTGGGTATTGACTGTTCCTAAGATTATAGGTGGCACGATCACATTCATTATATAGTAAAAAGTCTTTTACATGTACATGTACTAGAATAATTATTCTTCGTAAATTTCGATTTCGTCTTTATCGACTCACATTACACAATTTTTTACTTGTTTTTTTTTACATTTATTGAAATACTGTGATATAATTTGAAACAACACTAACAAAAGTGTCGTCAAAAAAATTAAGAATGTTCAAAAACAAGTTAAGATGATATTAACGGGAGGTACTAAACTAACTTCTACCGAAAAATTATATGAAGAAACTGTATGGGAATCGCTTTCGGACACACAAACTTGTATTATTTTATAAAACGATTAACTCTCAAATCCCAGATTATACTGGCCATCTTGTACCGTTGTCAACTGACAATACACATACACCTTATACCAGTTAATCTGAAAATATTATTATTACAAATATTTATTGAGGTCCGTACAAGAACAACTTTGTAGGCGGAATGTGTTCTGCCTTCCACCGTAAAAGTTTGGAACAGATTACAGTTCAGCATAAGCGAAATTCTATGTCGTTAAATATCTTCAAACAGCAAATATGTTAACTTTAACGCTAAATGAATTAATAAAAGTTGTTTCAGCTAGTTTCCAAATCCTTTTGTGTTATACTTTGTATTGTAATGTTACATGTATATACAATTGCAAGATTTCAAATAAAATATGTTTAAATTGAACTAAATAAGTTAATTAGTTATTAATAAATTCTGGACTAAGTGCGAAGACGTAGCGTGGCCTTTCAAGTTTGACCAGATTAATCATATACCAAGCTAATGTTACCAAGCCGAAAGTGACTACTTATTATTTAATTTGAGCAATAACGTGAGAACGATTCTCGAGGCCTCCTAGAGTTATGAACAATATGTCAGTTTCGTGTAAAACGTATATATACCGATGACTTTAAAAATCTGTTCATAACAAAACTTTATACATCAATTTCAGCATATAAAGGATGATTTCCAGACGATTATTTGCGGATGCAGACGACAACTTATTGGGAGAAAATGACTCCGGAGAAAAAAATACAAAGTCCTACCAAAATGACGACGATGATGAAATGTCTAGGCTTACACCAAATGTGAAACAGATTGAGTCAGGCAGCCAATATACAAAAAATATCTTTCAAACTTCTTTAAACAGATGCAGTGATGCAAAAATGGTTGTCAATAAACTTTTAACGAATGAAGATTTGATCGCCGACGGTAGCAGAACACATATACTTCCAACAATACCTGGAAAACATCAAGATTTAAAGAGCATCACACCACAGACTCTTGCTGATGTAATTGAGGGGTGTTATAATGACGTCATCCATAGTTATAGAATTATCGACTGCAGATACCCGTATGAATTTGAAGGTGGGCACATCAAGGGAGCCGAGAACAGATACCTGCATGAAACAGTACTTGATCTTCTCCAGCAACCACCAACAGAAAAAAGTCAAATTATTATTTTTCATTGTGAATTTTCATTGGAAAGGGGACCAAAGATGCTTCGATTTTTAAGAAGTAGAGATCGCGATTTGAACAAAGAGAACTACCCCGCACTGAATTTTCCAGAGATTTATTTATTAAATGGAGGTTACAAGGCATTCTTCAACGAACATCCCACATTATGTGACCCAGTCAGTTACAGACCTATGCTCCATTCCGAACATTCAGCCGACCTGCGTCATTTCAGAGCAAAATCAAAGTCGTGGACTGCAGGAGAGAAACACCGACAGGCTAAAAGATCACTTCGAATTTAAAGAAGAATCAAGAAAAACTAATTTTAGTGCTAAATTTGAAATAGTGCTGATAAAACAATTTGTGCTTTGTGTTCGTCTGTGATACATATTTCTTTACTAGTATTTAACAGTTTTTTTTATATTTTTATTAAAGTTGATGTCAGTTAATTCCTTTTTTTATTTAATTTTTTATAGACTCTGTGCCATGGTACTGGCGTCATAGGGGTCCGGGGTGTTATATATATCATCACTTGCAAAAACCTATTGTCCACACCCGCAGCCAGTTTAGAATTTCTTATTTGGCGTTATACAACATGCACTTTCTGCTATAAACTTCATTGTCGGTATTGGTGTATATTCCTGCAGTTTCGTTTGCATTTCTGACAAGGAAATACCCACGTGAGACATATAAAATAAAACATACAATTCGTTTAGTCTCACAAGGTAAAAAGGTTGCATTCATGAATAAATTATTTATTATAGTGTAACCTGACTATTTACAAAAATGTCGTATAGTATATACATAAGTATACCAGCACTCTGATTGTTATAACAATTATTAGCATTTTACGTTTTTAACTTTTCACAATTATGAAAATGAAACGCGTTAGAGAATGCCACGCAGAGTATTTGCACATTTAATAATAGAATTGAAACTAACTTACTGTTTGATTGGTGTTTCACGTCTAGCAAGCTATATTTCAGCTATATTCAGGACATAATTTACTATTAGTAGTAAGTATTATTTTATAGCATCGATTGAAGATACATCCTTTTGTGTATCGGTGTTCCACAAGTAAATAGAAGGATCAAAAGATTCTTTTGATTTTTAGTATCTTTCACAATACAGAAGAAAGTGG
Organism: Limnoperna fortunei; assembly: GCA_944474755.1. Lineage (NCBI taxonomy): Eukaryota > Metazoa > Mollusca > Bivalvia > Mytilida > Modiolidae > Limnoperna > Limnoperna fortunei. The sequence goes on from OX104116.1 coordinate 46,348,358, forward strand.
GGTTCGTCCTCCACAGAGCGAAGCATACACTCGTCGTTGAACGGGTATATTTCGATGTCGTCCTTTATCCAAAAGTTCAGGATCGAATTATTGATAAGAGTGAGTGTTCTGGTCAAGTGTCTGTTAACATTCGGTTCTGTTTCAAATTGATCTTTAATTGTTTGTAAGACCTTAACATCGACATAGTATTTACTCCATTGGTCTATTTTGGAGTATGAAATCATTTCTCTGTTTGTCTTTGACTGTTTGTAAAGCAAAGGTAGTTGAAACGTTTCCATCATTTTCGAGGCACACATGTTTTATGTTACTATTACTCAGAATCAATTTTACACCGTTCAACTAAGTGTTCCTTTATCGTAACGATGCTTCAGTGTCTCAAATGAACACATGGTATTGTTAATTGTTTTGCATTTTCACAAGTCGACACAATAAACGTATTACACAACACTGTATATGAATACATTTTGGAAGCCGCCAAAGTCACAAACAATAGCTGGAATCGGTGCATATTTACCAACACCAAGCAAAGTCATTAGAGCTCAGTTCTGTTTGTTTGTTTGTTTGGATAATGTTTTAACGCCATTTTCAACAATTTTTCAGCTATATCATGACGTCCAGTTTTTATTTGGGGAGGAAGCCGGAGTACCCGGAGAAAACTCCCGACCTGCGGTAGGTAAACTGGCAATCCTTGTCAATTAAGATTAGAGTCGAGTACACCCTGCCGCAGTGAGAATCGAACCCGCAATCACAGTGTTGACAGACCACGTGATCAATAGTAGACGAACTACCTTAACCACTCGGCCACCGAGGGCCCGAGCTCAGTTCTGTATAGCTTATCTAAATAGTCTAAGTGTTTAGTTCCCCACAAACCTGAATCGTAATCCATTACCGGGGAGACTCGGCGATACACCAATTTGTAAATATATCAAATGATTTCGGGAGAGCCCTAGACAATTGTAAAGAAATAAAATTGGTATTCTGCGATAAAAGGAAAGCCTTCGACAAAGTTTGGCATTTTAAGACTTTCTCTTAAAACTACAAAACTATGGAATTTCAGGAATCTTATTTAACTGATTCACAAATTACTTAAGTGCAAGAAGTCAATAGGGAAATCAAGGCGTAGTCTTAAAAGGCAGTTGCTCTGCAAAGAGAGCAATTAAAGCAGGGATTCCCCAATGATCTATATTAGGTCCCTTCTTGTTTCTTTTATTTATACACGCCATAATTATTGAGATGGGTGGCAGCATCAAATATTTAAAACTCCCGTCAAATATCCGTTACTAGTTTGGTTTAGAACAATACTGGAAAACATTATTTACAAAAATTTGTTTAACTCTAAATACCAAGTAATATTCGGTCAAATAATAAATCAGGCTTTCGAAAAAAAGATTCTGCGGTGAATCATCTGTTTGTTATTTACAATGCCATAATGCAAAATTAAATATGGAATATGTGGTAATGCATTTAACTGGATTGATAGCGTCTTAACAAACATCTAGGAATTATATATTTAACTCGCCTGCTAAATGGAAGGACCACATAAATTAAATTTATTATGAATTAGACAGAAAATCCCTTGAAAACTTACTTATATATTGCATTAATTTGGTCTATCTAGGAATAAGTGGAGATAACTTTAGTCAAGAGAAATCTGAGTGATGTGGTATAGCTGTAGTCAAGAGGAATCTGAGTGATATAGGATAACTGTAGTCAAGAGGAATCTGAGTGATATAGGATAACTGTAGTCAAGAGGAATCTGAGTGGTATGGGATACCTGAAGTCAAGAGAAATCTGAGTGGTGTGGGATAACTGTAGTCAAGAGGAATATTAGTGGTGTGGGATAACTGTAGTCAAAGTGAATCTTAGTGGTGTGGGATAACTGTAGTCAAGAGGAAAACTGGTCATTTACCTTATTCCGACAGTTTACATGGTACTATACTTTACAACACATTTAAAGCGCCTTATTCTTATAATTTGTGACCTCTTTACGAAATGAACATCTGCTGCACACATAAATTAGCTGGTAAACTTAAATCCACAGAAGACAGAAACCTCACTACTCACTTGTAAAATGTATAGTGAAACTCGTAATCCTACGCTGTGGATGAATAATTATGACATGTAAGAGGTACATTGTCACAAACATTTGGGTATTGACTGTTCCTAAGATTATAGGTGGCACGATCACATTCATTATATAGTAAAAAGGCTTTAACATGGACTAGAATAATTATTCTTCGTAAATTTCGATTTCGTCTTTATCGACTCACATTACACAATTTTTACTTACCCGCCCTCCTGTAGGAGGCGGGTAAGTAATGTATTCACTTTGGCAAAATTTTGTCCGTCACAGATTTTGTGTGAAACCGTTTTTATCCGAAAACTACACAATATTAAGAGCTCAAACTTGCAGGGATTATCGGACTCATTTAGTACAATAGACGAACGGCGCTCTTTTTTTGATTAATTAAATTATTAATGAGATATTCACTAATTAAGGTTTCTTTGTTCAATGCTGTGTGCACTGTTCTATAAATAACCAACGTTGTCGATCGATAACACAGGTATTTAAATATATCACGTGGTTATGCATTTGTGAAAAAAGTCACGTGACATAATTTAGAACCATAGTCACGTGGAATAATTTTAAATTATCGATTGTATTACTTTTTTAAAATTAATATAAATCTTCACTTTTTGATTAATTAAATTATTAGTGAGATATTCCCTAATAAATGTTCCTTGTTCACTGCTGTGCACACTGTTCTATAAATAGCCTACACAGCTACAGCTGCAACAATATACCCACGTGGTTTTGAATTTGAATTTTTATATTGAGGAAAAGGGGGGGGTTATTTAATAACAAAATCTCAGATTTTATCTATCTATTTCACGTTTGTTTATTTTTTTTAATCTAATTATTTTTCTCATTGTTGCACGGTGTAGAATGGTAACGGACTTGTCGAGTTTTTTTTCTGTTAAACGGACTAATCGGGTTAGCAAATGATTATTGTTCAATTTTAATTGCTAGAGCTTTGTTGAATGTATTTTTAACTCAAAACAGGACTTCTCTAAAAATTAAAAATATCAATTTGACGATGAATGATAGAAATTCATGTTTGCTTTTCTCGATTTTTCTATCACTTTGTGAAATAACCACGAGCCGACGAGGTACATCGACGTAACACTTTCTAGATGTTATCATAGATCAATTAAGTATTTCTAATAAAACTTACCTCTTCTGGTTATCGTTTGAACTCATTTTTTGAGTTACTTCATGTTTATTGGCACGAACAGTCATTTGCTTAACCCGATTAGTCCGTTAAACAGAAAAAACGCGACAAGTCCGTTACACGGGGAGGTAACTTGGTATATATAGGGTAATACGGATGTGCGGCCCGAATACGTCGTTTTCACGATAGGTAGTTAGACGTATCATATCACGTGAGTAATGGTATCACGTGATTTTATTTAGGGCACTTTCCTCAACGTACCGTCTTTAACATCATGTGAACGTCATAAAACGGAATAAAACTTGACTCCTTTCCATAAATTTTATGTTAAGTGTTGGCGTTGCACCCCCGCACAACACAGCACAGGTTTCGTTTTAAATCGTCTTTCTTATGCCGTCCCATTCCGTGTCAAGTGTCACCGTTTTAAACTAAAAGTGCCCTAAATTTTTTATGACGTCACGTGATCAGTATTACAATTTCCACCTCCTTTAACGAGAGCAATTATATCTTGAAAACGACGTATAGGTCACTTTTTTAGCTCTCCAAAATATATGAATAGGTAGCTTTTTTCATTGAAAAATATATCATTGGGTAGTTGTAAATAATCTAAATATATTCCATGCCTCAATTCTCATCTTAAGCATGTTAAGCCTATGTAAACCACAGTGATTTTACAAACAAAGTGTTCCATTAACATCAATTTATCAATTTGGTAGTAAACGTACTATTTTGTCAATGGGGATGTGCAGTAATAAATATATGAATAGGTCTGATTTAATCATTCAATATATGATTAGATCCTGTTTTATAGTGTCCGAAAATATATGAATAGGGTGGGTTTTCAAATGTCCGTCCGCACACCTGTACCTAAAAGTATCCTTAGTGACCCCCCCGTGGTCCGTTACCATTCTACACCGTGTGTTGATAGTTTCCGTGCTGAATCAGGTTGTAACAACGTCGGGTTACTTTTCAACATATTAATTTAGTGTCATTGGGAACAAATGGCAAACTGAATGGTGAAAATTTTCAGTCAGAAATAATAACAAGATGTTGAAGTTTTTTGCTGCAAGTGGCAAAATATTGACAGATTGAAAAAAATAAAAAGCGCTTGAATCGTGCGTGTATACCCATGATATTGACTGTGCATTGGGTACTATATTGTTCAACATTTGTGCTCGAAAACAACTTAGGCAGGCGGGTAAGTCGTATTCGTGTGAATACATTCCTCTAGTTTACTTGTTTTTTTACATTTATTGGAATACTGTGATATACCGGTAATTTGAAACAACACTAACAAAAGTTTCGTAAAAAAAATTCAGAATGTTCAAAAACAAGTTAAGATGATATTAACGGGAAGTACTAAACTAACTTCTACCGAAAATTATATGAAGAAACTGTATGGGATCGCTTTCGGACTGGGAGCAGACACACAAACATGTGTAATTTTATAAAACGATTAACTCTCAAATCCCAGATTATTGTATCCATCTTGTACCGTTGTCAATTGACAATACACATTACACATTATACTATTTAATCTTAAAATATTATTATTACAAATATTTATTGAGGTCCGTACTATGGAAGGGGATATCCGCCAAAAATATGTTCATTTGTTGTCTGTTAATTGGTAGATTTGCAGTTCCTTACATGTTCAGTTATTTCTTTGTCAATTGTAAATTCTTCAATTGTTTATTTGAGAAATGCAATTTCCAGCTTGGTAGTCTGTATTTACCACACGTTTTTATTTGTTTCATGTCGTTTCGTTCATGGGTATTATATTGTTTCATTAATTCGTTCTTTGTATATTTCTCAGCTATTTCACTTTCATAGCTTGTTTACTTTATCTTTTTGTAGCTATTTTACTTATTTTTCAAAATCGCCACGCTTACAAAGTACGCATTAACATTGTACAAATTAAGAATGTACGCATTAACATTCTACAAATTAAGAATGAACATGTTACTCATGAGTGATTTTTTACCGGAAGAGAATGAAATTTGCGGGTTGGTCTCAAAACATGACGAAGACAACCAGGTCGGGATATTTTCTATATATAAATGGTCATAACTTTTGAAGTAATAAAGATTATTTAAAGTAAAATTATTAAAGTAAAAATTATAAGCTGTAAAATGACATATATAGCTTAAAAAATAATCAGTTTAAAGGCAGAAATTCTGGACATGACGGGATTTTGTTGCATGAAAAATTGTCTGTCAAAAAATGTTTATATATTATTCAAGCTTTGATCATACAGATTCTAAAAATATAAAGTTTAATAAATTTTGATAAAGATAAATAAAATGCCTTGACATGACCGGATTTGTTCTGATGACACACTGATATTTTTTTCTAGATTGATGCCGTGTACCTATTTACAAAAACATGTCTGTCAACAAATGTTTACTTTCTGCTAAAGTTGAGATCACGAAGTTAACAAAAACATAAAGTTTGAAATTTAGTATCCGTAAAGTGAAAAAAATCTTGACAGGACGGGTTCTCGTTCGATGTGAAAGAGGCCATATTTGTATACCAAAGGCGTAAGTATTAAACAATTAATTTTCATTTTAAGTTGCCGGGGGTATAATGTTTTTGACCCGTCCGTCAGTCCGTCCGTCCGTCCGTGTGTCATGCTGTTGTCGCTTGGATAACGCTTTCATTTCTTCATGGATTTTTATGAAACTTTTGGTAAATTGTTACTTATAGTAGGTGCTTAGATGGGATTGATTGTCACGGAATTTCGTCAAGGGGGACCATATTTTTGAGAGTGGGGCTTAGTCAACTTTCATGTACATGTATATTCAATGTTGTCGCCTGGATAGCGCTTTCATTTCTTCATGGAGTTTCATGAAACTTTGGGAAATTATACTTACAGTAGATGCTTGGATGGGATTGATTTTCAGGGAATTTCGTCAAAGGGGACCATATTTTTGGGAGGGGGACTTGGTCAACTTTCATGTACATGTATATTCAATGTTGTCGCCTGGATAGCGCTTTCATTTCTTCGTGGACTTTCATGAAACTTTGGGAAATTGTTACTTATAGTAGGTGCTTGGATGGGATTGATGTTTAGGGAAATTTGTCATGGGGGACCATATTTTTGAGAGGGGACTTAGTTAACTTTCATGTACATATATATTCAATGTTGTCGCCTGGATAGCGCTTTCATTTCTTCATGGATTTTCAATATGCCAATTTAAATACAAAATACCACCTTGATGGGAAGGCGTGGGGTATTATGAGCTTGCTCATTAAGGTTATTTAATAATAACAAGAGTGAAACTGTAAATTGTAAAAAATAACCAGCAAGACAAGGCCTTAAAATAACGCTTTTGGTCCAAAATTGTCAGACTAATCCTTATAGGAGTGTTTTCTCTTTAATAACAATTTTGTTATGAAAATATAAGTACTTGTCTTATAAAATTAAAGCTATAACAGCTAGAGTAAAACTGTAAATAGCAAACATAATCGGAAGGACATGGCATACAAACCATTTAATTGTCCAAAATTTGTCCAGTTACTCCTTATAGTATTATACTAGTATGTCATTTACTCATAATTTTCAGTATTTGCTTTGTAACTTAAAACTGATAAATTTCTCAATGAATTATCCTCATACTTACCATTAAGTTTTTATAAAGGAATACATAATTCAACAATTCAACAATTAACAAAATCGCAAAGTTCCCAAGTCTGAAAATTAGGAAAAAATCCTCGAACAATAATAGCAGGTGTACAACTTCAATACATTTGCAATCTTTCTGTAAAGATTTAGAGTTCTAAATTGAAAACTGTAGGAGGTGATTACATATTAAATGTACTGTCTTCTGCAAATGTGCTTAAAACATGACCAAGTTCCAAGGTCTGGAAAATTAGGAAACATGCTGGAACACTTCCATTATAGCAGGTGCAACAAATTTAATACATGTGCAATCGTTGTGTGAAGTTTCAGAGATCTGTTTAAAAACTGTAGGAGGAGTTGATAAAAATAGATACCCCATTTCCCCTGCCCGCCTGACTAAACCATACTATAGCCCAAAAATCAGAGTGAAACTCTAAATTGCAAAAATAATCTGTTAGGCAAGGCATACAAATAACTCGTTTGGTCCAAGATTGTCAAATAACTTCTTTTTGGAGTTATTTCCCTTGGATGACAATTTATGAAATATCAGTTTTCTCCTTTTAAATATAAAACTATAGCAGCAAAAGTAAAACTGTAAATAGCAGAAATAATCAGACAATTTATGTTAAAGCAGCAAATAATCCTTTTTTCATTACATTTATAAGCACCATTTTTTTCAGTTTAAATTCCCCTTTAAGTCGATCAGAACTTGAGAATTTTTATGTTGCTGTTGTAGTTAAGAAATAATTTAAAAGTCTGAGACTTAAATTGAGTTTTGTTTTGAGAAATCTAGGCCTGAAGATGAATGAGTTTTTAACTAATCGAAATTTTACTCTAAATGTAAAACTATTAAATGCTGCTTGTAAATTAAAGTGTAGAATAGTGTTACATGCTAGTGAACACAGTTTATTAAAAGTTTAAAAATACAAGATTGTTCTATTAATTTCGAAGCGGCTCAGAGAGGACGCTTTCAATGGTAATAGTGTTTTTTGAAACTAATAAGATATATATCCTAAAGCAGAATGTTAAAGCAAACACAACTGACATAAACATACATTGTCGTCATTTTATTGAATATTGAATATACGTACCTTAAAATAAAAATATTGAGAAATCTTAACGAAATTACATTGTTTCAGATGAGCGTAATATGACGTCGGAATTCTAATTGTGACGTCATATTAATTCGAATGTAGAATTGTTAAAAAGATAATGTATCAAGAGTTTAGTTTTAATCATATAAATCTCAGAATTCAGACTAAAAATAACTGCATTATTAACAATAACGATAATTATGGATAACGCATTTTTAAGTCAGTTTTTACATTTACACTAAACAAACAGCTTACGCATGTGCGAACTAAACTTATGGGAATTTTGACACGGCTTTGTTTACATATCTAAAGCAGGACGTCATATTAGAATTGCCATTAGGTTTCAGTGTCCTGATTTCAGAAATCTACCGGTCACAATTTATGATCCTCATATTTTTTGACAAAAGGGCACCATACACCAATTAAATTCATTTGATAATGTGTCACGAAGCATGCTTTGTTTGTAAAAGCAATTTATATACTTCATGTCCCAAATTTATATCAGTTTTGATTCAAAATTAAGTGATCTTTTCTATTGCTATAGGGTTTTAAAGAGGGAGAAGTGTAAAGAGGAGAGGGAGAAATTAGCCAAGGGGAGGGAGAAAGGAGCAGAGGGGAGGGAGAAAGGAGCTGAGGGGAGGGAGAAAGGAGCAGAGGGGAGAGAGAAAGGAGCTGAGGGGATGGAGAAAGGAGCTGAGGGGAGGGAGAAAGGAGAAAGGTACCCCCCTGTCCACCCCCTCATCAATTTCGGTCAAATTTTCATTTTACAAAATCTCGACCTGTTAAGAATGTTTGCCTTTAAACTCATTGTTGATTTTAAAGCTATATGTCATTTTACAGCTTTTTATTTTTATTTTAATAATCTTTATTACTTCAAAATTTATGACCATTTATATATGGAAAATGTCCCGTCCTGGTTTTCTTCGTCATGTTTTGAGACCAACCCGAAAATTTGATTCTCTTCCGGTAAAAAATCACTCATGAGTAACATGTTCATTCTTAATTTGTAAAATGTTAATGCGGACATTCTTAATTTGTACAATGTAAATGCGTACTGTGTAAGCCCGGCGATTTTTGAAAAATAAGTGAAATAGCTACAAAAAAGATAAAGTAAACAAGCTATGAAAGTGAAATAGTTGAGAAATATACAAAGAACGAATTAATAACTACTGAAACAATATAATATCCATGAACGAAACGACATGAAACAAATAAAAACGTGTGGTAAATACAGACTACCCAGCTGGAAATTGCATTTCTCAAATAAACAATTGAAGAATTTACAATTGACAAAGAAATAACTGAACATGTAAGGAACTGCAAATCTACCAATTAACAGAGAACAAATGAACATATTTTTGGCGGATATCCCCTTCCATACCGTACAAGAACAATTTTGTATTCGGAAAGTTTTCTGTCTTCCACCGTAAAAGTTTGGAACATATTACATCAGAATAGGCGAAATTCTATGTCGTTAAATATCTTCAAACAGCGCATATGTTAACTTTAACGCTAAATGATTAATAAAAGTTGTTTTAGCTAGTTTCCAAATCCTTTTGTGTTATACTTTGTATTGTTACATGTATATACAATTGCAATATTTCAAATAAAATATGTTTAAATTCAACTAAATAAGTTAATTAGTTATTAATAAATTCTGGACAAAGTGCGAAGACGTAGCGTGGCCTTTCAAGTTTGACAAGATTAATCATATACCAAGCTAATGTTACCAAGCCGAAAGTGACTACTTATTATTTAATTTGAGCAATAACGTGAGAACGATTCTCACGGCCTCCTAGAGTTATGAACAATATGTCAGTTTCGTGTAAAACGTATATATACCAATTACTTTAAAAATCTGTTCATAACAAAACTTTATACATCAATTTCAGCATATAAAGGATGATTTCCAGACGATTATTTGCGGATGCAGACGACAACTTATTTCTCCCAATGACTCCAGAGAAAAAAAATACAAAGTTTTACCAAAATGACGACGATGATGAAATGTCTAGGCTTACACCAAATGTGAAACGTATTGAGTCAGGCAACCAATATACAAAAAATATCTTTCAAACTTCTTTAAACAGATGCAGTGATGCAAAAATGGCTGTCAATAAACTTTTAACGAATGAAGATTTGATCGCCGACGGTAGCAGAACACATATACTTCCAACAATACATGGAAAACATCAAGATTTAAAGAGCATCACACCACAGACTCTTGCTGATGTAATTGAAGGGTGTTATAATGACGTCATCCATAGTTATAGAATTATCGACTGCAGATACCCGTATGAATTTGAAGGTGGGCACATCAGGGGAGCCGAGAACAGATACCTGCATGAAACAGTACTTGATCTTCTCCAGCAACCACCAACAGAAAAAAGTCAAATTATTATTTTTCATTGTCAATTTTCATTGGAAAGGGGACCCAAGATGCTTCGATTTTTAAGAAGTAGAGATCGCGATTTGAACAAAGAGAACTACCCCGCACTGAATTTTCCAGAGATTTATTTATTAAATGGAGGTTACAAGGCGTTCTTCAACGAACATCCCACATTATGTGACCCAGTCAGTTACAGACCTATGCTCCATTCCGAACATTCAGCCGACCTGCGTCATTTCAGAGCAAAATCAAAGTCGTGGACTGCAGGAGAGAAACACCGACAGGCTAAAAGATCACTTCGAATTTAAAGAAGAATCAAGAAAAACTAATTTTAGTGCTAAATTTGAAATAGTGCTGATAAAACAATTTGTGCTTTGTGTTCGTCTGTGATATATATTTCTTTACTACTGTATTTAACAGTTTTTTTAAATTTAGTTAATTCCTTTTTTTATTTAATTTGTTATAGACTCTGTGCCATGGTACTGGCGTCATAGGGGTCCGGGGTGTTATATATATCATCACTTGCAAAAACCTATTGTCCACACCGGCAGCCAGTTTAGAATTTCTTATTTGGCGATATACAACATGCACTTTCTGCTATAAACTTCATTGTCGGTATTGGTGTATATTCCTGCAGTTTCGTTTGCATTTCTGACAAGGAAATACCCACGTGAGACATATAAAATAAAACATACAATTCGTTTATTCTCACAAGGTAAAAAGGTTGCATTAATGACTAAATTATTCATTATAGTGTAACCTGACTATTTACAACAATGTCGTATAGTATATACATAAGTATAACAGCACTCTGATTATCATAACAATAATTAGCATTTTACGTTTTTAACTTTTCACATTATTATGAAAATGAAACGCGCTAGAGAATGCCACGCAGAGTATTTGCACATTTAATAATAGAATTGAAACTAACTTACTGTTTGATTGGTGTTTCACGTCTAGCAAGCTATATTTCAGCTATATTCAGGACGTAATTTACTATTAGTAGTAAGTAATATTTTATAGCATCGATTGGAGATACTTCCTTTATGTGTATCGGTGTTCCACAAGTAAATAGAAGGATCAAAAGATTCTGTTGATTTTTAGTATCTTTCACAATACAGAAGAAAGTGGGGTTCGTCCTCCACAGAGCGAGGCACACACTCGTCGTTGAACGGGAATATTTCGATGTCGTCCTTTATCTAAAAGTTCAGGATCGAATTATTGATAAGAGTGAGTGTTCTGGTCAGGTGTCTGTTAACATACGGTTCTGTTTCAAATTGATCTTAATTGTTTGTAAGTCCTTAACTTCGACATAGTATTTACTTCACATTGGTCTTTATTGGAGTATAAAATCATTTCTCTGTTTGACTGTTTCTAAAACAATGGTAGTTGAAACGTTTCCAGCATTTTCGAGGCACACCTGTTTTATGTTACTATTACTCAGAAACAATTTTACACCGTTCAACTAAGTGTTCCTATATCGTAACGATGTTTCAGTGTCTCATATGAACACATTATGGTATATATAGTTGGTTGTTTTGCATTTTCCCAAGTTGACACAATAAACGAATTACATTACACTGCATATGAATAAATTTTGGAAGCCGCCGAAGTCACAAACAATAGTTGGAATTGGTGCATATTTACCAACACCAAGCAAAGTCATTAGAGCTCAGTTCTGTTTGTTTGTTTGTTAGTTTCTTTGGATGATGTTTTAACGCCATTTTCTGCAATTTTTCAGCTATATCATGGCGTCCAGTTTTTATTTTGGGAAGAAGCCGGAGTACCCGGAGAAAACTGCCGACCTTCGGTAGGTAAACTGGCAATTCTTGTCAATGACGATTGGAGTCGAGTACACCCTGTCCGCAGTGATAATCAAACCCGCAATCTCAGTGTTGACAGACCACGTGATCAATAGTAGACGAACTACCTTAACCACTCAGCCACGGAGGCCCGGAGCTCAGTTCTGTATAGCTTATCTAAATAGTCTAAGTGTTTAGCTCCCCACAAACCTGAATCGTAATACATTACCAGGGAGACTCGGCGATACACCAATTTGTTAATATATCAAATGATTTCGGGAGAGCCCTAGACAATTGTAAAGAAATAATATTTGGTATTCTGTCATACAAAGAAAGCCTTCGACAAAGTTTGGCATTTTAAGACTTGCTCTTAAAACTGCAAAATTATGGAATCTGAGTTGTGTGTGATAACTGTAGTCAAGAGGAATCTGAGTGGTATGGGATAACTGTAGTCAAGAGGAATCCGAGTGGTGTGGGATAACTGTAGTCAAGAGGAATCTGAGTGGTGTGGAATAACTGTAGTCAAGATGAATCTGAGCGGTATGGGATAACTGTAGTCAAGATGAATCTGAGCGGTATGGAATAACTGTAGTCAAGAGGAATCTGAGTGGTATGGGATAACTGTAGTCAAGAGGAATCTGAGTGGTGTGGGATAACTGTAGTAAAGAGGAATCTGAGTGGTGTGGGATAACTGTAGTCAAGATGAATCTGAGCGGTATGGGATAACTGTAGTCAAGATGAATCTGAGCGGTATGGAATAACTGTAGTCAAGATGAATCTGAGCGGTATGGAATAACTGTAGTCAAGAGAAATCTGAGTGATGTGGGATAACTGTAGTCAAGAGGAATCTGAGTGGTGTGGGATAACTGTAGTCAAGATTAATCTGAGTGGTGTGTGATAACTGTAGTCAAGAGGAATCTGAGTGATGTGGGATAACTGAAGTCTAGAAGAATCTGAGTGGTATGGGATAACTGTAGTCAAGAGGAATCTGAGTGGTATGGGATAACTGTAGTCAAGAGGAATCTGAGTGGTATGGGATAACTGTAGTCAAAAGGAATATGAGTGATGTGGGATAACTGTAGTCAAGAGGAATCTGAGTGATGTGGGATAACTGTAGTCAAGAGGAATCTGAGTGGTATGGGATAACTGTAGTCAAGAGGAATCTGAGTGGTATGGGATAACTGTAGTCAAGAGGAATCTGAGTGATGTAGGATAGCTGTAGTCAAGAGGAATCTGAGTGATGTGGGATAACTGAAGTCAAGAAGAATCTGAGTGGTATGGGATAACTGTAGTCATGAGGAATCTGAGTGTTATGGGATAACTGTAGTCAAAAGGAATCTGAGCGGTATGAGATAACTGTAGTCAAGAGGAATCTGAGTGGTGTGGGATAACTGTAGTCAAGAGGAATCTGAGTGGTGTGTGATAACTGTAGTCAAGAGGAATCTGAGTGATGTGGGATAACTGAAGTCAAGAAGAATCTGAGTGGTATGGGATAACTGTAGTCAAGAGGAATCTGAGTGGTATGGGATAACTGTAGTCAAGAGGAATCTGAGTGATGTAGGATAGCTGTAGTCAAGAGGAATCTGAGTGATGTGGGATAACTGAAGTCAAGAAGAATCTGAGTGGTATGGGATAACTGTAGTCATGAGGAATCTGAGTGTTATGGGATAACTGTAGTCAAGAGGAATCTGAGCGGTATGAGATAACTGTAGTCAAGAGGAATCTGAGTGGTGTGGGATAACTGTAGTCAAGAGGAATCTGAGTGGCGTGTGATAACTGTAGTCAAAAGGAATCTGAGTGATGTGGGATAACTGAAGTCAAGAAGAATCTGAGTGGTATGGGATAACTGTAGTCAAGAGGAATCTGAGTGGTATGGGATAACTGTAGTCAAGAGGAATCTGAGTGGTATAGGATAACTGTAGTCAAAAGGAATATGAGTGATGTGGGATAACTGTAGTCAAGAGGAATCTGAGTGATGTGGGATAACTGTAGTCAAGAGGAATCTGAGTGGTATGGGATAACTGTAGTCAAGAGGAATCTGAGTGGTATGGGATAACTGTAGTCAAGAGGAATCTGAGTGATGTAGGATAGCTGTAGTCAAGAGGAATCTGAGTGATGTGGGATAACTGAAGTCAAGAAGAAGCTGAGTGGTATGGGATAACTGTAGTCAAGAGGAATCTGAGTGTTATGGGATAACTGTAGTCAAGAGGAATCTGAGTGATGTGTGATAACTGAAGTCAAAAGGAATATCAGTGGGGTGGCATAACTGTAGTCAAGAGGAATCTGAGTAGTGTGGGATAACTGTAGTCAATAGGAATCTGAGTAGTGTAGGATAACTGTAGTCAAGAGGTATCTGATATGTTTACAATGTTCAACTTGATTCCAGTCGATTCCAGCCTTTTACCTTTCGGTTCAAATTCATGAACAAAGATATCTTTTTAAAAGTCTAGATCTTTATTGTTAAAAGCAAACGTTTCATACAGCACTCCAATGCTTTTTCCATGGACTATTAATTTTGTTATTACTCTATGTATTTCTTAGACATTAGCGCGTAAATAATACTAGGTGATTTTCATAATTAATGTTTGTTGGTATCACAAACATGCAATAGTAACTGTTTTAAGAATTGACTTTGTGTGATAGTTATATATTTAGGAGATTAAAATAAGTTATTTCCGCTAGTTTTCAAATTCTTTTGTGTTATCCTTAAGTTTGTATTTTTATCTGTTACATGTGTATATAATAGCATGATTTCCAATAAAATATGTTTAAACTAAACTAAATAAGTTAATTAGTTATTAATCAATTTCTTGACATTATGCGAAGATGAAGCGTGACCTTTCAAGTTTGACAAGATTAATCATATTCCAAGCTTATGTTACCAAGCCGAAAGTGACTACTTATTATTTAATTTGAGCAATAAAGTGAGAACGATCCTCACGGCCTCCTGGAGTTATGAACAATATGTCAACTGGGTTTAAAAACGTATATAAGCTGATTCACTTTTTATACTGGTCATAAACATATTGGTATAAAGAAACTATAACAAATTAACATGATTTCCAGACGATTATTTGCGGATGCAGACGACACCTGTAAGGCAGACGACAGCTTTTTTCTTTCAATGACTCCAGAGAAAAAGAATACAAAGTACTGCAATGATGACGACAATGATGAAATGATTGTGTTATCTAGCGAATTTACAGATAATAACTGCTCTCAACTTTCTTCAAAGTGTCCAAAAGGATGCAGCGATTTAAAAATGGATGTCAATAAACTTTTAACGAATGAAGATTTGATCGCCGACGGTAGCAGAACACATATACTTCCAACAATACCTGGAAAACATCAAGATTTAAAGAGCATTACACCACAGACTCTTGCTGATGTAATTGAGGGTTGTTATGATGATGTTATCCACAGTTATAGGATAATCGACTGCAGATACCCGTATGAATTTGAAGGAGGTCACATTAGAGGAGCCGAGAACAGATACCTGCATGAATCAATCCTGGATCTTCTACAGCAACCATCAACGGAAACAAGAAAAATTATTATTTTCCATTGTGAATTTTCATTGGAACGGGGGCCAAAGATGCTTCGATTTTTAAGAAGTAGAGATCGCGATTTGAACAAGGAGAACTACCCTGCACTGAATTTTCCAGAGATATATTTACTAGACGGAGGCTACAAAGCATTTTTTAACGAACAATCCACACTGTGTGACCCATTCAGTTACAGGCCTATGCTACACTCAGAACATTCATCTGACTTGCGTCATTTCAGAGCAAAATCAAAGTCGTGGACTGCAGGAGAAACACACAGACAAGCCAGACGAGCAATTCGAATTTAAAGATGAGTCAACAAAAACGTTTGTGCTAAATTTGAAATAGTGCTGATAGAATAATTTGTACATTGCTTGCTTTCTTCTGTGATACTTATTTTTTTACTATTGTATTTAACAGTATTTTATCGTTTTATTAAAGTTTATGTTCTTAATTACTGTTTTTTTTATTTACAATAAAACACAAGATAAAAAAAATGATTCCATACTCTGCTGAAGACGTCATACGAAACGTCATCTGATTGAATTACAACTGTGCATGTTGATAAGTGACCATTGACAACTAGACTTTCAACCATGATGGTATAAGTTCGAGTAAGACTTAAGGCAGTGTGCGCTCAGTTCAAACCTTAATTTAAACAATTTTATTAATTGTATGCATGCAACTCGCATGAAAGCGCAAATCCGATTCATCAATAGGCGTAAAATCCTATGTTTATTTATAACACAAGAGAATATGATATTTCTAGTTTTTAAATCGTAATTTAATTAATCAAGAATTAAAACTATATAGTTGGAAGTTGTGACGTGAACGTATTAGAATTTTTCGCAGCAAATATGCGTCTCGCCAGAAAAATCACATTAATCTCCCAACATCGTGACATCGGCTACCTTATATCGAAAAAACGTACTGATATCTTTAAACGTTAAGAAATTCGTAGTTACTTTTCACAAACATATACTCTTGAAAGAACAAAATTTTAGCACATGATCAAAGTTACACACATAACAGTTGTTGTGGTTAAATGAGCATGACAGAAACACAATACAGTCCACTCAACAAACATTATTTATTTATAATTATGGCTTATTTACGTTATTCTGCTGAAAACTGAGGATACACGTGTAACTTCACAAATGTTAGACTAATCGATATTAGTTTTGCACTAAAAAAACTCTAAATGTTTCAAAGAATCGATTTGAGAGTCATATATTACGACGAATCTTGGGTTGAAGTGTACTGCAGTAAAATGCGATTCCAGTTTTGTGATGTGAAGGATTAGCAGTGATGGTACGATTATTCGTTCTAGATGAAAACGTACAATAAACTAACAAATACATAAGACTTGAAATAAACACAATATTTATTATTTTGTTTTAACAACTTATTGTGCGTTCTGTCAACTTTCACAATTAAAAGCTGTGAACATACCGGGAGGATTCCCAGTGCTCGACCCACAGAGCAGCCTAGCGCGCCACTGGGTGCCGGATAGGGGAAAAACCCTCGTTTGGTGAGTTTTCAGGTCACAATACGGACCTGGCCGCGAACCTTAGTGGGTAACGTGTTTGGAGAGTGCCACGCTCCTTGCAAGATAAAGAACCCCGTTGTAGATTTCGAAAACGAGTAGGCTCCTTGTAGCCCCTATAAAAGGCTATATTCTCCGCCCATACTCAATATTCCGTACTTTTCCAGTGGCACTCAAAATTGTATTCCCGTGTCCCACCCCACCCTTTTTCGATAAATGTATTGTTTGTTAACTTGTTCTCGTCCTGAATATAGCTGAAATACTGCTCGCTTGA
The DNA here is from genome assembly GCA_944474755.1 of Limnoperna fortunei. Taxonomy (NCBI): domain Eukaryota; kingdom Metazoa; phylum Mollusca; class Bivalvia; order Mytilida; family Modiolidae; genus Limnoperna; species Limnoperna fortunei. The sequence goes on from OX104116.1 coordinate 46,365,866, forward strand.
CGTAAAGCAAGCATCCAATAGATCAATATATCACAAAGGGTATTAAGTGCATGGTTATCGAAAAAAGACACTGAATGTGCCATTAAACTAATTGTTTGTTTACTTAATTGACACTGGGAAATTTATGACGAAGAAAATACACAGATGCTTCTAATGTTTGGGTTCTTAAAATAGCAAAAATAAAAAAATATGATCATCATTGCTTGAAAGCTTCAGTATTCGGGAAAATATTTATGAAATCAACGAAAATGGGGGGGGGGGGGATTTTGAAGAGGGAGGTTAGATATTTTGTTTGTTTCATTCAGTCCAGGATTATTTTTTCACCCAAATTTTCCATCATTTCTGCCGCGCGACATTAATTTTTGTGTTAATAATGAAGTTTAACATTTCAACCTACGCAAGAAACTGTTTTCAGGGGTTAAATTAAGAGGATGTTTGCACATAAAATCTTAATTGCATGTACCCTAATATGGAAAATGCATTGTACAAATTTGGTTTATTGTACCCTGAACGCCTTGGTTGAACTAAGTAAAAAGAAAGTAAAATATTGTCAGAGCAAACGCTTTGATAACTTCGGACAAGACTTTTAAAATAAACTTTAATGTGGTCAGAGCGACGTAGATTTGAATCATATTCATTGGTACATTTAAAAAATCAAGATTTGCAATTCTTTTCTTGCGTCAACTTTCTGGACAAAAATATTTTAGTTAAAGTCTACATATCTACTGGCTAACTGGCCGATTCCTCAACGTTTAGATAGAAAGGTGGCGTACTTCAGGCAAAGGGTCTGATGCACCAGACAAAAGAAGTATTAGTGGATGGTTAACTTTACAGGACGCGGAAGGTAAATAAAAAGAGATAGAGAACAATGCTTACAACAGTAGGCCATCTACGAACATCTCCAACAAGCTTGTTGTTTGAGAACGAGGGTTATAACGCGCATCAAAGATATAACGTTTGTATAAGTTAATGATACGTAAAGGAGACTAGAACTATTTTTTATGTTGGCCGTTTTAATTTGGTAATATTTAGCAACCGGGCTCACATTTTTTCCTTCTTTATTAAATGATTTAATTTCCTAGCAAACAATTTATTTAAATGAAACAGGTCAAATGTGTTGACATGTCTATTTCAAATTAACTGTTTGACTGATTTTGCAGGATAAACACAATTCATTGTAATTATTGTAAAATAAAACCGGGATTATTGATCGGAAGCATAAAAACGGCTCAACAGTGCTATTTTTTCCAATTGCAACAAAAGAGCGACAACTCTTAACAATTCTTATCTTGTTATACTTTATTATTAATAATCTTTATTTGCAAAATACACCCTTAAGGGTCAAGCAAATACAATACAAATTACATGTATACAAAACATCAAACCAAGGTACACAATATGTTGTACAGATTATTTGCAAGCATATACAGTTAATTAGTATGAACAAAGATAATTTATGATATATAAAAATTGATGGTATAATATACATTTTTTAAATCGATCAGAAGAAAAAGAAAATTTTATGCATTTGTCGTAAACAGTCTAGAATTTATGTCAGAGTGTATTTATATGACAATGTATCACACCCCTGGGGGGGGGGGGGGTACTTGGTATATATAGGGTCACATTTTCACCTCTTCAAACTGTATGAAAACGTATATTTTTTCATTAAAATTATCTAAATATATACATGCCTCAATTTACATCTTAAGGCCATGTAAACGACGGTGATTTTACAAACAAAGTGTTCCATTAAATTAACATCACTTGATCGTTTTTGTAGTAAATGGACTATTTTGTCAATGGGGATGTGCTATAACAAAATATATGAATAGGTCTGATTTAATAATTCAATATATGATTAGGTCCTGTTTTATAACGTCCGAAAATATATGAATAGGGTGGGTTTTCAAATCCAAATCTCCGTAATAACAACATAATTTTTTTTAAAAATTACAATGTAAAAAATCCATTGACACTTAAAACGCTGAAAATCACGGGGGGGGGGGATAACTTGGTATATATAGGGTGTATATAATGGGTCACTTTTTTAGCTCTCTAAAATATATGAATAGGTAGCTTTTTCATTGAAAATATATCATTGGGTAGTTGTAAATTATCTAAATAAATTCCATACCACAATTCTCATCTTAAGCATGTTAAGCCTATGTAAACCACAGTGATTTTACAAACAAAGTGTTCCATTAACACCAATTTATCATTTTGGTCGTAAACGAACTATTTTGTCAATGGGGATGTGCAGTAATAAATATATGAATAGGACCGATTAAATCATTCAATATATGATTAGGTCCTGTTTTATAGTGTCGGAAATTTTTATGAATAGGGTGGTCTTTCAAATCAAATCTCCGTCCGCACATCTGTACCTAAAAGTATCCTTAGTCGCGCCCCCCCCCCCGTGGTGAAAATATATTGAAATCGGAACAAAAATAAAACATTTATAATATAGAGGAAACAAATAAGTGCCCCTTTTAACTAATTATATATCAAAAGCTAGGTATTATAACAAGGTAAGGTGACACAACTTTTTATTAAAGCTTATCAAATTGATGTAACGTTAAAATCTCACAACAAACGGTAGTGAACAAATACTACACAAAGAAAAAAAAAGACACAATTTTTCCTTTTTATTCTTTTTGTTGCAAAATCTGAGTCACATATAATTTACTTCTTTTCGCCTATCGTTCACAAGACGAATATAACACTATAGAGATTATTTTAAACATATCCTGTTGTTTATCATTCCTAATTATTGATCGACAGTAGAAGCACAATACACATTCAATGAATACACAGTTAAAGGGTCATTACACCTGGAATAAACACAACACACACACAAATCGATTATGAATTCTACACAGTAAGTAGATATACGCATTTGTTTCAATTTATTCGTTTGTATGAAACAATCAGACTGAATAACGTGCATGAAATATATAATATCTTAGAAAATTATGTGTTACATGTATAGTTTAATTTACAGAATGTTTTGATACATGTAGCTCTGTTTATTAACCTCTGCATGTAAGAAATTCTTCCTTATACCGAAGAATTCAATTACTGGAAAAAAAGGAAAGTGGAAGTGTATTAATGACTTGAACTTTTTACCATATAATGTATTCGTTTAGCCTGGGACTAGTTTAGTTGATTTATAGGTTACTGGTTTAGCTATGTTTCTGCTGTGCATGTGTGTATACACAAGTTTCAACAATGATATATAAATGTTTGTATTTGTGTTCATTCATGCTTAATGTTTTTGTCTATGTGTAGATCACTGACAAGTTTTATTTCATAATATTAAATCTATAAAGTGCACGCCTAATGGGTACAGTGCCACTCTTTAATTTAAAGCTATATAAACGCCGGTGCACGGTTAACTATAAAAACATGGTGTTTTAGTCTTTTAGAATGCACCACGCCATTTGTACTATGTGTTTTTATGGGGTTTCGTTGTCTCACAATATTTAAGTTTTTCTGGAAAACACATATTATCAGGATATTTAAACGGAACAGGTCACTACAACCAATTATTCCACTGTTGATGAATGCTTATACGGACAGGTCACTATAACCATTTGTTCCAATGTTAATAGATATTTATACGGACAGGTCACTATAACCAATTGTTCCACTGTTGATGGATTGTATTAATTCAGTCGTTGTAAAATACTACAAGGCCAATTAGTTTGTTTATGATCGTAAAACCAACCATCCTCCCAAGTCAGGGGTTCTGAGTCCGCGTTCGCTCCATCATGGAGCGAACGCGGACTCAGAACCCCTGACTTGGGAGGATGAAAACCAACGTGAAGTGCAACGATAATTGGATTTTGTCGTTTTTACGTACTGAAATGTTTGAATATCATTTAAAAATTGTGATCTCGTTATCCCAAAGAATAACTGCGTTTAGGTAGACATAAATAAAAAAACAAATGAAATGAAGCCAGGACTGTCTATGCATTCTTGATAGAGCTTATTAAACCACATTTTAAAAAGACTTATTGTTTGCATCAAACGCTTGTGTAAACAAATTTACAGAAAAATAATGATGTTCGTTTATTGATACAGTAGAATAATGTGCATACCCCGGTGTTCTGTTTTGTTGCGAGCTTCATACATTAGCTTATTAGTTAAGCTGAAGTTGCACATATCAGCAATTTTGTAGTTATATATATTTTTGGGGTTGGGGTGGGGCGGGGTGTATGTGGATATTTAAATCATGCTGTAAATAATTACAACTGACACACTAAATACGACATACGGGTTTGTTGGTCAGTTTCTCCAAGTTTTTAAATAAGTGTCAATCTTCCTGACCTTTTATGTCAACTGTTTTGACATTCTTGTCAGCCTACTTGCCCTCTGGTGTCAACTATCGTGACTTTTTTTGCATTCCATGGTTGAATGATCAATGTCCGTGTTGTAATTTGCAACTACATGTACATTCATGTCTTTGTATGTAAATTACATGTGTTTTGTTTCTTGTTGTCTTTCAGCAGAATGAATTTGAGATGTAGTTTCTTTTTAATAAACAGCCTGATAACCTGTATGACCCTGTTAGACGTAGCATATTGTTATGAAATAGAACGTAAGTACAAAAATTACGAAAATATTTTACGAGATTTTCTTTATTGTCCGTTATATCATGTTGTCCAAGTTTTAATAGATGAGGGTAGGGCGAGAACTGCCAAAAAGGACTGTCTGTTATTTGTTATCGACCACATGCTGGGCTGATTTTTACTGGAGTAAATGTCGGAAGTTAAAGATAAAGCACCTACAATCACATTGTCTTGACCTGCGCAGGTCGGTTTTTGCTTTATTCTACTAAATTACTCTTTATTGTACGAAATTTTTTTGATGCCAATATTTCGCAAGAGAAAATGTCGGACCGGTTTCCAAACGAGTGAATACACTATGTAAACCCATTTATTAGCATTTTATTTTAAAAAAAATATCATGACCCCAAGGGTATGTGGATTTTACAAATAAAGCTCAATACCCAAATAGTTGGTGTTCATTTGACTAATTAAAATTACATCTCTTACTTTCTTTGATGAAAATGGTTACATGTATCCAAGATTTACTTCTTTAATGAAATTTAATAAAGCTATCTGCTTGAAAATATATTCATTGTAATCACACAGAAGTTCGTGATGACAAGTTGTTTTTAGTTTGTACAAGTATCCTTTTTAAACTATTGGAATTTCATTTCTATTTTTAGTTTTTTTCAACTCGCATAATTGCGATGAAAATCATCGAAGGGTGTCCAGGGAAAAGGAGTACATATTAACATGGTTAGGAAAAACCGAACCAACACTGTGTTCATTCAACTTTACTGGAGGAAGTAATGCCGAATCTCATACAGCATTCAAAGTTTGCTTTGAATCCGTCGAATTAAACCTGCCATCATTTGACATGTATCTAATTATATCTGATAGTTCAAAAACATGGGTAAGTAGAAAAGTAGTGTACTTCCATTTAAGACTCCCTATTTCACAATTTTCAATATTTCATTTAATTATTGGTGTCATAATACGGCCCACAAAAACTTATGCGTTATGCCCACAAGAATCGCAGAGATTGCAAGTCACCAAATAATCATGATAATAGATATGCCACAATTAGCTGATTAGATATTTAACATTCCCCTCCCTCACATACGTATGAATAGAAATCACAGTTTTAAATTGAACATCGTGAATGTGACTGTTAATTTGTACATAACCAGAAAATTGGTTCTTTTGATAGGTTTTTAATATAGTTGGCATATTCAGTTTTCAGGGACTCGCAGACATTTACCAATATAGTCCCTTGCAAAAGAAACGAAAGCAATTAGTATGTCGCTGGCGTAGTCAGTTAAAAAAAATGTGTTTAATTGGATTTAACTTACATATTTACCAATATAGTCCCTTGCAAAAGAAACGAAAGCAATTAGTATGTCGCTGGCGTAGTCTGTTAAAAATGTGTTTAATTGGATTTAACTTACATATTACCAATATAGTCCCTTGCAAAAGAAACGAAAGCAATTAGTATGTCGCTGGCGTAGTCTGTTAAAAAAATGTGTTTAATTAGATTTAACTTACATATTTACCAATATGGTCACTTGTTAAAAAATGTTGCGATAACATTTTAACAAACTTCGGAACTTACTATCAAATATTCCAGACGACCTAAATATTTCTATAGTTATCAAATCAGACCCCAAAAGATGCATGCGCAGAACGATTGCGCCCATATTGATGTTTTGAACCTGTTGTTATGGAATTAATCGAGGTGTTTTTACAACATTTTCCCACATTTCAAAAATTTACAAAATACATTACATTTTGAGTAATCAGAATCGTTTGCTTATACCGTTTTCCACACAAATCACTTAACTTTCTACGAACTACAGTTTTAGACAATTTCTCGTGTAGTATGGCACGTGCATTGAAACCTTCCAGAGTTTTGCTATACATAATTTTTGAATTCTTAATATCCATACTTCTGAAATGACAAGTAAAACTTAGTTATATCATCATATGAAATATATAAGCATAAAATATATAATGTTCTTTGTAAGACACTTATCTGTTTTTTTTTCAGGAATTTGACTCCAGTACTAGAACAATCGAACAGACCTGCGTGGATAAAGCATTCAATTTGATGGTCAGGATTGTTTTAACTAGTTATTATAAAGAATCATCATCATATAGATTGAAATTAAAAATTGTTGCAAAGGAACTATTAGAAAATCTTGAAAAAGGTATGTTTTGTCCTATATTGAATGTATTATTTACATAGGTCAGCAAACAATTTGGGCATATGTGGGCACTTTCATATGCAGTCTTCTAAAGTAGAAAGCTTCATTTTACGGAGTAATTGTTTTTGCATAATACCATTTGTAATGTTTTGGTCTGACTTCATGGAATTTTCCATCAGCAGTATGCAGGAAGATGAACACACACCCATGCACTAAATATAATTACTGTGATAAGATATTGCTATAAAGAGGGAGTGTCTGACTCCCTTTACTCGATGCACCCCACTACATAATGTTGTATGTTGCTGTTTCAAGCAAGTATATGGAACGCCGTGACTGTCTTATGTTGTATGCATTTGTATATGATGTGGTTCCATTATAATATCGGAACCACAGCATATAATAACAAAGCCACAGCATATAATAACAAAAACACAGCATATAATAACAAAACTACAGCATAATGATGAATCCACAGCATATAATAACGGAACCACAGCATATAAAAAGCACCCCAACATAAGACAGTCACGGCGTTCCATACAAGTAGTTTATATACTCGTATATACTTTTGTCACTTGTTGATTAGTCTGTTAACGGAAAATTAAAATAAGAGGTTTGTGTTTGATTTATCTACTCTGTATATACAACATTAAGAAACAAACAGAAAAATAAATGAACAACAACACGCATGAACACTAAGGAAACAGACAGTGAGGAACAAAAAAAAAACAAAACAAGAGACAAGTGATTACAGAGGAACATATAGATAGGGTAACATACAAGCTGGACACTGAACACTAAACCGGATATAATAGATGGTGAACAAAGTAGGAACAAATAGACAATGAATACAAAATAAACTAGAAGACAGACAAACAAACAAAAATGAACAAAAGAGATCATTGAATGTACAGTGTAAGAAGTCAGCGTAAACAAAGATTAAAAATACAATGTAAAATTGTGTGTAGACACGTGCACAAATTAAAACAACCTCGACCAACAGTATCGTCTTAATTATGTTTGTTTGTTTGATGGTGTTTAACGCCACTTTCAGCAATTTTCCAGCTACATCATGGCGTCCAGTTTTTATTGGGGGAGGAAGCCGGAGTACCCGGAGAATACCCCCGACCTGCGGTAGGAAAACTGGTAATCCTTGTCAATTAAGATTGGAGTCGAGGACACCCTGCCTATAGTGAGAATCGAACCCGCAATCTCAACGTTGACAGACCAGGTGATCAATAGTAGACGAACTAGCTTGACCACTCGGCCACCGAGGCCCCTCGTCTTAATTAAACCTGTATGTTGCATTACAGATCATGCGTGGTTGTGTTCTTGAAATACACAACTATTGCTATTAAAATCTAATGCTTTGTTCATTTCAGATAAGGACTTTTTACATTATCTAGAAGTTATAATAGAAAATGGAGCTCCAGTTTTCTTAGCTGCCATTATTTTGTACTGTTTACTGGGAAACAGAAACAATCGCGAGAGATTGTGCGCTGCTTTGACTGGACTATTTAACAAAATAATGGGGAGGACGTCGACTATACAGAGACCACACCACTCAGATATCCTCGAACGGCGTGAATCGGTCGTAATGTCGCGTGTGGATAATGAAGAACATCATACTAATGAGATTCAAGGTACGAATTTGTAGTTTTAAAAAATGACCATAACTTGAATGGGATTTTTATTTGTATAATTAGGTTGTCTGTTTTGAAAAAGATATTATAAGTGAACTTATTATTGCGAAAGATTCTTAAGACTGAGAAAACTATGAAAAGATTGTTTAGACTGAAAAATCTATGAATTCATTTAATTAATGTTCTGTATAAATTGTACATAAACATATATGTTCTGTCATGCAGGGCTAGGTTTGCAATACAGAGTAGACAGATCACAACTGTTTAGGTCAACGTTTACATAGAAATCAAATATACAATTTTTAGTTTGGTCTTCAGTTCAAAAATAGATGAACTTTCTATTCTTAATGTTTGTTACTTGTTACATACGTTCTAAACACATTTTCCTTTTCATCTGAACAAATCATAACCACAGTGGTTTCTGATTTGCTGAAATTTTCTATATCTTCCTCTCTGAAGCTTCAAGCTCCATAGGGCTGTGAGTGAATGATTCATTTAAAATATGTCCTTTACAAAGGGGCGCTTAAAAGTTAGCTTATCTCATACCAGCGGAACCGCCACACTTTAGTTGACATCTTTTAACCACCTGAGCGTGAAAGGCTCTCCAGCCAACAATTTATGGTGTAAATATACCTTAAAGAAAAGTCATAAAGTTTTTAAATAGCATACTAATTTGTTTTTCAGAAAGTTTACGCTTACAAGAACCACTAGATACCAACAGTACTGACTCGAATTGTACTTCCGATCACGCACACTCACATGACTTCCCAGAACCACCGCCAAGTTATGAAGATGTTGTAAGAGAATCAGAACAATCTTTGACCATGAAGTGATATTCATGGTTTTTATTAATATTTATCTGTGATATTATTTTTACAAACTCCACCGATTGAAATGTGCAATTTTATTATTAAATTAAATTTAACAACAATTCTGCTTTTGTTTTGATGACAGCAGATTAAGTAAATTTTTTCCAGAAAAAAGTAGTTTTTGTTCTTAATTTTTTTCTGGGTAGTTTATATACAATTATACTAGTTGAGGTTATCTATGTGATTTACTTTTGACAAATTCACACTGTTAAAACACAGCGTGCATTGTATTTCTGAATTTCAAACTTGTCAAGATGATATTATATCTTATTAATGAATGATAATGTAAATCAATATTTTTATCTAGTAGTAATCTTACTTATATTATGACAACGTCAGTTATCCTATAAATAACTGACCATATACAAATATTTGTATTATGGATCATAATACTAGATTATGCAGAAAATGTCAGTTTTGCCTGCCACAGGAAATTCCACCTTGTTCTTTCAATTTATGAAATAATGACGTGGCAGTATGATATGATACGGAGTAGCCAATTACTTAAAAAAATAAATATCTGTAATTGACGTCGGAAACTCTGATGAGATTAAGAGAAATAAACATCAACAAAGCAGAATATAACAACAGGATTGTGGGTTGGCAAGGCGGAGTAATCTAATTAGTTTGTGGCAAAAACTACTGATGGTGGCTTCCAACACTGGCGTTGTTCCTGATGTGATGTGCTGGACTACATCCTGTTCTTACAAGGATTGCAAGTTTTCCTTACAATATTATCATCTGGTAACCCCATTTCCTTCTCTAATGAACACTTCATATAAAAGCTGATAAAAGTTGTATAAACTTCTTAAAACATGAAAACAAATTAACAAGTATGTGGAATTAAGAATATATTAGAATTTGTGTACATGTGCTAAATTTTCTTTTATTATTTTAAAAGTATTAATTTTGAGACGTTTTAACTCCAGTGCTGACAGGCTAAGTGACTAACTACCTTAACCGCTCGCCCATGATGACGCCTTTATATTACGTCGATCCAGCACTGTATGTCGAGTTTTTCTTAAAAACAATTCACAGTATCCAGAGCTTGAAATTGAGGATACATTCTAAAGCACGCTTTATACTGTAATGTTTAACTGGAAATACCGGATGATGACCATTTGAGATCCCGTGATGTCTTCAATTTTTCTATTGTTAACTTATAGCAATTTATATATGTCAATAAATAATTCAGGGCTTGTGCATCCTATCTGACAACGAGTCCGAGTAAGCAGAGATTCATGATGGTAAAACTTTCATGATTGCTATTATCAATTGGGTCACTGCTAAGAATTAAAGAGTGCACATAAAACAGATCGGTAGACAGTCATTGCTGTCTGTCTACCGATCTGTTTTATGTGCACTCTTGTAATGACTTTATCCCCCGTTAATCTTGACATTGACAAAACTTAGAACATACCCCAAAGTAACACGGCCGCTGCCACATGTAGTGTTCATTGCTTGGTCAAACTAATTGAATGTTTTGTTGATGTAAAACCTGATAGAGGAGCTTGCAATAATTTCTTTTGTTACTAACATTTGTTTTACACGACGACCTCTAAACTGTGCTGTTATTGTGTTTTTTTATGTCCTAAACCTACAGTCCGTCATACTATTTTAATTTGGGCACCAAGCTTTGTATGGATAGTAAAAGTCGTGCTATTTTTAAAAGAAATTACAGCCAACTCGAGGAAATAAAAATGTTTCTTGATAAAGTGCTGGTTATGTCTATACGTAAAGCAGTCAGTAATTGTATTATAAAGTGATGATATGGCAGAAATGTAGCTATTCAGATCAAAATACAAGTGGTCTTCCACAATACATGCATATGCGTTCGAATGGTGGTGTGTTTGTGTGTTAAATCTGATTATACATCTACACAACTATTCGTAAATGTTACTACACGAGAGTAGCGAATAGTTCATTTTAAGCAAAACAGTTTCATGCATACTGTTATGTTATTTAAAGTAACCACACGAATTTGCAAAAACGTAAACATCTGACACGCTGGTTTTCAATTATTTACCTGTCCTTTGTTCATAAAGAAAAAGACAAGATTGAAGATGAAAATCCTCAAATAAAACATTAAAATTACTTGTCTCTTATAAATTTTTTTCGTTGTTTTTTTTTGTTTTTGTTATTTGTTGTTTGGTTTGGGGGTGGGAGGGGGGTGCTATAAGAATCTACTTTGTAATAAATTGTCGCTCTAAGTTTAAGCTTTTGGTGTCAATTTTTTTCATTGATAAACTATGCTTATATTTCCTTAATGACTGCAGGTTATGACATATGTATAAGCCAATCGATTTTTATTCAAATTCAATAGTTGTATTTAAAGATAACCTTCACCTCCTCGACAGTCTGTAAAAGGTGCGTAATTCTTTAAATGTATTTAAAACTACTCCATATCATTATAAGAACAAGCATGGAATTTTGTTTAAAGTAATTTATAATCTAACCCGCAATAATTCGTTTTTCAAAATTTCCTAAAATATTGTGCACTTTTGAAATAGCGCGGTTTACCTGTGCATGGACATCGTCAGGTAAGTACGCTAAATTTAGCTTGCTTTTGTTTTTAATTTTTAAATTTGTTTTATTTCATTATAAAAAGAATATTGTTTAATTAGATATCGCATGTTTAAATGTTTTTTTCACAACATTTTTGCTTATAAATAAAAGTTCCGTCTTCATTTCGTCTGTTTTTAACTCAAGAAAATGTGTTAACGTTCACATGTCTTTAAATTTGCATTCAGATGTTTTGTTATTCAAATGGGTGTTTATTTGTGTTTTCCTTTCAATATTAAACAGCTTTGACACAAAATTGAAGACTTCATATTTTATTGGCGCCTGAATTTTTCTCATATATTTTAAAAGGTCGTAACAGTAAATGCATTCTTTAAATTAACAATAAAAATATTTTTAATTCGCAGAAACATCACAATAAAATTGATTCAGTATAGAAACACAATCATAATAAAACCGAAACCTTTTGCCTTTTTTCAAATTGTTATCGTCCTAAATATGACTGTTTTCTGGATGTGAAACAGCAGTCAATCAATCAGTCTGAAGGGGAACATTTTCCTTGTATGTAGATAATTTGTTAATACTTTTGAGACTTACATACAATTTTATTGCTTTGTTTTACTTTGATAAAAATTTATAAATTTGTTTTTAATTTTTCTTATAGTTTAAAATAGGCAGAATTAATTCAAGACAAGGGTATTTTTTAACAGTTGAGTTCTATGGTCACATGCAATACTATATAATAGGTCGCTATGTCTTCCCGATCCCGGTTTTCAACAGTCAGCTAAAATTAGAGTCGTCCATAGGGCTAAATGATCCGGCCTGGTCTGGATCATAACCCATTTTTGCGGAAATCGGTGTCCCATACCATCATTTTAGCCTACCTAAGACGTAACGTGTCCTTGTCTTAAAGCAGAAGGTATACATCACTGGTGACACTAAACACAGAGTTGCCCACTGCATCCACAGATAGTGAATTGGGGGATTTGTCACAATAAAGAAAACCTTACTGCGGATCACAGTAACCCGTTAACGTGTTTGAAGTGTACCGATCTCCTTTATAGAGAAAGTACCTCTTTTGAAAAAGAGTAGGCGAATTATGTCTGCTACAATGATTATGGACCGATTTGGGACTAAAGCGTCTGACTTTGGATGATGGAGCGAACGTGGACTCGGAACCCTTGACTTGGAGGGATGTTTATGTGTCTACCATTATATTGTTCAATGTTAATAATAGATACACAAGGGCCTAGTAAAGAAGTAAATTGTTCATTGTAACCCTTAACTTAAATGTGTTATACTCATTTTGACATAAAAATTGAATTTGATACAGACAACAAACAGAAAGTCATGACAAACAGGTGAACAAGTCTAACTGCTAAAAAATTGTAAGCCGTATGAATTTCCTATATATTCCAGAAGAGATTACTAAACATTATAATACTGGTGGTTCAATGATCGGTGAAAGTTCAGCTGTCAAGGTTTAAAATAACATTCTAGTACAAACCAATGAAAATAACTTGCAAACGAAACATTTACATAAGGTGTCATAATATGCATTATCGCGTTGTAAATCGGAAATCAATATTTAACTGTAAAACTATTTTGTAATTGAATAACTGGATTTAAATTTTATTATTTAGCTTTTTTCTAATTTCAAGGCCGTTTTAACAGAAAACATGTCAGTTCTCTGTTTCTCAAAGAACAAGGAAAAGTTGTATACTTTCAAATTAAATTTGCACTAAATGCACTAAATAAGTTGTAGACTATCGTGAGTTATAACTTAAGACTAAACCTGTTTGAAAAATATCAACAGGTTGAAAATGAGACATGTTATTTCCTAACTCTTATTTCAATTGATTATGTATTCAGGGCCCAACCGACAAACCTAATATGCGTGTGGAGGACAGTTGTTAGGTTAGTCGGACAGTAGACCATTATTGGTAACGTCAAAATTTTATGGAGTTTGCCCATCCAATCTCCTGTTACTAGTTAATCAATCAGACAATCAATATATCTAATTGAATAAGTGTATATTTTCGGTAATAAGCAAATTGTTTGTTATATTTGTAAGTTTCGAGCGCTAAATATTTTGTTTGTCCAATTATTTTATTTTGTGGTTTAAATTTATGTTTTTCCATTGTAGATTATAATGTTCAGTACATATGAATGACACCTTTTTAATTATGGCTTGCACCATTCGTTAAACCTGTCTAAGAGGAGATAGACCCTATTGACCTTGACTTAGTTGACAATAGGATTAAAGTGGGTAACCATCTTGATTTTTTACACTGATTTTGTAATCAGTTCAATTATCTTGAAATCGTTTGATGGTATCCACCCGAGACTGCTCATTAATTTATGTTAAATCGATAATATAAGCATCTTGCAAACTCTTTAGAATAAAAGTCCGTGCGAGACCGTTTTACGGTAGTCAAGGACGTTAAAAACCCCCATAAGTAAGTACTTTAGAATAATAAAACGAAATAATTACCGTCGTGTGTATCTTCGCGATCTTTGATCAAAACATAAGATTTGCCAAAATCAATAGGAGACAGAATATTTACGGATCGTTTAACAATTGTCGTAATGCTCATTAAACAGTCCTCTATTCCAAATTTTCGTTTTGATCAATCATCACAAGTGATTGAGAAAAGTTTGTATGATGACTCTGATGAGATGCGAAATGCGGCGAGACAGTCAGATATTGTGTTTTTACTATTTTCAGCCACATCGTAGCGATATTAACAGTGCTGGATCCAGGGGGGGGGGGGGCGTAAAGAGCGTACACCACCCCCCTTAAAAAACAAAAAAAAGGAAAGGAAAAAAAAGAGAACAGGGAGGGTAACAACCAGCGCCAAACGCAAAAATGTAATCCCCACCATAAATTAATGCATTAACCGTACTAATTCGTTTATTATAATATCTCTGTTGTATACTGTACCAAATAAAGGTTACTGAACACTATAAAAACCTTGTGTTAAATAAATTTTGATGCATTTTGATTGCGACAATGCAGGATTTTGCACCATTTTTCAAGACCCCCTGCCGTAAATGCGCCTCCTTTTCCGATATCCCCCTTTTCCAAAATCCTGTATCCGCCCCTGATTAATATGTTTGGCATTTAAAGCATGCGGTTGTAGCAGGTCATTATTTTGAAGGTTTGCAATTCCATTTTTTGTAATGGAAAATAATGCTTCGAATGTTTATAATTACACTGATTATTATTATAAAACCCATTAATACTAAGTCTAATTACAGAAAACATGCCACTACTTCAAAGTTTATTTATTATATAATTCCATTATTTATTACTTCGAATATTCATTGTTCGAAGGTTAAGAGTGTTGTATCATTTCAGCGGTCGATATTTTGCGTCGGTAATAGTCAAATTGTCACATTTTAGGAGAAAAAATCGAGAAATAACTTTCGGAATAAACGTATTTCTTAATTTATTGCATTCGAAATAAAGTAACAAAATTGTATTTATGTTTTGTTCTAGATCGTCCCTTGTATCGACGCTCGACCCATATCAGCTCTCGAGCGGATACCTCCGACTTGATATGGGAGTCTCATACTGTTACTCGGGCTGATATGGAAAATGCAATATAAGTTAAACTATTCTCGTCCCGAATACATCAAGCACACACGTTTGAACTCAATGGTGCATTATGTTCACTGTCGATAGTTCTATTAGCCGTGTAATATTAAATTGAATAGTACCTGTGTGCAATATCTCTGACAACTACTAGTATTTGACTTTTAATTTATTTTCAGGGAATGTTTACAGCACCAGTTTCCGGAATATCAGCAAAAAGGCTATTAAAAATTTCCTTGTTCTTGTTATTCATGTAGTCATTTCAATGAAAAGATCGATTTAACAATATATCAGAATACAAATGAGTAAGTAATATTACATAAATATTTGGCTGAAGTTACACAAAGATTTATTGATGGTTAAAGAGAGTTCTTTTACCACTAATGCAAAAGGTTATCTATTTATTAAATGCGTTTATATAGAATTCTGGCAGACTATTCTCAGACCATTAAATTATTTCGATAATTTTGTATTTGTTATTTGTTTCAGATATGTTTATTGCGATGTCAGCAATTTATCAGATATATCTTAGCGTCATGTTTTTCTTGGGGGTAAAGGTGGACTAGAGTACCGGGACATTAACAGAAAAGCTGGTAACCCTTGTCATCTTTAAATGGAATTGAGCTCACTTTGTCAGAAGTCAGTCTCGAAATCACAATTACAGCTCCAATGTTGACACAAATTTTACTTAACCATAACCCCCGCTACTATTAATTATTCAGCAAACATGTGTTTTGATAGTATTAATTAATATTAAAAAACATTTTCTTACGTAAGGTTGTTACAAACGTTTGTCATATGATAATTTTAGAATTAAAATCTAAAACACATGCGCACATTATCAGCTATTGTTTCAAAAGATATTCACGTCGTGTGTTTGGAACATACATCTGTCATACCACATACCAGGGTACATATATAATTATAATAATACGAGCAACTAGAAAAATACATATGATAATGTAAGTTTTACCGTATTCACAAACCGTTTTAACTTAAACATTGGAGTCGGTACTCGGGCTAGCTGATTTATCTCTGTAATGCCACAGTAAAATCTAACTATGTACAATGCATATATTTATCTATCAAGATCTAGAGCTATGGAGCGTGACAGATAAAAACAATATATTGACTCTCTTCTCGTTGTTGATCTCAATGTTAACCAATTTTACACGACAGATTTCACTGTTGCACACATATAGGGAATTACCGGCCTCTACACCAAGTATTCATAACATGTGTGCCGATTTTTATTTCAACTGTTGCTCACTTCTAACGCAAATGTCTCAAAGCTTGTTTCTTTAAAAACTCCATTACGATCAGGGAGCCGTTTCATAAAGCGACCGTTAGCTTAACGTGCACGTTTTCCCATTTGAATAGCATGGGATAACGAGCACGTTAATTAGCGATCGCTTTATAAAACGGCACCCAGTTACTAAACGGAATGACTCGAACTTCAAACAGCTTCTTATAATTCTTTTGTTTCGTTTTTAGGTGACCTTCACCCATTAGCTATTGCATTAATTGCGCTTTTCTCTGTAATCATAGTCCTTATTTTCTGTGCAATATTTTGTAAACGCCAAAATGATAGCGATTTCCGACGTTGCACAGAACGAATATGCTGCAACTGTGTGGGAAAGTGTTTTGAAGAATTCGACTGTTGTTGTGAACTTATATTTAAAAGAAAACGCAGTCGAACGCCTTCACTAACTGAAGAAAACGAAGAATCATTAACGACTATGACCATGGTTGACCCAATGATTGAATCTGTTCAGTCGCGGGACCCTCGTGTAGAGTTAGCAGCAGAGTCATGTCCGCAACCAGAAATTTCTCCGATGATGCCACAAACTCAGTCCAATCAGATGATACTTCAAACAGAATCTCAAATGTTACCGCCACTGCTCTCAAACACGGAACTGAGGGAACATCATGTACATTTTGAGCCGGTCGAAGGTAAGAATATTTACTCGTGATTTTATTATTATGAATTATGGGAATTTTTTAAAATATTTTAACGCTAGTTTCAACAATTTTCTCAGCTGTTACACCTAGTTCTAATGCGCGATGAAGCCGACTAACATGTGTCCAGTTAAAACCATTAAACTTAGGCAAAACAACTGGCAAGTATATAAATATAATTGTAAAATGTCTTTATAAAGCAAACATGTACTTTTAAAAAGATTGCAATACAATAATGACTGTTGAAAATTAGTTTACAGTTTCTAGTACGTCACACGTTATACAAAAGATTGATTCAGGAACGGAGTGATATGGAAGGGAAATCGTTTTTGTGCCAAAGGGGTAGATACAATACAAATTCAGAATAAAATTATAAATTCTATATTTATGACGTTGATCGTTGCTCAGAACAACATGGATGCAGCAGTAGTAATGATCTTAGTCTAGACAGAACAAGCCATTATACCTCTGCATTTTATTCTGGATTGTAAGTGATTAGTCGTTCTATGTGTGCATCCGTTATTTATTTAAAAAAACCAACATGTATTTTTATTGATTTATTTATAGTGCCAGTTGACTTTAATATGTCACCTCCAAACTATGAAGAGGTGCAAGCTTCAGACGCTCCTTTACTAGTACTTCCCTCAGCGCCACCAGCAGAACCAAATGCATAGGAAAATACAACATCTCTATATGTATGAGTATACAAAGTCCAAATTGACAATCAATTACACCGCTATCTCCGTATAACAGCGACAAGGAATGTTGAAACAATGATGCTCAGATTCTTGTGGAGTTCCGATTATCCTAGCTTACGATATAATATTTAACATTCAAGTATAAAACTATTCTTAGATTAAAAGTTATAATTAGGAGTGGGAATGATTAGTCTCCAGAAAAACTTTTATTAAAATCAACAATTTCAGTGCATCTGTGCGAATTTATTGTGGAATCTACTAATAAAAAGCTACAAAAGGCTAAATTTTAGGCTCTACTCAAAATACTTCGCTTTTCTAGTGGTAATCAAAATTTAAATCATGATGTTCTATTCTTTTATCTCTGTTGACTTATTGTTTGTTATCTTGTTCTCGTCCTGAATATAGCTGACATGTTGCTCGCTGGACATTAATTAATCAATCACTTAATTAATCAATCAGTCCACTTCCTTCAATACAACAGAAATATTACTTAACTGTCATTACTAACTGACTCCACTAGACACGCGTATGGCCCTGGCCATCTACGTGGCTAAACATAAAATTATAACAAATGTAAAAGTAAACATGTTTAAACATGTAGAAATATTACGAATTTTAAAGTAAGTACAACATGTCTCAGAAAGTTCACTGCTGACAAATTAATGGCAATTTTCGTTCCTTCCTCCGTCTAAATGTGAAAAATTTCGTTGGCACTAATTTTTTTTATTAAACTTGACATTCTTTTAGTTTTCAGTGTTTTTTTCATGTAAGTTTTATACGCCTCATATAGTACATGTACTAAATGAACGTTTGGTGATTATAGGCTTCATTGGTATACATGCTTACACATTAAACACTTGGTATATACCGTGATAAAGATCTCTGCTAAATGAATTTGATGTTTCCTGCAAGTCACTTGGATCATATTCATACATTTAACATACCTCTCCTACATTCTGCACACATAAAGCCATGTAAATAGTTGATAATTCTAAAGATCGGATACCACTGCCCCCTCTCTCTCTCTCTCTCCATATCGATCCATCATGCAGATGTCCACGCAGTTGCGTTTTGCGAACTCGTTGGTACCCATGTATGACGCAGGACATAATAGAGAAGCTCTCATGAACACTCTAGAACGTTTTCAATCTAGAGCAGCTGCGCTTAAAATTTCAGTCAATGTTCATTCAGGTATGTTTTTTTGCGTACGGGTTGATACGCCCATGTATGACGAAACACATCACAGATTGGCTCTTCTACACGCTCTGGACCACAGCAGTTGGCAGCAGGTTTGTTCTTATTTGTATCCATATATGTTTTTGTAATATACCAAATCTAAAATTACTTTTGGTTTACATATGAGGTTAGTATATTAGAAATGAGGATCAACTTTACAGTACTAACCCACTATAATTCCTGACCAGATCCGCATTTGTCCTAAAATAGTTTCTGACTAGAACACCTCTAGAGTACGTGTGGGATATGTCTGCACAATATTATTTTCTTACTGCTTTCGCAAAAGTTTAGAGTAACTGCTTACGTAGATCTCGACGACTACCAGAAGAAATCAATATTCAAAAATATTCCAACAAGATGAATTAACATACGCGGAACACAATTGGCACAAAAACACGCATAGCCTGCAAGCTCGAAAGCTTGAAGAACTGATACACACGAGGGCCGTTCGTATTGCCCAGACGAATACATTATAACAAAAAGACAATAAAATAGGTATGTGTTATAAATAATGACGAAAACAGAATACACTGCACTGTTAATTATGTAAACTTTCAGTAAACTATTGATAACCACCACGTATCTTTTCGCTTGTCATGTCAAAATTGTTTAGACATTGTGCTATAAGAGGCCTCGCTGGAAAGTGATAAAAGTAGTTAGTTACCTACTTTAAATCACGTGCCTGCTGCGGGTTCGAGTCTCACTGCGGGCAGGGTGGGCTCGACTTTACATTTAATTGACAAGGATTGCATGTCTTTCTAACGAAGGTAGGGAGATTTCTCCGGGTACCGGATTTCCTTCACCAATAAAAAACTGGACGCCATAGATATAGCTGAAAATTGATGGTGGCGTTAAAAACCATTCAAAATAAATGTTTACGTAGTACTACCAAACAACTCCCAAAGGAGATGACTTCCCATAACCGCCAGGTAGGCAGTCCGTTGAGTGACGAATTGTTAACTGCCACAGTATGGTCTCTGTTGTAAAACTGAACACAACTTTTATTACACAAGTAATGTGTGTTTATTATATACATCGTCGGGCGTCTAAAATGATATTACACAAATGATGCTACATATACAATGAGAAATTCCACATTCCGGCTCTCAAATCGAAAATCGTCTAACAAGTTGGTCTGTTTTCAAGTTTTCGCAGGATGTAGACAAAAGACGAAAGTAGACCTGAAAAAGAGATACAGATAATTATACAATGGTAAATAGTACTTGTATAATGGCAAATTGCGCAGCCGCGTTGAGGAATTTGCTTCCTTGGGTTCTGGTACTCGGTCAGATCGTACAAAAGACACGTTTTGTCTTTTTAAGGTTTTTTTCTTTATTTGAGTAATTAAATGTCTACGTTACGTCCGACGAGTGTTACTTTAGTTATATTTAAAACGAGAAAAAGTTACCAAACAGAGGAAATGAGCTTGACCAATGGGAACAAAAGTTTGACTCAAAGGAAATATATGAAGAAGAGTTGGGTATAAGGAGAATGTAGCTTTTTGACGCCTACACTTATTGACACCTAAAAATTAGTTCTTTTACGTAGTTCATGTTGTGTCATTCTCTAACAGCGTTAACAGCCATGCCTTTCACATTATATCCATAAAACCTCCCATAGAGCGCACTGGGCAGCTCTTTGGATAGACCTCTTCTCCGAGAATCAATATTTGTTTTCTATTTATGAGACACGACTCAAGATTAATTCTTCGTGGAAAGACATCTTTTTCCGTGGTGGCTGTGTGTTCTATGTCGTTTTACTACACACATATTTACTAACTGGTGACCGGCGTGAGTAATGTATGCTCGACTGCAAACTTAATCAACTAAGCTCCTGTTTTCCTGTTTAAATAAAGTTTGTCGCCACTTTCAGAAATATATTATATAATTTAATACCATAGCGGCCATTTTTTATTCGGACGGGGTAATATGGAGTACCAGTAAAAACTTCCAACCTTCGTCAGAAAACAACTAAATAATTAATCATTGTTAGTTCAGGTTAGAGTTGTTTTAATTGATTTCCAGCTAAGTAATTGTTAATTATACAACTTACACTTTTAATATTTGTTACTTCCTACTTCGCCATATCCATGTCTGGAGCCTCCAACTTGGGGAATGTAAACGCTAGAGGAAGATGGACCATAACCATATCCAGTATTTGATTGACCATATCCAATGTCCGATGGACCATACCCAACACTCGATGGGACGATTCCAAAACTAGAAGGACCATATCCAATATTAGATGGACCATATCCAACATTGGATTGTCCATACCCATCACTTAGATGACCATACCCGTCTTGTGATGACTCGTATCCTCGAACTAGTGGACCAGCGGATGGACCCAGGTTGTTACTGGATTTACCATAGCCGTCATATGATTGGCCGTATCCTGCACCTGAAGGACCACCCCCGTAACCGTCATATGAAGAACCGTATCCTACAACCGAATGGCGAAATCCTTGACCATAGCCGCCGTCATATGAAGGACCATATCCAACATCTGAGTGACCGTGTCCGAAACTGGAATGACCATGTCCATCATATGAAGGACCGGAACCAACATGGATGTGTCCTCCGCCGGATACAAAGCCTCCACGCCCATCTCCAATTACACCACCTCCTCCCGATATAAGTCTCCCGGTACCATCCCCTCCCAACACAACTGGTCCTTCTGGTGCACTTCTAAAGGCTGCTCCTCGAAGGCTAGATGGTAACCCATTAAAGTTAGGAAATGGAACTCTTTCTTCTACCACTGTTCGTCTGTACTTTGCGGGTAAGAGGCCGGTAATTCCAAGATCAATGAATGTAGGACCTTTATACTTTGCATTCCCATCGACGCCAGCGATCATGCAAAGGCAGAGACCAAGGACTATGATTTTCATCTTTGAGACCTAAAATAAACTCATTTAAATATGAACACCCAAATATTTGTGTTTGCAATAACAATTAAAAATATACAATAAATTTTAAACTTACAGAAAGTATATGCAATTTGCAGTTATAACCGGTTTTGTTTGAATAGAATAAAAAAAACTAAAATTTAAATTATTTTCGTATAATATAGTAAACAAGATTATTGAGAAAACTATGACAAAGCATCATTGCTTTGATTCCTCAACTCCGTGACCGGTTGTTTAAATAAGTTATTACGACTAGTAACAACGTTGCATATTTAAATCGAAAAAAAGGATTTTATTTTGCAAACACATTTACTTGTTGTATTGATGTATAATTTAAGTACATGTATATGCACGGATGCAAAAACAAAAAAAGTAAGAAAAAAATGTTGTACTATCTTTTTCAAAACTTAAGCAGTGTTTCAATAAATTTAGAATTCTAAATTAAACTAAATTTGGAAGGTTTCAAGTGCTCACAGAGCTGCACAGCCCTTTTTCGGTTGGAGGATTAACCCTCTGGTTGAAGGGTTGTCAGGTTATAATACGGAAAGCCTGTCCTCTGACCCTAGTGGCTAACGTGTTTAGAGAGTGCAAGATAAAGACTCCTTTTACAGAATTCGAAAAAAGTAGGCTAATAGTACTAAAGTCAAAATTCTCTAAAATTTTAATATCTTCTATTAAAACATTTGGAGTAATTGTCGTGCAAAATAGGCGCGGGGCAAAGCGGGCGATGAGGCTGAGCCCACATTAACATGGCCATCAAATTATCATATTTAAAATGTCGTTTCTCCATACTATGTCAAAAAGTTTAATTATATTGGCATAAAATAAAGGATTCGAACCATGGTATCACCAAATTCTGTATTGGCCTGTATTCATTTCCTCGTCGTTGTATTGGCCTCGACACAAGGAGACCCGGGACCAATACAACTTACCGCGTATTAATACCTGGGTCAAAACAGAATACTGGCTTCGGGACCAATACAAACAACTTCGAACCAATACAATGACCAATACAGAATCGACAGGATAATAACACTAAATAATACAAACAGTATGCATGTCTGGTCTGTATGAACGGGACTAGCCAGTCCTTATAAAGTCAATATTGACCTCGTGCAATATGGCTCTCCATATTTCGCTGCGGACCGAAGGAAAATGGTTATTAAAAGTGTAGACTTACATTAATTCAGTTATTAAGATATTGATTATGCTAATTTTAGCATACTATGCCGAAGTTCACTTATTATTTAATAATCTCTGTAACATGTAATAATTGTACTTTATATGATATTGTGAACGTATTGCTTTGGCCCATATCTGTGTGTTTTCTATTTCTTTCATAGATTTTGATTCAAATCATCACTACAAAACTTAATTTAAACCCAGAAAAGATGAGATCACAAGAGTATTAAGACATGGAGAGATGGAAAACATAGTCGGTCTAAACAAAAAGGTGTTAAAGTTGGCAAAATAAATTACAAACCCGTGCATCCACATGTAAAAAATATGAGCCTGATATCTTACACCCGAGAACTCGAATATTTCTTCCTTATGTTTACTCTTGCAGAGTAGGAATATACGCCAAAAAATCCATTTTGTAGTGTGCCTAAAGAAAATCTGGTAAAAAATACTTCCACAAAACCTAAACATACCTTATTGTTTTTTGTTGATAAGTTATATAATTAACAGTACCTGAATTTTTTCTAAACCCCGTCCTAAAAAAACAACAAAATTCAGGTGACTTCAAAAATACAAACATTCTTCATCCCAGCCTATGTAGGACAAAAATTACCACAAAATCCGAGACCTAATAATCTTTACCGACTCCTGCGGCATGAACCTCTATTTTTTACCACCTTTAACAGAACATTTATGTTTTTTATAAGACAATTTTTTAATTAGATCTAAACAAACGAAACAAGAAGTTTTGGGATTCTTTTTATTCGAAATATTTGAAGCTTCGTAAATCAAGAAATCAAGATATTTTCAAATATCATAAATTAACATCATAAAATCGTTTACAAAGAGATGTCTTAAACGAATCAAAATGCCGCACATCCTTTACCACAATAAAAAAACCAGAACAAAAACTACTTTTACCAACTTACCTTCCCCGACGATTAGGTGAATATAGAACAAATATAGTCTGTAAAATACATTTTGCGATTCCGCTTTTAAAGGTAAATGCATTGATTCATTAAGAGTGCACTCCAATTGTATTTGATGAATTGAAATTGATGTATTAGTCTATTTCTCGTGTTTCATTTGTCGGCTTTGTCACTCAAAACAAAAGAATTATCATTTGTCAGTGCTAGTTTCAATAGAAACTTTGATCTCGATAAAACACATTATTTAAATAGTGAACTTTATATTTACATGGAAATTCAAAATGTTCCTCGTAAACTGATAAACTAAAGACGATAACAAGTTCCCGATTTGTATAAATGAAATGTACATGGTCTTGCATATAACTGACAACATATAAACCCTTAAACCAAACAAATATAGCAAAAAAAAAACAAAAAACAAAAAAACACGCATATACAAGAAACAACACAAAATAAAGTTATTTCTCTCAATAAACATTTCACGTAGTCTAGATTTTGTATGACTTTATTCTCACATGGAAATTCAAAATTTTCATCGTAAACTGATAATCTAAAGACGATAACAAGTTCACGATTTGGATGATAAAAACATAATTTTATAATGAAATGTACATGGTCTTGTATATTACTGACAACATATAACACCCTTAAACCAAACAAATAAAGAAAATACACACGCATATATAAGAAACACCACAAAATAAAGTTATTTCTCTCAATAAACATTTCCCTTAGTCCCAGATTTTGTATGTGTTTATTTCGCAATAAAATACATTTGTGTAACAATAGAATTTAGGATAAGCTACAATTATATTATGTGCCGGTGACCGAGTGGTTTAGAAAGTAGTCATCAACTTTTTGTCACCTGTGCGTCAATACATGGCTTGTGCAGTCCTTATTTTGGACTGCAGATTCCAAACAGGTTCTGTTTGTCCAAACAGTGGCATACATATATGCCTGGGTTCGACTACATGATTGCATATATTTTTCTAAGATTATGAAAGTATCTATTGAATAAAGAACAGGAAAATGAAGACATTGTATAGCAATCAGGGAGTGGAACTCTGATTTAGTGACAAGGAGTCAATGAATCGTCTTGGGCTGCTCAAAACCCCCTACGTTGTATTTTTCGTTTTCGTATTGAACATACTTGCTGGATACAGTCGGCAACATTGCTTTTCTTCACGATTTTGAGTAGTAATATATTAATAGAAGCTATTTTCGAGTGCGTATACCTACTTATTATCAGCGGGTTGACAACATGGGCAAGCCGTGGTCTATACGCCAACCAGAATTTTCAAGGAGTTTCCAGTTTTTCTGTCAATGACAATATACCTCGTTAAAACAAACCTGACTTATTAAAATAATTTGAATGTACCTACCAAAGCACAACTGTAAAACAAATTTTTAAAGGGAGATAATTATACATAATAACGAATAACGTCTTGAATAAGCACAAACCAATCAATCAAAACTTATATGGAATGTTGAATTGAAATGATAAAAAATAGTTTACCTGTATCACTACTCTGGGACCATACTGGGAGGGTTCCCAGTGCTCGACCCACAGAGCAACCTGGGTGGCGGATTGTGAAAACCCTCTCGTTATAGTGGGGGTAATCAGGTCATAATTCGTAAAGCCTGGCCGCGGGCCGTATTGGGTGACGTGTTTGGAGAGTGGCACGCTCCTTGCGTGATAAAGACCCTTTTTGTATAGATTTCGAAAAAGAGTATTCTCATTGTAGACGCTACAAAATCATCCGTCCTTACCCAATACTCCATACTTTTTTGGCAAAAGTTTGTTCTTTTTTCCATTCACACCGTTTTTTTCGTTGGTTGTTTTTAAGTTCTCGTCCCGAATACAGCTGAAATACTGCTTGCTGGACGTAACGCAAATACTCAATTAATGTATCATGACTCGCAATCAAGCCAATACATGTATTACGCTAAATCTTGTATATAAATACTGTTCTGAGACTCATTACTAATTGTTGTGTTATCAGATGTAAGATACAGAGAAGTTTGTGGCATAAAACTTTCCAAATGCTTCATTTAAATCAAACAAATGTATATAGATAGGACATAGATGCCTTCTTTAGCAAAAGCTTTAAAAAGGGACCATAACTCGTGAACGGTAAAAGTGAAATGGGTCAAATTGACATACGTTGTGCATGTTTGTAAGTACCCAAACATTTCCAAATTTCAGATGGTTTGGTCATGACTTTCTCAAGGTTTTATGCGTGAAACGTTTTCATAACTATTACATGGATCAAACTATATAGGTGTCGGGTCATAACAATTAGTTAAATAGAAGTTGTTTAATGTATGTAGTCAGTGTTAGATTTGAAATCGCCATACATTACAAGGTTATGCGCGGAACATATTGATAGATGGCTAATGTTAGCAATAACTTAAAATCTCTTTGATTATTGTAAACTTTTGGAGTAATTATTCGAATGTGTCCTAAGAGATATATATTGAAACAGATTGATTTTGTCAAGATCAATCATGTATTGCTATCAGTACATTTTTAATTGCTTTTTTAACAAAAAAACAAACCTCAAATTCAATTTTAAAATTTAATCTCTTAATTATAAAGAAATTAAATGCGTATCTTTAGCTTGTTTACAATCAGTAACTGGCTTCATGCAAAAAGGAATGTCAGAGATAGAAGTAATGAGAATTATACACCAAATAACTATATATTTTGACAAACTATCATAAATACAAGTTAACTTTAAAGTCGATGAAACTACTAGTTTGCAACAAATATTAACCTAAGTGGTTTTGAATGCCATTCGATAATTACCGTCGTGATGCTGTTCAACGTATTATCACTAATACTACAATTTTCAGCAGACTTTTAAAAAACAATTTTTCAGCTTCTACTCGATTGTGTAAATTTGTGTATACAGCTTAAACAAGTAGACCATTGTCTTGTTTGAAAAATCAAATAGTTATTACAATCATGTGATCGTTACTAGAGTAACAGGGCTATGTCAACTCGGTCAGTCAGAGCCTGTTCTAACTCATTCTGCCGTATTTGTGGACAGGCGTTAGTCAATAAATAGTAATCGAGCACACACTTTGTAAATCGAGTACGATATGCAAAATGTGTGTTTCCGTGATCACTTCACGGACAGAAATTTGCCATAATCAATGTTTTCCGGCAAGCCAATAAAATAATTCCTTGTAAAATATCCGAAAAATTGCTACAGCGTTTTCCATGCATCGATAGTAACTCTTGCATGAGACAATGGGTATTTTATAAGTAAGGGAGTCATTTAAGACAAAAAGATACATTACTATTGAGTGTTAGCATGTCAAAATTATGTTTGGCGCCACTTTTAACAAGTTTTCAGTATATCGTATCGTTCAATTGGCAGAAGGAAGCCGGGATACCCGGTCAAATCAACAACATTCAACAGGAACACTGGCAGTTCTCGCATGTCTCGAATGTATCAGTTAAGGTTGAATTCGTGGATAAAATGGCCGAAGTCATACTTGAACTCGCAAAGTCAGTGACGTTTGTTTGTTAAATTGAGGTTTGACACCATTGTCAACAATTTTTTAGTATATCATGGCGTTCAATTTGGTTGGTAGACGGAATCAGAATACCCAGGTGAAAACTTTCTCGTTCATCAGTTGAGGTTTGAGTCGAGAAAAACCTGGCGGATCTCAGACTTGAAATCGCATCGCCAGTGTTGAATCGTATGTGATCCACAGTAGAGGAATAATTACCGCACTCTGTTATTTTTATGTATTTCATGTCATGTATAAACAAAGTGACATATCAATGTCTTCTTTTGTTTTAAGTTAAATAAATAATATTGACATCGCAGAACATCATTTATCGATGTATAATTTTGTGCACGGATCGTTTAATTGGAGTGTATATTAATCTATTAGCGTCAAAGAAAACAAATTCGATTGATGACGTGCCACTATAAAAATCATACTAATCAGAAACAAAAATCATTTAGAGGCATACTAGGGCGGTGGCTTTAAGTAAGTCTAATTTTAATCTTTTAAACGTTTACACGTCTACTCACCCGCTCTTTTTGTTTGCTTGTTTCCGTTTTTGTGCCTGGGGTATTTCTTTGAATATGGGTGATATGAGGAATTGCTCCTTGACTTTCGGCTCTGTTAGTCGGTCGAAACTTGACTCTAATTCATACATAATTACATCCATTTGATTAAAAGAAAAGAGTTTTTCATGCGTTTCTGAAGATAAATTTATAACCGACAGAGTAATTTCACAATATACATAAATTCAAAAAAATTCAAAGCAGATAATACGCAGTTGAATTAGATTACAGGTACTTTATTTTATATGTTAATGAACGTAGCTGATATGAACTTGGACAGCAGATAACAAGTAAAATGTATTTGGCATACAGTTGATATTCTTTTTTTATTTTTGTCAAATATTTATTTTTTAATGCTTTTTTGTTTTTAATATAGCATGTTTGTTTACTTATTGACTTTTATAATATATTGTGTCATTTTCAAATTTAAATCACGTTTTGGAAAGTTGTTTAAATTGTTAAATTCTGAAGCTGGATACATATAAGTAATAATTTCTGCAAAATCCGTGTCCAAATTACCATTTAGTTATATCTCTTCTGAAATGCGAATGCGATTTAAAGCTGATTTCTGTGCATTTTTTCACTGCGAATCGACATTTAGTTGTTCAAAATCATTTTCTCTAACCTGGCCACACTGTCAACCACAGCCGTTCGTTTCCTTTTGTATTCTTCGATTTAAAGCGACTAATTCTAAGACTGAGCAAAGATTACCCCGCGTGAAGGAAATTCCCGTGGAAATGCGACAGGGTTTCATCGTCAGGTTGTTGTTGGAAATTACTATGTATTAATATTGTGACGTTATTTACACAGTACATTGTACCCCGCTAATTGTAAAATGCATGTCTATACGTGTATGTCTATACATAAAATAGCTACATCTTGATAAACCAATACATGAAACAATATTGTCATACATCATTACATATATTGCATGTTTAAAAGACAAATGTTTTCAAAAAAGGTTCATTCATGAATTATTTTACAAATTATGATTTAAATGTATTTAAATTTTATTTAATAGTTAGGTTCCACATAATCAGTTTTTTAAAACAGATGATTTCAAAGGACCTATTAGCTAAAAATCATAACTTACAATTTGGTTTACCTTCACCCAGTAAATTTAAAACTTGGCTGTTGACGACGTCCAAAATTGATGGAAACCCATTCATTTAAGTGTTTAGAAAGTAACTATTTTAATTTAACATAAGCAAAAAAAAACCCACTACAATTCAAAGAGCACAGAATAATATCTATATGTGCCTTATAACGTAAATAAGTATTTACCGTTTCATGTAGTATTTCCTTGTGCTTACATAATGATGCCGAGCATATTAATAATATTGACGTCATAGTATCTGACGTTTATTAGTAAGACCGCTTCTTTCCCACCGATCCCCGAAACAAGGTTTTCATTCCAAAAACCATCGAATGACCCCACATAAATTACCCTATATCTGCAGGTATACATATAGAATGAAAGATAAACGAATTGTTTTAGTAATTTGCTATCATTCACTCGATACATGCTAAGCTCAATGGTTCAGGACGGATGGACTATGTTTGATAATAAAAATACGAAAAACTGTTATAACTTTACAGTAAATTCATATTATGCATATATTTTGAAGGTCATTCAAGCCTAAATATGTTAGTCTTCATATGCATTGGGCTACTGAGCGCTGTCTACGCCAATGATTTGAAATACCAATTTGTGGGCGAGTTTTATGACCCAACACCATTGCCTCATTCAGTGTGGGATAAGTTTAAACACCACGAATCCACACTTTTCCCACACGTACCAAACAGGAATTTACCGGGAGTTCGTCTGCCAAGTCCTAGAGTAGTATTCCCTCACCAGTCCAATACGTATGCAGCATTTTATAACCAAAATAGAAGAGTATACAACGACGGACCAGGATCCTTTGGATCAGTAGGAGGACACAGTGGCTATAACTACGCTGGTTATAGTGGAAGAGGAGATCTAAGCTATGGTTATGATGGCTACAGTGGTCATCACGACAACGGTTATGATGGGCATGGCGTGGGCTTTAGGTACGGAGTCGGCAGTGGACATGGATACGGTAGTGCTTACAACAGTGCAGGTAGGGGCTATGACGATAGATACGGAGTAGACAGTGGATACGGTGGTGGCTATACTGATGGATACGGAGTCGGCGATGGACATGGTGGTGGTTACGGGGAAGGCCACGGAGTCAGTCATGGATATGATTTCAACCAAGAATCAAGCAGAGTAATTGTTGCTCCATGGTTAGCTGAACACATGAGAAATGTGAGGAAAGAAGACCTTATTGGACAGGAGTTTGACGGTCCACATGGAGGGAAGATCCGGGTCATGGGAATGAGCAGTATTAGAATGGCCGATGGACGAGGAGCTACTCTGATGCGAGTTGAGGTTCATCGACCACACAAAGGATATTAGTCTTCAAATGACAACAGACATTAGTTTTCGGTAAGTTCTTTAAATCATCGTTGCAAACACACACCAAGAAATCATAACCAAACACAATAACAAAAAAAAAATCCACAAACATAAGACATGTTCAAATTATGTATAGTGAAGAATTTAAATGCTCATTTTTTTTACTTTATGCAGACGCGATCGTAATGCGGTAAAAAACATATACGATAACGCATAACTACAATTTTTTTAAATTTGGATACACTCTGCTCAGGCATAAACTTCATAAATGGAACTAGAACCACATATAATTGATTGGTCACGCTTTCCCTCTTTTGGTTTAGTAAATTCCAGCTAGTTTACAAACTACAATGCAATAAGACCTTCACTCATCGTCGGAAACCCACGTCAGGCCTCGTTCTCGCTTTGCTAACACTTACCCATCGTAGTCACACTTGTAGATATTTTCTCGTTTTCATGAGTATTTAATGTCCTATTTTGATTAGTTTCTTGGTTTACCGGGAATTAGTATACAAATAATCAAAATAGTTTTATCCAAGAAGCGTCGTTCCCACTGGCTAATTAAATTTAATGAATATTCATGAAAACGAGAAAATATCTAGTAGTGTAACCACGGTCGGTAATTGGTAGCAAAGCGAAAACGTGACCGGACGTGGGTTTCCGACGATGAGTTCGACTATTTTTGACGTTTCATAATCACTTCTGTGATGAACATGACTTTTACCATTAATACGAATGTCCGTATACTAACCTTAATACCAATATGCACTTCCACGATAAACGTGACTGTTCATGGATTTGACTTAATACAGACATGCGCGTCTTCAATACACATGATTATACCATGTACTTGACTTAATTCAGACATGCAAATCCACAATAAACATGACTGTCCATGTACTTGATTTGATACAGACATGCACATCAACGATAAAAATGATTGTCCATGTACTTGATTTGATACAGGCATTCACGTCCATGATTAACATGACTGTTTATGTATTTGACTTAATACATGTAAGAACATACACTTCTACAATAAACATGACTGTCCATGTACTTGCTTTGATACAGACGTGCACCACGTCCACGATAAACATGACTGCACATGTAATTGACTTAATTAAGACATGCAAGTCCAGCATAAACATGACTGTCCATGTACTTGATGTGATTCAGACATGCACATCTAGGATGAAAACGACTGTCAATGTACTTAACTAAATACAGACATGCACGTCCACGATAAACATGACTGTCCATGTACTTGATTTGATTCAGACATGCACATCCACGATAAACATGACTGTCCATGTACTTGATTTGATTCAGACATGCACATCCACGATAAACATGACTGTCTAAGTACTTGATTGGATACAGTCATTGCACGTCAACCATAAATATGACTGTCTAAGTACTTGATTGGATACAGTCATGCACGTCCATGATAAAAATTACTGTCTATGTACTTGATTGGATACAGTAATTGCACGTCAACCATAAATATGACTGCCTATATGTACCTTATTTGATACAATCAAGCACGTCCATGATAAAAATTACTGTCTATGTACTTGATTTGATACAGAAATGCACGTCCACGATAAACATGACTGTCCGTGTACTTCCACGACAAACACGATTGTCCACGTACTTGATTTGATGATACGAACCCGAAATTCCATGATAAAAATATTTATTCCCGTATCAGTATTATTTCTGTAATTTGATTGGTCAGTTACAAGTCTTTACAAACCAATATACCCGGGCGTTGCTAACCGTTATTTGCGCAATATTTTACGTAAGACGCGTTTGTATTTTGTCTTTGTGGGTCATATACAAGATGATGAAGTCTTGGACAAAAGGTACAAATGATTTCAGCGCCAACATCTGTTTGAATCCAACAAAAAAACTATTTTTTAGAACTGTGGGGTTCTACCAAAGGTAGTAAGTACCCTACACTTTGTAAAAAACTTTATTTTACCAAATTTCAATAAAACTTTCTTCGAGAATGAAGAAAACGTTACGTTAACGTCCGCCATTGCGCTGAAAATGTACATAAAATCAATCTTTTCAAACTAAAACTGGGGATAAATTTGTAATACACGTTCATATTCGTAGATATGGAGATTTTAACACGTTCAGCGCCCCTGTACACCTTGAGGCGATCGTGAGGCACTTTCGGTGTTGAAATCTCAATATCCATGCATATGAACGTACACAACATATTCTGTTAATGTGTTTGACTCAAAACAGGCATGCACTTCCACGTTCAACATGACAGTTATGTGCTTAATTGATTTGATACCAACACACCGACACTGACTGTTCATGTTCAACACGTCGA
This sequence comes from Limnoperna fortunei, assembly GCA_944474755.1. Lineage (NCBI taxonomy): Eukaryota > Metazoa > Mollusca > Bivalvia > Mytilida > Modiolidae > Limnoperna > Limnoperna fortunei. The sequence goes on from OX104116.1 coordinate 46,399,040, forward strand.
CTTATAATACGCATCAAACATGGCATAATATTCCGAGTTTTGCATGACTTGATTCAGACTGAACAGCTAAATAATAAACTTTTGCACATTTATAATGAAGAAACTGATGTTTCTTTTTTCAGTTTGTAATTAAAGTTATACCATGTATATATAAGCAGACGTAGACGTAACCATATATCCATTGATAGACAATGCCGCCCGAAGATGCATGAATTCACAATAAAATCAATTTTCATGGACTATGGTTATCTTTATTGTTCATATTACAGTCAGGAAAAAGTCGGATTAAACTTTACTCATATATATCGACATATATCTAATCGAGTTTTGAAAGTGAATTTTTACATATTATATTTATACAGTTTGCTTAAATTATCTATAATTTATCTATAAAGCGTGTTAGTTTGATACAAGTAAGCCAACACACGAAAAGCATTCATTGATATTTTCTGTGTGGAACTAATGAAAAATACGTATTCCGCGGGGAATTGAACGGCATATACTGCATGTATACTGTATGTTCCTCACTTCACTTCTGTGCAAACCCATCAGGTAAGAACTAAGGCCTCGCTCTTCGAGTGGATAAAGCAGATAGCCATCTACTTGGAGATTGAACTTTTTGACAACATTTGTCTAAATCTTTGTTCATAAAAAATTAAGTTTGCGGGTTCGATTGATTGATCGCATGTTTGCTAAGCAGTATTTCAGCTATATTCAGGACGAGAACAAGTTAACAAACAATAAATCAACGGTAAAGGGGTTAAACATAGGAAACACAAAATTTGATTGCCACTGGAAAAGTATGGAGAATTGGGTAGGGCGGGAGATTAAGCTGTAATCCAACCTTTATTGCAAAGGTTTGCTAATTTTTTTAGGAAGGTTGGGGCTTTTCACAAGCTTCCTACACCAATAAAAACTAGACGCCATTGTATGGCTGAAAACATTGCTAATAGTGATGTTAAACAAAATTCAAATAAACAAAACAAATAACCTTACAAAGGAAGACACGAATTCAAAAATCTACAGAAAAGTAAAATAGACAGTGTCATATGAGATTCACTACTTTTTTGACAATCGGCAGCATACATGTACATGAATAAGTATAATGTGCAAGAGACATGCGGTAGTCGATTTAACAGCCTTGAATGCTACCGACATCTCGATAAATGGATCAATGTTAATTATAAAGACAAAACGGAAAGCAAACATTTAACGTGTTTACTACCGTATGTGTCTATTTTTTGCGCGGGGAAAATTTAGCATATTTGTTAAAATGCTGAGTTTATTATAGCGTAAAGTAATTTTCGCGGTCCTTAATCATAATGAATAACTCTATCATTTGTCTTAATATTTCGCGCATTTATATATTCGCATTCCAACTTTTATCGCGAATAGAGTGAAAATTAAATCACCGCGAAAAACCACTTACACGGTATTTACATTATATTTCGCATCCTAAATGTGGTGTTGCTGCATTTAATAGATAATTGCAATAAATAGTTCATTTTTATTGATTACATTTTTGTGTTATTTATGTAACCATACTGTTTAAAAATAATGTTATAAAATAAATAAAGTTGTAATTTTAAAACATGGGCTGTCCTAAAATTCGGGTGGGTACAAGGATGGGTTCACAAATAACGACGCAAAAAGCTGCTTAGCGCGTTACCAGTTGGCGAATGGGAAGGAACATCTCCCTGGGGGTGTCTGGGACATAATGGGAGGGTTACCAGCGCTCGATCCACAGAGCAGCCCAAAGCGTTACCAGTTGGCGAATAGGGAGGAACATCTCCCAGGGGTGTCTGGAACATAATGGTAGGAATCCCAGCGCTCGATCCACAGAGCAGCCCAGGGCGTTACTGGTTAGAGAATAGGAAAGAACATATCGCTGGGCTGTCAGATTATAATTGGTCAATCCTGACATAAGACGTCACGTGTTTTGTAGTTTTCGAAAAATAATTAGATGCATTGTAACCGCTACACAATGGCTAAATCTCCCGACCTACCAAATACTCCTTACTCCTGTAGCATCATGGAAATTTTCAGCCATTTAGTCTATTCATTTCATGAATTGACTTATTGTTTGTAAACCTGCTCTCATCCTGATTGCCCTGCTCGCTGGCCTGACAGCAAACATTTTATTAGCTTTAAATTCGGACTTTATCCAAAGTTATGTCCCAGTAATTAATTAGTAAAATTCTAAGCTTTAACAGGTAATTTTAACCTGTGATAAAGCTTTAAACAATCGTTGCCGTGTTTGCTGTTTCTTTAGACTATCAGAAAGGAAAATGCAAGTACCACTTTTTAAATTAATGACGTGTTTGATATCAAGTATTTTGTACCAAGTGTTCTTATCGTTGGTTTCAATGTAATTGGTAAATAATTTGGTAAAATATAGCGACCAAACGCTGCTTCGAGCGTCAGTTTTAAGATTCCATTTCGTTTAAACTTTAATCTTGGATATTTTTTAAATATTTTTTGTATTAACTCGTTGACGCACTTGTAACAATCAGTAATTAAATGTATGTATTAGTTGATGTTGGGTCTTAAATCTGTTCAAGTTTTCAAAAACTGTCATAAACGGGAAAGACAAAAACTTGTAGCTGCTGCAAGCTACATTTATCATTTATTCTTTTCCAAGCTATATTTATTCTTCAAAACAAAACGCTGAAAAACGTTGTCATTATAAACTGATATTTTTATTTACAAGCGAATCATACCGTGAGATATCAAATAGAATTAGATCACCTAAAGTGCATCTAAAGCACACAATGAGACCTTAATCTTTCTCTTGTTCTAACTTTCTTGTTACAATTATTACAGTAAATCGATCCAACATGGCTAGCACCGTCTTTGTCACACAACCTATTCTGATAGTTTTATTTTTAAATTTGTTGAACCTTACTAGTTCCCCATGAGATGACGAAATTGGCAGTCGTGTTTCCACACTGCTCACATACAAACTTTAACGTGTACTACCTGTGGTTGGTCATGTGCCTTTCTGTCGAATATTAGTCAATCTAATTAAAATTAAATCTTTCACTTGCTCCCCCCTTTTAACAAAAGTGGGGAGCAAGTGAAAGATATAATTTTAATTAGATTGAATATTAGTCCACCTTCATTACAAGTGTTGGAGCAAAATGGAAGAAATGAATAATTAATTGAAATAAACATTTCACTAGACACATTTTTGGCTTCATGGTATTGGTCATTTTTGTTTTTATTTCAAATTAGGAGATACAGATTTCCCGTCGTACATTGAGTATTCAATGGTCACAAGTTTAGTTTGACGACTGGGAACGGGTACTGTCTTGCGAACCATGAAAATACCAATCTTTTAACACTTTCTTCATTCAAATGCAACTTTTACATATAAGACGAAAATTACAATTTTTTAAAATGCAAAAGACGGCGTGCTCTGGAACAAATATACTTTTGGGACACTTAATCAGATAATTGATGCCGTGAGAATTTCGACGTAATCCAATCAAAAACCTCAATTCAGACAATATTGCTTATAATAACTGATGTATATGTATTCACCATATAAATTGCCAGTTCGTCAAGTTTTGTGTATTCGTTTAAGTTGGTAACAGTAGTGTATTGTAATTACAGTGTATCTGTTTTCTTGATCTGACGTCTGTTCTTTTGGAATGTTGATATAATCTTGATTTTATTTTCATAAAAACAATATGTCATAGAGACACAGTATCTCGACTTACAGTTGCCTATAAATTGTTAAGTTTTTGTTAGTTTTGTTTTTTATATAATAATTGCCTTTTATCTAGTCCAGGTCTGGTCTTTTTCTATAGATTCATGATTTTTAGATGATGTCATAGTTTGGTTTCTAGAAGAAATGGCTGTCTTTAACTAAATATTTGCAAAAATGCGGAAAAATCACAATTGGTTAAGATATCATAGCAATTTCAACTGTAATTTTCCTCCCATTTCCATTTTGATTTACTGTTTGGTAACTTGTTATTCTCCTGTATAGAGCTAAAATAGTACTCGCTGGACGTTGAGCAACCAATCAAATTAAATCTATTGAATATATTTTATCTATTAGTCCTTTTTGTCAAAGATTTATATGTTGCACTTAACAAAACTTCATACAACAGTCGTAGGTATTCAATTTTCAGCTTAGTTTAAAAAAATAGTTCAAATCATAATTTGTGTCGATATTTAGCAGTTGTTGAGTCACAGGTAGGAGAAAAAACACATTACATTTGGCCTATCTACATCCCTTAGCATTGTAGTGTTACTCGCATGTTGTTTGGACCTATTTTAATCCAGAACGACATTGGTAGTCAAGAGCAATACCTGTTAAACACACAGACAAGAGTTAAAAAAAAATGATAAAAAGACTATATCTGACGTGCAATACATATCGTTACACAATATACATTCTTTGATTTTAACAACACAAAAAAAAATGGGTAATGACAATAAAAATTATTTTGTTAATTTTACTGTAAACAAATTTATTTGCTCAAATACAAGCAAAGGGATTGGACATAAGTTATAACAACATTATGTAGGTCCTCTTCCTATCAATCAATGTTTACAATGAAATGCTAAATGACAGCACTTATACAAACATACAAAATTAGAAAAAGTTGTAAAAGGGAACAAAACAAAGCGAAAAACGAATATAATGAATATAAAGATAATACAGTTTAGAGTCAAAAAACAATCACAAGGGGATCTGGCTTCTAAAAGGGGTTGGGTTCAAGTAATAATCACTTAAAGCGTTTTGTTCGTTTTATGTAGTTTCGAACACAAGTGAATATATACGAGTTTTGGTTAGATGCAAGTCTTCCGTCACCAGCCAATAGAATTTCAATCGTTATGTTAAAACCGCCTAATTGTGCATACAGAACATTTCTATGTACATTGTACAAAGTGCATTCCATAAGGTAGTGAATTTAATCTTCATATGGATCGCAACTACAGGACGGAGAAGGGACTACGTTTATACAAAATAAATCCGCATTTAATGAACTACACGCATGTCTGAGCCTGGTATGAATTATGTTTAAGTTCCTTTCACCAGAATAAAAGTAGTCGGGTGGTTTTGTCATTTGTCGTTTAGTTATTTTTTTTAAAAATATTTATATTTCTAGCATTTCTTGTTTCTATTTTTAATTGAATCCAATCTTTAGCCGTTGCATAGAAAAAAAGAATTTTCTGTTCTGTTAAGTCTAAATTGAGGTATAACATAATCATCACCGTTGCGCAGGTTGTATGTTGAAACCTGATTTGTCAGGGGTGGCATCAAATCACACAAGTATTGTGGACACAGGTGGTTATGAATTTGTTACGCCTCCTGTCCTCTAAAAGTTCCCAACCAGTTTCAAAATATATTGACTCCTTACTAGCAATCATCGGTAAACCTGTAACTATACGACCAGCTTCAAGTTGTAATTTTTCTAGGTTATTAATAACACCGAGACCACACCCCCAAACCTCGAAGGCATATTCCATATAGGGACGGATAAATGTGAGATAAATTCGAGATAAATACTTTCTACAAAGAACATATTATAATTTTCGTAGGACTGATATTTTCTGACCAAAAGATTGCATAATATTTTCCATATGTGTTGAAAACTTTCTATCAGAGTCAAAAGTAATTCCTAAGTGTTTATGAGACAAAACAATTTCAATCGGTTGATTCTTAAATATTAATTTTATTTCTTCTGTAAAAGTGCCAATAATCAACGCCTTAGTTTTCTGTGGATTAAAATTAATCAACTATTTGTCAGACCATGATGCAATGTTCTCTAGATCTAAATTTACAACGTCTTCAATACTAGAATGGGGATAGGCGGAGTATGATAAAGAGGTATCATCGGCAAATAGTCTTGTGAAACTTAATAAGTCATCAGCTATGTCATTAATGTACACAAAGAAAAGAAGAGGACCTAGGACAGAGTCCTGTGGCACTCCTGCGTTTGTCTGCTTTAGAGGTGATTGTAAATTTGCTATAAAATCATTTTGAGATCTGTTTAAAAGATAACTTTTAAACCAGTTAAGAAGGCTATCATTCTTCTGCAGTGTAAAGAGTGTAAAGCCAGTTCAGTGGACTGTTGAAATTTATTCCAAAACTGAGAAGTTTCATTCCGATGCCGGTAGACTACGCACAGCAAACTTTTCTGTTTAGAGAATTCAATTTCAATCGAAAGAACATCGCCTGCGAAATCTAGATCCTGTCGATGCGTAGTCTGTAGTAAAGTGCTGACATAAATCATGACCCCACCCCAGAACTGTTGCGGTCTTTTCTAAAGGGATTTACAGAATATCCCTCAATAAATATATTATCGTTCTTTACACTATCGTCTAAATGGGTTTCTGTCAAACATATAATATCTGCTTTGTTACATATAATTTCGATATTGTCAGTTTTGTAGCGCATACCTCGAGCATTTAAGTGAAAAATCGACAGTTTGCCTTCATCATCGGGGCCCGGATTTTGTTGTACGTCATTAGATAACAGAATTAACAAAGATATGACAACCGTCGGAAAGGGATTACTAAGACAAGTTTGAAAATACAATCTTTAACAATTAATTTGACAATAACTTATAAAATATCTTATAATACACATAAAATATTTATGTTAAGAGCCTATTAATTGTTATTCCAGCGAAGCATTAAATTTAATTTGCCTTGAACATTTATCGAAAATATAGTTTTTAATTTAAACAACCAGAAAAAATATATTGCCTGTTTGTAGCCTATTCAACATAATGTAGAGTCTTGGAGGGAATCACGCTAACCAACATTAGATGCTTGAGTACCCCGGCCCACTATTAATTGAAACACAATATTGATATTTAAAGTTAAATGGTGATAGCTTCAAATTTTTGTTTAGATATGTTTTATGTGATAAAGTTAAATGCATAAACAGTTCATTTGGTATCATCTATAAAAGTTATTTTCCTTTATTTGATCTTATTTGCGTTAAGATACAATCTGAGAGTAACGGAATAACTAGCATAGCATTTTTTGTTTTGTTTTAGGCGTTATAAGGTATAGTAAAATCATTTACTGTTAAACCTATAATTTTTTTTATTAATGTGAACACATGAATATTACAAGAAAATTACAAATTTAATATTCGAAAAGTCTCATTAGTGTTGACGTTCTTGTCATACTTAGCTAATTTCATGTTATTTTTGTTGTGAAAATCTTAGATACTTTCGGATGAAGAACATGTAGCAGACATTGGCCAGTTTTCTTGAATTTTAGTTTAGTTTATGCATATTTTACTTGTAAATAAACAACAAAATGATTAAGACACGAGTCAATACAAAACACACTTTTTATTTTGTGTAAAATGTCACTCCGTATCTGGCTCTGCATGAAATACTGCATACTAGTTTACAAAAAAATAATACGCCTGGCAAAATTCAATTTTGGCATGAATTATTTCTGATGCGCTGCATTGAACAAATGACAATCGTCAAATCTGACAAAAAGTATGTTGCAATCTATAGTTAACTAGTTGGTTTCTAGTCACACCTGTAAGATAAAAGTAGTCACGTGATTTAACTTCCTCTTTCAAGAAATGGTCTACAACTGAGGTATTTATAATCGTTTTCTTTCAAGTTTAAGACTTCAAATATTCAGATAGATATCTCATATGAAAACCATACCGTATATGTACATTTACAGTATATACATTTATTATTACAGTTATTAATTTTTTATAACCTGCGTACACAATCTACTTTCGTTTTCCATACTGCTGTAATTGTTTACTCAAATCAACCACACCTTTCTGTAGCGGGTCCAAGGCAGTGCCCTGCCGGGGTTCCCTGGCAGGGGGCACAGGAGGTTAAGTCTACCGGAAGCTCTGAAGAGAAAACTTCTGATATTTTGTGTAATTAACATCTCCTACAGGTTTCAACTCGTCCCTGCAACTAAAAAAAATATTGCACACATTTTAAAATTTTGCAGGCAGTACTTTTTCAGGAAATCTAACAGACAATGGTTCATATTTTGTGTAACCAACGTCTCCTACAGTTTTCACCAACGATCCCTAAAATTTCACAGGAACATTGCACACACATATAGATGTTGTGAACCTCCTATTATGGAATTGTTTTCTCTCTATATATACATATTTGAAAACTAGGTAATTTTTCAGCAAATGTGACAGAAGACTAACTGTTTGTGTAATAAACTCTCTCTACACTTTTAACTTGTATCCATGAAACTTGGCATATTTTAAAGTGTTTCACTTGCTTTTATGGAAGTTTTTAAGGATTTTTTTTTATACATTTTTCCATTTAAGCCAATTGTACACAAACATTTTAAGCAATCATCAGGCTCTCATTCTACAGTTTTTGACACAGCCTTTAAAAGATTCAGTAAACTACACTTTAAACAATTCAATATTTAATTTATGCATTTTATCTCATATATTAAGATAATGACCAATCAAATCATTTCGAAAACTGTCAATCCTTGCATGACAAATATGGAGACCATCACACCCCTTTAACACGCATGTGAATTTTATTAGTCAAATCGAACTTATTCTTGGTGGTTTTTATGATTCACGCTCTTAATTACATTTACTTCACATTCACTATTTTTTATATTAATTATGTAGATTGTACATAAAAAGGTCACCTTTCTTTTAGGGATTGAAACGGACGGAAACATAACCTTGCACCGTAATGAGTGACGTATTTGTAGAGTGCCACGATATTTCCTCACAAAACCCCTTTTGTGGATTTTGTAAAAAAGTAGGATCATCGTAACCTCTACAAAAGGCAAAATTCTTCGTCTCTACCTAATGCTCTACAGTTTTCCAGTGATAGTCCGATATTTGTCGTCGTTGGTCTGTTCCTCTTTCCCGTTGATCTATTGCTTAACCTTTTCTCGTCCTGAATATAACCGAAATATTGCTCGCTGCAGGATGTTAGGCAAAAAAATAAATTAATCATAAAAGGGAAGCTCCTCCTGACGGTGATTATGGTAAAGGTAGGGAGTTTTTGGCTTGGGCGATTTGACAAGAATTCCTAAGTATAGTAAACTAAGACCACGATAGATAGAGGGAGTCTGGTGACAGAAAAACTACTTAATCAGGGATTCACAGTCCAAGAAGTCATCACGAAGAAAATTCTATGGTCGCCATGTTGACTTTAAGTTGACCTCTACGAAATATATGTGTCACAAACGACTATTGTTCCGTGTGTCGTAACTACATTCCCTCCTGCTTACTTAATCATGACACTTGACTAGTTACAGGATTTCAACTGGGGTAATACGACTGGTGCCACGCATGGATCAGGACCCTTTCACCTGGTTTTAAGTGGTATTCGTGTCAATTTTTGTTTTTTTGTGTTGTGTTTTTGTTCCTTTGTCCCCCGTTTGTTGAATATATTTTGTCTGTCCTTAACATATCTTTGTTTTCTATTTGACCTATTGTTTTCATATTTTATCAATACGGTCCCTGGACAATGTAAAGCTTTGGATTAAACATGTGTATTCTGGCCCCTTAAGTGATGGAAAAGACATGTGTAGAAAACGTTAATCGTCTTGGTATTTTTCTTTGTGTTTAAATAATAATTTAGTTGTGGCACGTTTCACCGGTATTATATATATTTAAAAGTTCGTTAAAGTTCCCAAACTGTACTTTCTTACTATATTCATAGATTATATTTCTTTCTATTTAGGTCTTGCAATGGCGAATAAAACAGCTGTTTGTGGAATCTGTGATCTTAGACAAATAACTAAGCCGTCTGATGTCTGGTGTTCCGAATGTGATGAAGGACTTTGTCTTGAATGTAAAGAACACCATAGTCTATCAAAGGCATCACGCAACCATACCACCATACCGATATCAAAGTATGAAAAGCTACCAGCCAATGTCTTAGAAATCAGCCAATTCTGCAGTGAACATAAAGAAAAATTTCAAATATATTGCAAAAAGCACGACCGCCCTTGTTGTAGCAGATGCATTGTTTCAGATCACCAGAAATGCCAAGATTTTAGCCAGTTAGATGATATGATTAGAAATGTCAAAGAGTCGTACGGCTTCCATGAAATTGAGCAAGCGATGACTGACATGATTGGAAATATTCAGAAAATTAAAAAAGACCAACAAGCAAATTTGTCAACATTGAAAGAAGAAAGGGAAATGATTGAAACGGAAATACTGCAAACGAGAATAAAAATCAATGCTCAACTTGACAACCTTCAAGAGGCTATTATAAAAGAATTGAATGAAGCTGAGTCCAAAGAGAGTAAGACGATTGGTCATTTGCTGGATTCAATAGAGACGAAAGAGAAAGAGATAAGAAGATGCCAGGAAAGTCTTATCAGTATTAAACAACTCGCCTCCGACCTCCAGGCATTCCTGGTCATGAAACAATTGGAACGAGATTTAGCAGATAAAGACGAATATTTCACATCACTTGTTAAAAGTAACAAACTTAAACGAGTAAGTCTGTCGTGCAAGATGGATGATGCCTTACATAATATATTCAACGAAATCCGAAAATTTGGGCAAATAAATGTTAGTACACATTCTTCTGAATTAGCAATCGTAGGGAAAAGAAAATTTCAAGCTCAGACTGTGGTAGCGCACGCTCGGTCAATGTCAATCGATAGTTTTTCATTTGTTTTACAATCGACCGTAGATACAAAGTTACAGGACATTAGAGGTTGTACGTTGTTACCTGATGGTAGAATGGTGTTTACCTGTTACAGTAGAGACTGTGTCAGTGAATTTAACAGTAATGGTTCCAAAGACTTTGAAATCAGTTTAAGACCAAAATGGGCCTTTGATATAACATATATTCATGACAACAATACTATTGCTGTTACATCAGGAGGAGGAAGTAACGGATGCATCACTATAATTGATGTAGAAAGTAACAAATTCAAAGACACAATTCCACTAAAATCGTCCAGTTATGGCATTGTAAGCAGGAACAACACATTGATGTATTGTGTTTGGAACATGGGGATAAATATGCTAAACTTGTCTGATAAATCTGTTAATAACATTGTCAAAAGTAAACTGTCTCATTATTCGTATGTTGCTGCCTTTGGTGACAAACTTTACTACACAAACCAGGACACAAACACTGTGACATGTTGTGATCTGCAGGGTGCAATACAATGGGAATTCAAAGATGAAAGTTGTTTGAAATGTCCGTACGGTGTTTCTGTCGACAATGCTGGTAACGTGTATTCGGTTGGATACAAGTCTAACAATGTTGTTGTTATCTCCCTTGATGGACAACGACACAGACAACTATTGTCTGGTACGGATGGTCTTCATCAACCAACAGTGCTCCACTATGACAGGTCTACTGATCAGTTATTGGTGGCAAATCGAAAAGGGAAGGCTTTTCTTTTTAGGCTAGTATGTTGACCAACTGAACAAACATAATTCTGAGTTCTACAGACATACATGCCAAATTCTGTCTAGATAATTTTTAAAAACATTTTATTAAATACGTAATTGCTATTGTTTTTGTGCATAGAACATTTTAATGTTGCACAGTATATAAATATTATATTTTATCGATCGGTAAACAAAGAATTAAACATCTCTACCATACTCACAGATTTTACGTTTTGAAAACTTTAGTGGGCAACATGCTGTATTGAATGTTACTAACTGTACGCTTGGTATCTGTGGACAGAATCAGCAAACCTGTTGTTGTCGAGTACCTCTTTTACAATAACGTAGTTATCTCTCCTGAACTACTCAATAAGTGTTTTATTAGTTTCATTGTGGTCAAATGACGGAACTAAAATGTGCGGATATCTATGGGAACTGAATCGTGATTTTTTGTAATCAGCTCTTCTAAAATGTATCAGTATCTCGGGATATATTTTTAATAATGATTAAAATTCACCAAAAGATTTATCTTTTAGTTCAGACAGCGGAAAGAACTCCGAAAAGAACTGTGAATCTTTACTATGTAACGCCATCTTATCGGGCACCTTTTGTTTAGATGAAACCGAAATACACACATTTCTTTAGACTTGATTCATGATAACTCACGAAAGTTGGGATTATCATTACGAATTTAATTATGCTATCACGGAAAATATTGTTTGTTTGCCAGAATTTGGATTTTCGCCAATTTGAGATTTGTTTCACTTTTATCGTGTTGACAATATTACTTTTTCATACTGTAAAATTTTTGTAATCTTAGAAATAAAGTAATAAATTAGCATATATTAAACATAAACTGTATCACAGAAACAGATGTGACGTTTAACTGTATTTTAAATTATTTACTTTCTAAATCTTATGTGTGGCGGTAATTTTAGTAAAATGTAAGAAAACAGAACGGTCAACAAGAATAAAAAAGTATAGGACAGTGAAAAAATCAGGACTGAGACATACACTCGACACAAAGAAGAGATCTTAAACAAAACATTTGATCCAAACTCGATAAACTTAACACTTCTTTCATAACCATCCAGTCCTTTGCTTAAAAAAAACATGGGTTTATTCTTTTAACTGGTCCAGCAGATAAGGTACATACAGTATATGTACAAACTAGTACCATACAAGTGTCATTCTTGCCATGAAACAAATGTACATGTACTAGTATATGAAAAATTATTTCACTTGGGGTAATTAAAATCACTCCGAGACTGAATATTATAAGACAGGGACTCGGTGGCAGAGTGGTTGAGGTAGTTAGTCATCTAATTTTGATCACTGTTAACACAGGGGTTGCAGGTTGGGCTTGGCTGCTGGCAGGGTGTGCTTGACTCCTATCTTAACTGACAAGAATTGCCAGTTTTCCTACCGAAACATGGTCTATACTCCTTCTTTGTCAAAAAATTCCATGACTTGTAAAGAACTATGTGACCATTTCCCATGAATGATTCTAGCATGACAGTGTCATTGACAATGAAATACATGTACATGTATATGTACTAGTATATAAAAAATTATTTCACGTCAGGTCATGAAAATCACTCTGAGACTGAATATTATAAGACAGGGAATTGGTGGCAGAGTAGTTGAGGTAGTTGGTCATATACTATTGATCAAACTGTCAACCCTGAGGTTGCAGGTTGGGCTTAGCTGCTGGTAGGGGTACTTGACTCCTATCTTAACTGACAAGAGTTTACATTTTCCATGAATGATTCTAGCATGACAGTGTAATTGACACTTGCAATTTTAAACAAAATATGAGATAAAGGCACATTAGAAATTTTTCGCCTGGAACTTTGTTGTTTGTAATTATTTTATACTGATAAATTCCATAACTTTTCCAAGATTTCTTGACCCGTTTGGACCTTGTGGAAAGTTAGGAGTTTTCTCCTGGCACGCCAGCTTCCTCCCCAATAAAAAACTACGGCATTATAAAGTTGAAAAATTTCTGAAAGTAGGATGAACACAACAAACAAATCAAAATAAGACCAAATGAAATGGAAATTAATGTGATAATCTGCAACAGGTTTTGAAACTATGAACATAATCCACATGCATGAACATGAATATATTTTATCTTTTATTCCAGTACACAATTTATAAATCAGTCAGAATAGGAAATTTGCTTTCGTGTGATAAAAAGTTGACTAGTGTGCTGCGTGATCAATTTTTAATATCCATCACATTCTTACATGTACAGTATATTATTAAATCATTATCCATGTCCATTTTGAAGTTGCATTTTCCCTCCTATAATCAGTAGTTTTAACATGGTGCATAGTATAACCAAATGTAAAACTGTTCACTAAATTTACTTGAGTCTTGAATGTGATGATGTGTTGAAGATTACATACAGGTGTATAATACATGTAAATGTCAACCTAAATGTGTTGTAAAATTTAAATCACATATGATCCAATCAAATGAACAAATTTTGGTTGGAATATTTACAAATTGACATTCTTCTGTCACTGACAGATCTGTCCGTCCAACACGTGGAAGTATTCGTATGCAAATTTTTATATGCCATTGCAGTCGTCATTTCATTTGAAAACCAAATGACACCAGCTGTCACCGCTCATACAGCTTCTTTTTGAGGTCCGGAGGGAATCTGTCCAACATATCGTTAAAAAAATCCACGATTCAAGGGCGCAGACATTTTTGTTTACATGTAAACATTAGGCGAAGGTTACGATCAATTTCATTGGCTGATGTTAACTGCGGTCACCGCCAGATGGCGACACCCAGACCCGAAAAATATATATGTATGTTGTCAGGGGTGATGATGGAGCGAACGCGGACTCAGAACCCCTGACTTGGGAGGATGTGTCCACGAAACCCTGACAAACTTAGTTAGGAAATTCCCGGGCTTCAAGATTTTCGTATGACGTCAATCCTTCAAAATATCAACTAATAAAATTGCTTGAAACAGGGACAGTCTATACTAAGTATAGACTGTCCCTGCTTGAAAGAAGCAAGTGTTTGGCAGTTGTTATTCTAACTCATTCTTGAGTGTTTAGAAAACGTAATGCAACTAAAAAATAACACGGTAATAACAAACTAATAACACTACTGTATAAAATACACTGATTTTCACATGGTTTACGCAACACATCCTTTTGGTTTATTTACAATCAAAATCGGGATATCCCCTAACCATGAAAGCGAGCTTTTGTTTGGCTACATTAAGGTATGATGTAGCCAATCGAAATAGTGACTTCTAGCCCGGGAATTTCCTAGCTAAATTTGTCAGGGTTCCGTGGACATGTTGACAGAAACCATGATTTGTGAGGATGATATCCGATACACTTACTTTTATACAACATTACAATATTTTATTTTGTGTATCTTATAAATAATCGACTAAGATATTAAAATCTGACTAGAATGGCAGTATGAGGAAATACATCTTCACAAGGCAAGGATAATAATTTGCACATACATGTAATTCATAAGAAACAGCACAATTATTACAGTAAGACAAAATAATATTTGTGTCTTTGTATTATATCGAAAAAAGAGATCCATAGAACAGTAACATATTCCGGAGTAAGCACACACACACACACACACACACCCCACACACAAACACACCCACACACACACAACCTAAAGGTGACTAACCCGAAACCTATAGAAAACGGGTACACCCGGTTAATCTGGACGAGTGAGCAGTTTCTGCCTCTAATTATACATGAAATTTCGGGGCATAAGTACATCCCTCTTTATTTTGTTTCTTCCAAACACGTTTTAGCCACAACTCTATTTAATTCATAAATAAATAGCAATAATAATGAAAGATATACAAAATACTTTTAACATGTGGGGTATTTTATTAAGATTTTCAAAAAGCAACGTTGGATGGTGTTCTAACACCCTTTCAATTTTGTTATATCTACTAGCAATATACTTACATTCCGATTAGTATATTCAGGCCTCGCCCATTCGCTAAACATACTAGTATTTGACCTAGACGATCTTTAAAGCATATGTTAAGATCTTTTTCTTTGCAAACAAAGATAATTGTGATCAAAGATAGAAACGTTACAGGCTGTGAAAGCTGAACTCTGATAACAAAAAATTAAAATAAAAGTCAGTTTTCTGGATAATGGAATAAAATGCAATTAAAGATTTCAATGTTGTGTCCTTTACTATGCCTAGCGCGTTTTGTCTAATTAAGATTCATCATTGGCCCTATCCCCCCACAGTCCCCAGAATAAAAAGATATAGCCAAAGATTAATATGACGTCTGTCTGTCTGTCTGTCTGTCTGTCTGTCTGTCTGTCTGCCTATGGATGAATGGATGGATGGATGCAAATTTTTTTATAAGTCCGTTATATATAAGTATTTTAGCAGATGAAAGATGAACAATGCTTAATAATGTGAATACAGACATAACTATTTTGCAGAATTTAGACAAGCCGACAAGTGTGTTTATCATGGCTATTCATTATCACAATATTACAGTATTTCTGTTATTATATGTATGACCCCTACAAATGTATGCCTTTCGGAATTAAAAAAGGCACAATTAAATATTAAGTGGAATTCTTCACCCAGTTCTTCTTTATCACATAAATGACATAATCTTTCAGATCTATTAACACCAAAACATTTACCAGCTTCAATTTGCAGTTTGTGACTATTACATATAAATTTTTCAAAGATTTACACCAAGTCAGATGAGAGTACAGCGAGATACTTTTAGAAAACCAAAAACTACAAATAATACATTTGGGTGCATCAAATGCTTGTAATTTCCAAATCAATAAAAAATTTATCATAAAGAGATTGTTTTGCAGTCTTAGACAGATTAATTTTTCTTAATACAGCTTATTCTATGGAACGCCATGACTGTCTTATGTTGGTATGCTTTTTTATATGCTGTGGTTCCGTTATTATATGCTGTGGTTCTGTTATTATATGCTGTGGATTCATCATTATATGCTGTGGTTCCGTTATTATATGCTGTGGTTCTGTTAATATATGCTGTGGATTCATCATTATATGCTGTGGTTTTGTTATTATATGCTGTGGTTGTGTTATTATATGCTGTGCTTTTGTTATTATATGCTGTGGATCTGTTATTATATGATGTGGTTCCGTCATTATATGCTGTGGTTGTGTTATTATATGCTGTGGTTTTGTTATTATATGCTGTGGTTTTGTTATTATATGATGTGGATCTGTTATTATATGCTGTGGTTCCGTCATTATATGCTGTGGTTGTGTTCCGCCATTACAACTAAAATGGCGGAAAGTCAGTTGATCCCGATTAGTAAAGTATTGGAAGATTTAAATATGCAAATGTTTGCTGATAGATTCGAAGCTGAAAAAATAACCCCAGACATCGTTTGCAAATTGTCAGCACATGAAATAGAAGCTCTAGGCATTTCAGGTAGGGCAGACATGATGAGACTTAGAACAGAGTGTGTTAAGTATGGAACTGATAAGCCAGAAAGAGTCAACTCTGTTTATAACATTCCAAAATCAGTACTGGAAAATTTGCTTGAACACGATTTTACTGTTTCTGACATTTCGAAAATGCTATCGGTATCTGAAAGCACTGTTTACCGACGAATGACTCAATTTGGTTTGAGCAAAATGACTTTTTCACAAATAAGCGACAATGATCTTGATCTGAAACTTGGAGAAATCATGAAAGATTTTCCGTTATGTGGAGAAAATCTCTTAAGGCAGATGATAATCCTAAAAGAAATTAGAGTGCCAAGATGGAGGTTACGCGAGAGCATACATAGAATGGACCAACATGGTGTCAGTGAAAGAAAAGCCGGTAGACTGCACAGACGGGTTTATAACGTAGTGGGACCGAATCACCTCTGGCATATAGACTCAAACCACAAACTAATTCGATGGAGATTCATAATCGTTGGTGGAATCGATGGTTTCAGCAGGATGGTCATGTTTTTAAGATGCACGGACAATAATAAGTCCGACACTGTATTGCAGTGTTTTCTGTCCGGAGTAGAAAGATATGGTGTCCCTAATAGGGTAAGATCTGATAAAGGTCTGGAAAATGTTGGTGTTGCAGACTACATGTTGTCTAAAAAGGGCCTTGGTGGCATGCTAACAGGAAAAAGCACACACAACCAAAGGATCGAGAGACTCTGGAGAGATGTATACGATGGAGTACTTGCATTTTTCTACAACTTATTCCATCACATGGAAGATCAAGGCATACTTGATCCTTTAAATCAAACTCATTTAGCTGCCCTCCACTATGTATTCATTGCAGAAATTAACAGAAGGCTTTCATTTTGGAGCGATGCATGGGCTGGACATAGACTTCGTACTGTAAAATCATCTCCCTTCAATTTGTGGACATCAGGGCAGCTTCAGAACCCTGTTGGACTTGATGGTGCTGAAGATCTTCAAAACTACGGCACTGAAGGACTTCTTGATCAATGCGATGTTCAAGAGGGAGATCGGCCTATATTTGATTCTCCTTCTAACTTTATTAATGATGAGTGTCGAGAGGTGTTAGACCAAGAATTTATCAGAAATCGTCAAAACTTTGGAATAGATGATTTTCAAAGATGTTTGGATATTGTTGAAGGAAACAACTAGCC
Source organism: Limnoperna fortunei (assembly GCA_944474755.1). NCBI lineage: Eukaryota > Metazoa > Mollusca > Bivalvia > Mytilida > Modiolidae > Limnoperna > Limnoperna fortunei. The sequence goes on from OX104116.1 coordinate 46,417,055, forward strand.
AAGTTTTGAGCATATTTTGTAATAAATAAAAATAAAATGTTTTATACTATTGGTTCAGATCTTAAAGTGATGGAATGTAGTCTGTTTTCCGATGATTACTTTGTACACATATGCACAAATGTCTTTTATGGACATTTGTTCCATTAGTCCATTTCCATTACATTTCTCACTTGACAAAATTACATACAAAATCTTTTTGACTTACGTGTACTCACCAGAATGCCCTACCAAATAGCTCATGCTTAAAATATGAGGTTTGAATAGAAAAATATATCCAAACTAGAATTGTTTTAGGTTACCCCCTTCATATTTAAGTTGTTAATTTTACATACATACCAAATATGTCCTAGGTGAAAAAACAAAAAGTTGGAAATTTGACCTTGAAGGTCAAGGTCATCTGATGTCATACCTTGAGGTATGGTATACATTCTCTTGTACTGATCTACATACCATACATCTAAGCCCTAGACCAAATGACAAAAAAGGTTAAAGCAGTGTTCTCTCCAGGCCGTTTTAGCACCTCGGCACCGAGACGCTATCGAAATCGCCGAGATGCTATAATTTTTAACATCGGTAACTCGCGCCATATTCTGGTACCCTGACGATGATATCCTCTTTAGCCTAAGCCGAAGCTTGCGTCAATGACAAATATTGCACCAGGAGACCAGGTTAACTCGCGCCATTGTTTGAAAGCAATCGGCCGCTTATAACAAAAAAGAAAAATAAACATTTCTAATAAATTTTTTTGATCACCTGTAATTTAATATCAAAGCTAATAAAGTAATTAAATAGGTGTTAATTGTCCGTTTTGATGATAACTATTCATGTTTGGTGATCCCATGCTGACACTTATTACATTTACGAAACCATGTGATCAACACGTGTTCCAAGGTAAAATGGCTTAAGAAGGAGTTTCGACAATCTAATTAAAATTATATCTTCACTTGGCTCCCCCGTTTTTGCTATTCACGGCGACAATAGCAAAAAGGGGGCAGCCAACTGAAGATATAATTTTAATTAGATTAGAGTTTCAAAAGCCAAATGTCGAAAATTATAAAATCCACATGTTTTGAACAAAGGCCGTGATTTACCGCTACCGAGCACTGAAGATAAACAGGGACATTATCATATTATGTTCGCCTTTAATGTTCCCGAGATAAGAATCGCCAATGACTATCAGTAACGATTCAAGGACCCTTCCAAGGACCTCCGTCGATATAATAGTTCATACAATGAACACTACCAATATATAGCAAATCGTTTGCTTCGGACAGTGACATAGCCTGGAAAATGCGATTTTCATAGCTGATGAATTTGACAAGATTGATTGTGATCACACTTTTAGTGCCACGAACTGAGAAACACAATCGACCGGCGATAGAATTTAACTACTGCTTTTGCACAGAAAAAGGGCCAACGATAGTGTGATGATTGCCTTTGTCATTTATGTAACATTTGTGCTTTTGGAACTACTCTCATTGATTTGAGTGGATCTGACATTGTGTTTATCATGAATTATAAATAAATGAATAATGTAGTTTTTTAATACTCCTTTATTACACATATCTTCATGTATATATTAGGTATCTCAAAAATAAAAATAAGTAACAAAATATATACCCCAACATGTATAACAACATGCATATAAATAAAAAAACACAAAAAACAACGCGTAATTGGGTCGACAGATGATGCATGCTAAATGTGATGCTATCCAAAATTTTTGGGGAGAACACTGAGCCTGCACACAAAATTTTCTGTTGTAAATTTGACCTTGAGGTCATCCAAGTTCATATCTTGAGGTATGATATACATCCTCTTGTGCTGACCTACTTACATACCAAATATCTAAGTCCAAGGTTAAAAAACCAAAACGTTGGACATTTGACCTTGAAGGTCAGTCAAAGGTCATCCAAGGTCGTACATTAAGGCATGGTATACACTCCCTTGTGCTTATCTACTTACATACCAAATATCTAAGGCCTATGGCAAGAATTTGTTTGCAGTTAATTTGACCTTTAGGTCAAGGTCATTCATGTTGATGCATAACACATCAGCTGCACATGATCTAACCAAATACCAAATATCAGAATCATAGATTACAACACAAAAAAGTTACAGACCAGGCAAGGCTATGCCCCAAAATAACATCAAAAATGACCTCAAGTCCAAAGGCCAAGGTCAAAAGTCAACCATATTGGTACGCCACACATTGCCTTGTCACCTACCTACATATTAAATATCTTAAGCCTATGTCAAAAGACAAAAAATTATGACCTGGACAAGGCAATGGTTCAAAATAACATTGAAAATTACCTATACGCCAAGGGTCAAGGTCAACTAAAATGGCAGGCAACACATCGTCTTGTGGTAACCTACTTACATACCAAATATCTAAGGCCTGTCAAAAGACAAAAAAGTTAAGGCCCGGAGAAGACTATGGTCCAAAATAACATAAAAAATTAAAGGTCAAGGTCAAAGGTAATATTTTTTGCAACGGCTGCCATGTTGGTTGGTTGGTGTGCATAAATTTCACAACTTGGTAGAGGACATTTTAACGACCAAGTGTACAAAGTTTGAAAGCAATCCCTTCAGTGGTTTCAGAGAAGAAGATCTTTGAAGAAAAGTAAACGGACGACAGACGAGGGACGAACGCCTGGTGATGACAATAGCTCACATGACCCTTCTGGTCAGGTGAGCTAATAAAGAGGTAAACCAGTAAACTCCCCTATTCTCTGAATCAGGGGTAAAATTAAACCAAATTGTAAAATCAAAAGACACATAAACAAGTTCCCTTTGACATGTTAAGCAAAATATGACTGAATTTCTGCTGAACCTCAGAATTTTCAATACAGTCCAAAATAATTATTTACAAAAGCATAATCATACAATGTAAATAACTCCTCTTCAGGTGGAATATGAATATCTATAGTTGGTCTTGGTAACTTCAAGCTGCTGATGCAGGTATTTGCAGTAGGGAGAAATCCTGATCTTGATTTCACTACAACAAATTCTATTGATGGGTGCAGAGTAAAGCCAAGCACAGGCTCTTCAGATGTACCTGTTGCAAACTGAAGAATATTCTGCAAAGAGATAGACCCTCTTCTTCCACCTGCAAAACAATTAAAACCATGCAGATTAAAATATGAAAACTTATTCCAATACACCTATATATACCTTATGGCTACTTAAGTAAAACAAGAGGCTCCCAGGAGCCGGAATCGCTCACCTGGTCCTTAAGGCCTCAAGGGTCTCTTCTATATAGGGTCATTGGACAATTTTAACTAGAGAGGGGTATCGCCGAGCAAAGCGTATCACGATGTATCGCGATATGGACCTGCCGTATCACGATACGTATCACGATATATTGTAAGGATCTTATACATTCATTTGAAGTAGGTGTCCCCCATTTTGCATTGGTATGGTACTTTTAGTAGTGATATTACTAGTATTACCATACTATTCTGTGATTGGGTACATTCTCTGTGCAATTTTGCATGCGTTAAAGATATAATAGCTCAGTGTTTTTGAACTGTTTCTAATCTAGGGGTCATTATGACCCTCTGCAGATGGGTTGAGGTAGTCAAATACAATTTTCAAGTATCATTTGTATAATTCAGTTTTGATAACAAAAAACTTTTATCAAACAATGTTGTAAATGAGAGTAAACAAAAAATACTTATATTGTAATATAATTTTTGCATAAATGTATTCCTCTGAAATAATGCGTGCATATCTTGTGTATTAAAAAAGTATTGTTTTGTTTTAAAATGTCCTACTAAAAATGATTCAATTATTGTTTATGCAAAAAGAGTTTGACAGTATGATAATGTGTATATTATTCTTTTAATTAAATAAAACCCAGAATTAATAAAAAAAAAAGAAAAAAAAAAAAGAATGCACGTTTTTGGTGTGACTACTCTGGAAACACAGCCGACTTTTTTTATCTTTTGTTTTCTTTAACAAAACTACATAAGGTCTGTAGAGCTATTGAACAGCTGAAAATAGCAGCAACTGTTGAAACTTTAATAAATATTGAAATCCAAATAGGATAATATATTTTTGGCAAGTATAGGATCACCTTACTTAATTACTTAAGTAAATTCCAAAGCCGATCTCTAAATGGTTTTGAAACAGACAATTGAAAAGTTTGCACTTTGTAGTATTTTGTCATGATGGTGCGCTGAAATTACTTTTAACTTTGATCCTGCATCAAAATCAATTGTTCTGGTCATGCTCATTTGGAGCAATCTTATCCATTTTATCATCGCCAGTTGACTGTTTATAAGTTAAAAGTGTTGCCGTAATCAAGCAAGTTAAAAAGCGTATCGTTCCATTCATGTACAAAACTTTGTCATCAGCGTTGAACATCAAGTCAAGAAGTAATGAACTGGTTACCGTTGCAAATAATCTTTTTCTTTAGACAAAGGATACCAGATGTTTATAGTTGTCTACGGTAAACTACATATGCTGATGTGTTGTACGCCTATTAAAAAAATTAGTATATCATGGCGCTCTGAATAATATTTTTGTGGGTCAAAATGTTTTTTATGCGTAAAAATATCTGCACAAACGTGCTTAGCGAAAGCGCTGATAACTGGTATTTAAACGTATTAAAAAGCAAGAAAATAACTAAAAAGGGTCGTTTACGTAAATAAAGTAACGATTAACGGTTTTTAAGAGTTTGACTACAATTTACTGAGTCTTACGAATTTTCCACAACATACGGGTATCCTTAGACCGTGCCGATATGGCATATTGCCAATGACCCGAATCGCAATATACCGGTAATACCGCCCACCACTATAAGATAGGTGATGGAATTCATGAAGAAATTTAATCAAACATTCTTGCGCGATTGACCCTCAAAAAGCTATGAGCAGTGCGTCTGGAAAACATGTCTTCCAACCCACCTAAATTTGCTTCTGGAATAGCCCTCATGTCAATTGAGCAAAAAAACAGACTAAAAAAGAAAAAACTTAGATAAATGTGGACGCCGCAGCAGTCGCCGAAACTCCCTTACCTCAGTCTTGCCTTCTGCGACACAAAAATAAGAGACCTCAAAAACAATCCAATCAATCATTGTATGGTTTGGAACATCATTTGCAAAATTTTATAGCAATGAGTCAACCAGAACTAAAGTTATTGTGGAAAACAAAAAAAGTTTCATTTTTGGCCCCTAATTTAAACAAATAAAGATGGAAGTTTCCGAGGGACACAGAGGCCCCTGCGTAGGGTCCCAAACAGGAAGAAGAAGTTCAAAAGGTCTGAAAATTGTTATACTGAACCAGCCTGCCAAGTGTAAAATCATTCTCATGTATGGTTGCTCCTAACAGAAATTTGATATCTGTAACAATTTTTGAGATTTGCAAAAAACTGCTATTTCTATTTATTTTAAGCCATAGGCCCATGGCAGGCATGTTTTTCATCAAAGCAAAATCTGAACGATGATTTTGTAAAGGACATACTATAAAACAATTCTACCAAATTGGTTACATTTTGCCAAACAGTTTCAGAGAAGATTTCTGAAAAGTTGGATGAAAAGCAGTAAAAATAGTCAATTTTTACGTTCTAAGGGGTATAACTCCTAAAGGAATGGTCCTACGACTTTGACTCTGTTACAAAGTTTGTAGATCTTGATGTGCTCAACCATATGCAATTTAAATTTTTCAAATATCTAGTACAGTTTTCAAGATGTTGGGCTAAAGAAGTGCAAAATTTTGAAAAAAATTAAGAAAAAGGGCAATTACTCCTACATTGGTTGTCGGATCTTCTTCAAAATTTTAGAGCAGGTAGATCATGATGTGCTGATCACTTTTACCTTTTGCCAGAATTTTAATATCTGTAACCATTTTTGAGTAATTTGCAAAAAACTGTAATTTACCCCTATGTTCTATTTTAGCCATGTTATTCATCAAATCAAAACTCCGAAACAATGGTTTTGTAGAGGGCAAACTATAGAACAACCCTACCAAGTTTGGTTACATTTGGTCAAGCAGTTTCAGAGAGGAAGATTTTGAAAAGATGAACGATGGACGACAGATGGCAATAGCTCACCTGGCCTTCGGCCAGGTGAGCTAAAAACATCTAAAAAATTGATCCCAACCTAATTTAACTGATTAGTACTAGTTTTGCTACTCAACAGTCATGACAGTCTAGTATAAGTAAAAGTTTTCTGGTTTTCTTTAGACCCTAATATATACACAGAAATAAACATAACACATACTTGCTACTGCTCTCAAATATTTCAGGAAAACTGAATATACTGAATTCTCAAGATGTCTATCATTCGATCCTTGTTCAGAGAATTTTGGCTTTAAAAGCTGAATCAGGGCCTTTAATGTAAATGTAGTCTGACTAGGATAAAAAAGATGTATAAACATGGGTAAAACTCGTCCAACCTGAAAAATATATAATATTGTCATACACATGTATATCAAATTCCTGTGACCTTATATGGCCACACCAATTTAATTTCTTGTTCTTCGGATTTTTGTCATTTTAAAACTGGGCGAGCGAGCGAAATAATAATTTTAATATTATTATTTGGATTTTCAAAAAATCATAGGCGAACAGAAAAATTTGAGGCGAGCGATAACTTTTTTTAATTTTAATTTTTTTTAAATAAGAAAATGTACTTTCATCAATGTATATATTCACAAAATTCAGTTTCATTGTGATTTTCTTTCAGAATTGGGCATACTATGCTTACCTGAAGTTTACCAAAGCATGTAAATGAATAAATGAATTATATTTTGTAATTATGGGTTCATCATTCAAATTATGTACAATCAATTGCACCTTTTAAACAATTCAGTATTGTAGGTCATATACAACATACTACATATATGACTTTCAAAGCATTAGAGACAGATGGAAGCAAAAGAATGCATGTCACATCTAAAATGCACAACTGACTACACTGTACATCATTTATTGATGAAGCTTTCTAGAGGAATGAATTTAAAAATGTCATAAAATAAGTTATATCCCATTCATTGTGTTTGCTGTAATATTCCCATTTAGTGAGACTTTCCCTTTTGATCGAACAACCAAAGACAATCCAAAATTATAGATACATGGTGTCCAATGTCCAATATTTGAGAAAAAAAATTCAAGTCCCATGCAAGCCATTAGAAAACAGAGATATATATGAAAAATGACAATAAGACAGCAACCAGTTCAAACAGTTATATGCTGACTCTTAATAAAATTACTTTAACTTTTCCACAAATAACACTGAACAACCATTACCAGTCATTTCATTTTCATTTTTTTGGACATATCACAACCCTTGCAACAATGTCAACAAATTTAATAAGCATTGTAGTTTCTGTGGTCATTTTGTTTTATCTTGGTGGAGATAAACAAAAATCGAATGTGCTTCATTACCGAGGTTAAATGTTCACCATGCTGTTGCAACCAAAAGTTTCGAAGTGTCAGTCGAATTAAGTTTTTGGTCATCCATCTGGCAATCCTGCTCCAACATCCTATCTACTATAAATACAAATATTACTCACGAACTTTTATTTCACATTTTTTATTTAAATGTTCCTGTAACCTTGTTTTACGTTTATTATGTCGGTGCTAAGGTCAAAATGTTTGATTTTGACACATCTTTGAAAAAGCTGTGCCAACGCACCACCACTGAAATAAATCGCAGTGTTTTGGACAACCATGCCTTCCTTTATGACAAATATTTACACTACTAAACGGTATGATTGTTTCTTTTCTTTTTTCAAAATACATCAATATTTTTGTCTGTGATACAATAAAACTGCAGTTACATTAAGCGTTCACAAGATTACGATTTCAAAGAGTAAAATAACAAAATTTTCGGATGACTTTGCCGGAGTGGGGAGCGGAAATTTTTTTTTAATTATTTTTTTTCGATTTCGATAAAGTATGTGCGGTCGGGTCCGTAGAACAAGAAATTTATTTGGTGTGGCCTATACTGAATATTATATGTCCAAATTTGTACCACATGCTGTAAGAACCTGAGATATCTCTATCTCGATCACCCTGAAGGCCATTAGCCCGAGGGGTGATATCGGTCGAAGTTTTATACAGCATGTGGTTCAAATTTCAATATGTAATAGTCTGACAGTATATCATACAGATAATCATAACATTAATGCAAAATTAAACTTTCTCTCAATGTTTTAAATAGATCAAAAACTAAAACAATTATTAAGTTTAAAACAACATTTGTTAGTTACATGTAAATGACATTCAGCTTGAACTTGACAAGTTTTGCAGTGAAAACTGGATAACTTCACGTTTGTAATGATAATATTATATTTTACTTAGATGTATTGTAACGTCAATACTATTGCAAAAAGCTCTGTGACCATGTCTTTTCCTACATACATGTAGTTTGAACCCAACATATCCCACAAATGTTATATTTCTATAATTGTGTTCTTGGAGGGGTTACCTGGTATTCTATATAAATTTCCTTTTATCATGTTTATGTATTGGAGATAAATAGACAATATTTTTAGATGTTAAAAAAACCCATAAATTTAACAACCAGACCCAATGAAATGTAAATTGAAAATAGAAGGGATATGGAGTGTATATAGGCATGACACAGAACCACACAATTACAATAATTATTGATATGAACAAAAGCAAAGGAACAGCGCTTTTATTGCTGTCAGATCTTCATGATCCTTAAGTCAAAGGGAGGCATCCAACGTGGAGCAAACGCTTGCACCTCACTGCAGGTTTAGGACGGCCCCTATCTAGCACCAGTTTAAGCGGAATTATTTGCTTTATAATGTTGATAATGTTACATCTGTGTATTGAAGTTCAAAGGTGGGGGTAATCAACAAATTATACACAAAACTGGCAAAAAAATCTAACAAATGCAGAAAAATAAACAAGAATATGGCTCCAAGTCCCCCTCCTGACAAAACTTGTTTCTTGTGATCTTGACTTTTTACCTAATGACCTCAAAATTAATAGGCTTCTTCCTTACATCATGAAGCTTTAATTTTTGTTTTTAACAGTAGGGTTTCATGAATTTTAACTTACCTGAATTAGCCCAAGAAAATCTAACCCCCTCCTTAAATTCCCAATGCAATCGGAGCCTGTATCTTTCTCTGAAAAAAGCTCCTCTACTATATTGTGATCCATAAATTTGGGAAGTTTTCCATTCTGGAGAATACTTAAGCCTAAAAAGGATTAAAACAATTTCAGTTAATAACAATTATCTCTCCTTAATGATATCCAAGGTCAATAAAAACCCTTCATGCACATCTACATAATGTACTTCCTTTATGCTAAGTTTCATTAAATTTCATCAAGCGGTTTAGAAGGAGTTGTGCTTACAAGGGGATGTGCACAGACGGACAGACAGACAGACAGGGTGATTCCTATATACCCCAAACAAGTTTGCGAGAGGTATAATGAATGTACTCAACTATTACATGTATTAATTAACATCACCTACTTTAGCAGTAAATATGTTTTACATACATGTACATGTAGGTAAGTTTATTTGGGGGCACATTTTTCTGGTTATGCATATGGCTTTATGTCAACTTCTGGTTACACATTTAGGCACCTGAAAATTTTATTAGCATTATGATTAATTGTTCAAAGTTTGGACAAGATTGTTAGACGTAGCCAATGTCCCATGCCGCCACATGAAAGTTAAAGACAATAAAGTCTCATTATTCATGTAGAAAATTTTTGTCAAATTCAAAATAGTGTTGTTATACATACAACTACATACTATATGAATAAACCTACAAAATTTCAACAATATCTGTTTAGCCGTTTCAGAGGAGCTGTGTCCACACGGTGTTCCTATGACCTACGTACATGTACCATGCACTAAGTTGATGAAGTCTCATAACTCCTATAAAAAATTGTCAAATCAATATGATGTTGCGATATGAACAACTACATATGAGGACAAAAAATTAGAAAAAATTTCAGCAAAATCCATTCAGTTGTTCCAGAGGAGTTGCGTCCACAAAAAAACATGATTGACGAACACCATTACTAAGTCCCTCTGACGCGTTGCAGCAGGGGACAATAAAGATTTAAAAAACAATTGAAACAGTTTGTTAGCAATCCTATAAAGAATCTTCATGCACAAATTTCAAAAACTTTCATTCTGTGTTCACAGATAAAGAGATTTCTTGCCAAAATTTAAAACTGGTTTGGAAGAAGTAAATGGTATTTATAGGGGTTATGGCCATTTACTAGTAACATGTTTAAAGGTGAAAAATGTCATTTTTTTCATGTTTTTGCCCTATAAAATGAAGCCTATTGCAGATAGAAAAGCTGTTGCTAGGTTAAACCTACAGCTCTTTGAGCTCTACACAAGTCTCAATTTCTTTGAAGTTGTTGTGTTTATTTTGTAAGGGGTTTTTCTTACCTCATAATATAAGGCTTTTAAGTGTGTAATTTTCATACATGTGATCTTCTTTCAAGGCTTTTATATCATCAGTCAGAGATATTGACAGAAGGATGGACTGACAGAGAGTCCAATTTTATATCAACCTGATTTAGAGAAAGGCATGAAAACAAATTGATAAAAGTTCATTTAACAACCAAATAAATACACTGAAAATAATGTATATTTACCCATAATTTTCCCGACTGTTACATAGTCTTTAGCCAGATGTTCTCTAAGCCCTTTGTCAAAATATTTAGTTTTAATTTCTAATAAAACTTGCTGGAAAAATTCCTTTCTAGGGCCTCCATGATCTTCAGCTGTCTGTGCATGTAAATAAAAAAGATAACCTCCAATGTTTCTTTAACGTTTTTTTCCTTGACCAAGCATTACAGGTGTTAACAATGGTTATGTCAAAGCTGCATTTCAGGTTTATTTAACCTCTATTATGTTTACTGCAAATTAACAGTTAACCTAAAAATGTTTTTCAATGTTACTAAAATTCTTTCAAAATAAAAATAAACAGAACGTGTCCATGGGACACAGATGCCCCATGCGTAGGGCCAGAAAGAGGAAGTAGAAGTCTGACAGGTCTGAAATTCGCTTACAACGTACAGTTTGACATACTAAACCACCCTGCCAAATTATAAATCATTCTCATGTATACGGTTTCTTACAAAAGCTTGACATGAATTTGTACGGATGGACAGACAGACAGATGCAAGGACATGAGTAAAACTTAATGCCCCATGTTGTCACGGGGGCTTAAAAATAAATTTTCTGCCTTTTTTACCTCTAAAATTGACTCATAAAAATAAAGAAAGACTTAAATTAGCATATCATGCATCTAAATGAAGGATAACTACATTTTGTACATCAAATTAAAGTGTTTTTGTGTGTTTATATCCTATTTTTTAAAAGAGGGGGTATATATTGAAAGACTAGAAACAGGTGTCTGTCTGTCCTTCCTTTACACCTCTGGGTACCCATCTCTTATTCGCTACTCCTAAATATCTCAATGAACTTTCATGAATCTTGGACAAAATCTTAGTGACTTAATGTACATGTAGATGTGCACCTCCTATTTTAAAAAATTGATCTGCCCATAAATCATTAGAAATCTTTAAGGTATGGGCCATGGGCACATCAAAATTGAAAATCCCCCCCCCCACCTTTTCATCTCAAAAAGTATATAGAATAGTAAGAAATGGCCCCATAAAAATTTTTGAATTTCTATGAAAAAAAGTGTTAAATGGCTCTTCCTAATCCATGATTAGGGGAGATTTGGATAAGATTGTTACATGTACCTCTTAGTTACTATGTACCGGTATCTAATGGCTATTAGTAAATCCAGGTGGTTTTGCTACTATAGGAAACCCCAAAAAATCAATTAGATCAAATTTTAAAATAGGAGGTGGAAATTTACAATTATGCCACAAAGATTTTGTCAAGGTTCTGAAATTTCAAGAAAGTTCATTAAGGGGTTTAGGAGGAGTAGCGAAATAGAGATAGGTAACAAAAGGTTTACCGTTTAGCAGAAGAATGAACTGACACCCCTATCACTACATTTATGTATATTCTGTCCACTTTTAATGCAGGTGTGGGGGTACATGTATAATAATTATTTACTAATATATTGTAAAACCTTGACAGAGCACTTATTACATACAATTGCAAGTACATGTAGTTGAGGGAATACTATGAATCATGATTGCATTTTATTTGCATATATTTTTTTGTATTGTCTTTCCTTATCATGTAAAACATGTAGTACATTTTTGTACATGTACATCTATATATTTGGTGTACACTAAAAGAACCATTAAACAATGTACATGTACAAATGTATGTAAATGTGACTGGTGTGTTGCAAAATGCAGGAACAGCTTTCATTTCCGGAGCAACCGAGTTCACTTTTGTAATTTTTTACTTTATTTTAATTTATTATCCACAATATTATTTTTATATATTATACTAACACCATCCTCACAAGTCAGGGTTTCTGTGTCCACGAAACCCTGACAAACTTAGCTAGGAAATTCCCGGGCTGGAAGATTTTCATATGACGTCAAACCTTCAAAATATCCCCCAATGAAATAGCTTGAAAGAAACAAGTGTTCGGTAGTAGTCATTTTTACTCATTCTTGAATGGGAAGAAAAGGTAACGCAACTATAATAAATAACGCAGTAATAACAAACTATTAACACTACTGTACAAAATACACCGATTTTTACGTGGTCTATGCATCACATCCGTTTGGTTTATTTACAACCGACATTGGGATATCCCCTAACAAAGTCGTGAATGAAAGCGAACTTTTGATTAGCTACATGCAGGTATGATGTAGCCAATCAAAATAGTGACTCTTAGCCCTGGAATTTTCTAGCTAAGTTTGTCAGGGTTTCATTGACACATGTGGACACAGAAACCCTGACGAGTGAGGATGTACTAACACTTGTACATGTACTTCATTTTATACATGGACAAAAAAGAATATTACCTCATTATAAAACTGAACTTCTAAAGTTGTCCTCAGATCAGGGTCCTCAACAGAACTCAATTCATCAAGAGCAGTTTCAAGTAGATTGGCTCGATCAACTATGATGAAATTTGTTGCACCCTTTTCATTTTGTGATACATCTTCTATTTCAAGGTTTCTTCCAGTAACAATTACACTCTGCAAATATCTCAATATTTCTACAGGATTCTGAATTATATCATGATTTATACAATGTTCAATTGCTCTTGCAATCACTGCTTTAATGTCCTGATCAGGAGAGAAATCCTGTGACGCAGTTACTGGTAACATTGGAGAAGTGGCCATAGTACTACCATCAGCATTGCTGTCATGGAAATCAGTAATTAATCCATCACTGGTAACATCAGCAGTAACGTGTGTTGTTGCATAAGCAGTAACATTCTGAGAATCATATGAATAATTATTCTGCTGGATAACTGGCAATGGTTCTTCACTTATAATTACAAAATCGTGAAAATGTATACCTGGATCTAGTAACTCCTCACCAATTTGGCCACTGGCAACATCAGCAGTAACATGTGTTGCTGCATAAGCAGTCTCATTCTGAGAATTACGTGTACTAGTATGCTGGAGAACTGGCAATGGTTCTTCACTTATACCTGGATCTGGTAGCTCCTCGCTGTCCTCTTCACTGTTTTCTCCTCTGCAAGTCTTGACATGATTCCTTATTTCACGCACTGAAAACATCTTTTGGCAGCTATTGCAGTTTACTGTTGCAGCAGCAGATGATTCCTGACCCAAATTTAATTGTATTGGTGCAGTGCTCAGGTCATGCTGGATAGGGCGGATATAAATTTTTGCCTGACTGCCAATACAGGCTTTTAATGATCTAACATCCCATGAACAGGTTATATTTTGTAGCTCACGACAGTTTTGTTTACACTTCAAAAGTTCAAAGCCCCCACAATTTTTCAATTGTGGGTATCCAATAGGGGTCCCATTTCTTGCATTATCTGACGACATCTTACTTACAACATCTGCTTCATTGTCATCTAGTTCAAATTGGATTCTTTTGGCACCAAGCCCAGCCCTAAATAACAATTCCTTTTCATCAGCTGTTGGAATTCTTTTTGCATTTTTATTTGCCATGCAGCATACGCTTACCGTCCATGTTCTGCATTTCCTTTTACTTTGGATTGCATTGTCATGATTGTGGCCCGCCAAGGAGGTATTCCCAAAACGTTCACCGACTGCTCTTGTTCTTTTTCTACTACTCCTACCAAATAAAGAATTCCTTTGAATTACAATTTCCTTTGCTACTGAACTTGTGCTACAGGTATTTTCACCCGATTCGGATTGTTGGTGTTGTGTCATGTGTATAGTTGTGTTCATTTCAGATTTTACCTTTTCTGTTAGTCTCAATCTGTCCCCGATTGTTGTAACCCCAAGACGTACCAATTGCTGTTCTGTGAGACTAAGAAAGTTGTCAATATCAATCCTTTCGGACTTAAACGATTGAATGAGACCATGAAGATTAAGTTCTTTCAACAAATCTTCAATTGATCCCGCCATTTTTTCAGTTCGATAAGTGTAAAACAAACAACTTCCGATTATTTAAAATCCGGAATCGCATGACGGAACCACAGCATATAATGACGGAACCACAGCATATAATGACGAAACCACAGCATATAATGACGGAACCACAGCATATAATAACAGATCCACAGCATATAATAACAAAACCACAGCATATAATAACACAACCACAGCATATAATAATGAAACCACAGCATATAATAACAAAACCACAGCATATAATAATGAAAGCACAGCATATAATAACGGAACCACAGCATATAATAACAAAACCACAGCATATAATAACACAACCACAGCATATAATAATGAAACCACAGCATATAATAACAAAACTACAGCATATAATAATGAAAGCACAGCATATAATAACGGAACCACAGCATATAATAACAAAACCACAGCATATAATAACAAAACCACAGCATATAATTACAGAACCACAGCATATAAAAAAGCATACCAACATAAGACAGTCATGGCGTTCCATATTATTCTTTCCAATAGTTATCAAGTGTGCATTCATGTAATATATCTCTGACACATAATAGTTATTGAGAACGATACACATCACCTTTATCTAGTCTATACAAAATATCATACAAAGAAACGAGATAACCATTCATAATTCATTGCCAGAAACCAATCATTGTTGCTTTAATACTAATAGACATGGCAGTGTTCTACCAAGCTCCCCATATACAATACAGTTTGGTGTAAATTTCTTAACCTTCAGTATATACTTGCAGAATTCTAGTGCAAAGTTTCAGTTATATAATTTTTTCATAACCCACACCTCAGCGCCATATAACTAAATTGGTGCTACCATTGCATCAAATAATTATAACAAAATATCTATATGTAAAAAAAGGTTTATAGCTTTACATAAAACATTGCTTTCTAGCTTGTTGTACAGGTCTAGCCTTATTCTATGAGACATACCTTTTCCTGAAAAAACTGTACTCAATACTGAAAGTCTTTCACTACAGCTATTTGCATAATGTTTTAGAAAAATTGAGTATTTTCACATTGTCAGATCTTTGAAAAAAATAACAATATTTGTCTTAGCTCCATGTACATTAAGTTTTCATGTTTCACAGTTCAAAAACATTGCATTTAATGCAGCCTTCAATTCAGAAGATGTTTTTAGCAAAAATGATATTATCATCAACGTACAATAGCAAATATTACTTAAAATATAAAATATCATTATGATAAAAGAGTAGATGCGAGAAATTACATACATCAGTAAGACCATTGTAAGAATGTAACAAAAAATCTTTAATATCATTAAGGAAATTGAGAATAACTGAGACGATAAATTTTACCCTTGTTTGACTCCAACATTGGACACAAAATATTATGAAAAGGTATTACTTTCTCTAACACAAGATTTTGCATTAAAAAATATTTCTGTATCAGTATGAACATTTTGCCATCAATACCGCAACAAAAATTGCCACAATAACACTCTAATCACTGAATCAAAAGCTTGTTTATAGTCTACAAAAGCACAATACAACTTTTTTCTTCTGAATAAGTACATATCTAATAGACATTTCAAATTAAAGATATGGTCAACAGTACCATAATCCTTTCTAAATCCAGCTTGTTCTTCAAATAACAAGCCTAAACATTCAAGATAACTGAATAATCTGTTGTTTAAAAAACATGTAAATAATTTACCACAACAGCTTAAAATAGTTATATCTCTATAGTTGTCCGCATCTTCGGGATCAACCTTGTTTTTTGTATAAAGGTCATATATAATGTTGTGAGCAGGAATCTTGAACAATACCACTATTAAATACAATATTAAACATTTTTACATATACAGGTAAAAGCTTATCAGTTCCATGTTTCAGAAATTCATTAAGTATCATTACTACAGGCTTTATCATTTTTCAATGATTTTATGGCATCTGAAGCCTCGTTTTTACTAATAAGTACATTTGTAACAGTGTTATATTTTCTGTAAAATTGTCAGGCGAATACAATATCAACATCATACTCAACATTATTCAGGTTCTTGAAGAAATCAAAGCACACATTCATTGCCAATTTATGCTGAATAGCTTTACTTTTGTCACACCCTCTATTTAATAGTGACCAATACGATTTAGGATCAGAGGTTCGCAGATGCCTAAGCTTACTGACAAAGTCCTTTTGATATTCACTAAATTACTTTTTCAATACATTCTTTTTTTCTTTACTTTTACGTACCATATCTTGATGATTTATTATTAACTGTGCGTACTCTATAGTGATATGTTTAGCTTTTCTATAACACTCACTATTTAAATATTTCTTACAATTATTTTTTCTATAAATTGGTTTCTATTATAATTTTTTTAAAGTACTGAAATATGTACAAATGGAATTACGTCTACCATCTTTATACTTTATACCATCTACAACTACAAGACATGTTTGTTTGGCGTTTAACATCACTTTTAATAATTTTTTCATCTATATCGTGGCATCCAGATTTTATAGGGGAGCAGCCGGAGTATACAAGGAAAATCTCTGTCCTTCGGTAAGACAACTAGGAATCCTTGCCAATTAAAACAGGCACACACACGATTAGAACAGATTTAAATAAATGTACTTATTTAAGAATTGTTACGTTAAAAACTCACTGTAGCAAATAAAGTAATAAAAACTATTAAGCATATATTTGTCATTTTACATTCAACCATTTTTACTCGTAAAAGGAAAATATGCTGCTTAATAGGTATTGGTATTCGTCAAAGGTCAAAAAGATTTAACAGAGTAGTGAAAAATTTACGCTTTTGCATAATACATTTCAAGATCAATTAATTGTATTTGTGCAAAAGTACAATTTTCTTCTGATTCCAAAAGTGTTCATTTAATACTCATTCATTAGGAGCTTGAATTATAATTACTCAGGTTTCTATTGAAAAAAATATGCATAAAAAATCTGCTTAGAATTGTAAAGCTTAAATTCTTACTAAATGTAAGCAACGCTGAACCTGTGAGTTCGAAATACATGTCTAATAAACAAATAAAAATATAACAAAGAAACTTTAAAAATATTTTCATACTATGCCGGCAGTTAACAATAAATGCTATAAAAGACGACATTACAAGTAAAAAACTGTGGGCAGATTATTATATTTGTGTAAAATTATATATATAAACGAGTATAAGATATGATTTGAACAAACAATAGAAGATTAGCTGCCTAACAATCTGAAATAAAGATACATGCCGAAAACAATATAGTGAAGAAGCGAAAAATGTTATCTCAAGAACAAATACGGCATACTAAACTGTAAAAATGGGGGGGGGGGACTTTCTACGGTCTAATTTAAAAAAAAATCATCGGATTTAAATACTGTAAGAATATAATCTTTGCCAGTGATCTTTTATATTATAAAAGAAAAGGAAAACTTGAAAGACATGTAGTTACAAATGCACAGTATTATACCATTCAAACAGATTGACCCTAATTGACCGAAGTACCACATAATTTTCCATCGCGTTATTATATATTTATCCGTAGAGCACCCAAGACCACTCTTAGGTTGTTCGTGAATCAGAATATTGTGATGACTGGTTTGCTGACATGCGCAAATTAATTGTACGTTGTAGCCTATCGTAGTCTTGATCATGCAGACGCTTAATTAATTGCATTTGTGCGTCTGGATGCATCTCTATATTGAACTCGTTATCAAAACTAGGCGTTAGTTTTTAATTAGATGAAATTTTTATTGTCTAAAAAATTACTTCCGTTCATACGCAGAAGTAAATAAAAATTGTACCAAAGTTTACATATGAATATTTTTTTGATTAAATATTAATTTATCAACTAATTAAACAATTAGTATTATTATGCACAGCAATGAGAGAAGCACACTGTGACATCATTGTATAAGTATTGACGTGTTTTTCATGGTTTTCCTGGTCTAAAAATAGGGCCCTAAAAATTAAATGATTGTTTTGTCGTCTGTAAATGGCTCACGCGCACACATCTGTAGTTGCTGCGTCATCCAATCAAAACGTCAGGAACAAGAACGTTGTTATGGAAGCATAACAACGTTATTATTCGACGTTCTTGTTTCTGGCGTTATGATTGGATGTCAGAGACAATGGAGTATAAAACAATGGAGAGTCTATAGGATATAGCGATGTGAAAGTTGTTGCTTTACGGAAGAAATAGGTACTTTTATTCGCTTTTGGGAAAGCCCATTTGAACTTTTACTCGTGATAGAATTTTTTATGTCTTTTGGCTCGTTCGGCTGCGCCCACTCGCGAAAAGACATAAAATATCTACCACTCGTTAAAGATCAACCGGTCTTTCCTAAAACGTATGTAAGAACCTAGCACACAAAAATAATTTTGCATCACCTTCGTTTAAGAAACATAATAAAATAGGAAGTGCGCTTTCACTATGTATACAGACATTAAGCATAATATATAGTACATAGTACATGAAAGTTTTTCTGCGATTCTGATTGCTAATGGCAATTTGTGCATTGCATCATATGTACAATGATTAAAATTAATTTGCATATCCTTCTCTGCATGCTTTATCACACCGTGTATCCGGATCCAACACCATGCATCTGTACATCTGCGGAGTATCTAAATTCTGCGGAAAAAAACTACATAAAAATGTACAGGGCAGTTTGCGATTTCTTATTTTATTTAAATTCCATATTTTAATATGTTAATATTTCTATTAATGAACTTTGAAGAACATGTTTTTTTAACAGACATTTGTATTCCAATGGGTATTAGTTGTGCTTCTCTCCTCGCCGCTCTGATTTATTTCTGAGGAATGTTAAATATGAGGATGGAACTAGGGATGTGCTTGCTTGTTTTATTGTTAATGAAATGCATTTCACACTATATGATGTTTACAAGTTCTAAGTTCGTAGTTATTTACATGTTGTCATTTAATTTGATAGTCGTTATTCAAAACAATTGCAGTTTAATATGAGAATTCTGAGCCTTTGTGTGGGCACTCGTTTCTTTACTTTAAAAAAAAACTAGGCTATTAGAGTCAGTTTCAAAACTGCTTAAATACATGTATAACTGAGTATCATTTTGATTTGTGTTTGTTAGTATTTTTGCAGATGTAAATTGTCCTCCGATCACCTAGACAGTCTTTTGAAGGTCAGCCTATGCAATGACGAAAAAGATGTGAACGAAGCTTTAAAGATTTAGAAAGAGAATAGTAGAGGATAAGTAGCAAAGTTTAATGTTTTTGACAAACAAAATATGCAGGAAATTAGATCTTGAGTTGGTGATGTAGTTTTTCACTCTGTAACTCTTTACAGTTCACGATTTACTGTTATTTGGAATAAAAAGGTTCACATTCTCAATGTTTACTAAGAATTTCAGCTTGCTGATGGTATAGGATGGTATAGAAAGGAATCAATAGAAAAAACTTTATTTAAAGCAAGCGTTTCACACTGTAAAAATCATTGTTAGACATAAACACAAAAAACAACAAACAGAAAAAAACACAGACGTTAGTATTTAAAACTTCCTACATTGGAACGGTCTGATGTGTAGTATGGAGTTTTTACATAAAATTCCATATAAAAATTTTTTTATAACAGACTATCAGTTATGTCAAACTGTCCATTGCTTTTCGTAATCATAGAGCAATAGTCACATCGAAGAAATAAGGTTCTCAATATATTTACGATAACCGGCTAAAACCCATACACATGTGGAAACTGTAATATGACATTCTCTTGCAGATAACAAAAGACTGCATGAGAAAGTATGATCGAACAAGTAAACTATAAATGGGAAATATGTCTCCGCAGATACAGCCCTGCTGCTTGTATAAACGGCCACGATTATGCAAGCCTTCAGACGTGAATGTAGATCATCATATAAACACCTATCTGGACTGAAACGACATAAAAGAAGCAGTGGTTATTGAGCAAAATTTATCTTAATGTTTTAATGTATGTCTGAAAGATCGACATTTTTTGTTAGTATTGTTATATTGTTTGTGTATTATTGTTGATATTGTGTTTAATAAATAAAGGAAATATTCCGAGAATATTAATTTTTAACAATTGTTGTGATATCTTGTATGTTTCATTTAAATGTTAAATTTAGCAATGCAAGTTTTACTTCAATGATAAATCTTGATATAAATACAACTTTGGTTTTTTTTATTGTAAATATAAACCGAAAATTAATATTGCAAATAGATACTTAAGTTATCGTTGAGGGTGGTTGGGAAGATGTTATAATACGGAAGAACTGACCACGGAACGTAATGGGTAACCTGTTAGGAGAATGCCGCTCTCTTTGCACGATAAATGAACGTCATAAACAATACAAAATGGTGTAACTTAACTTTAGTTTGGGAATCTGCCCAAGAAAAGTGGAAAACAACTGTCATTTTATTGGTAATAAACAGAACTGCCCAATTAAGACTAAGTAGACATTTTATTAAAGTTAACTACTTCAAATGTTAAACTGAATGTGTAACTTGTATGCCATTGCGAACATTTTTAACATATCAAATATAACACATTTCTCGTTGAATTTAAATCCTAAATGGCAGTGATTAATTAATTTATGTAAATAAGATGTCTTGCCAAATGTTATGATTGCTTAACTCAAATAAACAGGTCATTTTGACTGTCACTGAAATGTATAACAGTAATAACTTACACAAATGGTAGATCAAGCCATGGTGACCTCTACCAACATTTATAAAAGTCAAGTTAAATGTAGAGCAAGTCATGCTGACCTCTAAACAATAGCGGAAGCTACGTTGTATATATAATAATTGAAGAAATTTGTTAAAGTTGACTAATAAAAAATATCATAGATTATCTAACAAAAACCACAATTGTGAAAACTTGTATACCTATGATAATTATGTAAAAATGATTAGTTCATACGTGAAATAAAACAGACACAAATGGTTAACGAAGCGATGTTAACAGTATGTCAGGTTGAATTCTAAGGGACCGACCATTTAACTTGCAGTTGCAAGGGGGGGGGGCTTGGTATTTTCCTAAAAAATATTTATTTTGAAAATGTTCTTTGATGAAAAAATATTTTGGAAGCAGAGGGTAAGAAAGAAAATATTCTGAAGAAGAATTTCTGCTATATAAAATAATGCTAATAATGACAAAATAGTCTGTCGCGACACCTTAAAAAAAAGTATTTCTGACCAAATAAAAATTTTCTAACCAAAACAAAAAACCGAGGCCCCCCTTCAAGTTAATGGTCTGTCCCTAATGGTAATGCTATACGAATATGGGAACAATAAATTTACATAACAAATTATATAGCCTGATATAATGTTGGAAAGCATTTTATTTCCATCCGCCCAGGTGTTAAATTACTGCTAATGTTACTCGCCTGTCAGCTAAAAAATGCAACCCAGAACATAAAGTGTACATGTTAAGGATGAGTTTAAATAAAAAAGTGAAAACGGGTAACCTTGAATTAAACAAAAAACTAGAGGAATGCTTTGATTTATACTTCAAAATTGCTTTCAAATGACAATAAGCATTCTGATTCTCAGAGCGTATTGAGCACATTTTAATTGCATGTTATTGTACTGGAAGTGTCTCAGAAGACAATGGAATATGTCATTCTCATTGTGTTTGTTTTTTGTGATCGTAAATGCAAATACCCCAATGCGTAAAAAACAATAGCAGCCCAATGTATTCGTCCTAGTTTTCATAAGAGTTTGAACGTGATGACCGTCTTCAACTCTTCGGATTGACTTGGTAATTTTTGCAGGAATATCAAAGTTAAGGTCAAATAAATTAGTATTACCATATGAATATAACTGATTGCTGAGAATGAATGTTTGCTAATTTTGCAGAAAAAAAATATGACAAAACATAAGCATTCATAACATGGGTAGATATAAAAATCTGAACACGTGGAAAATAATAAAAAACAAAGACAACTTTTTAACATTCTATTATACGCAGGTGGTGTGCCAGGTTTCATGAAATTGACTCTTAAGTAACGCTCAAACCAAACGTTTAGGAAGGATAATCAATTACATGTATTTAGACCACTGAATATAAAATCTCTTCAACATCTTAACTAACTATTTCTCCTTCCTATGTTTTGTTTTGATCGTTTCTTAAAAGTCTCGATAAGACGAAACGTGGTAACCGCAATAAAATGTTCCCGCTTTCTTTGATGACTTGCGGAGCTGCCCAGCGGTACCCGGGTGGTGGCCCTCTCGTTTTGCAACAACAAAAGGCTAAATTTATCTAATACTTCATACTTTTCCAGGGGTAGTAAAAGTTTTGTTGCTTTGAAATTGACAAAACATATTTTCAAAGTTTGACCCCATAACATTTTTACCCCTTACATTTCGTTAACAAGTCAAAATTACCTACGTTAACGCTAACTTTGATGTTATGTCAAATCCAAACTGCATCAGCTTCGTGCATTCTACTTATCATTCGCCGTTCACTCTTGTGTTCAATGAGACGTTATTCAAAGACTAGTTAAAAATGGCAAAATGTATTCGAATACCTTTACTGGACAACAATTTAATGATTGCTTAATACATAAGACTTATACAGACTATAATAGTACTTTGGAGAAACTTCTCATTTTTGAAATCTACAAAAGGAATCTTATTATTGAAAGGAGCGTGGAACGCTCCACGCTCCAAACAAGTCATATGTACAGCCCACGGTTGGGTTACTGTAGTATAACCTGATTACCCCCCAGGTTATACGGCCTATATCTACCCTATCCGCCACCTGATCATGCGCTGGGCAGCTCTGTGGGTCGGGCATTCGGACGATCCCACAAAATAGAAATCAACATAAAGAAAACTTCAGTAGACAGTCATGTACTTGGTATTATATACAACTTGTACTAAACTCTATGTTACCTGCAAAAAAATTGTTAGTAAACGCTATACTTATGTGACCCCATGCATAGGTGTATCAGCCCAGAAACTTATTAAACCTTCAACCAACTAATTGTTTTTGTTATTGTATATGTTGAAATGCGTTCACATTTATTTATGTCAATGAAAACTTTTAATTTCAAATGGATTCAGTTGTTATTGTTTTACTGCGCTATATTGGTTGTCAAGTTGTACTTTATTGTTACATGTTACTAGCAACGCTGGTTTTATTGTCCTTATCAGGCAAATAGGTGTCCACCGTTGGTAGTCTTGTGGTTAAGGCAGCAAGTCGTCTGGTATTGATAACGTGTCTGTAAACACTGAGGTTGCGGGTTGAAGACTTGCTTTTCGCGACTCAAAGTGTAATTCACATTGACTATTAGTTTCCCTGTATCTGTTCGGGTTTTCAACAGGTACTTCGGCTTCCTTACCCAATAAAAAGTACACGTATTAATAATACCACTTGGTGGTCTCCAGCGCCACTTTCAACTATATCAATGATCAATAAACATGTTCTCGGTAGAATATAATCTCGGCTAACAGCAGTCATTCGCATTATTCAAAATACAGAACGAAACGACGTATATATTTTTTATTATAGCAAAATAGTTTTTTTATTACATTTACCTCTGAATGATGTAGTACTTTGTGATCATACTTTGTATTAATAAATAGTAACAGTATATAATGTATTAAAGAAGTAATAAAACAACATTGTTGACGAAAAAACAAAGACACAAATAGATATTTGTGTACTTCACATTGTCTTATTGTTTGTTGAATACCTCTATAACATGTCCTGATTGATTTTATTATTAAGTAACTTGTTCCTTTATACGTACAAGGTTGTTTGATACAAGGCTTCTATGCACAAGGACAAAAGGTTTGCCCTATGCTTAAGGTTTTTACTGTTCTCTATACAAATGAACTGCTTTTATTGAAAAATCCCTAATTCAGTTTCAGAAAAAACCCAATCGATTTATCACATCTCTGTGGCTAACCAACCGATTTAACACCAATTCTCCATAAGGGATCAAAGGATTTACATATAGGGTGAGACATGACATGTCTCAGATTTTGCTGATTGTCATTTTATTAGTTGAAATTGACCATTGGATCACAAAATAATGATTGTTTGTTATGATTTGACTTCGGCTGCCATGGTAACCGTGGCGGCCATTTTGGGCCGATTAAAATACAGTGAAAAATGCCAATATTCAAATCCCAATTTTTTCAGGGGAGAATCAATTCATATTCAATAGAATATTTTTATTTGCTTAATTCAATATCTCATTGACAATATTCAAAACAGTTACAACACTTTAAATATATGCGTGATCAGACTGAGACTATTGAACATGTCAAGAAATATTGCATTATTCTCTATAATTTTTGGTAAAAAATATTACCATTTTTGCCACTTTTTTAGAAAATGCACCAAAAACAAATACTCATCATGATTATAATTACATTGATTGATGATTAATATTCAAATATTTTAAAAATCTCAACGGGGTAAGAAAAAACACTGTTAAAGATGGTTACCATGGTAATGAAACAAAAACGGCAAATTTTCGATATTTAAATATATGTATTTCCATACTTCTAATATGAGCCAAGATAACAATTATTGTCATCATATGTACCTAAAAGGATCTTTTCAACATAGTATGACCTTAGGAAACTTTCAAGGTCACTTAAATTTGATTTTGCTTCGAGATTTTCATATTTGAAAGCTCAAATTTTAGTTGACCTTGACCTTGAGACACTGTACCCTAAAATGATTTCAATGTCATTTTAAGTTTATAGGATGTCTGTTAAAAATAATAATTAAGGATGATTTAATTTAACCCTAAAAAACAGTAGTTTCGTAGAAATATTTAACACTACAGAAACCACTTTTTTTTCACAAGTTACAATGGTAACCATCTTTGACAGTGTTTTCTATGGACATCTTTTGTTACCCCATTTAGATTTTTATAATTTTGAATATTAATCAGTAATTTATGTAATTATATTCATGATGAGTATTTGTGATTTGTGCATTTTCTGAAAATGGAGTCAGTAAAGTGGCAAAAATGGTAATTTTTTTGGTAAAAAAATTCCAGAACAAATGCATGATTTCTTGAAATATTCGATAGCCTCGTTCTGACTACACATTTATTTTTAGTCTTGAAACTATTTTGAATATTGTCAATAAGATATTGAATTAAGCAAGTAAAACGTTAAATTGAATATGCATTGATTTTTGAATAACAAATTGGGAATTGGATATAGGCTATTTTGCAGTATGAGAAATGATAAAACCGTGGTCAATCATAACAAACAGTCATCATTTTTGTGATCCAATGGTAAATTGCGAATAATGAAATGAAAATCAGCAAAATCTGAGACACGTCATGTCCCAGTTATTTTGGTGCTTAGGGATAATTGATCTTAAGACTTATCGATTATACGAACAACTCAATTTAAAAATGCCATACAACATGTACAATATGCATATTAAATATTTAAGAACTTCTTAGTGTTTTATTAATTTAGTTCCTGAAGTATTTGTTTGTGTACAATTGACTACACTTTCAAATAAGCATGTGTCAAATACCCATTCATGACTTTTAGAAATACTGCTATTTAATCAAAGACAAAAAAAATTTCACTGGAAATAATAAAAAGCTTTAAACCTACTATATTTGTTTATCGTGATCTGGTGAAGAAAACACTGGCAATTATTTCTTATTGTAGCCTTTGCTTAGACTTAAAATAAAATTTCGGTGGTAGAGGAATCACTAAAGATGGAATAATAATTGTATAACCAACGCAGAAAATCGGAACTGTACTCAGCATAATAACTATGTTGCAGAAAACAGTTTCGATTCCTTAAAGAACAAACTTGTCATGACAATACTTTATTCTATGCCGTTCCGAGTACGTCAGCAAATTACTGCAGCAACCTGAAAGAGCCAAATAGTGCATCTAATACGAACAATAAACAAAACATAACTTCCCCATTGTTAGATTACAATTAGTTCTGAAACCGACAAAGCTTAACAATTAAAAATATACAGTAATATATATTTTTATGACAAAGCTTCTACAGATTTTATACAAGGTATATAACACACACACACACACACACACAAGCAAACAACTATCACCCTTTTAGCGCAGAATCCATGTTTCGCTTTCATTCAATCGAATTAATAATCAAAGGTACATTCACGGAAAGTTTCCTGAACATCAACGCTCACAAGTCCTATTTTCTTTTTTAATATCTCTAGGATGATGAACTGCAAGGAGATCAAAATTTGCGAAAGTAAATTTGATTGAAAAATTCCATAATAAAATCTTGAATTGTAAAAAACTTTTTACAGATTTTAAATATTTCCAAAGGGTAGTGAATGAACATTAAAAATCATAAGATGGTCTATGTGCTCTTACTTGGTGGTCGCCTAGCACTTGCATTCAGAGATCTTTGAAAAAGTAAAACCGTATGACACTACTCTCTTTTGTGGACAATATTATATTAACAAAAAGTACAAAGAGGCTGTTTTTTTTTTATTTATAGGTATTGTTGCATTTTTAAATACTAGAAGGCACTAGAAGCTCACTCTTCAACAGCAGACAATAGCATTGGCAAAACAGATGAACTTCTTAAGCTAGTGAGTGATAATTTGTATACCTACACGTTAGTATTAGATAGTTGCATAAAGTAAAAGTATCGTCTGATTTTAGCAGAGCGCTGTTCTGGAGAGTTCCCAGTGCTCAACCAATATAACTGTTAAGCGAGTCTCCATGTGGCAAATACGAGAGGTCCTCTCTTTGAAAGGGGGGGGGGGTAGGGATGATGATATTATACGGAAGGACTGACCGCGGAACGTAGTGGGTAACCTGTTAGGAGAATGTCACTCTCTTTGCACGATAATGACCCCTCTTGTAGAGTTCGAAAAAGACCCATTAATGCATACTTCTTCAGTGGCAGTCGAAGTATGTTCCCGATATCCCAACTTACTTACGTTCTGAATATGGCCACTGGACGTTAAGTATACATTCACTCAATCATTTAATTGATTTGATAAAAAGAGTACTTGTTACCTTGACATTGAACATAACCTACTTGCAGTTAACCTAGTACAAGACAATAAAATGTCATACATTAAATATAATTCAGTGGCCATAAAAATGCACTCTTGATCGTTATAACTGAGAAAGCAGAACAAAAACATTTATCATAGCAGTCGAAATTAAATAATTTACAAAACACGACACCAACAAGAAGACTGCGGCGTGGTATAGGTATAACAGTAGTAAATGTGTACCAGTAACAGGTTGCCAGATTGTGTACATGTACCCTACATTATATACAGAACTGAATACTACGTTGTGTTCAGACTTGGTCAATAGTGGTTAGCTCTAAGCTCCTGCATAAATTAAGTTTTAAAAAGTG
This sequence comes from Limnoperna fortunei, assembly GCA_944474755.1. Lineage (NCBI taxonomy): Eukaryota > Metazoa > Mollusca > Bivalvia > Mytilida > Modiolidae > Limnoperna > Limnoperna fortunei. The sequence continues at coordinate 46,444,885 of OX104116.1, forward strand.
GTTAAATTTTTCTCAGATCTTGCAAGATAAAATTCTGGTAATTTTTTAAAACAATGTAGTATTTTTACATTCACTGTATTAGAAATTGCATGTAAAAATTAGGAGCGTCTCAAAATGTTCTAACTAGCGAAAAAAGGAATTGGTCACAGATTTATATGGCATATTTTTTTGTAATTGTGAATGAAAGTTTATTAATTTCCTAGTCCAGGTAAATGCTGATGAATGTTAGAATGCAAATCACAGGAATGTTAGTGTTTTTGACTATAGTCAAAACATTTACTATTGTTCACCCGGTATAAGGTTAACATAATAACACCTTTATCGGTGTTTTATTGAAATAAATTATTTTATATACTTTTGTACTATGCAAAGTTAGTAAAAGATACAAACTTGTTTATTAAACGCCCATCGTGGGAAAAATTCGTCAGATATCACAAAATTATTTATTATTCATAATTGCATTAGTTATTCAAATGTGAGGAAAATAAAATAAATATTTAAATGTCATTTATTGGTCAATTACAACAGGAAACAAAACATAAATAAATTGTGTATGGTTATTTATTAAGTATTAACAATCCTGTAAGGACAACAGGTGTTAAGGTCTTATAAATGTTATAAACTTGTATAGATGGAATAAAGAAACTGGAAGAAAATCACATTCATGAAATTATATTAGTATGGTCGTCTCTACCATTTACTGGTAATTCTGTGTGTTTCTGAACTGGGTACCGAAGACTGTATCCACAGGCCTTTCCAGGGAGCTGCCATGCTCTTTCTAAGGTGCCAGATACGGGGTAACCGGTTTGTTGGGAGGTTTTCATAATAAGAAAACTTAGTCGCGGAATATGGGTAACGTGTTTGGTGTGGCCACGCTTCTTGTTAGATAAACCCCTCATTTGTAGATTTAATTTAAGATTAGGCACACTGTAGCTGCTACTAAAAGGATGAATTTTTTATCCCCATTAAATCTACATGTCAAAATTTAGGCTCATTGCTTTTCTATACATGGTTTATGTTTCTGAACTTGTTCTCGTTCAGAAAATAGCAAATTTTCTATACGCTTGACGTCAAGCATCCGTGACGTCAATCATTGTTATGTTATATTTATGATACCATTCAATTTTCCTAATCACGGGTTGATGTTTTCACACCTAGAGAGCAATTTTTCAGATGCACACATAAGGAAGAAGATTTTTACAATAGATAAATTATTAAAAAGATCAATTTATTGGATGCTTACTTTACGTCCGGTGAGCACCATTTCAGCTATATTCAGGACAAAAGCAAGTAAACAATAAAGCCTACATAAAATCTAATATTTGCATTATTAAAAATTGGCCTGTAATTGTTTTATTATATTTTTGTTTATATCAGTGAATATTTGGGCAAAAGCTTTGTTTGTTTTAACGCCACTTTTCAGCAATTTTTCAGCCATTCATAGCTTCCACTTTGGGGGTGAGGGTGAGGGGGGGGGGAGGAAACAGCAGTATTTGGCAAAAATCCACGAACTTCTGCAGGAAAGCTGGAAACTCTTGTCAATTAAGGTTTGACACAACTGCCCGTAGTATGGCCTGCAACTGAGTGTTGACAAGAACGTGATTAATAGTAACACGCAGCCACTGAACCACCGCCAGGGATTCGGGAACAAAAAAAAGTCATGCCAACATAACATCGATTTGTCTGTTTTTTCATGTTTCCCAAAATATTGAACAAAACATTAACTGTATTGGTCTCGTTTAGATGACTTTATGATCGATATGTGGTATAGTATATCATATATGTCATGGTTACGAATACCTGTCGTGAGACAACAAATATATATATTTTGCAGTCCGATAGTTCTACAAAATACTTTCTACAACAAAAATTGCATAACGTACGTTTATTTCTACATTTTTTAATCGCTACATTTTGCAGCTGAACATCGACACAGAACCTAGCTGGCGGGACAATGGCCAAGAAAGAGTTATCTTTTGAGTCACGAGTGAAGTATGTAGCTAGAGGAATCCAATTATTGTCATTTTCTGACAGGATTATACAAGTGTCTGTTTATAAGATCTGCATTACAAGAAAAGGACAAAGACATCAATTATATCACTAGTGTTCATTCAAGAATATCTATATTTATCATATAACGAAGAACTATGCTATTTGTTATTGTCTTTTACCTTTATTTAATTGGTGAAAGGTCTTACATCTTGTTATAACAATGACATCATTTTATGATATGTTTATTACTTTTTATTGTCCTTTGATGTGGTAGAATGAAACTATATATTACACATATTAATTTCAAGGCAAATCTGGTATATTTCAGAAAATATATATTTAGAAAAAATATATATATAGCATCTATGTCTTGCTGCCAATTTCTAATTTATCGAAATTTTCGAATTTTCTTTTTTTTTCAACGTAAGCTTACTTTAAAAAAAAACCTCTTAAATTCTTTGCTGATATCAAAACAAATACCATGATAACGAAAAGATAGTGAGTTTGCTTTACAAAAATACAATTGCTTAAACTTCGTCCGTGCAAAATGCATAAGTATACATATTTGTCATGTATGGCAACAAGTTTTACTGATTAAATGATTGCTTTACTTTCAGCTGGTACCATGCTCGTCTCACAAGGCAGCCCAACGCATGCTCTGGTGGATTGGGGAGAGCGTGTCGTTCGGCTTTGTAGTTTTCGAAAACGAGTAAGCTGATTGTAGCCGTGGCATTTTTCAAAAACGTCACCCACTGCAATCCGCGGCTTGGCTTTCCGCATTTCGTATTATGACCTGTATGACCCGACAGGGTCTCCCCTGTCAGCCACCCGGAGATGCCCTAGGCAGCTCTAAGAATCATCATGAAAAAAAAAATCAAAACATGACTTAAGGTTGCGGGCCAGATTTGGATTTATACCGTTTTAGTACATGTATTAACAAATACAAACCAATTTGCGAAACACCATAAGAATATAGATGCACAAGATGACACAAAAATGCAGGGAACAAATAAAACAAAAAATTTATGTGCTTTTGTACTTTATAGTCAAATGATTTTATTTGCATTTCAAGTTAGTTAAAATTACATAAACACTCTAAATGATTAGTTTTTTACTACACTTTCAGTAACGGTTCGGGTGTATAATGACTTCCAGTGATTATTAGGCTACAAAACACGGCTCTTTTTTGTATTTTGGTAGAAAACTGGCTGTCTTTTTTAATTAAGTATTACGCTGAACACACGTTTTCGGAATTTGGGCTTGAACTTACAACTCTGGTGTCGACACACTAGTGATAAACATTTGATTGCTAACTACCATACGGCCACCGAGGTTCTTTATTCTTTTTTACGGAGAACATTAGGTGCAACTTATCACTTTGCAACAATTAGATCCAACTTTTAATCGGAATTTAAAATTAACTAAACCTATATTTAAAGACCATGTGGTCGATAAGCGAATGAACTAAAAATATATGTAAGTAAAACGTTTTATGCGTTATATTTTGATAGTTCTTTCACATGGTCATGGGGTCAATATTATACAATTATAGCCTTTTGGTGAGGTCGATACATGTTTTTATCGACCTGAGGAAAATATATCGACCGAGGACGAAGTCCGAGGTCGATATATTTTCCTCAGGTCGATAAAAACATGTATCGACTGAACCCTAAAAGGCTATAATTGTTTTATTATAATACATCCATCTTGTCGTACGTCTGCTGACCAAAACAACGACTGAATGAGTTGTTTGTAAGAACAGTTTTGATTGGCTCTTTGCAAATCTATACGCCCAATCAGAATGAGGTTTTTAAAGAATTGGGAAGCACATATTTATTTTTAGAAAGTCTTAGCCTGTCAACTTTCTAAGTTTAGAAACAGTTACTCATCAAACTTTTTCAAGTTTATTTTTGGAAAATCTTATTTTACCAACGATTTACAGTTTAATCATGTGACCTGATTTGACTAATCAAATCTTTTAAATTACACAGTATTATAATAATAATTGTTAATATTAATTAGTCTGTCAAAATGACAGGTGTTTTATAGATGTTTACATTTTGTGGAATTTTCACAACAAACAACTCTTATTTGCTGTTTATATCGTTGGTCATGACAAACATTATATCTAAGAGACAGATTTATAGCTGGTCTGACCAAAACTGACCGACATAGCCTACATATGTCTGGGAACTAAAATCGTTCACTCTATATAAACCGTTGCGTACTGTACGAGAAGACTACATATTTCTTCGTTTTTGTAAATTACGATTTATGAATATAATACTGAGTGTTATCACCCCTGTAATCTCACGTTGGTAAGGTTTCCTTCCAAATTTTTTTTGCGATTTTATTTATATAAACCCGACAATATTTTTTTAAGTATGTAACTATATGAGTTTTGTATTTTCAACTATTATAGTATACATGTATACATGAAATGTTAATAAAATAAGATAGGGCTAATTGTTCAAGAACAATTAGAAAGGTCTTTCCCAGATACCTTTATGAAATTAATTTTTCTTCATCTCTTGTTGTGAACTTAACTACATAAGTTACTGGACCATTTTGTGGGCGGAATAGACTATTTCTGTTGTCCTGAGTAAAAAAATATATGGTTGTCAAGGACTTTTGTGGCCGTTGCTAAGGATAAAATGCCACTTCCGGTTGTAAAATGACACATTTTAGTAAAGTACATCATCCTGATTTAAGAAATATATGGTTGCTAAGGACATTTTGTAATGGTGACCTGGTTGCTATGGTATGACCTTGACCTGTGACCTTTGAATTTGGGCTCAAATTGAAGGCCTTTACTTGGTGATCATGTTAATTAAACCTATATGTTTACTATATTATCTGTAACGGTTTTCAAGTAGTATGCCAAAAACTGATTTACCGAAATGAGTCAAGGGCCCGAACTCGAAAACGGTTCATCGCACAGTTTCGGACCAAATGTATCAAATGAAGGCCTTGATGAGAGGAGTATTTTTTCCATTTATTATCTTCTTCTATCTTTTATAGTTTTTGAGTTGTAATGATAACAAGATTGGAGGCCTAAGGTCGAGGTCACTTCTGAACTTTGACTTTGAGATTTTCTTTAAGGACATGTCACAGGACGATAAATGGTGAAGACCTTTTGTGATTTCGACTTGCGGTTTGTGAGTTTTTGTGATAAGCGGAGTCCTTGAAACATTCAAGGTATACCGCTCGCCTTCGCTAGTCAAAATTTTTTAGCCAAAATATGTCATAAAGTTGTCCCAAAAGTTCCTTAACATTTGTCACTTTTTAGTTTTCTTGTATCTGTTATAGTTCCAGAGATTACGCGATAACAAGGTTTTCGGTGTTTGGGCAGATAACTCTGTAAAGAAAAATGTTTCGATTTCACAGGGTGAATTCCGAATAGACTTTCAGTGCCCAAAACTTGTCGCGAAAGACCAAAAAGATATGTCGCGTAGTTTTTAAACTGTTTGGTTTTGAAAGTTTGCGGAAAAAAAAAATAATCAAAGCAAAAGCAAGAAGGTCTTCCCACTGGAAGTGGGAAAGACCTTAATAACGATGTGATGAATGCATTTTATTTACTGTTTTATTTACCAACTGAAACGTTGGTAATGATGTCTTCATTAGATCAGTGGCCTATATATTCTGGTACCCTGACGATGATATCCTCATTAGCCTAAGCGGCCTTCGGATATAACGTCAGGTCAGGAGCATTGGATTTCAACGGTGAGAGCGTTGAAATTTGACGTTCGGGTATTCTCTAGACTAACCATATAGTATTATAGATAAGTTCAAGTAGACCGAACGTATTATGACGTCATTCTCTTTATGACGTTCAATGTTTACATTTCTCAACTAAGTTTACATTAGGATTTCAGAATTCAAACGTAAAGTTATAATGTAACTTATATTTAAATTTTATAAAGAAAAGGTATCCAAATGTTTAAAAAATGATTTTCATGTGCATGTAATATTAAATGGCGTCATATTATTAACCAATGAGAATGCTTAAATCAGAGGTCCTGACCTGGTGTTATATTTGAAGTGAAGCTTGCGTCAATGAAAAATATTGCACCAGGAGACCAGGTTATGGCCTATACAGCATCGATTACAAAACTGCACGCATACTCAGATATCTGTGATACATAATAGGCATAAGTGCACTATTCGCAGGCGACATCCTGAATATAGCTGAAATACTGCTTGCTAGACTTTAAACAACAATCAATACGATGCGCAGTCACTACAGAGCTTTACTGAAAAAAGATCAGGAAAATGTTAATAGCAAAAATTTAAAACAAAATAAGTTAATAAAATTATCGGCAGCAGTCCCCAAATAATGAACATGTCCCATAGTTTCCACTTTTAACTACCCATCGGATTTTTGTGATGACACAGCATGATTTTTTATGATCATCATTACCAAAAGGTGTGTCGCATACAAGGAAAAAAACACACATTGAAAGTCAAGGTCAAAAACATTAATCAATTTAGCCACACTTGGGCAAAAGAACAATAATCGTTCCTCAAACCTTTACAGTTCTGTAAGCAAACAGTGTTATTTTACCACTATTAGAAGGTATATGACGAACAGAGGATAAATATTTAGAGCTTCTGTTGGTTACCTGGATGTTCAACTTAATTCTATATTAAACATAATTCTATATAAGAGTTAAATATAACTACATATAATGCTGAGATTATAAGCTACATTTCCAAAGAAATAACACTAAGTTCTTTTCAAAGTGCTGCACACATTTTCTGTATTTTAGTTGGACACATTCACTCTGCGATAACTTCCATCATTATGTTCAAGTTCTGTATCAACTAATTAGAGTTACAAAAAACATGACATACGGTATATCATTCTACTAATAAATTTTGAACATTGTGCCAAAATAAAGTTTGTTAAAATAAATAAAATAACAAATAGAAATTTAATTTGAATAGGATAACAGAAGAAATGTGAAGGTCAATTTAATGTGATAAAACACATTTCACCGGAGAACTGAGTCTACCGTAATGTCACCAGATGACACAGACAACAAGAAGTAGAGATGCCATAGCAAAAGAGTCAACACATTCGTTTAAACAGTTCTATAGATGATTTGAGATCACCGTATTTTTTATAAAACAAAAGGTGGCAAATGGAAAATTATCTTGATTAGTGAGATTCAACTGACTTTTTATATACCAGACTTCAATCATCATTTACAAGGATTGTCAGTTAGAATAATAAGAAAAATTTTCACGTTCTGTGCGTATAAAAATAAGGTAAAATCGTATTATTTATAACAAATTTTAGATCTGGAAAAAAACTAAAAATTATAATTGCCTGATACGCGTTTTGTGAAAACTGTCCAAGACAAAATATCCATGTTCCAAATATATTATCAATAGATCTACACCGTGACACAGCCAAAATGTTAATATTTGTATCCAAATAGAATTATTGTTTTTTATTGACCATTACAGGATTTTGTTCTATACTTGACTTCCAGTCACGATGCCTTTGTTGAAAACGTGTGTCTTTAATTATGTCGCCTAAATAGTATATAAATTGACATAATTTGTCACCTAGATAAAGCCAATAAAACCGAAATGGCTTGTTAAGGTTATTCTGTAACTGGTCTTCAAACATCTTTATCTCTATTAATTTTGGGTGTTGTACATAGGTTTTACCGTTGTTTATCTTTTTTACAAGGAATTTCTGAGTTATTTAATATAATAGTCATTTTGAGTATTTGTCAAAGATTTGTGGTCTGGTTATATTTTAGATTGCAGCGTTGAATACCTAAGAAAATAGCAGAGATTATCATGGTTAGTCTGGTTGTGTAGACGTTTTCATTACTGTTTTGTTTTACCTCATTTTAATTCTTCGACTCCTCTTAACCACAAAAGGAATAAAGTAAATCTCGCTCTTTTATGATAGATTGCAAGGATGGAGTTGTAAACCATCGGGGGTAGTATTCCTATTTTCCCCATTATAGAAAAATAAAACAGCTAGTACTCATTGTGAGTTTATCATATCATTTTTCCATAGAAAGAAGGAGTAGCAGGGAAAACGTCCAACCTATGACATGAAGATTGAAAATTCTTTATAATAAAGATTGGAGTCGAGCCACTTCACCCGAAATCGGACTTGAATGTTGACAATCTAGTGTTTATCTTGACAACAATAGTACATGGAAACTTTTAACATATCCACTAAGCACGCATAAATATTTAAGATTAATAAAAAAGACAGGGAGGTCGGTATCAGAATAGTGTGTCTGCTGTGAATGGGATAGTTCCCCCAGGTTTTACAAATCCATCCTGGCAATCTACCTTAAAAGAGCGCTTATTTAACATTCTCATTCTATGAGCATGACTCTGTATGTTTCAGAACAAAAAAAAACTGTAGATAATTTACAAACGGACGACGGACGTAAAGTTATTGCAAATTCATCACTAGCCTTTACTCGGCGAAACAAAATAGCTGTAATAATAATTCGAAGACTCGACCGCCGAAAAGAAATCGAGTGTAACTCACGTATAAAAATAACATTACTAAAGATAGCCTGACAGACTATTTAAATGTTAATACATGTGTATAGCTGGTACTTCTTCACTTTGTACTTGCTACAGTTATCATGTGGTATGTACACTTAACACTAGCAAAAGGTTGTGTCCCTTTACCATGATGGCATCACAATGCACTGAATTGTCTAGACAACTTGTAAGCTGACCCCACCACAAAAAATTAAGGTGTGGGTCCCCCTCTAAGCGCGGGGTCGAAATGGGCCCAATTGGTCCAATCGGCCTAAAGCCAGTCCTGAATGTACCTAAAGGAACAAGTAAAGAAAACCGGTAATGGGGTATTTATAGTTATTTTAGGCCAGACAAAAAATCCACTCTCTGCATTTATCTGTTAATTGTTAGTATCTTATACCATAATTAATACCACAAGACATACATGGGGAAATATTGGACGAAATAATAATAAATTTACTGGTTACACACTGTGAAATAATAATAATATCCACGGTATCTCCACAAAGGTTTACGATTGATCACACCGATCAATTATTAGGACGCCCACATGACCGTGCATAATTGTATTCATTAGTGTAGTGTCTTAAAGATCATTAATGACACTGCATTACAAAATGGGAATTCACCTGAATGGCCACAAATTTTAGTTGATATAATGATGAATAGCTATATTATTTTCTCTTGTAAAAATAAACTCTGCGATTTTATACTGAAGGTGTGCAAAATAACGTGATTATATTTACCAATCACCCCATAACTGACGTGGCGTTAAGGCCGGTTAAATAAATTATAGGTGGGTTCACGACAAAATATCCCTTATGCATTTGAAAAATACCAATTCATTCATTCCGCTCATCGATGGCAACAATTTCAGCAGCCTTGGCGTATGGTTCAAAACCTACACGTTATGCTATAGATATTCTGATTTTCTAGACCGGTCAATTCTGTTGACTTCAAATTTACTAAAGCAATGGTTAGTTTTACTTAGGTTATGTTAACCTTTCAAAAGTTTCGTCAGCAGGACTTGAAATTAGTGTGATGGGAAATTCTTCACTCAATTACGAAATCACTTAATTCAAAAAATTTTGCTTGTATATAGGTAGTCTTTTCTATTCCTGTTTCAATGACATGACAAGCAGTACCTAGATAAGTGTTTAAATATCAATACACTACTTACTCGTCCGGAGCACCTGAGGGCACCCATTTTTATTGGGTTCGGGTTACATACTTTCAGTCATTGTATTGCATTGTATATGTTTGTCTAAATCCGGACTTTTGGCTCTTGTTGTTAAGTCAGGTTTCTCGCTATTATTCTTATAAACTCTGTAGATCGTCAGTTGAAAGAAAAAAATATTTCTAAATAGTGAACTACGGTTGATACGTAAATATGATAATATTAAAATCCAAAAGTCATAGAATTATTTGGTAGAATAAAAATAAATATTTAAAAAAACCGGCAATAAAAATACATTGAATAAATGAAACATAAAGAAAACGATTTTCATTCAGATTTAATGTTTTCTTGACGTACAGCAATAAATGTTTGTGCTGTATTCAGGACGAGGACAATTTACAAACAAGGATTAAACAGGGGTAGTAGATGAACCAACAGAACATTTTTAACTGCCATTGGAAATGTCCGGGGTATTGGTGATTGATTGACTAGATATTTGCTAAACATCCAGCCAGCAGTATTTCAGGTATATTTAGGACTAGAATACGTTATACAAAACATCACATGCCAAACGGGATGGGACCATGGGAACACATATTCCACTACCATTGGAAACGTATGGAGTAGGGACGAACAAATTAAGCCTTTTAAAGCTTCAACGCTTTTATCGTGCAAGGAACATGACACTTTACAAACACATCACCCACTACTGTCCGTGGTCAGGCTTCGCGTAATATAACTTTACCCCGGTCCTGAACGAGAGGGTTTACCATGTCTCGCCTGGGGACGAGCTGGGCAGCTTTATTGATAAACTGTGAGCCTTCCCGTTCAGTTGAGTTAACTTTATTTCTGGTTATATGTATTTAACCCGTTGCCAAGATGGTCAATATTATTTACGCAGGTCGCATTGGGATATGGTGAAAAATCCTGTTCTACATTTAGTTTAATAATCAGGTTTTAAAAACCTGCGGTCGTGTAATCGAAGATGTATTTGGACTAAGACATATCCAAACTATTTGAGGACAAATCTTTGACCTAAGTCATGTCACCGAAGATGTCGCAATTAAAGACATGTAATAATTTAATCCTAACGTTAGAACAAAAGAAATAGGTGTTCTAAAATAGTCTTAGGATGGTCAAAATGTTAATTTATTTCAGTTTTTACAAATTTGTATTTAACGTCGTCTAACACAATTTAAAGCTCCGTTTTCGCAATTTTTAGATTCTTGGTGTTACCAGTTATTAAATTAGGCAGAATGAAATTAGAACTTTAACTCGAGAAAACGGTAAACGACGCCGGTTTATGTTGGTTGATTAAATAATGTTGATTCATGCTAATCTTTCTCCAAACAAGATATGTAAAAGCAAAGGTCAATGACTATTTATTAAAATCAGTAACTGATAAGGTGCAAGTTTAATTAACAATTTACGATTTTTCTTGTCAATCCGAATACCGGTTGTTTATAGCATCTTGCAGCCGTATAGTTGTTTGACGCCAACGATGATGAATAGCGTCACACAAAGAATGGTCTGTAAAATACACACCTCTTTTTATGTGTTTTAAAACTACCAATAAAACAAAAGGAACTAAAGATTATATCATTACAAATCTCGTTCAATATAACGTGTATCTCTCAAAACGTTCACGATATGCAACGAACGATGTAAGAAGCAAACAAGGAGATAAATAGATGCCCATAAAATACATGTTCATCTACTTTTTTATCTTAGAAACGTCTGTTGCAATAAAAGATACTGAACGTTTGTTTTTCCCAGTGAGTAGTTATGACAACGTTTGTATAATCACCTTTATTAAAACACACCATTTTACACTAACTATTAAAATTGATATATTAAATAGAAACTGTCAAAAAATGCTTAAGACATATAGTTTTTTATATTGCTTGATTGCATACGGGTTAAAGCTACTTAAACGAAAAAAGTTACATGTAATGTGGTTTATGCGTGATTGTTCAGTAAAGAAAGCCGGTAAAAACCGACCAATAAAGGTTGGCGTCGAGCACACCTAAAATGATCAAACTCGCAACCTAAGGGTTGTCAGGCATCTGATCGATAGTAGATAACTTACTACTTTAAGCACGCGGCCACCGATGGCCCCAATTTTCATTATAGAAATGTTATCTACATGTTATCGTCACACAGTCCCAAATTTGCACAAGATGGAAAACAGAAGTTGTTTAAATTCGGGAAAAGTAAAAGCGTGATGACTTCAACTTTCCAATTGTAAATTTAACATTCATTTGAACTGCTCCTTTGTATGATGTGTACAACATACAGATTATGCTTGATTCTACGATTAGTATTTCTATATTTAGACTGGACATTGCTGTTAAATACTAAGCCCCCTCAATCAAGAGTATGTTGTGCCTAGATTGATGTTATCCCTTAAGATGTTTTACGGCCGTCATCATGACATAATTGTTCGTTATTCGAAATAGGATCGGACATTTCTGCTTATTCATAATTAGTCTTTCCTATTCCTGGTTTGACTTTTTGCTAGACATGACAATGTCCTTGACAATGGCTGTATTGTTTGGTCTGTTTTTTCTTACTATTTTTCTTCAAATTCATTTATTCTTTATCGAGGTTAAGCAGAATGTCATACTTTGATGATGCAACACTAGAAAAAAAGAAGGCAGCAGCATTTGAATTTCCAACTTTGGTAGGTTTTATTCTATTGGCATGTCACGTGACGCGTTTATGTTTTAACTCGAATGCATCGTTTTCTGAATACGACGTTGTGTACAAATCGTGTGGCCTTGGTGTAGATTTCGTATGTCCAGCGGCTAATCTTTGTAATAAAAATGCGTATAGCCTCGTGTGTGGTTCGAGTACCATCTTGTGCGGTTTTAGTACCATCATATTATCTTCTGTACTAATCGTATTTTGCTTACCAGTTCTGACTGGAGGTTAACATAGTTCGGAAGCATTTGCGCGCAAAATTCAAAATTTCATTTTCGTATGATTATCTGGTGTCAATTTCGGGACAGTGTGACGTCATCAATAAAAGAAAATATAAAAAATCATTTGGCAAAGCTGATTTGCGAATATAGTCACGAACAGTCATAATGCCCCTGATTTTTATATTTTACTTCAAAAACTTTTTCCTTTAGAGTTTTATCTCGTATATACTGTGCATTCATTGATTTGTAATATGCAATAATTTTAATGTTTGCTGACTAAATGTCCAGTCATTGAAGTACATGTGCACTTGTACCTCTCTAAGTTTATGTTTATATACTTTATATGTTACATAACTTAATTAAAGCTGCAATAATTAAAGTTACTCATGTTTGCTTAACAGTCCATCTGAAAATCAATGAAAGAATGCAAAGTAAAAATATTAGAACATTTAAAGGAGATACGGGACTACTTTGTTTTTTTTAAGTATTAAGCTGTGTTCTGGTGTTACTTTCATTAAAAATGTTGCTATTGAATAAAATATCAAAACTTGATTGACACAGGAAAGTCGTAAACCGAATATATATCAAGAAAATAAATATATTACCAAATAGCGGTTAACTTTATATCTTTCTTATGGTTATGAATTTCTGACAGGTTATCCATCATTAATTTTATTTATGCAGACTTAGGTATACCTCTGAACATATATAAAGCAACCCGAGTTATTGCCGAAACACCAACCGCTTTCCAAATCCAAACAAGGTGAGTAGTCTTACACAATACTTAATTATTGTCTTAAATATTATATTAATCGAACTTTTAGAAAATTTCCAAATCCAAACAAGGTGAGTAGTCTTACACAATACTTAATTATTGTCTTAAATATTATATTAATCGAACTTTTAGAAAAAAGACTTCAATAACCTCAGTTGAAATTGCGAATTATTATTATTACTATTAATTGTAAAGTATTCTTTTGATGAATTATTATAAGTTCTTATTCTCCAAATGCAATAAAATTATTTTGAATCTCGCAACCAGAATCATAATACACGAAATTGCGTTTAAACAAACTATATATTTGATTTAAATTACGTTTTGTACTTGAAAGTCAAATTAACCAAATACAAGTTGGACTAGTAAAACAATGCGTTAATTTATTTACTTTGTGTGTCTTTAAGTGAAAATTGTTGTGCTCCTACTCTCCATTTTTTATCTAAGCAGACCCTTTATATTTATACATCAATGAAAACTCTCACAAAATTTAATTGGTGTACACTCAAGTTCCATTGAACTAGCGAGCCCTCTAAGACTCGTATCATTTTTGTAAGAAGACTTCGAGACTATACATGTTATTGTATGTTCCATCTTTTGCATTATATATATTTTTGGAAGCATTTTTGCATGAAGTATAGTGATTCAGTACGCTTTTCGCGATGTGTTTCTATATCTTATAAAAGCATATCATATTAAGGGTAAATAAATTTAGTTTATATCATTATTTCCTTTTAAATAACATAAAATTAAAAATATTAATGAACACTTTACAAGAGCACTACCATATCAATGTATGTACAAAGTTGTTACAAATTCAATTTGGTCAAAATAATATAAAATACAATTTTTTTAACAAGGGAGGTAATTCTGTCCTAAAATCTAATTTTTGTGGTACGTTTTACTTATTATTTTCCAACACAGATATATAGTTCACGAACCCTACTTGATATTGTAACAAACGTGAAATATTGTAGAAAGAGCTATTTTGTTTTCTTTATTCATCCGAAATTCTAAACTCCTCTAATAACTAATATGACAACAATATTTTGTCACTTAAATTGTGATTAAATGAATACAAATATAAATATGCCAAGATTAAAGAGCATTAATTGACAGAATACTTTCAGTGTACTTGTCCTGTACCCTTAAATACTACATTTAATCATTAAAAAATCTCTTTTGAATTGTACAGCCAAAATGCTGAAGTTGATCGTATTAGCAGTCTGTGTAGCAGCCACATTTGCCTTTAAAGGTTACGGTGGTGGTTGGGGAGGATATGGAGGCTACGGCGGCGGTTGGGGTGGAGGCTTAGGCGGTTGGGGTGGATATGGCGGTGGATTCGGAGGATATGGTAAAGGATTCGGCGGATACGGTGGTGGATTCGGCGGATATGGTGGTGGATTAGGAGGATATGGTGGTGGATTCGGAGGCGGTTGGGGTGGATATGGCGGTGGATTCGGAGGATATGGTAAAGGATTCGGCGGATATGGTGGATATGGTTTAGGCGGTTGGGGTGGATATGGCGGCGGATTCGGAGGATATGGTAAAGGATTCGGCGGATATGGTGGTGGATTCGGCGGATATGGCGGTGGATTCGGCGGATATGGCGGTGGGTTCGGAGGATTTGGCGGATATGGAGGTGGTTTTGGTGGAAAGGTGAGTTCATTATACACAGATATAGATGCGAATATATGTTGAAAATTAACGCCTACTTTAATTTGTTAATCTGATTTATTATTTTTTTTTAATATTTCTGATACAAAATTACCTTTATTGATTTACATGCATAGAAATTAACATTTTTAATGACAAGTAGTCATATAACCTGTCAGTGCATGGAACGTTATATGGTCTTTTTATACTTCAGGGGATGCAGGACACTTTCACTGAAAATAATTTGTCAATGAATTTTCTTTAAATTTGCCAAATAATTAGTTTTTTATACAAGTTATCATAATTCAAAATAAAAATAGGGGTTTCAGAGCTTATTTCCGAGAAGTTGAGCACTATTATTTTAAATTTTCATATAGATTATACAGAGAAAAGAATAAAAACGCACTAAAATAAAAGATTACAACAATTCTGTCCAATGAAATTTTCTGAATTTTTGATATAATTTCACGCAATTGGTATACATTTTAGTGATGGAAAGAAAAATAGGGGTCTCTTAGTTACATTTTTGTCATTTGGGAAAAAACTAGTCAAAAAGTGCTAAAAATGGTATTGTTTGGTCGAAATTACCTCCCTTGTTAAAAATTTCATTTTCTTTATTTTTGCCAATACAGTACACATTTAAACAAACACTTTTTATTTCAACTATTAATAAATTAAAGTAATATTATAGTTACAAGACTTTCATTATTATTTTAAATTTTATTGAAATTAAGAGTAAATAATGAAAGAAATTATTATTAAATTTACCATAAATGTCTATCTATTTTGAAATTTTCACTAAAATGGTGGATGGTGTTGTGCATCCCCTTAATAACTACAATAAAATAAAGACAACATTAGTACTGTTTGTTGCCATTTTGTTTGATTTGTTAGTCTGACATAGCTACTTTAAAATATAAGCATTGCAAGAGGTATCAAATTTCCTTCTTTTTTCCGAACATCTAGATTATTAATATATTATCGAATTTATATTTTGACGAAGTGGCTTTTTATTTGTAATATATTTTTCAGTATGGTGCCTATTAAAGCAAAATGCTCAACTTCGGAATGACCAGCTCGTTGACAACATAGTTTATGTCCCATATCTACATGTGCCTAGAGAAGATTTTATCACATTTATATTCGTTGAATAAATTTACGTTGAATTTGTACATAGAAGTTGTTCATATTTCTTGCATACATGCAGACATGTAAACACATATTTTGACTTTTAAAAACCAGTCTATATATCAAATATGACTTGTTTAAAAATTTGGATTAATGGTCTTTAATTGATTGATTAATGGTGTTTAACGCCCGAGCAGCAATATTTCAGGTATATTCAGGCGATGAACATGAAATGAATGATAAAATGAACATGAAATGATGATGAATGAAAATGGGAAGGGACACAAGGAAAAATAGGGGTAACGGATTTTAGATTGCCACTGGCAAATGGGAGGATGGATAGGGTCGGGCAATTTAGCCTCCTGTACGTAGCGGGATCGAAATCCCTACTCATAGCGAATACTACAGCAGCGTTCTTTAACGTGCGAGGAACGTGGCATTTTTCCCAACACGGTGCACTAATATGGTTTGCGGTCAGGTTTTCCGTATTTTGGCCTGACAACCCCAGCTTGCCAGGGGTACCCCATTCAACCACCTGGGGCACATATCCCAGTCGGTCTTTAGGCAAACCGACCTGACACGCCGGTCAGGGTACTGGGCGCTATTTAGTCGCCTTTTACGAAAAGCTAGCGCGACTGCGGTCTATTCTTTTAGCCACCCGGATCCCGCACGGGGCTGGTCTTTAATTCATTACGTAACAGAGAAAAAAATATAAAAATGCTTAGAAAAATTTTTGAAATGCCTACAAATATTATGACGGACTAACGAGTTCAATTTAAAAAAAACCTTTATTTATTAACATTAAACAATACGATCTCGTTTGTCAAAGGAAACAGAAAACCCTCCAAAATTAAAGTAGTCAAATACAAACAAAAATCACAAATGACAAACAACATTACAGAAAAAAACGATCAACAAAGAAAGTCCAATAAAGTCTCAACTCAAATGCACTGACATCGTAAGCCGCTCAAATGTATGTTGGAAACAAAGTTCATGAGAACGTAGATTACTGCTAAATAGCGAGTTTAACCATTATATACAGGTGGTTCGATTATTCTGAAAGAGAATTTTGAAGAATCGAACAGTTCATTGTCATTATCTATAATAATATCTCCGAGGCCACTTTTAACAATTGAACTGCCCAGTCTATAGGACTTCACATTTCACTTCCACGCCTGAATTACCCGCTTCACAACTACATGTTATTATAAATATAAGGTTTTGTTATTTGCCATTGACAATTGAATGTTGAAATGCAGATACATATTTATAATATATAATAATAATATTATAATTAATAAGATTTTAAAAATGTGAAGTTTTTATGCCGAGAAATAACAGTCGGAAGTTTTGAGATTATGTAAGTCGTCAGCGTATAAATTACACTACCATGTGTTACAGTGTAAATATGTTCTAACAGCAGAACTTTTCATTTTATTAAACTTTCAATATAAAAAATTAGAAACTATTACTTCGGGGACAAAGACATATAGGACATGAATTTAGAATAGGTATATAAAAGTCATAGTTTTTTTTCACAAATACAGACACATGACAATATGGCCACTTACACCCCTTTTGTTGTTACCTAGATTCCACAAGCACTGCATTGACATAGGTAAAACTGAATGGAAAAACCGGTCTGATTTTATTCAAATATGACATAGGTAAAACTGAATGGAAAAACCGGTCTGATTTTATTCAAATAAGATTTATCAATTCATTTTTTATTAATGTCTCAGCTATATCATGGCGTCCAGTTTTTATTGGAAGAGGAAGCAGAAGTACCCGGAGAAAACCGCACGGAGGCAATAAATTTTCTGTCTTTTACCCCGTTATAATTTTTTTATGAGTTAATTTTGAAAGTTAAAGAAAGGTCCTGTAAGAACATATTTAGCACAAGGTATCGTGCTTCATCCTCTTTCAATCTTTATGACACTTACATACCGAACCCGTTAGCTCCCTTACATACCGAACCCGTCCAGATGCCTTAAATTCCTTTTGACAGCATATAAAGCTATATAATGCCAACTGTTGTGCCAAGTTTCATGAAGATTGAAAGAGGATGAAAGGGTCGTGTTGACTCTGACTGAAGAAAAAACTACCATTCCACAGTGTATTTCAACTTAAATACGATACGAAAATAACAACTATTTCGTACGTAATTTTGTTGTTGTTGAGAAATTCTTGAAACGCTGTCAAATAATCTTCAAAATGCTCCGACTACAGTCATCCGCGTCGCCCTTTAATTAACATTTATTATTATTCACGATCGTGCTTCAGGCATAACAGTAGTAAATGTGTACCAGTAACAAGTTACCAGATTGTGTACCCTACATTAAGTACAGTACTGAATACTTCGTTGTGTTCTGATTTGGTAAATAGTGGTTAGATGTGTACAATTTTTTAGCTGTAAGCTCCTGCATAAATTAAGTTTTAAAAAGTGGTTAAATTTTTCTCAGATCTTGCAAGATAAAATTTTGGTAATTTTTTAAACAATGTAGTATTTTTACATTCACTGCATTAGAAATTGCATGTAAAAGTGGGAGCGTCTCAAAACGTTCTTATTAGCGAAAAAAGGAATTGGTCACGGATATATTTGGCATATATTTTTTAAATGGTAAATGAAAGTTTATTAATTTCCTAGTCCAGGTAAATGCTGATCAATGTTATAAAGGTATGCAAATCACAGAAATGTTAGTGTTTTCGACTATAGCCAAAACATTTACTACTGTGCTACCTATATGTCAGATGATGTTTTGTGGATTTTTATTTTTGAGAGTACATCAAGGTTATTTTTTGCATAGATTGTGGTATTTCTTGTTGAAACTAACTGAAGGCAGTACTTAAAAAGAAGGTATTGTCTAATGGACAGTATAAAAACTGCTAAGTCAGCACTTTTTGCATTTTTCTATATACACATATTAAAAAACCACACACAATCACAGGAAAGTGTTCTCCTGTCTTTATTCCATTTTAACTTTCTTTCTGTATGATCATCTTTACTTTTCGCAATGAATTGGGCATATTCATGGGCATAAAATTAAATTTCGATAAAAAAATTAGGCCAAAAATAAGGTAAATTTTAAACCGTACTGATCAGTTTTAACTTTGGATCAATTTCTCCCAAAGTTTTGATATGACAATGAAAACCTTTGGCTGAAAACTAGATTTTGTCCCCAATTGCTGAATTTAGGGCCACAATTAAGCAAATTAATAGGAACAAGTTCAAATTTTTTTTAAATTTTAGTCCAAAATAAGCAAAAATTAGCCAAAAATGGTAATGTATTGTCTATAAAAGTGATTATTATGCACATGATTTAACAAAACCTGTTCAACGGATGGTTTGTAAAGGCATAATTAGGGTCAAAATATCC
Organism: Limnoperna fortunei; assembly: GCA_944474755.1. NCBI lineage: Eukaryota > Metazoa > Mollusca > Bivalvia > Mytilida > Modiolidae > Limnoperna > Limnoperna fortunei. Next base: position 46,464,442 of record OX104116.1, read on the forward strand.
AACTTAAAAGAGAAAACAGATTTCCTTTACTTAAGTAGAATTTTTTGTGGAATTTAGTGTTATCAACAGCCTTTGGCAGAAATATTGGTACTTTTATTTCGCACTAATTGAAGGTATAAAACAGGTTAAATTAAAATTTGTTCATTTATTTGTACTTGTTTAATAGGTTTTCTTGTCTAAAAGCACCAACTTATTAATTTGAAGCCACTAAGAAACCATTTAGAGGACAATATGGCATAGTTTAAAAGATGGAGTGGTCAGCTATTGAAAGCCACCATATCTTAGTGTGCCAGCATAAATTGGGATGGCCAATAGTATAATATAAGGCTAGTGCATTTAAAAGCTATCTGTTATAGAACTCTGATATTATTTTCTTATTTAAAAGTGCAGGGGCAGTGACAGATATGCAAATTTTTATTCTGAAGATGTCTTCAAATACATGTTATATACATATGCAATTTTTCTCCTTGGGTAGGGCTAAAGAATAGAAGAATTTTTCAAGAACACTTTGAATACCAATATATCTTTTATTGATTTTAATTCACATATGACCTATGTACTTGATGTAGAAATATTGGCTAAATTGGTTCACTTGCAAACTTGGTATAGGCATAACAGTAGTAAATGTGTACCAGTAACAAGTTACCAGATTGTGTACCCTACATTAAGTACAGTACTGAATACTTCCTTGTGTTCTGATTTGGTAAATAGTGGTTAGATGTGTACAATTTTTTAGCTGTAAGCTCCTGCATAAATTAAGTTTTAAAAAGTGGTTAAATTTTTCTCAGATCTTGCAAGATAAAATTTTGGTAATTTTTTAAACAATGTAGTATTTTTACATTCACTGCATTAGAAATTGCATGTAAAAGTGGGAGCGTCTCAAAATGTTCTTATTAGCGAAAAAAGGAATTGGTCACGGATATATTTGGCATATATTTTTTAAATGGTAAATGAAAGTTTATTAATTTCCTAGTCCAGGTAAATGCTGATCAATGTTATAAAGGTATGCAAATCACAGAAATGTTAGTGTTTTCGACTATAGCCAAAACATTTACTACTGTGCTACCTATATGTCAGATGATGTTTTGTGGATTTTTATTTTTGAGAGTACATCAAGGTTATTTTTTGCATAGATTGTGGTATTTCTTGTTGAAACTAACTGAAGGCAGTACTTAAAAAGAAGGTATTGTCTAATGGACAGTATAAAAACTGCTAAGTCAGCACTTTTTGCATTTTTCTATATACACATATTAAAAAACCACACACAATCACAGGAAAGTGTTCTCCTGTCTTTATTCCATTTTAACTTTCTTTCTGTATGATCATCTTTACTTTTCGCAATGAATTGGGCATATTCATGGGCATAAAATTAAATTTCGATAAAAAAATTAGGCCAAAAATAAGGTAAATTTTAAACCGTACTGATCAGTTTTAACTTTGGATCAATTTCTCCCAAAGTTTTGATATGACAATGAAAACCTTTGGCTGAAAACTAGATTTTGTCCCCAATTGCTGAATTTAGGGCCACAATTAAGCAAATTAATAGGAACAAGTTCAAATTTTTTTTAAATTTTAGTCCAAAATAAGCAAAAATTAGCCAAAAATGGTAATGTATTGTCTATAAAAGTGATTATTATGCACATGATTTAACAAAACCTGTTCAACGGATGGTTTGTAAAGGCATAATTAGGGTCAAAATATCCAACTTAAAAGAGAAAACAGATTTCCTTTACTTAAGTAGAATTTTTTGTGGAATTTAGTGTTATCAACAGCCTTTGGCAGAAATATTGGTACTTTTATTTCGCACTAATTGAAGGTATAAAACAGGTTAAATTAAAATTTGTTCATTTATTTGTACTTGTTTAATAGGTTTTCTTGTCTAAAAGCACCAACTTATTAATTTGAAGCCACTAAGAAACCATTTAGAGGACAATATGGCATAGTTTAAAAGATGGAGTGGTCAGCTATTGAAAGCCACCATATCTTAGTGTGCCAGCATAAATTGGGATGGCCAATAGTATAATATAAGGCTAGTGCATTTAAAAGCTATCTGTTATAGAACTCTGATATTATTTTCTTATTTAAAAGTGCAGGGGCAGTGACAGATATGCAAATTTTTATTCTGAAGATGTCTTCAAATACATGTTATATACATATGCAATTTTTCTCCTTGGGTAGGGCTAAAGAATAGAAGAATTTTTCAAGAACACTTTGAATACCAATATATCTTTTATTGATTTTAATTCACATATGACCTATGTACTTGATGTAGAAATATTGGCTAAATTGGTTCACTTGCAAACTTGGTATAGGCATAACAGTAGTAAATGTGTACCAGTAACAAGTTACCAGATTGTGTACCCTACATTAAGTACAGTACTGAATACTTCCTTGTGTTCTGATTTGGTAAATAGTGGTTAGATGTGTACAATTTTTTAGCTGTAAGCTCCTGCATAAATTAAGTTTTAAAAAGTGGTTAAATTTTTCTCAGATCTTGCAAGATAAAATTTTGGTAATTTTTTAAACAATGTAGTATTTTTACATTCACTGCATTAGAAATTGCATGTAAAAGTGGGAGCGTCTCAAAATGTTCTTATTAGCGAAAAAAGGAATTGGTCACGGATATATTTGGCATATATTTTTTAAATGGTAAATGAAAGTTTATTAATTTCCTAGTCCAGGTAAATGCTGATCAATGTTATAAAGGTATGCAAATCACAGAAATGTTAGTGTTTTCGACTATAGCCAAAACATTTACTACTGTGCTACCTTCAATCAATATACGTCCATAACCGACGACGGTCTCCCTAGCAAAGAAAATATATACTTATCTCCGCGGTAATATAAAGGTAAGTCATGTGACATCATATCAACAATTATCCTTGTTTTTAATAAAATCAAAGTTTAGCATCCTGGCAGTTTAGAAAATACACTGAAATACAAAATATACCGTTAAAACAGAAAAAAATATAAAAAAAATAAAGTCATCAATGGAAAGGGAGGTAAGCTCAAAGTATATGCTAGTTGACATTCCCGGTGGGGGTGTGTTCTCTTTACGTTTCATAAATTTTTCAGCTATATCATGGCGTCCAGTTTATTGCCTGTTTTCTATTAAAAAATGAAAAGTGGATATACAATCACTGCTGAGAAATAACAGTCCGTTTACCAAGTTTTCGTATTTGTAAGTCACTATCGTATAAAGCACGATACCTTGTGCTAGATGTGTTCGTACATGACCTTTCTTTCACTTTCAAAATTTAACTCATAAAAAATTACAACGGGGTAAAAGACAGAAAATTTATTGCCTCCGTGCGGTGTAACAAACACATATAGTTTGCTACAGATAAGCCTTATGCATATTAATTAACACTGATGACCACAGCAGGACAGCTTTGAGTAAAAAACTTATTTCTCGGCATGCATGCACGTGCATATTCACATGTAACTGATTATTTACCAGTTCGATATTCATATTTGACGCTGTTGGGCTCCTTTACATACCAATCTTTCCAGATGTATAAAATTCCCCTAGGTAGTATGTATAGCAATATTATACATCTTTTTATCTTGTATGTGATAATGTGTATTTATTAATATCGAATATCGAACCCACTGCTAGCAGCAAGTTCGATATTAGAATGTCGAATATCAAACCCACTGCTAGCAGCGAGTTCGATATTCGAATGTCGAATATCGAACCCACTGCTAACTTCACACCCGTTGACCTTCGGTAGGAAAACTGTCAATCCTTGTCAATTAGGATTAGAGTCGTGTACACCTTGCCCGAAATCAGACTAGAACCCGCAACATCAGCTTTGACAGACCACACGTGATCCATGGTAGATCAATAGCACTAGACCACCAAGGCCCCTAATAGATAATAAATAAGTTAGGGAGATGACAAGGAACATGGACCGTCTCTGGGATAAAATAAAGCTAGTTAGCGACGACTGAGAATCGTGACTGCTGAACGACTACAATGCGTAGGACATATTGCATTTTAATCTGAAAACCGATTCCAACGACGTGTCATCCCTATTCGCCACGTGGCATCGAGGGGTTTTCTCCGGGTTCTCCGACTTCCTCTCCCAACAAAAACTGGACGCCATGATATACAATGTAGCTAAAAATTTGTAGTGCAAGAGCTACAGGCGCGAGCACTATACCTCTCCAGAAAATACTTTGGAAAAACTGTTTCCGAGTGGGGAAGTCCATAATACTTTTAGAACAAATCCATAATTTTAAAGGTATAGTAACAGAATTCAAAGGAAGATAATTCTAGCAGAATCAACCATAACAAAAAGCAGGATTTTATGAAAATTTAGTGTAGTACCTGGGAGGTCTTCCTCTCTATGTATGGTTTCCCGTTGCTAAGATAAAAACAGTAGTGTTCTTAAATAGTCCAGGCAAGTAAAAAACGCTGATGTAGTAAAACTTGATATCGCCTTAAAGTTGAAGTCCTCTATCGGTGTATAAAACTTAAAGTATTGGCTTAAGAGAAATGCTGTATTTTTTTGTATTATTAGCTGCCATTAAAATGAAGACCAAACACAATAATTTTCTTTCGATCCATAATAACAACTTACAGTATCGATATATGTTATAAATATTATTTCATATAAGTAAAATAATGTTTGTTTCAATTAGATAAAACAAGGTATTAATTACTCTGCAGTAGTCTGACGCGAGGGTTGTATTGCCTTAAACATTGATATTACCCTCGCCTTTGGCTCGAGCATTATCAATTTTTCAGGCAATACCACTCTCTTCTTCAGTCAAAATATCATGACAATGCCCTCTATATAAGCAACTATTGTAGAAATAAGCGATTTCTAGAAAAAAAAACTGTATCTGTTAGGTAACAGGAATCTAGAAATTAAAAAAAAAACAATTAAAGATACTGACAACTTGAAGTTCATTTCCAGGTGAACGTAAAAATATTACTTTAGTTAATTACAAGATTTTGACAATTTGAAATTAATGGAGCTGGAACCTAAAACAGCGGCATTAAAGTTTATGCGCCTAAAGTTCAAATAAGTTTCCAAATGTAGATCATTTTCTATAAAAATGTTTTCATCGGGGACAGATACAAAACTTATAATTAGACGAAAAAGTTGTTGGTCTAAATAAGTTGGTAGTTTGAGCGGATATCACATTTCATCCGTATCTAAGGATGTAAACCCTTTCTGACCAACACTGAACATTTTTTGTTGTGTTCCAACAGACGATCGATAAACGTATGTATAATATGACTTGCTGATTTACGAATCGTCAGAAACTGTTTAAGTAACATAATTCAAAGGACGATAAATCTAGCTGAATTATCTTCCTTTGATAAATATGTTTGTTCTATTTTTAGTAACCATGCACTCGCCAGAAATAAAAAAACCCCAAAACAATATGCAAAGTTCCTAAAAATCACATGGTAAGCTTTGGACAAATTAAGACAGCTAAATAATCAATGTTAATAATACATGTAACATTATATAAAGTATCCGTGTATACTCACCGACATTGTGTTGAAGATTCAGATTTTTTAAATTTTATTCGTCCAAACCACTTTATCGAAAGGTGTACATTAACGAGGACTTAACCACGACACGTTTCACACTACAACATTATGTTAAAAAATAAGACAGCCTCAAATCGACCTTATCACGTGATGGTAAGATCATTGCAACATTAAAGAACGGAAAGGAAATTCACGATCGAAAATCCGATGATTTGTTTAATTTGGGCGTTACCGAACTTTATAATTACGCCCTCGGTCTTCCTGAGTTTTAGGATTTACCAGGAAGGCAGTTAGGTCCAAATGCCGATGAGAAACGACATGTGAATGTTTCGAATAATTCTGTAAATTTGAAAATTCTTCATGCGGAGGAGGAAAAGGCCTTAGTGAAATTATTGTGTTTAAATGTCTAGCTGTGGTTTAAAATTAAAAGCTCTTGATTTAGAAGAAAAATGTCAGTGTTATGTATCTTGTGTTGTGTTTTAGTGAATCGAAGCTTGATGAGTTTGATGAAGTTAAAATTGCAAATTTTGTAAATTTGCCTACTCTAAATAGAAAATGTGCTAAAGTAAAATCTGGTGGTATTATTGTTATTGTTAAAGAAGCATTATATAATAATCTTGAAATATGTAAAAGTTCAAATGATTGTGTATTATGGTTTATACTTAAAAATTGTCTAGATAAGCCTGTTCTTTTCGGTTCTTTATTTGTGCCTCCTGAATCCAGTGAATATAGTGACATTAACTTTTTCGATGTTATGCAGGATGATATCCTGAAACTTACCTCAGATGCTGATTACAAAGTTGTCTCCTTGGAGACTTTAACGCCCGTACGGGCGTAAAAGAAGATTTAGTGACTTTATCTGTAATGCTGTACAATTGGATGATGTAACAAAACATGAATTTTAACTGGTGAACCTTGATATTTTCGGTATTGAGTAAACGTTATAATAAGAACAAGTTTGTTAATAATTATGGAAATCGTTTATTACAATTGTGTAAAGATTTAAACTTGCTAATAGCCAGTGGGCTAGGGTCTGACAAACAAATAGTTCTTTTACTTGTAAAGAATCATCAACTGTTGATTATTGTATTTTTTCGCCTATACTTTTCTCAAATGTTATTAAAATTTTAAAATATGTGAATTTGATAGTATGATAAGTGACGTACACAATGTAAGTCTCGAATTATTATGTAAACAAAATATGGAGGTTGGAAATATTGTAAATGATGTAAAAGTTATTAAAAAGGCGAAATGAAAAGGAGAAAGTAAAGATGTATTCTTAAATGCATTATCTGATGTTGAAATAAGTATTTTGTTTGTCAATGAGATTGTCTGTTTTAGATATTGATACTGTAAACAAAGATGTTATTAATAATCTTGTGGAAGATTATGGTAATATAATGCTGCAGTAAATAGTGAATAAATGTATGAAAAGGTTGTAAATTCTAGTCATAAAGATTGTAAAACAAACAAACCATGGTACAATAAAGAATGTTATGATAAAAAAAGAAGGTAGAAAAGCAAAAAAAATCTCAATAGGAGAATTCGCACTGCAGAGAGTAAATGTAATCTTGTTCAATGTAGTAAAGAGTATAAAAAAGTAGTAAATAATCAATTTTGATTATACCAGAAGAATTTTATTAAGAAACTCAGAGGTCTTCGTCATTCTGATTCTAAGTCATATTGGTCACATTTAAACAAGTCATGTACTAATGATAGTAAAAAAAATATATATGACAAGGTTGCCTTAGATTGTTTTTAGAACACTTTAAAAGGTTAAATACTGTAAATGTTGATGCACAAGATGATATGTTTGAAAATATAGATCCAGATGTAATCACAAATCTGAATACTGAACAAAATGAATGTATTACTGAAAAAAAGATGTTATTGATGCTGTCAAAAGGTTAAAGAATAACAAAGCTTGTAGTTTTGATTTGTTGTTGAATGAATTTCTTAAACATGTTTGTAGTAAACTTTTATCTGTATTTGTAAAATTATTTAATGTAATTTTTGACACAGGAATTATTCCTGATTCTTGGTTTGAAGGTACATGTATTATTATTCCAAAAAGGAAAATAAACACAAGCAAGCACATCTTTAAATTAATAACTGATACATGTACATAGTGAATAGTGAATACTGTTGATAAACAGTGAGTACACACATTTTTGATACAAGGTTAAAAATAGTTCTTTTTTTTTACAAAACATGAGTCAAGTCAGATTAAATTGTTGATTCACAAAATGAACATAAAATAAAAGGGAAATCTTTTGTTTTGGTTTAAAACTAATTTATTTTATAAATTGTGTTTAGCTGAACATGTTTGTGAATTTATTATAGCTTTGCTGTGATCATGAAAATCTTATTACAAGCAATGAATTCAGAATTATAATTTTTTTTATATTTGGGAATCTTCAACTTGATTTGATGGCAATTCTGCATGACTGTGTTTCCAATTTGAAATTGTTTCTTTGAGATTTATTCTACATATTGACATGATATGAAATGTTTGCATGTAGTTTAATATTTTGTTTACTTTTAGTGTGGGATAATTGATAATTTGTATCAGACTGACTTGTGTAATTATTACCACGACACAGGAAGTATTCACTACAGTCTTTGAACAACTGTATTATTTCACGGGAAGTATTTTATCATATCAGACTTTTGCCACATTCATTTTTATTATTACAAAGTATTATCATGAATTATATTTTATTAAAACAATCATATGAAACATCTCCACTTAAAAAGAGTGAACAGACTTACAGTCAGAGATTTTTTAGCACCTCAGCTCAGTTTTTACTATGCTCATACTAATATTAAGCTGTTTGGTTAATTTAATAACATATTATCATTATATTAATATGGAGTAGGCATTGCCAAAATGCGAGCACAGACAATATAGTCCTTTATTATCAATATTTAATGTGCATTTCATAATTGACGTTACTTCCGAACACCCTAAAAGTGCCTCCAAATACAGTGGTCACGTGACGGCTTTCTTAGTAACTGTGACGTCACATGAAATGTAATTTGATTGTCAGTTTTTAAAGATCGATTTTTTATCGATGTCAACTTTATTTTCAAGTCAGTCTTTCTTAAAATTAGTTTAAGTACTTTCCTTCATTCACTTTGTTCCAGTTTTTTGACGATATCAACTTCCGGACGAAAAAAAATCAATATCAGCATTAAGCAGATTTTGAGCACGTGATTTCATTTTGATCACATGACACATAATTGCCGTAGAGCTTACCGCTCTTCGCGGGCAGCTTTGCTGCCCGCTGCGAGCTGTGCTCGCTATAAAATTACAGCTTAAAGAAAAAGATAATAATCAAAACAAATTCTATGTCATTTTAAAGTTTAGTTAATGCTATAAGTTTTAACTTGTTGAACTTTGTGGTTTCTTTATTTTTCAGTGGAAGACAGTGAAGCAGCTGTATTGAATATAATTGACAGTCTTGTTTAAACTGACCATGGTTGAACCTTTAGCAATGAAAATTTTATTGATATAACTTACAAGAACTATGATTTACTAGTGGAAGGACTTATTTCAAAAGGAATAAATGTTCAACAAGCCTAACCTAAAATATTGGTCAAATAAGATGAACATATTCAAATTCCAAAGTGTCTATATATGACTACTGCTAAACACCTCAGTCAACAGTGGAACAATCTGCACAAAAAGTTTCATGTAATAAGGAAAAGTGGGTCCCCTGATTCTGCTAATGAAGTATCTGGTTTTTAAGTGACCAGTATGTACTGCATATGAAAAAAAGTATGGATAGCAAATCCTCTACAGAAACATTGAAAAACATTACTAAAAAACAAACTACCATGAGAAAACTGAGAGTTGAGCTTGTTCAGACCTACTCATCACTAGTTGATGCTGGTGATGAGATTAAAGAATTAACTATAACAAATGTTAATCTAGAGAACAAACTTGCAGGTTATCAGAAGCTGCAAAATGAAATTAAACATAAAGTCAAAATAGTAAATGATCTGAAGGGTAAAATTGCATCTTCAAATCCCAGAATGAAAATGTTTAAAAGATGCAAAAAACAGTTAGAAAAGGTAACAAATGAGGCAAAAAATCAAGGTGAACGCTTCAATGATAGAATTAATTTTTTATTGGATGAAAACAATATCTAAGAGCATGAGTTTCATACATAAAAAATTAAAATTGAAGACACAACAACATATGCAAGCTTTGAAAATAAAAAGTTATTATAAGGGTAGGTCAGAGGCACACAATTTATTAGCTCACGAAAACAAGTACAAATGTGGAAAATATGAAAAGCAAATATTTGCTTGACAAAATGACGTAGAAAATTTAAATGAAATGGTTTAAGAAAACAAAAATTGAAAAGTTGGAATTATTTCAAGATGGTAATACAAAGATGAAATTAGACAGGTCTACATAGACCTTTTATGTTATGATGTATCAATTGAAAAATGTGAGCTCGTAGTCAAGTCTGTTCTCAATAATTTGCACTGCTCAACATTGAGACAGACAGACTTCCTAAGAAAAGTCTGGCTTCTATAATAAGTAATGAAGCACCTGTTTTTGTCACAAGCTCAAGCAGGTGAGGGAATGTTAAAGCACACAAATAACTGTTTACATCTTGATGGAACAAAAAAAAAGATTAAAAGAATATGCAGGTTTTCAAATATCTACGGAAGAAGGGTCATTTTCGCTTAGCCACAAGGAAATTACCTGTGGTGATGCCAATAGCTATATGGAGGCCACAAAACAGACAATGGCTGAGTCGATAAACTGTGACGGAGATCAAAATAAGCAAAACTTTTACGTAGTATTAAAAATATTATGACAGACCGTCACACTGTTAATAAAAGCTATAAAAAATGTTTAAAAATGAAAAGTCAAATGCTATAAATTATATTGAAAATTTGACAGAAGAAGAGAGGGATTCAGCCAGTACAGTAAATGGACTGTTTGTGGATTGCATATTTTGCCCAAAATGACATCATCTGCATTAAAAGGTATGCAAGACTTTGAAACACAAGAAGGTATCAATAATGACAATGTGTTTGAAAAAAACTCAACGGCTAATAATTTTATTTGTGAAGTCTGTAATTCTTTTATCTAAACATCAGGCTGTCAGAAATCGGGTGATACCCTTGATTTTAATGATGATCTATCTAGTCTAAATGTGGAATATTTTTCGTTACATTTTTGCACAACAGATTCAACATCCTTATTCTTGATGGAGGTTTAGTGTTTTATCACTGCCACCATATTGCAGATCATTTAAAATCAGGTAGGTGCAGTAAAAATAATAAATTGTTACAATCAATTGCAAGAAAGATTTAAAACCAGGTTATATTAGCTGAATATAGAGCTCTTGGCATTCTTTAAAAACTAGTCTGTGGCCCTTTATGGCGTTTGTTAGAAGACAAGGAAATTGGGTTTTTCCAAATAGCTATTTGCAACTTTTAGTAGAACAAAAATTGAGTTTTCCGAGGATGCCAATATCTTGCTAACTGCTTCAGAGAATATATTCAGCAACGTAGGATATGCTGAAGTACCGGTAAACAAAGACGATGTGTACCAAAGTGTGTTTGTTGATGACAGTTTATATATACATTTTAATAAAAAAACAAAATGAGCTGTAAGGTCCATTTGTAAGGCAATCTGTCCAATGCTGAAACGCCAGCTTGTTGACCAGTTACCAGGTGGGCAGTTTTACATTCATTCAGCATTCTCCGATTGTGCAACTGTACCAAAAACTAATAGAATTTCAGAAGCAGACTTTTCAGCATTGGACAGATTAGAAAGATGGGCAACACAAAAAACAACAATGTCAAAATCTGGTTTGAAAAACTATACCATCAACAAAACAAGTGCATATTTGAACAGATTACAAAAAGAAAAGAGAATGAAATACTTCACATTGGCACGAAAAGTTGCAGGAAGACGGGTAGATCATGAGAAGTTAAAGAAAAAAGAGCTAAGTCAAGAAAGATTAGTAGCACAACAAAAACGAATACACTGTAAAAATGGCGTTTAGACTTGGAACGTCAATAGAACATGTTTAAGTCTAAACGTGTTTAGGATTATGTTCTATCCCTAAACGTTTAACTCTAAACATATTTAGGATTTTAAACATGTTTAGAGTTAGAACACCTAAGTTTGGTACATGTTTAGAGTTAGAACACCTAAGTTTGGTACATGTTTAGAGTTAGAACACATAATTTTCATTTTTCATAATAAACATGTTAAAGTGTGATGTTCCTCCTAAACATGTTTAGGTTCAGAACATAATGAATTACACACAAATGCTGTCTTGTAAATTTATAGGTAAACATTCTTTGATTAACTTTACTCATGTGTGTAAGTCTTTTATTGTTTCTATAGGCAGAATAGATATCTACTTTTGAAATATCTCATTCCTGAAGAGATGGGTTGGGTACCGGTAGTGACCCCCCCCCCCCCCCCAAATTCCCTCTCTCTGTTTCACAACGTTACGTGCCCCCTTTCCTTTTAAACCCGCTACTGGCGATATGTCAAGTTTTGTCCATATTAAGTATCCAAGAACCTCAATCTAATTAAAATTAACCCACAATGACAATAACAAAAAGGGGGAGCAAGTTAGTAAAGATTTAATTTTAATTAGATTGCCTATATTAGTCCAAGTCGTATCAACCAGAACACGCCAAAAACATTTTAGTTTCTACACTTATGTATAAATCAGGGATTATATTTATACGATCCTGTATAAAAAATTAAAATTGAACGATCCAGAAAAAGTGTCGAGTTATCTCCCCGATAGATGGCGCAATAGTTTTCTTTGCTTGAAAGTAGCCGCCAAAATGGACGTTGTTGAAAGAATTACAGACAAAATCCGTGATGAAACTTCAGCGCCGGAAACAATCCAGCTTTGTGCAGAGAATTCCTTCAGTACTTCATCGATTTCTGCCTTAGAAGGTTTGTATTATCAAATAAATGCTGTCAGAATCTGAATATCATTGAAACAAACTATAACATCATGTGCCCCGGCTATTTATCGGCTTGCATTACACGAAATGAAAGTATAATACCACATAACACAACAATAAAGCAATATGTATGTATGACAAGAACATGCACGTATTTAAAAATTCACTGCACACAACCGCATGAGCATGGCTGATCGTCCAGCAAGCATTATTTCAGCCACAGGGGCTTGTAAAAATAGATTTACTTGCGCTTTCGAATGATACTGGGTCGATTTTGTTATAGTGTGGGAGAAGGGAAGAAACAGAGTCTATACCCGCCAACTTTCAAAATTTTTTTTAAAATATTACTTTACCCCTATCTACACGGGTTTGTAATTATTTCTGTTCCGAATTGAATTAACTTAATGAAAAACCATACCTTGATGTTTCTTATGTCATTTAACTCTCAAATTTTAATAATTTCCACCAGTTTGAAACGAAACGGACAATAACCCTTGACGGAAGTGGTGACTTTAAAAATGTTAAAATGTATGTCATGTTTTATTAGATAATGAGTGTAGCTTCCGTTTACAGTACATTCATGACATTGATAGAACTGATTTTATCTATATTACATTTTGTTTTTTAAGCCTATTCTTTTTACTGGCTTTTTTTTTAAATATAAATTTACATTTCTTGCATAGTAAAACAAGATACGGGATGATTATTGAAACGTTGATAAAGAATGAAAACAAGTTTTTAGTGTTTAAATTGTACTCGTTTTAGATTTCATATATTTTTACAGGCTGAGGACAAAGAATTCATCAGTTTGAAGAGATTTTGAGACTGTTGAAGCAAGAAATGAAGACAAGAAAAAAGATTTTCCATTAATTTAATACAGAAGTGCAAGTAAGAATAGTTCTTTTTTGTTTTTATTTGTAACAATATTTCCTCTCATTAGTCTCCCTCCTTATGTTAAATTCTTTTTCGATAGGATCAGTATATGACCAAATTTTTATTTTTTTTCTCAGTTTGGAAAAAAGTGTTGGTCTGTCTATTTGTTAGTCAGTCTGTACACACAGTGATGTCCTAATACTTAAAATACCTCTCAATTTGTTAGATTCAGTTGATTCTTTGTAAATTACTGCAATACAAGGTACATGCCTTGAAAATGGAGTAAAAATGTTTGTATTCTTTTTTTTCTGTAAATATCATTAATATTTTGCTCAAGGATAAAAACAAAGTTGCTGATAAAAGTTTGCTTGCATGTTGTTGTTAGTTTTTTATGTATCTGGCTTATTTTGTATGTTTTAAATATTTTTATTCTTTTTTAGGCAACTAACCCAAGCACTGTGAAGACGACAACATCTTGTCTTGCGATTGTAAGAAACAGACACAAAAAATAACACCATTTATGTGTATTGAATCGATATAAAAAACATAAAAAGGCATAGAAGATCTTATACTTTTGTTCTTTCTGGATCTCTCTTGTCCTAAGTGCTGCCAGCTATTAGGGTTCTACAAATCACACTACTGAAAGACTGTTCACATTTCCATAGAGTTGCTAACTTGATAAAGTTTAAAACAAAAGAACAAGCATCAGACAATAGTGAGGAGGACAACAATGGTTATTATACATATATTATTAATTGCAAGTTTTTATCTGTATATATATTGTAAAAAAATTTAGTTAAATGTTTCTTTTGATACTATTGTTTTGATGGTTTGTTGTCTTATGAACCAAAATTTCACATTTCATTTCAAAATCAGCTAAAAATATGAAAACTGTTGATTTAAAATAATTAATTCTATAAACAAATACAACAAATTGAACTTTTTGAAATTTAAAACACTCCATTATTTTAAACCTACCGAAGATAACAACTTTCAAACTGGAAATAGATGCAAATGAATTCTGAATGGCTGTTAAAAATTTGCGAAAGGAGAATTTCTTATTATTTAAAGACATTTAAAAATAACTGCAATATCACTTTTCTATCAGCTGTTTTTAAAGAATCAACCTCTCAAAATATGTCATGTGATGGGATTTACACAAATCAAATTTCTGAAAAAAAATTCAATTAATAATATTTATTACCAAATGAATATATTTTATTACTGTATAGTTGATACTTGCTGTAACATTTTCACAAGTATAAACTTTTTGATATGATGTGTGAATCTCACTTTTTATATTGTAATGGGTGTTAATGAGTTGTGTTTTACCCATTTAAAGTTTGTGCAAGGATTTGTTAACTGTACAAATATTTTTTCACCTTTATTGTTATATTGCCATGTTCATTGTAAAGAGCTTGCCTAATAAAAAGCAAGTCCTGTCTTGGTTTTCAGTCATTCCGAAGGTCCGTCGGACATTGGCAAAAGTCCACTAAAAATTGGTTTGGACCAGTGAAAGTTTATGACTTACTGGACCAAATGTCCAGTAATATTTCAGACATTTCATTGGAAACTCTTAGAAATGTCCAGTGAAATTTTCTTTGGTCCAGTGAATTTAGGTGATTAACTGGACCCAATGACCAGTAAAATCCACAAAACCTTGGGAACCTCTGGGTTTTGTTATTGGGCACCACCTTGGAATTTATTTAATTATTGGTAATCTCACCATGGATCAAATTTTTCTTTGATCCCATGGCCATACTGGAATAGCCTTTAATGTGTAAATAAATGTGTATGTGGTAGAGGTTAACATGCATGAATAAAGACATTGTAACCCATGTTTGATTCTTAAAAATTCATATATGATGGCATATATACATGGTGTTTTTGATACATTCTTTTATAGAATAATTCTTTTTTAATCTTTTGTTTAATTATAATACAATGTAGATTAGTTCTATTGATCATGTCTATTGCAGAAATTTACATGCTTGAAAACAACTGTAGTAACTTATACATGTACACTTAAAAATAAAATATTAGACTCAATTTAATGTTTCTGTTGCATTTTTGACATTTTAGCCAGTATGTTTGGATCTGTATGAAGAGTAATCGTAAATTCTCCAAATATTAAATGAGAGTCCTCAAACAATTTGCTGAACAGTCTGTAAATTAAAAACTAGTTTGACATAGAAGCAGGGAATGACTATACAGGAGGAAAAGCCCAGGAATTGCAAGTAGAACATGTTTAGGGTTAAACATGTTCTCAATCTAAACACCAGTTAAGACCTAAACATGTTTAGGGTTAAACATGTTCTAACCCTAAACATCAATGCAAACCTAAACATGTTTAGGGTTAAACATGTGCTCAAGTGAGAACAGAAAGGGCGTTTAGGTTTATGTTTAGACTCTAAACACATTTTTTACAGTGTAGATCAAAAACAAAGGAAAAAAGAAAGACAAGATCAGTACATCCAAAAACTAGACACACTGGCACAGAATAAGGGATGTTTATAATAAAAGACCATCAAATAATTGGTGTAATGTTTAAAAGTTAGTTCTTCAATGAAATATGTTAACAATTTTTCATATTCTGTAATTCTGTATTTGTTACGACAAATTTTTAATTGTGTATATATATTATGTACTAATATATGAATCTTATGTATTCAATAGTGATGTTATGATATTCTCACAGCTGTTTTATTTTTGTCATTATATAGTGCACTGCATGGTAATGTTATGTCTGTTCAGGCATTAACACAGTTTTTTTGTCAAATTCAATAAACAATACATTAAGTCAATCCGTGACTTATATCATAATATGTCATCAGTTACCATCTCAAATATCCGTTTGAGGGTTAAAAACAGCTCTTTCACCTGTGCTGAGTTTCTTTTCTTCTCTAACATATTTCTTAAGGTTGTAAATAAGTTTTTGGCAAAATTTGTTTGCCTAATTTTGAATATGGAACTGTTTTGGAGAATAAACTAAAAATTTTCCAATTCCAAAATGGCCGCAGTCGGTCATTTAGGGAATCAATTTTTATTTCCTGATGGTATGTTAAACTCATTTTAATGTTGAAATATGCTCACAAAAAATAAACCATACATAACTACAAGTTTCATGTCAATAAGTGAATAGTTTTTGAATGAAAGACCGAAATAAAAAAAAGGAAATGGTTATTTTCGATTTCAAAATGGCCACCGGCAGCCATTTTTTATTTTACATGTTTAAACTTTCTCTTGTATTTATGTGTATGGACTCACAATACCCCATTCTTACTTTACTGCAGGTTTCATGATAATTGAACAAGTAGTTTTTAAATGACTGGCAATTGAAATCAGGTTGCGATAGCATTTTTGTCCATATTTTCTTAGTGCCACTGGACAACACCTAGAATGCCATTTTGGCAAGCGTTCAAGCTGGTTCACTGAATATTCCTACATAAACCAATATCCCCTATTCTATGGATAAAAGTGAGGTGATATTAGCCAAATAAGCCTAATATCTATTACTTTGAAACCTCAGACCTAGCCATTTGTATACGTTTTTTTTCCCCGAATTTCCGAGTTTACCCCTGAAATTTCCATATTAAAATCAACACAACGTTTTTTTCAACCGATTTTTATTTTGTTTTGTGCTATTTAATCAAAATAAAGAGATCTACAGTCCCTGGAACGTATAAGTTAACGATTTTATCGTTCTTACATCGTGCGTGTATCGTTCGTACAACGTCCGTACATCGTCCGTACATCGTGCGTATAACGTTTGTATATGGTACCGTATAACGTATAGTATATCGTGCATCGTTTTCACCAGCGTGCATCGTATGGTGGATCGTTTGTTCTATCGTTTATCGTATGGTTTTCCGTTTATGTTAGCGTATATCGTATGGATTATCGTACATCGTATGGTTTATCGTTTGTCTTATTGTTCGCCATATTAATAGTTTTTAAATAACTTTGTATCATTGATGTAAAAAAGTTTATTGCATTAAACAGGATCTGAATTTTCTTTTTTACAAAATATAAACTGCAATAAATAAATAAATAAATAAATAAATAAATAAATAAATAAATAAATAAATAAATAAATAAATAAATAAATAAATATGGTTTATAAAATAAAAACACCAGCTATCTCATGAGCTGTTTAACCGACATTGTCCTTGGAACATGACCATTTATGTGTAGTTTATATATGCACTTAAATGATACAAGTAATAAACAGGTACACTGAACAGGAGATATGATACCGATTTTTTTAAATTAAATAAATTCATGGATAAAATGTCGGTCGTATGACATCGTTACTTCGAAATTAGAGTACTAATCAAAAGATAATCAAGTTGTTATATAAATTACACGTCTTTCCATATGCGCGCCACCTACCGGTAACATGTTCAGTAACTCTAGTTTACATGTAAGACTGTAGTTGGCCTACAAGCCATAACATAAATGTGTCACACTATACCTTCAATAAACAATTAATTGGCACCTACGTACGTGAAACACCCGTTA
This sequence comes from Limnoperna fortunei, assembly GCA_944474755.1. Classification (NCBI taxonomy): domain Eukaryota; kingdom Metazoa; phylum Mollusca; class Bivalvia; order Mytilida; family Modiolidae; genus Limnoperna; species Limnoperna fortunei. Next base: position 46,482,311 of record OX104116.1, read on the forward strand.
AATTAAACGGGGTATTAAAATATGCATCAGAGTATACAAACTTTGAAAACTTTTGGCGAATAAAAGTGTGCAGTTAAAAACTTTAAAATTTATACACAATAAGTGTTAACAATGAACTGTGGTTAATAAGTTTTTAATAAATTGTTAATTGTTAAGACATTTTTTCCCCACTTTGTGCCCCAAGGAAATTAATTACCTCACCTGGCTGCCGGTTAGATAAAGGTGATTTTTATTGTGGTGTCAACAAATATACATGCAATATAAATGACACAAATGTATATAATTACTAGTACATGTAATTTTTGTATGTCTCTGATGTGTGTGAGCATGGCTTTCAATGCATATACCTATAATTAAAAAAATGTCCCACTGAGAAGCTTCCTTCACAGGTGACTGGTGTTAATTGGGAAAGGTACACGTGCAATTTGTAATTATCTTGGGAAAATGTGTTGCTTGTTTCGGATACGACCTTCCAAGGAATATTTTACCCACCTGTTTTAGGATAAGCTTTTCCAAATTGCAGTCGTAGGTTTAGGGAAAAATATCAAAAATAAAATAGCTTAAGATTATTTAGTTTTTAATTTTGTTGAAGGAAATAATTGCAACCCAGAAAGGTGCATCGTTTTATCGCAGTGATGTAGAGATGTATTAACGCGTGATTTCAAGTCTATGAAGGAATGCTCCTCCCATCATGAAGTTTTTCCCGCCACACCTATTGATTGGATTGTAATAGATGTGTTGCTTTTGATACACGGGGCCACCCACCTGTCAATTAAGTCAATCACATCAGGCGTTCAAAAGAATGACAATTGACACTGAATACTCCCATTGTGCACGTCCGATTGTTGTTGAATTTCCAGACAATACTATTATTTGTGAAATGAAGAATTGTGTCAACCCAAAAATAAAACTGTAACGTCACAATAACGAGGTCAAAATATGTTGCAAAACATTGTTTTTATGGTTTCAAATGCATTGGAAATAAGTATTTTCTCACTGAAAGTTAGTGGTAAGCATATACTGCATGTGCGAGTCATACATGTAAATCGCAGTTACCCGCCCCTTTAAGGGAGGTAACACCACTTAATTCGCAATCGGCATATTAACAATTAACGTATCTTACTTGTGCAACTTTGCACCCCAGGTAGCTACACGTAAATGACACGTATACATTAAATAAATAACACCTTTTATACACAGTAACAATCATTACAATAAAATTACGTTTTCGAATTTTCGAAATTTCGAACTAACTTTATAATGCATGACGAATCGCGCGTCTCTTGCTTATTTTTAAAATTTTATTTTATAAATTGAAATTTATTTTAAAAAAAACGTATGTTTGGAACACAAAAATGCATCTATAGTCTTGTATTATTAAAGTGCTGTGAAGAAATATTCAAATACTGTGAAACTAAAAACTAACTATAAAGTGTTCTCGACTTCATCCCTCTTTCCTTGCCGAAAAGTTAAGAGCTTCCACCAGGTTCTCGCTATTCCTTCTCCATTAAAAATTCGAGCCGTCCCCCCTTCCCCCATGCTGAAAAGTGCTGAAAGTGGCTTATAACTTCAAACAAGAAATCAAATTATTTTTCAGGTAATCAAAAACCTAAACTCATAGTAAACTTTAGTGCAAATATTTTGAGCTTTAAAGTGTATTAACAACGCATTAAACTGTTAAAAGACATTGTGGAGATTGGAATTGTTTGGAAATACGTCTTGGGTTTTGTTGATTCAGAGCTAATTACAATCTTTAAATTTTTTTTGTCTCACTAAAATCGCAGTACATTACTGTTATTTTTTTAAGGTTGATTGATTAGCTCAGATGTTATCTGACTGAATTCTCTATGTTATAAATGCATACGTATTGTTTCGTGCGTGACATTGTACGGTGAAAACAAATGGTGCACTCGATTTGAATTCATGTTTGTCAGGTACTTGTCCAGGGTCGGTGATTCTCTCTGTCGTCCTATGTAAAGATTTAAAGTGTTCGATTTTAAAGCTAGTTTGGTATACTTTCGACAATAAAGAAGAATTAACCTTCGCAACGCTACATACAGTTTTACGATATTTACAACAGGGACGAAAAAACGTCTTGTTAAAAGACACTTCTTTTAAATTCATAACTGCAAATGGACGAATTAGATTATAAAGTATGAATCTGAATCGTTGTCTTGGATGATCGCAAAATTACCTGTCATAAAATATACAAATGGTTCATTCTTTACGATTGGTAAGTTACCGCGGCGACGCACACTTATTTACCACCTAAGACATATAAACAACCAGTAGATGTAGATAAGAAAACAAAAATAGTTCTATCTAAAACAAAGAACACGTAGTGACAACAATTTTATAGTTTAACACTTAGTATTACTGTACAAAAAACGCGTCTGTGAATATAGTTAACGATCTTTTTAAATTTTAGAAAGAAGTGTCAGTAATATTAATGAATAAAAATATAGTTTAAAGAATAAACAATTATAGCTGAATATATGAATATTTGATTGATTGATTGATTGATTGATAGGCTGCTTGACTTCCAGCAAGCATTTTAGCTTATTTTCGGGAATTATGAATATTTTAATAAATATATAAACAAAGAACATACTTAATGATAGAGATCTAAGATTTATGTTTAATCAATTTACCCTCAGCACAAATGGAAATTTTCAGGTACACATACGGCAACAGAAAAAGTTTAATATTTTTTTTTAAACCGCAACAATGTTACAATTTGTAAATGACTGGCGCATTTAGTAAGGTAGGAACTTGACGAAAGGTACATGTATAGGAGTTACTGCTTGTAAAACATATACACAGAATTGTTTAACTTTGCCGGCTTTTTTAATCGAATGAATGTAAACGCTTTTATTAAGAAATGTAGATAAGGTTTAAGTTATTTTTTTTTTAATTTATTTTAAACAGAGGTCAGATTAATGTTATTTATCAACGAAGTTCCATAACAAAATACATAGCGTTATATACGCACTGAAAAAAATAATCAGTCAAACTGATGACTTCTTTAATCAAATGCTCCCTATACGATAATCAAATTTTCTTTTGACTTAAGACATAATCAAATTGATGATAAAGTTAATCAAGACTTGAGAAGCACGTGCTACAGTATCAAATAGCACGGATGTGCCATAGACGCCATTATTGACATGATATTGCCGCGACTGAAGAAAAATAGAATTTTACCGTGTTTAGAGAAATCCAGACTTGTCCGCATATAAAGAAAGATATAATGGGTAAGTTTTAAAACTCAATATATAACGAAATGCATATTCAAACAAAGACATTAACGAGACATTTAGCACGATCATCACATGTCGATTCACGGCACCGGCGCCTCATTAAGGAGTGTTTTACAAACACAAGTAAGACAGGTTTATTTTAATCTCAATTACCAAATCATATAGTGATCTATTGCATTTATCTTGTTTTTATCATTTATTTTTTCAAAACTGCACCACGACACACCCGTTTGTCCATTCGAAAGAAAAAAATCTTCTGGCATAGAAAAATAGGTTTCTTTCCCTTCTCTTTAACGTCCCAATGTGTAACAAGGAAGACAGTAATGTTCGAGCTCTCCACAGCCTTTCAGAACAACTTGTAATTACATGCAGGAACTAGGGGCTAATATAACTACATAATTTTTACATGTTTGTAACTTTTGACGGTTGGCACATAATGTAAACCAGTTTTTTATTCCCTTTTAGTGGAACTAGTCTTGTCTATTGATCTTTTGTTTCAAGACTAAATAAGTAAATCTGTCACTTATTCTAAAAATGCAGAAATGAGAGTTGATGTCATCTAGGTATTTGTTTTTGAGAATGGGTGCATATCCCGGTGTCTCGAAACAAAGTGGGTGACTTTATAAATTATTGTACCTAAACTTTATATGAAAATTAATATTTTTGCCAATTTTGGAAGCTTAAATCTGTCACATATCCTAAAAATTTAGGGATGAGAGTTGATATCATCTAGGTATTTGTTTTTGAGAATGGGTGCATATCTCGGTGTCTCAAAACAAAGTGGGTGACTTCACTTTCATTATAAATAATTGTACCTAAACTTCATATGAAAATTAATATTTTGTTTTTTTTGGAAGCTCAAATCTGTCACATATTCTAAAAATTGAGTAATGAGAGTAGATGTCATCTAGGTATTTGTTTTTGAGAATGGGTGCGTATCTCGGTGTCTCAAAACAAAGTGGGTGACTTCACTTTCATTATAATAATTGTACCTAAACTTTATATGAAAATTTATATTTTTGGAAGCCCAAATGTGTCACATATTCTAAAAATTGAGACTTGATGTGTTTGTTTTTGAGAATAGTTGGATATTTCTGCATCTCGAAACACAAAGTAGGTGACTTCACTTTAATTATAAAATTAATTTCGCTTGAAGGAAGTATTTTAATCTTTCTGTTAATAAGATTATTAATTTATAGACTATTTAAAGTTCAGTGTTGTAATTTTATTTAATAAAGAAATTCAATATAAAACATAAAAGAAAAAAGCTAAACGAGGAGGGAGGGGTTGGAGTCTTTGAAATATAAACATGTACCATGAAATGTGCTTTTTTTTAGAATACTAGTACCATGGAAAACCACTAACTAAATAAAGCTAAGTATGTTAAATGTACAAAATACAAGTGAATGAACTGACAGAACAAAAAGAGCTGAAAGTCTTTAATCCAGAAAAAAAGTGTTTGTTTATGTTTGTTTAAATGTTGTTTAGTGCCACTTTCAGCAATTTTTCAGCTATAATCATGGTGTCCAGTTTTTTTGTATGAGTAAGCTGAAGCAAACCCCTGACCTTTGCTAGGAAGACTGGCAAGTCTTGTCTGTTAAGATTGCAGTTGAGTACACCCTGCCAACAGTGAGACTCAAACCTGCAACTTCAGTGTTGACAGACCACCTTATCAATAGTAGACGAACTACCTTAACCACTCGGCCACAACTGAGGCCCTGCAATCAAAAATAAAAACAATACATGTACATGCACTGCTGGATACAACACAAAACAAAATCCCATTATAGAAAATGTTTAACCAAAACATCTTAAAAAAATTGGTCATAATATTTTGTATGTTTTTTTACAAGATTTTTATTTTACAGATTAGACCACAGTTCTGCAGTTTCATGTTTAGTTTCTTCAGAGACAACACATGAGATCTTGTAAAGACATCATTTCAACTTTGGAATACTGCATAGGTATGTAGTCTTTGTAAATAAATAAATAAGGAAATTAATGTAATATATATGCTTAAAAATAAAACCATGTTAGCAGAGTGCAGTTTCAACCACCTTTACCATTCTGGTCATTTCCATGTCATTTGTTTTCGTAAAAGTTGGAGGGAAACTTTTATCTTTTGAAATATCCATTGATATTTACATGTTTTAGCATTCAATATTTTAAAAGAGTGGCAGAGTGATTGAAGTAGTAAGTTGCCTATTAATGGATAACATGCCTGTCAACACTTAGTTTTCCTACCGAATGCCGGGGGTTTCTTAGTCAGGCTTCCTCCCCAATAAAAACTGAACGCCTTGATATAGCCTAAAAATTATTGTTAAGTGATGACATAGTAGAAGTGACCTCCTGATATTGATGACATCATGCTATAAACATGTTATACTTCCTAGGTAAGAACCTCACATACTACAGTCAAATCAATTTATTTAATAATTACCATATTAAAACCAAAATATTTATTTATGATTTATTAGATATTTAACAAAAGTCTAGCATTTAACCCATAAAGGCTCTTGCTTAATTTAAATGGATACAATGCTGGACTTGTGATAAAATATCCAATAAATCTAATTTCCTATATTTAACATCAAAAGATTATTCATTTGACATATTTGATCAGAAAGAAGTTTCAGTACAATTTATTTTGTCTGTTGTACTATGAATTGAAATGATTAGGAACAATTATGAATGCATTTTTTTTTCTTTTCAGCCCTTATCATTGCCATCTGTTATTAAAGCCATGCCATGAAAATGAGAAGTGACAACTTTTAAATTTTTGTTGAAGACATATTCAAATGAACTAGTAGCTCCTTGCTGAAGGCAGTCCTTGACCAATTACCAAATATGGTTGTTTCATGTAATTATCTACATGTAGCATATGAGGAGATACAATTGCACTTTATTCCGAAAGAATGTGTTCTAAGGATGAGAAGATTAAAATGTTCTTGAAATTATTTCTACATAAGACATCACGACAAGATTGATAATGGACAAGACTTGAATATGTTGCATTTTTACTTTCATTTAATATGTAATTAAAAACAAATAGGAACATATAAACTTTTAAAGATTAATTTATCCTGTTTATAGGTTATATTCAAGGTTTAATTATAATATTAATTCTTGCTTTTGAAATGTTTACTTCTAACAAACTTATGTTACAGATTACACTATAAAAATTGACTTGTCTGATGTAATTTGAATCTGTCATATGATGTATTAAGAATATTTTTATGCTGCTTTTATCGTTTTGGTACATTAAACAATTGAAATAAAAAATTTTTTTTTGTATGTTTTTTTATCTATATTTTTAAAAACCTATACATATTAAGCTGTCTTGGTGGTGAAAATTCTGTATTGATTGCAGTCTTCATTGATGGTTTCACATAATGTAAATGTGCCAAAATTTAAAAAATCAATATTATTGTCCTGTATTCTATGAATATACTTTGCACAGTGTTGAAAGTACAGAACATCACACACCAAAAATCTGAGAATGGCACTCTAATGAAACATTCAAACAAAGATGTTAATTTGTTACATTATAATTTGCGTTATTGGTACTGATAGAAACCAATATTTTTGCAATCAAACCTTTTTTGGATCGATCAAGCTTTTAATCAACCCAATTAAAATAAAAATCAATTTGATCACAAAATTCAGCATTTAGATTATCTTGATTAGTCATGTTGATTGAAGTTTTCATCAAATATGATTACAAAATAGCCAGTGTGATTATATGATTAATCAATTTGATTGTTATGTTTAATCAAAATGATTAATTGATTAATCATCTTGATTAAAATTAAATTCATTTTGATTAAAAGGGTCGTCGTCCTGGGGACAATCAATTTGACGACTTTTATCAATCAAGTCACCCGATACAACCAGGGTTTTCCTATTCAATAGATATTATGTTAGTGGTGTTACGCGGTCGGAGTGTAGACATGGTATACCATTATACCATACGGTATCGGGTTTTAGTCTTGAAATATCTAACACGGTAACACGGCGAAAACGAAAAAGAGACGGACTTGCGAAGCGGCCATTTTAATTTTTATTTTGAAGTTTGTAAACATTGCTGTGAATGATTCCTGAAGAAGCACGATTAGATTTGTTATAAGTTATATTGTAATAAGGTAATAAGGGTTTCAATGCATAGAAATAGTAAGAATCCCGGTAATCGTCCACATGCTCGTGGCCAGACCTTATAAATTTCACGATCCTCACCATGTCACCACTGTCTGAAACAAATTGTCTGAACATTGTTGTTTTATAGTTCTAGAATATTTGTAATGAATGAATTGATGATTAAACAATCTAAGTGAATCATAATATAGAATGACCATGATATTGTCCTTATGCAGGATCCTAGCCAAAACAATTTTGAGGGGCATGCCCAGGGGCGGGTACAAATAGACAAATACGAGGTAAAATTAGCTTAAAATAGGTAAACCCTCATATTTGCTTGTTTTCCTAAGAAAGAAAGAAAATTTTGGCATTGCATCCCCTCTGGCCACCGTATTGCAGCTACAGCCTTAGGTACAATGTACGTCAACATGCATTCATGCCCTTTACAAATTATCATCTGATCAGTCAAGGCAGAGACCTAATCTTTATTGGTAGTCTTATTCACAGCTGTTTTTGGATTTGGCTGCCTCCGTCCATTCTGGATGGTTTGGCCCTAACATGTGTTTGCACCCAACATTTAGAAAAAGCCTATTTCCTTTCGTAACTTTGTTTCTGGAATGTAAATGATTAAGAATCAAATATCTTTTATGAATGGTAGAAATCAAAGTTAATTTTTTTAAATTTAATAGCAAACAGCTTTATCATTGAGCCCATGCATGCTAACAAATACATCATACACATATTTAATGACCCTAAGCTATTTTTGTAGGAAAGAATTGAAGATATTATTAGGGTTTTTTTTGCTTTTTTTTAGATGAGAAGGATTCGTTGCAAAAGAAAACCGCCAAAAATCAAGCAAAAGGTTTATGATGGAACATCTATCAAAACGAAGTATATTAGGATGGCACCTCTGCCAACTAATGAAAATGCTAACCTGAAGAATGAAGGGGAATCTACTTCTCAACTGTCCGAGGCAGCTATCAAAGATGTTTTTCCAGTACCAGGTATTCAGCTAGGAATTTAAAGGTTTAAGGAAAATTTTATTTGCAATTAATTGTCCAAAATTGTCCTTAAATTTTCATTACCTTTGTCAAAAAGTGAATTGCAGAAAATTGTGTACATGTTTATGTTGTAGTATCAATTAATGTCCATTTTCCCACCAAAACTTTCAACTTGCTTGAAATATGTTTGGAATTTGATTGGGATGTAGGACAAACATTTACGGAATGACTGTCAAAAATATTTGATTTATTTCGGTATAACCTTCATTTCGCTTTGCACATTCCCCTTAGCAGATTATTACAGTAATTTCTTCTAAATTTATTTCGAACAAATACTGGACACGAGGGTTAAACAACAATAGATCAGATTATTTACCGCATATTAATTTATAAAGAGGTCAGGGGGCGCGCTGGGCTTCGCCAATGTGGCCAATTGCAATTTTTTTTTTCATTTGGCGACAAATTATTACGTCTGGCGTTTTTTTGACGCCAAGGTTTTATAGTGTTAAACGTTGCATGCACGTTTTAAATTTATCGGTAATGGGCGATTGCATCATTAAAGATCCTTTGTCGGCTTCTATGGTCGTAAATACACGTGTATTGTGTAGTATCCAGTGACATGTGTGTTATTTGGAGTTATTAAACGGAAATCGGCAATAAATGAATCAACAAAGTTGTCTGATGAAAAGCAGCTTTACCCGCATCACATTTGAGTAGACGTGTAATAAAACAATTGATGCTGTTAATTAATTTATAAAAATAACAAAACAAACATATTTTTGTAGTAATATTTTTTTTTTTAAATGTAATTAATAAAATACAGGTATGAAAACTGACATCGTTGTTGAGTGATTTCTGGACCGGATGTCTGTCTTAATTTCGTAATTAGAAAACTCTTACACATGCGTAGTTCCATTTTCAGTATTTCCGGTTTTATGTTCATTCACGGGAATAGATGTTTCTAATAAATTACTGTAAAATTTTGGTTTTCTGCCAAGAAGAAATCACTCACACATCTTTTCATGATTCAAATACATTTAGTGTATGGGCTGCTTGAGACCAAACTTTTGAAAAATTGAATTAAGAGTCCGGCAAACTTGGATTTCGTCCGACGTTACAGAATATGTCACACATAATGTTAAACAATTTCAACATGTCATATAGTGATCTAGCAATTTCTAATATGGCGACACTTTTACAAAACTGGCAACGGAAAATTGCAGTTGGCGATTTTTTTTGGCGCCAGCTTTTTAGAAGCCAGAGCAGCACCTGGAGGTAATTAAGTTTTTCAGTCTATACAAAAATGACTTTAATTTCTAGGTCAATCAGAAAGAATGTCAGAATGAGGCAGTTTTGCTAAATTAATTTATTTTAATATGAACTTTTTTGCGATGTTTTCTTTCAGATATACTTGATTTAGAAAGAAATGGCTCCACATCTAAAGAAAAGATGACTTATTCTGAAAAAAGGAGGAAGTTAATTGAAGCATGGGATGGTTTGAGGAACAATCTCTTGACTACAAGACTTGCTGAATTTTCACCAGCCACACATACTTGTTGTTTCTGTGGTGTACACATTCCGGAAATAATTTATTGCCGAGACTGTGGGCCAAATGCCTATTTCTGCCACTCTTGCCACACTAGGACACACAAGAATATATTGTTTCATCGGGCATACCAATGGAAGGTACATAAAGACATAAAATCTCTAATTAATGTATACATGTTAGGGAAAAATTGTGAAAGCACTGTGTATATTGTGGAGTTGATGCATTTCAAGTATGTATCCGTAACAAAAATATGTAGGGATGATGTGGCCTAGATAACAGTTCTGTTGAATGAATCTACCATTAACAACCCATGTAGGAGTTATTGCCCCTTTTCTGAATTTTTTCCAAATTTTGCACTGAGCCTTATTTAAAACTTTGCAGAAGTATCTCTAGTATAGTACTTTAAAAGTGGAAAGCAATTTCATGGCCTTAACTCATCTACTTCCAGTTGACTGAAAACTTGGGTGCATACAATATATGCTTTCCCTGGATGGCTCTATTCGATTGTATTGTACACTCATATATGTCACCATCCATAAAGAATTCAATAATTTAAAAAAAATTTAATAACTCGTATGTGCAAACCCATCAATATTTATATGTTTTGGACATTTCTCCTTTTTTGCAGGAATCAATGTATGTACCCCTTCTTGTTACCAATGAGTTATCAAGGACTGATCATTTCTGTGAGACTGTGTACACTTCAACAATTTATGCTGTTGATGTTAAAGGTATTTGAATACTTATAAGTATAAAATACTATCATTGATAAGACAAGCTTAAATATATAGTGCAAACTTATTAGCAATACATCTCATACAACTTCATGTTGGAGCTCCTATAATGAGTTGTTGCACATGCCTTTAATATTTTGTATTCAAGAATAAAAAAAGTATAAAAGAAGTGTAATTCAACTCAATTGTTCAGTTTAAAGAAATTTATGAATTTAAGAATTGCTTTGTGATATGCATATTTTATCTAACAGGTTCACAGCATATATGCAATGTTGCCTTGTGTAGGTGTGAAGACTCAGCAGTAACTTTACTGAGATATAACCTCTGGCCAGCTACACCAACAAATCCAAAAATCGCTTTTGATATGCGTTTTATGGAGCTGTTATCAGTACTACAGTTGGAGTGTCATCTACCTGCAAAAACATTTTGCGAGTCTCTTGCCAGTATGCACTCAAATTTCATAAATGTATCAACATTTTCTGTAAGTATGGAACAATGAATGGGATCGTATACATTGTATATTTAGGGCCATTCCATTAAAATGACGGCATCAGGGTTGTAAGGCAGAATCCAATTTTACCAACAATCAAGAGGAATTTTCTCAATAACTTATGTAAATCAATGAGTTTTTGTACAATGATCAACATGGAATTTTAAGAGTTTGCCTTTTGACCCTGGTACCTGAATCACTGTAGGTTTCACACTACTAGTAATTCTCGTCTTGCATATATATGAATATGCTGGAACCTGTTAGTTTCTCTTAAAACCTTATGTTAATTTTTGTGAACACTAATACCCCAAAACTAGCTATGTGCAGTAGAGATCTTACTTGGCGATTTTGCACTATTTGGGGGTGTGCATTCATGTATTTCACTTTTTGACAAACCTATGGAATACTTTATGCTACTTTGCTATTAAAAGAGCCATCCTGATTTTGTAATTGTAATTCATGTAGTCTTTTATAATTTAGTTAAGTGGGTCCAGCAGGATTTTGTATAAGAAATATCAAGACTTTATTTAGTTTCAAAATTGAATTTGGAATTTTGATTTAAATTATACTCCTACTCAACTAGTGTTAATGGTTTGCAGGTTGTAATGAAGAGTTGTAAGTCGTAAGTTAATTTTGTTGCTGGCTAATGTGGTATACCTATATATTGCTTTATTTGTGTATATTCTATTTTATAGGAAAAGAATATTTATAGGGCTGTAGTTGGTGATTGCCTTACGGAATATAATTTCCATAGATCATCATTGAACACCCGCAATGATATAACAGAATCCACCTTTGGAATGGAATGTCCAATTTGTTTAAAGGTTAGTACTGTCAATTTTCGGTTGATATATCAATAATATATTTTTACACATAAAAGAATGGAAATGAGTAATATGCCAAACAGACAACAACTCAACAGGGGAGTAAAACAACCAAAGTCCACCAAAAGGTCTTCAATGAATGGTGAGTCCATCACACTCTTGAAGGTGGGTTGAAGTTTGCCCCAAAATAAAATGTTCTGGACACCTTGACAAGATGAAAATCAAAATTAGCCAATGTGATGCAAGCTAAATGCAAATTACAACAATAAAATTCAGTTGGTATGTAGTAAATTGTGAATATATGATAACTGAATAAACTATGGCAAAGCGAATAAAATTGACTGTCACAACTGAAAATAGACCACTAAAAGTTACCTGACATACCAGCTGCAGTCCTATAAAATCTGTATCATGACCAACTCTTGTCTTCTGACCCTAATACTGAATAGCTCTAATGTCAAATGTGTAATAAAAATAAAAATGCTTATAATTTCCTAGGTGCCGCCAATTGTATCCCTTGATGCAAATTTTGGGCTTGTTCACAAGCTTTCATCTGGAGATGGACATGGACGACAATTTGCCAGACACAAATCTTCATACTTTCTTGATCATGGAAAACTGACTAGATTTATAGATGATTATAGTGCTGATAAGAAGCCATTCAATAGTGTAAGTTTATGTAATTTGATAATGTTTTAATATTAAAAAAACTTACATGTAGAGAAGGATTATTAGGCTCCTCCATGAAAAGTGTTCGTCTCTGCTTTAGGAATTAGGAAATTGGACTTGGTCTTGTTGGAGTCCTTCATACCCTGGTAATTTTTGTCCCTCGCCTTTTGCCAAAACGGGAGGGTATTGAATTGCCTTACTGGCCGTCGGAAATTAGTTTTCCTAGCACAACTTTAGATTCCCTTTATCAAATTTCCTTATACATGGACACTGCTCTTCTAAGTGGGCTCCAAAAATATTGTAATTTATTGTTCGTCCCTTCAGAAGTAGTTTCATGATCAAGAAATATCAAGCACTGTTGTGTTGAAATGATTCATCTCTTAACTCTATATTTGTTTGCAGGATTGTTCCAATTTTCAAGCAGGGAATGTTATAAGATCAAAAGTGAAAAACAAGAAGCTGGACGTCACTGGGATATTTGGAAGTGTCTGTAAACATGATTTTCCAATTAGTTTTATTGACTTGGCACATGGAGAAAGGTGAATATCCTTATAATGACAAAGAAGATAAATACACACACCATAATGTATAACTTAAAATTTTGTACACTTTTTAGATACTACATATATGCATTCCTCAACTTCATCTAAGATCATTATCAACAAACTTTATTGTTATCAGATTTCCAATTTTTATTATAACAGTGAATGTCAAAATAAAATAAATAAAAAGGAAAATAGTGATAATCATGAGTTTACTAAAATAACTGATTTTCTTGGTTTTTAAGCAGACCAACTAAAAACGAGGTTAATTTTGCTTTGTGGTAGAGGAGAAATGATTCATCGAAAGTATCGTCAATCACGATACTTGAGTGGACAATACAATACGTTTTATATATTTATTAAAATTTGAAAATTCATTGTAATACTACAATTTTCATTAAATATCATGTAAAATAGGAAAACATAAGAATGTATCATATCGAAATATATCGCCACCTTTGTGTCATATGTATTGTATCCTGAAGTGTGTGTATAGTTAAAGCCCTACTTTGTGGGCATCAATTCTGTGAAGTACAAATGTCTGAAAGACCTTTCTTATGACTGCCATTTATTGTTTTGTTATCTTGTGATGATAAATGATATGTTTTTACTTTTTACAGATTGAGCTATCCAGTATACTTGATCCAGTCAATATTAGAAAATCGCACAGATAAGAATTTAGTAGTCTTATATGATATAGGCTGTATGTTACACAAACATTTAAAGGTACAAATTTAATGTTTATAATGTTTCAAATGATACATGTACATTGAAGAAGTAAGAAATTTTGTAGGTTAGTCATTACAGTTTTAAAAAAAGAACCAAGTATGGTTAAAACTTTATATAGTTAAGTTGCCCATATAAATTCAAAAAGGTAAAAAATGTAAATATTAAAGCTGCCAATTTTGGCTTGAAATTATAGTGTAATTCAACAATAACTAAATTAAAAGTTAACACAACAAAGTGAATATTTCATTTATGTTAGTTGTTTATAGTAGGTATAAAGATAAGTCAGAAATCACTACATGTTCCTGTATTTTTACCTGAATTTCACTGAATTGAAATCTGGTTATAGTATGGTGAATGGGGCCGGTGGGGAAAAAACTTTCGTGACAGTTTTCTCGAAACTATTAATCGTAGGGTTCTGAAATTTTGTATGTAACCTCTGGTGGTGGTCCCATATGTTTTACAGGTTGGACATCAACCTCCTGTTTAATGAAATTCTGGTTCTCATGTCTGACCAATTTTTGTATGATACTGATAGTACATGTCTTAAAATGATAGTAACTTAAATGTGTACATGAATTGTCATGTTTCAATGTTTTTTTTAAATACTTATCACATTATATTTTTCAACAGAAAACAGAAAACAACATGGTTTTAGAAAAATGCACATTTGCCGTTCCAGTTTTTCACAGTTTTGCACATAATACAGCATGTCAGGTAAAGCCTTCAGATTAATATATAATGCCTTTAATGACTTAGTCATTATCTAGTAAGCCAACAACTTGTCTATTTGGATATGTGTTTAAAAAAAAACAACAAACAAATAAAAAAGCAGTCATTTTGTTAAATATTGAGTATGATTTTCATGAAACTTTTTACATTAATTCATCATAACAAGGACAACACATCCTTATCAAAATTATGTAGCTCGATCAGTATATGTGTGTGGCATAAACGCTGTTCCAGTCTTGTTGGAATATATTTTCTTATAATTTTAGCTTACTTATGGTCAGAGATATGCCAAGTCAACTGGCATGACTGATGGTGAAGGAATTGAACGGCTATGGTCTTATTTGAGAGGGTTTAAACGGATAACAAAAGAAATGTCCATAGGAAACCGTCAAGACCTTCTAACAGAAGCAATGCTCCACCACACAGACAAGCAGATTTGGAATCTGGGTAATGCATATTATTATCCAGCCTGCCACTCAAGTGTAAAACATAATTGTGACTCTTACGGCGTTGTTACATGTGTTAGGCAACTTCACATAATATTAATTACATTTTATGAGAATTTCAACCGTTTAAACTATGAAACTTGACAGAAAAATTCACTGATAGCCATTCAAGTCCATCTAAAACATATCCTCATACCAAAATTTTGGAATGGGGGAGATATCTTTTTTGTAGACTAAAAACAAACTTAGTTTCTAGACCTTGCATGGTAGGATCTTTTTAACTTTTTTTATACTCACAATTTATTTTTATATTTATTTTGAATCTAGATCAACGATTAACTGACAAGAAAAAGAAGTGTGAAAAAATTATTGCTGATACAGAAAAAATGGTAACAGAAGTACTTGCTGACTTGAATGGTAAAATATTATTATTTTATCATTGTTCATGCATGATGTATATGCATGTAAAGTTGGTTGTATATTTATTAAAAGTTGGATTACAGACATTTTTCAGTTTGTAGAAAAAGCTGTTTAAAAAAGAAAGAATTTATTTCCAGAAATTTTACATAAAATATAATTAACAAATCGGGGATGGCACTGAAATTGTCTTTAAAAAATCTCATCGCCACACCCATAACGTAACATCCAATCAACAACCATCAATCATAATTCTGTCAAATGTTGCAATGTCTGAAGTCAATAATTATAGGAAAATTTCATAATAGTTTTCTTACGTTTTTCTACTTTCCAGAATCAGAAGAAAAGATTAATATATGGCTAACAGATTGGAAATCAATGTGTTCAAAGAACGATCAGAAAGGTAGTACAGTATTGAGCATGAAAACAGGTTGTTGTAGTGAAATACAACTAAGGACTGTTTCAGAAAATACTATGTCCCCTCAGGACGTCACTTTTTTTTGTGTTAATCGTAAGTTAATAAACACAATGGTGTAAAGCAGTGGGTTGTGCCTTCAATCACCACTGTATCCTGCTTGAAATATTGTGTAATTCGGAATATTGAAATAAATGACAGGAAATTACAAAAATAGGCATTAATGTCTTAATTTGAGAGAATTGTTTTCATTTATCTGTAATGTCTTGTTTTGGATTTTTTTGTGTTGAATTCTACTTATTAATAAAACAATGAAAATTTCTCTTGTTAAAATGTTTCTGATGTGACGTTCAGATGTGACCAATGATGGAGGTGACTATGCAGGAAATTCGCTTAATAACAAGAATGCAAACAGCTTGCAAGAAATATCATTCTTGACAGTAAGCACCAACTGCTATAAAACAAGTGAATAAAATCACCTATATTTACATCAATGAATAAAAATGGAATAAAAAGTAAAACTGACATCAGGACAAAAAAACATCTATTATCAATCTTTTTGTTATGCTGGTAAAAATTGTCATTACTTCTTTTGCAGCATGTTCTTTGACAGCAGATGAACAGTATGCTGAATTTCTTCAAAAGATAGAAATAGAAAAGTAGGTCAAATTTTCATACCCCGCCTCAAAAAAAGGGGGGTATAATAATTTACCTCTGTGTTCTGACTGTCTGTATGAAAACACTTCTCTCTACACATCATAGTTTGTCTCCTGATATGCTACTCATTTTTATTGGGGCCTTTTGTGGTGCACTGCTTGGTGTGGTCTCCACCGCTAGAAGACCTTGCAGTGACCTATAAATGTTCTTTTATTTTAATTTTATGTTTTATTTGGTTGTGAACACCACATCACTAGCTCTTGAAATTTGTGAGTTTAGTATTGGGTTCCATACTACACTTACTAAATAATTAAATAGAGCCAAATAAAAAAATTCATAATGTTTTAACGTCATCAACTATATTTTTAAGTCCATGCAACATATGGCATCCTTGCTTGGTTCAATTTTATTGTCTCGCCTGCGACGAAAGTCGCTGGAGGCGAGACATATGTATGGGAATCCGGCGGCGGCGGCGGCGGCGGCGTAAACACTTGACATCTTGCTTCATATCTTTGTAAGCCCAAGCCCTAGGTCCATCAAATTTGGTCCAGAGGTAGCTTATGATGAGTACTTGCCAGTCAGTCACCTGTCACCTGACCTTGACCTCAATTTCACGGTCCAGCGACTACGTTAAAGTTTTTGGGTTACGACAGTTCCTCTGTAACTACGCATGGTAGGATGACAATATTTGGTGTATAGGTTGCTGATGACTAGTACATGACTGTCTGGTAGGTGTCACCTGACCTTGACCTCAATTTCACGGTCCAGCGACTACGTTAAAGTTTTTGGGTTACGACAGTTCCTCTGTAACTACGCATGGTAGGATGACAATATTTGGTATATAGGTTGCTGATGACTAGTACATGACTGTCTGGTAGGGGTCACCTGACCTTGACCTCAATTTCACGGTCCAGCGACTACGTTAAAGTTTTTGGGTTACGACAGTTCCTCTGTAACTACGCATGTTAGGATGACAATATTTGGTGTATAGGTTGCTGATGACTAGTACATGACTGTCTGGTAGGTGTCACCTGACCTTGACCTCAATTTCACGGTCCAGCGACTACGTTAAAGTTTTGGGGTTACGACAGTTCCTCTGTAACTACGCATGGTAGGATGACAATATTTGGTATATAGGTTGCTGATGACTAGTACATGACTGTCTGGTAGGTGTCACCTGACCTTGACCTCAATTTCACGGTCCAGCGACTACGTTAAAGTTTTGGGGTTACGACAGTTCCTCTGTAACTACGCATGGTAGGATGACAATATTTGGTATATAGGTTGCTGATGACTAGTACATGACTGTCTGGTAGGTGTCACCTGACCTTGACCTCAATTTCACGGTCCAGCGACTACGTTAAAGTTTTTGGGTTACGGCTGTTCCCCTGTTACTATGCAGGGTATGGTGACAATATTTTGTATACAGGCCGCTGCTGATATTTAATGCTATTTACGTAATGCTTATGACGAAATTTGTTTTCGTTACTGATGCGGAATGCAGGCGAGACGTTTTTCTGTGTCCACACTAGTTTCTATGGGAACTAGATCCAGTTCTATGAGATAATTGTATTGCTATTTAGTTGTAACCTTATTTCTTTAAAGGGGAAAGCTACAGACTGCAGAGACTATGGAAGAAAAAGGAATAATAGAAACCACAATAGAAAAGTAAGATTTAATATACATTTGCAAAAGCTTATTCTAAAAATTATTACTTTAGTGGGGGGTATGAATGGCAACTAATTGTTATAGTTTTCTCAGCAACTATCAATAAGTAGGCAATTGATTTTTGGTATGAATTATCAGCTGGTGGTTTCATACAGTCAGATGCGTTTTCAGGTGTATCACTCATCTGCCTCCTTTTTTTACTTTCCCTAAGTCTATTCCAGAAAAACATGTATTGGAAGGTTGAACAACACATTTCTAGACACCCATACATTTTTGTCTCGCCTGCAACAAAATTTTGTCACAGAAGGTAATTATTATTTTACTTCCTGATGAGAATTGTTTGTTGTTTTTTTTTCTTTAATTGCTTTGTTCTGCTTTTAGGTTGACCCAGGAGTGTAAAAAACACAAAAGAAAGGCAAACAACAAAGATCTGGCAATTCAGTCCGACCAAGGACAAATACTCCTCAACTCTGCTAAAAGAAAGAAGCAGAAGGCCATTTTGACAAAGTTGAAGGAATTGTCAACAGATCGCCAATATTTGTCTAGCCTCATGAAGAAATATGCAGGTAATTCTATGATCAATCATAATATTATAATAATACAACAAAGATAAAACCTTGTAAAGGCTATAATGTTTTAAAGTTAAAAAGTTACAATGATAGATAGTCAATGCCACACACAGTGGCGGATCCAAGGGAGGGGGGGGGTGTGTGTAAGGGGCATACCACTGTCTATTTTAGCTAGATGTTGTTTTAGCCTTTAATGTATAGTTGTTTTATCTATTTTCAGAGGGACAAGCAATTGGAATCAGAATAAGCAAGCAGTTTTCCACCAATTTAAATAAGATTAAGAAAGAAGTTGAAAACTTCAATGCTGTATTTGACTCAGATGAAAATATTCAGAACTTCTTGTCGCCAAGTTCAGAAATTTACAACCAGCTAGAGACCAGAAAATTGTCTGAAAAGCAACAAAAAGTTATCCAAGCCAAATCATTGCTCGATCATGCTAAAGAAGAAGTTAGTAACATTGAAGTAGAGATGAATAAATATTTACTTCATCTGTCCTGGCAGAGTTCTGAAATTATGCAGCTAATTAGCTATGTTTCAGGTCTTGAAAAGTCTAGAGATAGTCTAGGTAAATTGCACTACTTGAACTATAAACATTTCCAAATTGAAAAACTTTTCAATTCCTGTACTAAACTATTTGAGTGCAACGTTTCAGACATTCAAGTTCCAAACATGGTGCATGATTTCTTGCAGAAAAATATAGCCTCTTCTCAAATTTCGCAAGTACCTTTAAATTTGGATATGCCATCAGAAGAGGAAATGCAAGAAATTTTAGCTGAGGTTGAACTTCTTGAAAGTGTAGATTATAGAGCTGATGGTGAGGAGGATGAAGATGATGAGGACGACGATGATGGTGGTAGTGAAGAGGAGCTGTAAAATTAGTTTTGATAGAAAGAATGAACAAATATTTCTCCAAATGTGTTATATATATTTAAATTAGAAACAAGACAAAGAATATTTTAGGGAAATTTTATAGGAAATGTAAGATTTTTTTTTTAATTAGCAATTGTGGGGAATCTGGCTTTTTGTGAGCTAAGGAAGACCTCTGCTGATTTTGTGGTCATTCGCCACTTTTAGAATATATAAAATAAAAAAAATCTATTATGATATATTCATCAAATATGCACGTTGGTTAGGAATGTCATTTCAGCATATACTTGCTGGAAAAAAAATATTATTTTTCTACATAATTATGTAATAGCAGTGTCTGATGTAGATATAGTGTCTGATTAATCTTACTTTATTTCTTATAAAGCCAATGTATTTTAAATATAATTATTATAATATTGATTCTTCTATTTTTTTAATGCCATGACATTTTATAACTGAATTACACCCAATACAACAAGTGTACAAAGAAATGCTTATATGTAGATGTGTCCACAGTCAATATCATATCAAAACGCAAGAAAAAACATTCCAGTCCACAAATCCTTGAAATTACTTGAAAATCGAGGACTTGAAAGTACTTTAATTTCAAGAAAGGTCTTTGAAAGTCCTGGAGTATATGATAAAGGGTACGACAAAAAATTAACTTCATTCCGAAATCCTAAAAACACAAAAATCAAAAGTCGAGGGGGAGACATATCCGGATGAACAGAAACAAGACGAGAAAATGCAAATAACAAAATCAACATGAGCAACATTGACCCCACACAAAGAGTGAAAACGTTCTGCAACAATTTTCTCTCTAAAATGTTATTCTGATGGTTTTAGACCGTCCTATTTGTTAAGTTTTCTATATTGCTGCCCATATTTTATAGAAGATTTTACTAATGAAAGAACGCTTGATTTCATACTATTGTATCATTTCAATACAAAGCAAATGTCTGCTTAATGAAAACATGGGTCCTTAAAAAATTTGAAATTGGTCCTCTACAGTTCTTGATATTTGTTATAAAAAATTTGAATGAAGCCTTGACTCGTGGATTTGGGTGACAATAAAAGTGTGGAAACCTTAAGTGAACCTAAAAGCTGTTTTAAAGGTGAGCAGAAATTGTTAATTTCCCAAAAAAGTACAAGGCTTCCAAAGACGTTAACTGACTATCGGTGCTATAATGTCTTTATATACGTCTTTTATGGAGTTTTTCAATGAGTATCGGTGCTATAATGTCTTTATATACGTCTTTTATGGAGTTTTTCAATGACTATCGGTGCTATAATGTCTTTATACACGTCGTTTAAGGAGTTTTTCAATGAGTATCGGTGCTATAATGTCTTTATATACGTCTTTTATTTAGTTTTTCAATGAGTATCGGTGCTATAATGTCTTTATATACGTCTTTTATGGAGTTTTTCAATGACTATCGGTGCTATAATGTCTTTATATACGTCTTTTATGGAGTTTTTCAATGACTATCGGTGCTATAATGTCTTTATACACGTCGTTTAAGGAGTTTTTCAATGAGTATCGGTGCTATAATGTCTTTATATACGTCTTTTATGG
Organism: Limnoperna fortunei; assembly: GCA_944474755.1. Taxonomy (NCBI): domain Eukaryota; kingdom Metazoa; phylum Mollusca; class Bivalvia; order Mytilida; family Modiolidae; genus Limnoperna; species Limnoperna fortunei. The sequence goes on from OX104116.1 coordinate 46,503,587, forward strand.
AGTTTTTCAATGAGTATCGGTGCTATAATGTCTTTATACACGTCTTTTATGGAGTTTTTCAATGACTATCGGTGCTATAATGTCTTTATACACGTCGTTTAAGGAGTTTTTCAATGAGTATCGGTGCTATAATGTCTTTATATACGTCTTTTATGGAGTTTTTCAATGAGTATCGGTGCTATAATGTTTTTATATACGTCTTTTATGGAGTTTTTCAATGAGTATCGGTGCTATAATGTTTTTATATACGTCTTTTATGGAGTTTTTCAATGACTATCGGTGCTATAATGTCTTTATACACGTCGTTTATGGAGTTTTTCAATGACTATCGGTGCTATAATGTTTTTATATACGTCTTTTATGGAGTTTTTCAATGACTATCGGTGCTATAATGTCTTTATATACGTCTTTTATGGAGTTTTTCAATGAGTATCGGTGCTATAATGTTTTTATATACGTCGTTTAAGGAGTTTTTCAATGAGTATCGGTGCTATAATGTCTTTATATACGTCTTTTATGGAGTTTTTCAATGAGTATCGGTGCTATAATGTTTTTATATACGTCTTTTATGGAGTTTTTCAATGACTATCGGTGCTATAATGTCTTTATATACGTCTTTTATGGAGTTTTTCAATGAGTATCGGTGCTATAATGTTTTTATATACGTCTTTTATGGAGTTTTTCAATGACTATCGGTGCTATAATGTCTTTATACACGTCGTTTATGGAGTTTTTCAATGACTATCGGTGCTATAATGTTTTTATATACGTCTTTTATGGAGTTTTTCAATGGGTATCGGTGCTATAATGTCTATATACGTCTTTTATGGAGTTTTTCAATGGGTATCGGTGCTATAATGTTTTTATATACGTCTTTTATGGAGTTTTTCAACGACTATCGGTGCTATAATGTCTTTATACACGTCGTTTAAGGAGTTTTTCAATGGGTATCGGTGCTATAATGTTTTTATATACGTCTTTTATGGAGTTTTTCAATGACTATCGGTGCTATAATGTCTTTATACACGTCGTTTATGGAGTTTTTCAATGACTATCGGTGCTATAATGTTTTTATATACGTCTTTTATGGAGTTTTTCAATGAGTATCGGTGCTATAATGTCTTTATATACGTCTTTTATGGAGTTTTTCAATGACTATCGGTGCTATAATGTCTTTATACACGTCGTTTAAGGAGTTTTTCAATGAGTATCGGTGCTATAATGTCTTTATATACGTCTTTTATGGAGTTTTTCAATGAGTATCGGTGCTATAATGTTTTTATATACGTCTTTTATGGAGTTTTTCAATGAGTATCGGTGCTATAATGTTTTTATATACGTCTTTTATGGAGTTTTTCAATGACTATCGGTGCTATAATGTCTTTATACACGTCGTTTAAGGAGTTTTTCAATGGGCATCGGTGCTATAATGTTTTTATATACGTCTTTTATGGAGTTTTTCAATGACTATCGGTGCTATAATGTCTTTATATACGTCTTTTATGGAGTTTTTCAATGAGTATCGGTGCTATAATGTCTTTATATACGTCTTTTATGGAGTTTTTCAATGAGTATTAGTGCTATAATGTCTTTATATACGTCTTTTATGGATTTTTCAATGAAGTATCGATGCTATAATGTCTTTATACACGTCTTTTATGGAGTTTTTCAATGAGTACCAGTTCTATATTGTCTTTCTATACGTCTTTCACTGAGTTTTCAATGAGTAATAGTGCAATAATCTCTTTATATACGTCTTTTATGAAGTTTTTCAATGACTATCGGTGCTATAATGTCTTTATATACTTCTGTTATGGAGTTTTTCAATGAGTATCGGTGCTATAATGTCTTTATATACGTCTTTTATGGAGTTTTTCAATGAGTATCGGTGCTATAATGTCTTTATATACGTCTTTTATGGAGTTTTTCAATGAGTATCGGTGCTATAATGTCTTTATATACGTCTTTTATGGAGTTTTTCAATGAGTATTAGTGCTATAATGTCTTTATATACGTCTTTTATGGATTTTTATAATGAAGTATCGATGCTATAATGTCTTTATAGACGTCTTTTATGGAGTTTTTCAATGAGTACCAGTTCACCGTGACCAGTTCTATATTGTCTTTCTATACGTCTTTCACTGAGTTTTCAATGAGTAATAGTGCTATAATCTCTTTATATACGTCTTTTATGGAGTTTTTCAATGACTATCGGTGCTATAATGTCTTTATATACTTCTATCATGGAGTTTTCCAATGAGTATTAGTGCTATAATGTCTTTATATACGTTTTTTATGGAGTTTTTTTAAAATAAGTACCAGTGCTATATTGTCTTTTTGTACGTCTTTTGTGTAGTTTTTCAATGAGTATCAATGCTGTAATATCTTTTTACACTTTTATGTATGGAGTTTTTCAAGTCAAGTATCAGTGCTATAATACCTTCCTGTATACGAGTTATGTTGCGTTTTTAGCATATTGGAGATTTCGTTTATTTACCATCTCAAGTGGTATATTTCTGTTTGTCATTGCAAGGTAATATTCATTATTTCCTTGTTTGCATCATTTTATCTTTTAAAAGCAAAGATTGATACTGAATGATGTCCTGTTACATGGCCCTTAAAATTTCGTGTGGGCTAGCAGAATTTTTACCCTTTTTGATTAGAACCATAATGGGTGGGCTGCTTCTATTTAAGTTGTGGATTATTTTATGATTTCAAAATATGTGTGATTGGCCTCTTGGTAGGAGTCAAATGCTCCAACTAAAAGCTTTACTTACCGCTGAGCGGCACAAATACCACCTGCAGCATATTTTAACTCTGTATGTTGGGGGTACCAACGCCCACCCCATATGGGTGGGGTCCAAAGTAAAAATACTATGAGAAAACGGTTAAAGCTATCAAATTCATTTTTCTTTGCAACACACCTTCTCATTATGTACAACATTTCAAAGTTTCATAAAGATTTAACCAGCCGTTTAAAAGTTATGGACAGGACACAAATTCTTAATTTTGCATGGACAGTGTTTCCTGTATGCCCCCCAAACTAAGTTTCAGGGGTATAATTATAGAAATGAACTCTTTCTATTGTATCAAGAAATATGACGTTTAAGTTCTAGCTACCGTTCCAAGTCGGGAATATGATGGCTATTCCAATTTGATTTGTATTTGGGTATTTGTACTCTAGATTTCGTCTGGATTTTTCCTTTGTGATATCTCCCTCCGATTGTGTTCGGACTTTGTTGTCACCTTTATATCTATATGTAGACCACCCCAAATTAATTCCTAGCAATTTGGATATTTTGCTGAAAATGAGTAAAATTTTCATGTTCATGTAATAATTAAATTTTGTGAAGGGAATCTTGCTTTTGCAATGGATAGGTATTTCTATTTGGAAAATGAAACATCAATGACCAAGAACACGGATTTTACATGTGGTACTTGACTGTTGGTAAAAAAATCAATAAAGACAAAACTTTCATATTTAATATATGCCTTGCATTTTTTATTTGTGGGTTTATATCATTTCAACATATATAGGAGTAACAGAGGAATGGATGAACTGTTGACAGGTTAACACACTATACAACTACACTTTACACAATACTATCATAGTGTCCATTACTGTGCAAAACTAGAGAATCACGATGGTAGCCTTCACAAAGGGCATCAACTTTGGAATTAGAAATGTTTGTCAAAGTTCTATTAAGATTTCTATTTTAGTTACATCAATTTAGTTGAATAAGTCATCATTGACCACAATACAAATAAGGGGTTGCACTAAGTCGTGCTAAGGATAGCCCCACTCGGCCATTCGGAAAACAGGAAGTGGATGCCCAACTGACCTGGAAAGGGGAGGCACATTACAACTCATCGTTCTAAAGCTGTGTACCAAATTTAAAATCAATCCCTTCAGTAGAAGCCTTGAAATCGGTTACTAAAAATTGCCTATTTTTGACACTTAAAAACGTCCAAGTCGGCTCGGAAAACAGGAAGTGATGCACGACAGACCTGGAAAGGGAATACACAGTACAACTCATCATGCTTAAGCTGTGTACCAAATTTGAAATCAATCCCATCAGTAGAAGCCGAGAAATCTGTTACGAAAGTTTGTAACGGACTGACAAGTTGATTTGCAATATAACCCCTCTCTTAACGAGTGGGGGTATAATATGTAGGCAGTGGCATATTTAAAAATGGGAAGTAAATGTCAGACTCCTTATTTCGCTCAGGACAATATGGAACCTTTATATGAGGTTGCATATCAACTGTCTGTGATTTCTAGTTGCTCAGAAAACTATGGCAGAAAATGTTAGCATTGATGGCATATTTTGCAAAAATACACATTTTTAAGGCTCTGAATAGGAATAGGAAATAATGGAAAAGGACAAGGTATGATAAGGTCATTATTGGCCCCTTTTTTATGAAATTCTCGAAATTCTTTCCTTTTTGATTTTGTTATTGCTAAATGGTTCTATCAAGATAATAAATAAATTTCAAGGGGTTGTTCTTTCTTATTTTTCCGCAGATTGTTTTTAAACATTTGAAAAAAAATTGATTTTTGGCTGAAATAACTAAAAATATAATATTGTCCATGTCTTTACTGGTAAAATTAAAATTGAGCGTACCTGCAAGCCACCTAGATATTTTTATAGAAAGTGTAGCATTATAATACTTATATTTTAACAAAATATCTTGATGGCTCGCGGGTATGCTCATATTTAATTCTGGCAAAAACGGATGATATCCACCCACATTTACCCAAATTCTTAATATGCATTTTGCACAAGCCCATTATCATGTTATTTTTCTTAAGTTTTCAAAAAGAAATCTCAATCAACAAAATATGAATATCTATAGCTTTAAAATTTTAAACTATCAGTGAAATATCTTCATCTTGTAAAATATCTTAAATAGGGGGCCAAAATGATATCTTACCCTACCATTTCCTTTGCGCAAGATGCACTTTCTCTCATACAATCAAACTGCAGCATTCTTATATAAGGAGGAATTAAATACAAAATTTAAAAAATGATAAATTCACAAGTACAATAAAAACAATAATTGTAAAATATAACAATGAAAATTAATGAGTACAAATAGTTTTAGTTCAATTGTTCACAAATGTCAATTATGAAAATCTGTGATTTTCTATTTAGAATATTTGTTTGACAAATATTGTCCAATTAAAACTGGTGAAATATTTTCCTCTGGCTCCCAGCTATCTTCACTCTTGGGATACCCTTTCCAATGAATAAGATAATGTCTTTTCCCTTCTTTCTCCTTAACCTCAAGAATTTCATCAACAATGTATGCTATAAATAAAAGATTAAAATTTAACTTTTAAAGACATCAATATTATGTTCATGTTTAAAAACTTAAGACTTTTAAACGTGTTACTTTAATGCTACATAATTCATGTCAAGGATGAAATGAAAAACTGAAATTTGGGAAAATGAAAAAAAAAGAATATTATGTTTTTTTCCTGTTTTATCCAAGTTTTTTTTTGTTCCCTAACTATTGAAGTGTTAAATCATACTCTGTAACCATGATTTATCAGCCAAGAAGAGAATGGTGATCATCAGTTGAGTTGTGAAAACTTAAAACTAACTAGAATGGAGCCATCCAGGGGTGGTGTATGTTGCTTGTGTGTAAGTTTTTAGTATACAGGAAGTAGATGTGCTACAGCCATAAAACACAGATGACATAAAAATTACCTTTAGCCTTTTTATTTTTTGTAAGTCCTGATTTCATAGGTTTTCTTTTTTTGCTTGATAAGCTGTCTGGGCATTTGCTCTTTGTTGTGTGCTTTGTAACTGTTTCTTGTGCAAGTGTTTGTGTAGTTGGTGTTTTTTCAGGGGAGAGGGTTTGTGTTGTCGGTGTTTTTGTGTTTGTGGATGATTTGGCTGGTGGTGTTTTTGTGTGTGTGGATGAGTGGGCTGGTGGTGTTTTTGTATGTGTGGATGAGTGGGCTGGTGGTGTTTTTGTATGTGTGGATGAGTGGGCTGGTGGTGTTTTTGTATGTGTGGATGAGTGGGCTGGTGGTGTTTTTGTGTCTGGTGATGATTGTGTTGTCTGTGTTTTTGTGTGTTTGGACGAGTGGGCTGGTAGTGTTTTTGTGTGAGGGGAGAGGGTTTGTGTTGTCGGTGTTTTTCTGTTCGTGGGTGAGTTGGCTGTAGGTGTTTTTGTGTGTTTGGATGAGTGGGCTGGTGGTGTTTTTGTGTGTGCTGGTGGTGTTTTTGTGTTTGTGGGCGAGTTGGCTGGTGCTGTTTTTGTGTGTGTGGATGAGTGGGCTGGTGGTGTTTTTGTGTCTGGTGGTGATTGTGTTGTCTGTGTTTTTGTGTTTGTGGGTGAGTGGGCTGATGGTGTTTTTGTGTGTGTGGATGAGTGGGCTGGTGCTGTTTTTGTGTGTGTGGATGCGATGGCTGGTGCTGTTTTTGTGTGTGTGGATGAGTGTGCTGGTGGTGCTTTTGTGTGTGTGGATGAGTGGCCTGGTGCTGTTTTTGTGTGTGTGGATGAGATGGCTGGTGCTGTTTTTGTGTGTGTGGATGAGATGGCTGGTGCTGTTTTTGTGTGTGTGGATGAGATGGCTGGTGCTGTTTTTGTGTGTGTGGATGTGTGTGCTGGTGGTACTTGTGTGTGTGTGTGTGTGGATGAGTGGGCTGGTGCTGTTTTTGTGTGTGTAGATGAAATGGCTGGTGCTGTTTTTGTGTGTGTGGATGAGTGTGGTGTTTTTGTGTGTGGATGAGTGTGCTGGTACTGTTTTTGTGTGTGTGGATGAGTGTTCTGGTGCTGTTTTTGTGTGTGTGGATGAGTGTGCTGGTGGTGCTTTTGTGTGTGTGGATGAGTGGCCTGGTGCTGTTTTTGTGTGTGTGGATGAGTGTCCTGGTGGTGAAAGAGTGGCTATGTTGCCTTCCTCTTCATGAGGTACCAATAAGTCTAATAGTAACTCTTCATCTTCAAAACCTACAAAAAATATAAAAATAGACATAAGTTCTACATGTATTTATATTATTATTAACAATGTCTTTTTGAGTGCTAAGCCAGAAATAAGTGTATTAGAGGATCTGGAGGCACCTTTTTAATCCAAACATTAACATTATTTCCCTTTGTCTTACACAATCACCATTTGTACAAACACTTAGTGTGTAAGACAGGATTGGTACCAAACAATTAATAATCATTTTTTATTATCTGGTATACAACCCTATTTTTCTGAAAATGGAAATAAAAATAAGAGACTATTCAGTTTTATATTTATATTAAATTACAAAATTTCTCGAATTTAGCCTGCAATTACTTAACCCTTTAAGGATGTTTTCGAGATAATAAAGAGTTCAAAATTTGGCAGGAAAAGGCTTTTTCATGGGTTTAGCATTTGACTTGTTTTAGTGTAAAATCCTATGACATAATGACAAGAAATTTATAAAACTTTTGTAAATTAGCTCTAATGACCCAATAACCCCTGTTATAAAAATGAAAATAGGTGGTTACTGAGAAAAAAATCTATCCCTATTGTAATGGTAAAATCCTGAGAATTCAGAAAATCTGACAAAAATCTCAAAAATTTTTAAGGCAGGTCTGGCGCACACAAATATATTCCAAAGGTTTTTTTTAATTTTTCAATTTAATACAGAAAAGATGATGTTTACCATTTGAAATCTTTAGTATAGGGTTTAAAAAATGCTAAGTTACGTTAATTTTCAATAAAATTTATATAGATTATATAATGATAACTTTGGTTTTTCTGTAATTAAAAGAAAACTATTCCATACAGTTTCACAAAATTTCAGTTTAAGACACACCATCCACCTTAAGGAGAAAAGGCCAAAAAAATCAAAGCCAACCTTTGGTGGTAGGAAACATTGTTGTAAACTTTCATAACAATAGGTTAAGTAAAACTAAAGTCAATGTGCAGACAAGAAGTTGTTAACAGACTATGATATGGTGATCACAATATACATTGTACAATCATAAAAATTGTGTTTGCATTAAGAACTAGACTACTATAAATTACAAACCATTTCCTGAGTCAGAAATTTGGGAATTATCTTGTTCATATAAGTGATTTTCACCGTCATCACCATCATCTTCATTGTCTATTTCAGGTGAACATCTAAAATCAAATAAGTATCTAATATTATTCAATTATAACTTTTATATTAGGCCTATACAAAAAAATATTGACATGAGAACATATCGACCATTTTCATATCGATAAAAGGCTATAATTGTTTTATTATTAATTGATATTTTCTCACCTTCTACATTGTTCTACTGTTTTTCATTTATGATTTAGCATTTTTAATTACCGTAATGTTTTAATGGATGATGGGGAATCCTACAACAAAATGTATGGAATTTCAAAATAGAAAGTCAATATCATTTTGCCGTGCTATATTACATTTTCTACCACACTTTTTAAGTGACATCCTAAACTATACCAAGTCACATGATTTGGTTTTAACTTATCAAATTTCTGGAAAATATCAATTAATAATATCACAAGTATGGTATAACAATAAACATAGATATAGTGCAAAAATGAACATATACATGTACACCTTACATTTGGAAGTTTTGTTTAGAAAATTTTAATCACAAAAAACATTTATTGGGAAATTTTCATCAAAAATAGTATTATACTCCAAAATTTATGTTAAAAAACAATCATAAACCAAAAGTTCAATGGTTGTAATTACGACTGATTAAAATGCAAAATATCAAAAGGACTTTGTAATCAATTGGGTCTAATGAACAAAAACCCATTATTTGACCCAAGTTGAACAGATGTGTCATTAAATCCCTAGGTTGTATTTATTTCCGGAATAGTCCTGAAAATATTTCCTTACTTTTCAACAACAATTTCCTTTATTTTAAGGAATTCCTGCAAGTTCTTTTCACCATAGTTACTGAGGGTTCGCAGAGGTAAAAGAAGGTCTGGTATCCCATATACATTAATTCTCCTTTCTGCAACTTTCTTATACGGGAACCTATTTTCCCCAGTAGCTTTATCTGTAATAAAAATGAAAACAGTTTTAGTCCTACCTTGCACATAGACATACTAAAATAATATTGCAGCATGGAGGGTGAAAAAACTGTTGTTGTATACGAACACTACTTTTCTGCAACTGGAAACTAGGATTTTTACAGAATTTCGACAAACCGAATACTACAAACTCAATAAAGTTTCTTTCAAGTCTATTCAGTGTTGCAAGGCTGTCCAGCATATTTTGGTGAAAAATGAGTGCTAAATTTAGGACAAAAATTTCAGAAAATTAATGACTAGCTAAACTTATGGCTATAATTAAAAGGTAAAAATTCCCATCACTCCTAAATGAAAATTGGCACGAAATTGATACAAGCATTGAGACCATTATAATAAAAAACTAGGTAAAGTTTAAAGTAATTTGGATATTATAAAGACATTATCATGTTATGTCACAAAGTGTTAACAACAGAGGGACAGACATTTGTATACCTTAATACATCCCGTCTTGATGGGCGTATGAAAACACTAGAATTCTGACAAAGTCCAGAAGGGACCCATCTGCAAAAATCTTTAAAATTTCAGATCTTCTTTCAGGCTTATAGTTTTAGTACTGTAGACATGGACAGACTGAGTGAAAACTTTCATGACTTCAGGACTTTATATAAAATTTTGGTTTACATAATTTTCTTAATAAATACTGTTAAACTAATATACAATCCCTCTTTCAATTGTAGTTGCTGAGAAATTTACCTTAACCAAAACTTTAACCTATGTCCTTTATGTGAAAAATCAAGGTCAGGGATAATAAACTTACAATACAATTCATTCATATGGTCCTGAGCTTGCCTCCTCAGGTCCTTTTTCTGGGCTTTTTCCACAGTCTCATTGGATCCTACAAAATTTGACAATAAAGAGTATGTAAGGGAGGGTTGAAATTGACCCTGTATTATCACTGATTTTTCATAATGAAACAAACTTTATCAATCTCATAAATACAATCATTACACAAACACAGAATATTTCATAGATTTTGCATGTGGTTAATTATGTCGCATGAAATAGTGAAATTCAAAATATTTGCTGGTTTTGCTGATTTTTTCTTCAGTATTTTTCAAAACTAGTATAGGGCCCATTTGAAAACATTGCAATAATTTGCTCACCTATTTATTGTTCAAAAATACACATCATTATCAAATTAACTGATTTTGTTGCTGAATGTACCCAGTGTTATAATCATGATAAGTACATGTACATGGCACTTATAAAAATTAAGTAGGTCAATGATTCAAATTTTTTATGATGTTTGATGCAGACAGAGTACTCTAATACATACATACCAAATGAGTGAAAGGAGTATAGGTCATGACGAATTTGTGGGCGAGCATGAAAAAATGCTCCAGTTTTCAGTTCCCCTATAAAAATCTCACTGCTGTCGTTTTTGTCCACTCCAAGGACAGCTATATCAACCCCATAGGAACCAATTTCTGTGACCTAAAGCAGAAAAACACTCTCAAAATAATAATAAAGCACAACAGGTTGGGTAACCTATTTAATCAAATCATGTACACTAAATGCCAACCCCCTTTGGAAAAATTTGTTTGCTTGCATTTTTTCATTATTCTATATTTTACCTCTTTATTACGAAAATTCAGTAGAAAAAATGTAGATACGATAACCTGTCCATGTTTTATAATATGCCTCTGTTGTTAAGTTGTTACAAATCGTCCTTGGCTTTTGCTACGGGAATTTTACATAATAAGTCAGCCATTTTCGTTTCTAAAGGGACCTTACGATGTTTACAAATAATCGTCTGCTTTCGTGACGTTCAATGGTATTCGGACAAACCGCGAGACTGTTCCCGCCTAAACTGCAGACGACATCACCCGAAGGATTTCGAGTAGACAACAATCGATTGTTCCTAAAGTACACTTCCGTTCTAATTAAGGTCAAATTTTAGTATGGAAAATCGCCCCTTTAAAATTTAAAAACTGCCAAATTTCAAAACGCTGAATATCTCGAGGAAATAATTATTGATTTCAAAAAGTAGATTTCTTGATCTACAAAAGGAGCATTAGCGGAACCATACGCGGTAAGCAGTTTTCATTTTTCACGCAAAAAACCCGCTCCACAATACGTCAACAATTAGTATACAATATACATGTATCTTGAAAAGTTACGATAGTCATGCAACATCATGGATGATACATACAAATATTCTGAAGCTAAATACTAATAAACTGTTACATATAGATATTGCGCTTTGTAGGCAGTGACAAGTTGCATCCATATTTTAAAAGCTGTTTCAATATATGCAAAAAATATAACGAACTTGACTATGGTTATACTGACATGGGTAGAACATTGAAATTGTAGCCTATTTATGTTTGCCACATGCAGTATATTTTGGACAGACTGTCATAATGACTATCGTCATCAACTTTTGACTCGTGCTGCAGCTTATTTTGCAATTGAAAATTGACTTAAAGTTTATACAATATCCTGATAACAAAAAATTATAATATCTCACAAGTGAGCTAATTTTCTTCAACAAAGCCTTTGCAGCTTTACTCTTGTCGGCCACAATTTTCCCCTTCTCTCTGGCTTTATCCCTGTACCCCTGTTTTTCAACAGACGAGAGCTTGTTCCATGCTGGGGCCCACTCAGACATGTCCTTAAATTGGTCTGAAATAGAGAAATATTATTTTATACTATAGACAAAAGTAGTGTTCGCCGTTCCGTGATTCACATCAATTTCACTATGTCCTTGTTATCTTGAATTTTGACCTATTTAGCATTATGACATATCAGCTGTCAAGTTTTATACAATTTTATCAAGGCCTTTAGAAATTATGTTGGATATACCCCTTTTTGTCTCAATTTTCAATTTCAACAAGTCTGTGTGACCTTGACCTCTGCCTTAGCGGCCCCAAAATAATTAGAGGTCCCCTTGCCAAATAAGCTATCAACTGTTCAAGTTTCATTCCATCAAAGCGTTCAAAAGTTAAGTCACTGAAACCAATTCCAGACAGACGACTTGACAGATGGAAAGGCAAATTCATTTATAGTTCCCTGTTTTTGCAAAATGGGGTGGACAACAAATCATATTGATGTATCAACATGAATGAAGCACTCTTTTTATACATATAAATAACCAACAACTGACTGCTATTTAACATGAACAAATTTGACTTGTCATTGGACTGTATTAAGATTGGGTATAAATTTTATAAAAATCTGTCAAGAGAAGATTAAGGTGTGTGACATACTGACATATACCCATCATTTATATGTCTAAAGAACATTAATAAATTAATACAAAAATATTCCTTTAAAATAAAAAAAAAACTTTACCTTTCTTTTCACTGACGAATGAGTTATAGGCAGACATGCCTTTTGAATATACTGGCTTCTTGTATTCATATTTCCGGTCTTGCACTGTTTTTGTTTTGTTACCAATCCAGTCCTATAATACAAAAGAATGGTTGTTTTAGGAGATTGATATAATACCAACCATGAACAAGAAATTCAAATCAAATGATGTTGCTCATATGTGAATGGAATATTTTGTCCTTGTTATAATGAAAAAGTACACAAAGAGTACAAAATTTCATTTAGATCTATTCAATAGTTTCCAAGAAATCAGCTAAAATGCAAATATGAACCTGACCTTAAAGAAAAATGAACATGAACATGTAAATGATCTTAGTAAGCGTAATAGATGGACATACATTGACTACAATGATGTCATTTTGTAGGGAAAATTTTGTCTTATTTCATTGGATAATGATTACCAGAATTTCCTTTCATCTTATTGGTTGCTTAGGTCAGGTGAAATATTTATATGAAAAAACATGATAAAAGTCCAAATAACTATTATATTTTGTTGTACTATACACTATCATACTAGTACACAGTATTACAAGGTATTACATTGCTACATACAATTACAACTTTTAAAGGCAATGTCGTTCTCTGGGCAGCCTGCTCCTGTAATTCTGCACACCTCTTCCCCTTGGATGTCATTCCTCCACCATACATTTCTTCCAGGATTGAAAGTTGGTCGTCTGTTATATGTGTTCTCTAAAAATCAAATATTAAACTTTTAGTATAAAATTTAGGCAAATTTAATCCATTTAAAGTATACAATTAATTACTACCTTTTGTCGAGGTAAATAGATATCCCACGATGAATCTAATTTCTCTAATAATAACGCTAGATTTTTTTATATTTGTACAATGCGCCCCCTCTAACATCAAATCCTGGATCCGCGCCTGTCAGGGCTGCCAACATTCCAGATTTTCAGGTCTTTATTGTATAATGAAAAAAAAAATGCACGAAAAAATGAAACATCACAGAAATAATTAAAAACCTGATTTCAAAAATTTCAAAAGTTGGCAGCACTGGCCTGTACAGAATCATGTAATGTCCAGTACCTGAGAAATGGACCCAAATGCAAGTGAAGTATCAATGCTTTCATGATAGGGGCATAAAAATATAATCATTACCTACCTACCCTTTTTTCCCAGGCTTCAGGAAACAAGACTTTTATTTTTTATGTTTTGGCCTAACCACTGAAAGCAGTTTTAAAGTTGTTATAACTGTATACAGTTTCCATCGTTGAAAGTACATGATTATATTACATGATATTGATAATGCACACCTGATCACACCTGGTATTCGCAGGAAATGTGAAGTTTTTGTACATTGACAAGTCGCGGGAAATACTATATAAAACCCGAAATTTTCCGGAGGTGGACTTGTTCATGTTCCGTTTTACTTTAAAACGAAATAACTTCATTTTTTTAAACAGTATAATAAGTAAATACTTAACTCTGGTATAATAACACATAGTTGTTTTAAAAAATGTAATTGCATTAGAGACTTATTAAAATCTATGGCCACACACTCGAATTTCGATTTTCCTTCATTCATCAGTCAGGAACCTATAAATCATGTATTCAAGGGGACCGTTTAAAAATCTGCGTCGACTTTCCAAAAACCTGCAAATATTTCATGCTACCTAATCCAAAAATATACGGGGAATCACGACAAAAAAACTATATGCTGCAACGCGACACAAAAAACCTAATTGGTTGGTTTATACCTTTTAAATGTGTATTATTGCATTATGATAATATATGGTCATAAAATATAAAGTTCGCCAAAATGACATACCAAAATGGCGACCCGTAAAAGTGGCTCACGATTTTCGCTGATTTGAACATTTTTTAATTGATAAAACATGCTCATGGTAATACAATTAGGTAAATAAGACACGCAAAATTCTAAAAAATTACAACATATTTACTGTCACAGAAAATTGGCAACAAATTTAACTAAAATGTTGGTATCGTATTACATTCGTCTATGTCACTTCTGCGTTCTCGCTTAATCTCGTTCCGGTCTCGTCGCGACAAAGAAATCGTACTTCCTTAGCTGAAGACTTAGCGAGTGACCAATCCCGTTAGTTATACTAGTCCCAGATCAGTGTAGATAATGAACCCAAATATAAATTACTTTAAAGATATCGTGCATTTATTACTCTAACCAAATGACTCCTTAATAATAAATACAGTGCGTTTCAACGAAATTAACGTCCGTTAAAGCGACACACTTTCATCGCCGAAATTCGAGTGTACTTTATAGTATACTAGACTCTCACGGGCTAAATCATTCAACTCTTTTCCCCGGCCCGTGCTGATACTTCAGTGACTTACCATACTTGAATGTTATGAAGTTAATCAGCTACAGAAGATGTCTGATGAAAACAAATTTTCTTTTTCAGTAATCGGAAAACACTTTTTTTCTTCTTTGGTAACTTGATCAATTGTAATGGCCGCCAGGCGATGCTAAGAGGATGCTGCATGCTGTTCCATTTGGTCGTGCGCATGTCTTAACACAGTATGTGATGGTATCTGGTGTTTCCTTTTCATAAGGAATAACCTGATAACATATGGTATAATGGTATACCATATCTACACTCCGACCGCGTAACACCACTAACATAATATCTATTGAAGAGATTAACCTCAGTTGCATCGGGTGATCAAGTTGACGACTTTTTTTTTCAGTGCGGATGCTAAATTTTACGCACATAATTGTGCTCCGTTATCGTACATCGTTCGTATATCGTGCGTACATCGTCCGTATATCGTCCGTTCATCGTTCGTACATCGTTCGTGCATCGTGCGTTTTGTTAACTTATACGTTCCAGGGACTGTATCTGTTGTTCAAGCTAAATTTAATGTAGAATTATAAGCTTATTTTACCCGGGAGTCCCTAGTGACATGTATATTATGTTAGTAATTTGTTAGTATTTGTTTGTGTTCTAATTATACAGTCGATGGTAATGAAGTAAAGGTAAAAAACTACAAAACAGAGAGACATAAAATGTACTTGATTAAATAATGGAAACTCATGAAAAAATACAAAAAAATGTCATGACACATTCGGAAAAAACAATAAGTTCCAAAGATATCAAAACAATATAATATATTTTTACAATTATGCAAATTTATGAAAGACAAAAACTATAAATGCTCTTAAATTATCAAATATAGCTAACATCTATAAAATTTTCCAAGTTACTAATTTTTAAATGAAATTCATGATATAATAGTAATTTGTAAAGCAGTTTTAAACTGGAAAATAATCAAAGACAAATTCATATATTGCACTTTTCAGTGAAAAATAAACAACCAATAAAAATTTAGATAAATATGCGATTGCAGTTCTCAAAAATGAGTACAGGAAATAAAATCAAGTGATAGTGCAGGTGCTGGGAAGTACAGGTAAATAGACACCCAAGATGCAAAATTATGATCATAATCTATAGGTTGACTAATATGAAAACAATAGAGAAGTGACAATACATCATTAAAAGCCCAACATAAAAAGCATAATCTTGAAAATTAACAGCGGTATCGGATCAAAATTTGCTACAATGCCACATAATGCCACATGACTCAATAGGAAACTTAGCAATGAACATCTGTACAAAGAAAAATGTAGAACAATATGAAGTATGAGATTTTGTTTTTTTTTGACATGTAGATATGTTAATTCTTACTCCGTTGACAGTTGTTCATTATACCTCATGCTTATGAATATAAAAAATAAATAAAATCTGTTTCATAAGTTAATTTTTAAATGTTATTAAAAGGTTATTAGATGGACAGATTACATATTGGCCATGGTCCTGGTACAAGTCCTCAACCCATTTCAGCCCTCGAGACTGGGATGATATCAGAGCTAATCTAGAAACGACCATGTAATATCTTTGATAAACTTATGAAAAAAGGTTACAGAAAAAAAGACTCGTCCTCGCCTTAAATAAGTTTAACAATAGATACCACTTCCATGACAAAAATTATTCTTCCTTGTTTGCAAATATGGTTTCAGATGGTTTTACCAATTTTTGATTTCGGTGTACAGTGAATGTGCTACATGTATGATGATTGTTGAATGCAACTATTACTGACTGGTGTTACATGATACCCATCCACTTTAACTGACTAAACTAACCAACTCACATACTACATTAATGGAAACGGGAGGTTTCACTGCACGAAAAATCGTCTTTTGGTCACATTTTGTAAAGCCCAAAATATTATCAAAAGTTGATCTATCTCCCAAGTCCATATTTTTTTAAATTTTGTCGTAGAAAAGGCAACCTTTGACCTTTTGTATTTTAGAAATGTGAACGACAGACAATATTTGATCTTTCATTAAAATTAAAAGATTAATGACAGGTCATCTTCGACATTTCGTTCAAACTGAAAGGTGCAGGATATATTTACGGGGACATTTTGTGTACACCGACAGGTGGACAACAGATCGTCTGCGACATTTTTTCCTAACAAAAGAGGAACGATATGTCATCTCAGAAATTTTGTTGATACTGACAGGTGGATGCAAGGTCACCCGTGACATTTCAACAAGTCGACCACAAATCATCTTCAACGAAATGTTATATGGACATTTTGTTTATAATGAAGGTGGATGAATAGTCATCTTTCAAATTTTATCATATTAATTTAAAATGTGAAGTATTTTTTATATTGTCGGTGTTGACAGTGTAGTGGCATTTTGCTGCAATATCAAATAAATATTACAAAACTGATATTTTTTATCTTTCCTAGTAGTGATACAGTTTTGTATTAATGTTGATCTCAATTCCAAAATCTTCAAACAACGTGTAATGTCAAATAAGAATTTCAGTGTCATACAATATAGAGTAATGTCGTGAATTTCAGCAGTATACTTCTGAACTTAAAAACTCCTATGTTATTTAAAGACACCTCTTAAATGGACCTTAAATATCTACCTAAAGAATGATAAAAACCAACAGATAATTTGTTAACGTTTATTAATTAGAAGCATTTGTAAAATAATAACATTACACTAAATATATAAGTATTTGTATTTAAAAATATACAAAAAACACCACATCATACTATTATACTATTTTAACAACGTGTACAAAGATAGTTTAGAAGTTAGTTGTCACCATATATTTCTTCTTTTTTTCATTTCTTTTCTTTCCTTTCCACATTAATTTTATTGGTGTACACTTGACATTCATGAGCAAATACTTCCTAACAAACATACCACAATGCAGTATTAAATTATATTTATAACAAATTGCAAGCAGCAAATATCTCTGCATAATAAGAATATACAGCACTATACTACTGTAACTTCACTTGATCTGAGAATCTTTAAAGAGCTTAAATATTTCCATTTATAGGAATAAATCTAACATGTATATATGAAAAAACAAAATGTAGGACTCGTTATTAATTTGCTTTAGAAGGGGTTGATCACAAATTTGTCCAAGACGAGGAAGAAAATTGGTTACAAAATTAAACCTTTAACTACACAAAAACATAACTGAATTCATACAAAACTTAAAATCTAATACAAACTACATGTTGTTTCAATTCTAGCATTCCTCTTTACAAGTTTTGATAACTGATACATGTTTTCAGAGCAAATCCTCTCATCTTTGGAATACACATCCAATTTACAAGACAGCAACTTGAAAATGGCCACAGCAGCATCAGAAATATATTAAATATACTGCCATAATGCCACAAAACCAATATGTTTGCTTCCCTATTTCTGACTCAAATTCTTATTTTTGTTGTTAATGTTATCTTCATTTTAGTCATCCTAACCTGAATTTGCCTCAAAACAGGCTTCAGTAACTTCTGAATTGTTTTACAATTTTGATATTAATCAATTTTCTCAAATGATCAAAATAAAATTCCGGTTTGTTCAAACCTGATGTCATTTTAATATTAACTATGTAACAAATTGTAGCATCATCAGTCAATAAATTAATGTCGCAAACTCTTATATTGCATTTTAATAAATGCTTACGGACATGTAGGTCTGAAAAGACAGCATTTATGGCATTACATTTTGAACATGCTTGTTGCATTCTCAATACCATCTATGTATTTATATCTAACAAAATGGCTTGCTCAGATCTGATTGGTGTGTAAACTGTTTAATCTAAGAGTAGCGGCTTCACTGGTTTGTGTGCACCTTTTATCCCCATGCAAGGAGTAGCAGCTTCACTGATTTGTGTGCACGCTTTCTCACAATGCATGGAGTGGCGGCTTCACTGGTACATGTGCATGCTTTTTCCTAAAGCAAGGGAGTAGGGGCTTCACTGGTTCGTGTGCACGCTTTCTCCCAATGCAAGGAGTAGCAGCTTCACTTGTTTGTGTGCACGCTTTTCCCAAAGCAAGGAGTAGCAGCTTCACTAGTTCGTGTGCACGCTTTCTCCCAATGCAAGGAGTAGCGGCTTCACTGGTTTGTGTGCATGCTTTCTCCCCAAGGGCAGCGGCTTGACCGATTTGTGTGCACACTCCAATTAAGGAAAAGAAGCTCCTTGTTTAGTGTGCACGCTTTCCCCTAGGTATCGCAGCTCATTCACCAATAAATTAAGCATGTCATTGTAACTTCATCTTTGCAATAAGAAGTAGAACAAGAGCATCGGAAAGAATATTACCTCCGATCCAAACTAATCAAGTTCAACCATTGTTTAATATTTTCCTGATAATATTCTAAAACTAGTACATATTGTTGACAACTATAAAATTTCAATTCATACTGCAAACTATAAGTTCAGTCATTAATTTGCTTATTTTTACTTGATTTGCGAGAATCTTTCACTTCTCTGGTATTTTCCATGTTTGAAAACAAAATCTCTTTCTTTAAGATATTGAATATTTTCACTTATTTTTACAAGGAACAACTGTTTCTTCTCTAAATGTTTCTATATTCTTGGTGGCCAGTTCAAGTCCAAGTTTGATTTGTTTTTCTGAACCTGAAATGAAATGCAAAATTGAAATAATCAAAATATTTTCTAAGGCCAACAGAAAAATGAAATTATGTGTTTCAAGTTTGTTTCAGAAAATGATTTTTGATGGCAAAGATTTTGAAGTGACTGTATACCATACCAGTAAAATTTTTTTTTTAAATTCACTAAAACCTAGTAAACAAGTTTGACATGTCAAAACTGAAACAGCAAAATTTCCAAGTGACAGTGCCATTCCAGAGTCAGCGAAAATCCTCTGTATGGTCTGCCAAAATATGGCCGAGTTCGATATTTTTATCCCATGTGATGGTTCCAATAACTGGCACACAAAAATCACTTGTTGTTTCATTTCTCTATTTCATCAGATTTATTACTGCCAAGTTCTGGTACAGGTTTCCATTATTTATTCTGTTACCAGATTTTGGATTGAAAAAAAAACACACAATTCAAAATTTTCATCTTTATATCTACCCAGTTATTTAGGGCAGATTCATTTTAATACAGGAAGTATTGTACATGTAAATTCAATTAAAATTTTACCTACCTTTGATTCTTTGCTTTGTGTCTCCTTCCTTTTCTCGCTTTAACATTTTCTTTCCTCATCCTTGAAGACTCCTTTTTAAAATTAAATGTAACAATAAAAACAAGTACTTACAAAAAGTAAAAACTTAAACTAAACTAAGCAACATATCCTATGAATAGCTGTGTTTGGCATGAAAGCAGGATACATTTACCACTATTCAGGTATAAGAGGCCTCGGTGGCCGAGTGGTTAAGGTAGTTCGTCTACTATTGATCACGTAGTCTGTCAACACCGAGGTTACTGGTTCAAGCCCAACTGCAGGTACATGTAGGGTGTACTTGACTTAACTCTTAATTTACAAGGATTGCCAGTTTTCCTACTGAAGGTCGCGGGGTTTCTCCAGATACTAGTACTCCAGCTTCCCCTCAATAAAAACTGGACGCCATAAAATAACTCCATACATTTGTATTGAAACACATTGAAAAGGTATCCATACTATCAAACCACCAAACTACCACTATTTTACAGAAGATTAGTCTAAACACAAGTTTGGTATGTAACACATTGACTTAAACACATATATAATTATAAGGAATGTTATGAAATACAGAGCATGAGCATTCCACTACCATACATGTACTAATAACACTGTAAAAAAGTTTTTTTAAATGCCGAATATAAATATTCACCCAATTAAACTTGAATATCTATGCCCACATTTTTCTCTACAACCTCTTAGTAATTTAGTATATGTTGTAACATCTTTTGATATTTTTATGGAATAATGTTGAATGTTAGACCATGGTCACATACATTGTAAGAATAGGCTGGGCTTTAACCGTACAGTATAATATTTGGGTTCTTCAATGAATTTATGCACATTATGTTACAAAACATAACACAATTTTTGTTAGTTTTATTACAACAACCCACCCCCCCCCCCTTTGCAAATCTCATCAGATGAATGCCTCTGCATCAATAACTGAGCTGAGTAGGAGTCAAACATGTTTAACAAAGGGATAATAATGTTTGTAAGACTTGCCAGAAGTTATTATTTTTAATAAGCTAATAATTTATTGTGGCTTACCATTCCTTCAGGTATCTTTGAGTATTTAGACATCTTGTCGAAGCAATTTCTTGTCCTGCTGCAAACCGCAAAACTTGAGGATCTATGAATTATAGTAAACACATCTCCATAACTGAGCTTCAATGGTTCAGTTATACATGTACTTGATGATTGTGTACTTTCATACGAAAATCTGCTAAGGTTAGCAATATTTACCTAAAAAAAACACAAAATATGTAAATAATATTTAAAGAAATACACGGTTTTTATAGGACAACTATATTCGTCAATAATGAGAAGCAGTCCAAATAAATGATACATAAAATTATAATCATTTTTATATCATAACACTTGGCACTTACATTGTATTTATGTGGTCATTAATTTTAATAAATTAATTAGCAGATGTTGGCCCATTTCTTTGATTACGTTATATTTTGACCTATACAGAGTATTAATGTATATCAAGGCACAAGAATGTAAATCATCATGTATTTATAAATAAATGACCTTTTGGCAGATTTGTACCTTTGTATCACCATTTTAAAGTACCTTACGGCAGTATCGAGTCAGTTCTCCCCAGACTTATGTTTCAACCAGATACCTGTTCGGTCTGGGTTAGGGTTAGGGTTCAGTAAAATATAAGAATAAGAATACTAGTAAGAATAAGAATATTTTACTTTTTCCAATTATGGACCCTTTCGGGTATGATTTACATGTACATTGAATGATTAGAGATTAAACATATATATGACCAACAAAACATAGCAAAACAATACATGACATACTGGCAAACACATGGATCAAGTTACTTTTCAACGCAGGAACTGGGCATATTCAATATATTTATAAAATATAATACTTTATATATATAGCCTTTTGATGATGCCTTTTTTTAAAGTGATAAGTCTATGCAAATACAACGACTTCATTGGTATTTAGCTATAATGTTTCAGTAGATCATTATATTGAACCTAGTGTTTCAAATGTGTATTTTTTAAAATAACTTCAAAACTTGTACTTTATCTTGAGTTATATCAGGGAGAAATGACTCACTTTCAGAGGCCAAATGACCTGCCCCCCCCCCCCCCACTCCATTTTCAAAATTTTAGTACAAATTAAATTTACTTTATAACCATAAAAATTGTGTCAAATAAACAAAATGTGCTATTACCTTGAAAGGATGTTAACTTACACATTTTTAGGCATTTTTATACAACAATTTAAATGTATTTCTGTATTTATTAAAAAATGGACAGTGTTGATAGTGTGCAGCAGCAGGAAAAAGAGGACACATTTTTGGTAACATCTATAACTATATTTTTATTTTATTTTAAATTGTAATATAATGAAAAAGTACACTTGCCACAATTAAATTTAATAACTATAAACATAAATTATATTAATATACTACAGATTCTACTTACATAAAATAATTTTTTGTTCAATTTATATGTAGCAGATCCCATGCATGCCTCTTGGCCACACACAGTGCACATGGCTTCGTCTTTGTTTGCGCGTGTGCAGGAATCGACACCAATCAGCATCTTACATGAAAGCCAGGCATCGGCGCCTATTTTCAAAGAGTCACCTTTCAATGAAAAGGCCACGATTACGAGCTTTCATTCTTGTGAACTTCCAAGTCCGAACAATTATTATGGCTAGTGTAGTATTTAATATCACGAGGATTCAGCACTGTCAGTAGGTTTACTGCCATACTGGTAAACAAGAATGTCAAGATTGAGATTGACCGCTGACGCACACCGACTGCTAGACACGTTGTTCTTTTAGTACTTAGCAAAGTGTTGACTCCGACGATGAAAGTACTTCATATCAGGTATATATATCCAAGAATATCTAAATCTGTTTTATCTTTGAATTTATCCACGGCTTTCAAGCAATTGGAAAATCCCAACAGAACGCATATCCGCCATATTGCAAATTGAAAGGGGAGATAATTAATAATTATACATATTCATATTTTGTTGTCTAAATACATGATAGTTCACATTATTTTAATGACTTATATTTCAAGTATTATGTTTGTAACAAGCTGTCCTGCAAGAAATATTATTTTAATTTCAATATTGTACTTAGAATTATACTTGCTTGTGTGTTTTTTTTTGTTTTTTTTTTTTTTTTTTGGGGGGGGGGGGAGATGAAGGGTTAGTTTCATAACTGTTTGAATAATAATGGCGTTTATATGCAATATCTGTCATTTTCTGCCAATGTTCAGATTGTAAAAATAAACTACTGAAATTGGAGAGGATTTTTTTTTCAGATGCTATTAACAGATACATGTACTGCCTAACAAAGAAACAGGAAAGCACTACTATCCATAACGACAAGCTAGACGTCTAACATCACTAGAATGTAAAAAGAAGTATGTTACGATAATACTGTTTTCAGTCTTGAATTTCTCTGAGTATATAAATAAAAAGGAGATGAGAATACACATCCTGACAGCGAATCCATCAAAACAGACAAGGTCAAATTAAAACAACCATCATTTAATACATTTAATATGGGGTGTTCTAAATGACAATACGGAAACAGTAGAAATCCATATGGGGTGGGGTAGGGGGGGGGGGGGGGGTCGAGCAAGATCTTTACTGTTAACATGTTTTGGGCTTTTTTTTCATGTCTAACTTTTTTTTTTAGTTTTAGATAAAGCAACTGTTAACTGTTTTTCAACCATTAGCTGTTATCTCTTAACTGTTTTTTTTTTTTTTTAATGAAATTGTTGTTAACTGTTATAATGAAAATAAAAACACTGTTTGCTGTTAATAGTCCAAACACTGTTACTGTTTTACAGATTTTTTCTCTGTTATCTGTTGATTCATTTTAATCACCACATATTTCAATGTAATTGAGTCTCCCTATGAAGGGAGGAATATACACAAGATCACACAATAGTTACTATGGCAACACTGATTAATTAAAGAGTTTTTCAACCGTATGGCCCTTCGATAAGATTCTGCGGTTATCTGTTTTTTCGATTTATGAACTCGCCGTTTTCTCATGTAAATTGTTAGTGTTATCATTATTTTAAATTACATGTTATCTTTTTGGGACAAATATAAAAATTGTTACCCTGTTAATGGACCCCCTCCAGCACCCCTCCCAAATGTTCAGTTTTATGGATGTTTTATACAAAATGTTAACATTTATTATTATTACATTATGTGCCACATGTCATTTTAGTTATTTCTAGATCTGCAAACACACACATACACTGTATATATAAATTTTTCAGAAAACCGAGTGGATCAAACTGCACTAGACAATATGGAGATCAGTGATATCAAGAAGATAAGACCTGTCTTTAAAGCCTATACATGTCCTCAAATAAGGAATGTCAAGATGGATTTATTTCGTCATAGTAGACATCTTTGAAATTGGATAAATTTAATAAAAGATGAAATTAGACTGTAAATTTATTGACATTTGTTCAACCAAAAGCAGAAAGGACAGAAAATGAGCCATCAGAAATGAACTTGGATTGTAAAACAGATTAAAAAATTTACAAATTGTCATAATGAGCATTTATTCAATAAATCATTAAATTGTTTAATTCTTTTTTATGTACATGTATCCACTTGAGAATGAGAAAACTGTTACAACTTCGGGATTAATTTTCATTAGACAAGCCTGTCAGCTCAGTGATTACAGGCAATTGTATTAGCTATTACACTTAAACTCTACATTACGTGCCATCTTGAATTCCTTGACTATTGTTCAATTTACATGTAGTGGTCATCCTATTGATAAAAATTCAACAGTGTGAGCAATATTTCTAGAGACAAACTTGCCCAACCTTTACATTGGACTAGACATGTTCTTTTTTATCACAATACTGGTATTGTTGATTAATGAATGTCAGCTATGATGCTCACTATTTTTACAAAATCAGAGGTCAAGGTGGACATTTGTGGAATGGTGACTGTGGGTAGGTTGAAAAAACCAAATCCTTGTGATCCGACCTGTGCATCTTTTTTCATCATATCATCTTTCCTCTAACCTAAATGTCCATTTTGTAATGTTATCCATGCAAAATATGGACTTTTAGAACCTTTGGACCATATTTTAGATTATAACAAATAACCTTTTGTGCATTTTTTTGTAATTTCATTAATACAAAAAGAGACCTTTTGGATTTTAATTTGGTCAAAATACCATATGACCTTGGTCTTTTGGTTTTGAAAATACCATCTGTGGCCTACCTTTCATCACCTTTTTTGTGTGGATATTTGACCTTTCTATTATCTTTTGTCTACAACAGATTATATTTTGGAAACAAAAGGTCATATTTTGTTGTTCACCTTTTGAACAAATTTTAGATTTGGAAAGGTAAACTTTGCAACACCTTTTGTCAAATCAAAAGTGGGCCATTTCGACTGACTTTTGTAGTCAAAAAGGTATACAAAAAGATGATCTTTTAGATCTTTTGTATTTTTTAAAAATGTGTTCAAAAGACAACAAAATGTATTCAAAATTGGGACTTTTGGATACCTTTTGATTATCTTAAAAGTTATTGTTTCATGCAGTGTTTAGAATGCCATAAACCCGGTTTAACCCACAATTTCTTTTGAAATGTCTATACCAAGTTAGGACCATTGCTGTAGTTACTATATTTTTGTTTGTTGGTTCTGGAGTTTGCCAGTTTCTTGGACTTTGCTTTGTGAGTTGTTTTTTTTTGACACTTTTCTTGGTGTTCGGTATCAAGTTAGATTGTTATTACCTTCATATAATCCACCACACTTAGCTATACATGGCATACGTTACCATTACACTTAGTTCGGCCTCTATAGACCTTCTTATGGAAAAATGACTCGCGGAAAATTTAAAACAAGACAATGCGACAAACGTGATGACTTCAACTCACTGATTGCCAACTTATCGTTCATCGAATGCGGCAATACATCAGTTTCGGCATCTGGTGTTCACATTTCACAACGTATATGTTATCTTAGATCTTGCGATCGATATGAAGATTTAAACGATCTCTAAGCTACTCAAACAGGGGTTTGATTTACCTACGTTAAAGCCTTCAGAAGGTATATGACTGTCACCATAACTTAATTGATCGTAATGGGAAATCCATCTCGATAATACAATCAGGCATTTTCGCTGACTCAATTTCCTCGTACTGGATTTCAATTTTTTTCTGGATATGACAGTAAGTAACTCGACGGGTGTCTAAAAAAGGTCAGGCACTGCTAACTCGTCCCTTGACTTTCGGCTCTTGTTGTTTGGTAGAGGTACTTGCTAAAAATATTTAAAAAATCTTAAAATATGTTTGTCTTAAGTATTTTTATGAGTTAACATGTTCATATTATATATTTATGAAAGCACATTTATTTTGAAAATATTTCAAATACTAATAAAACAAAATTCCTCTTATTTTACTTTATGCCATTAATAACTCACAAATATATGCATATGATATTCCGCGATTATAAATTGGACTGATCGGTGATAAACAATTAATAACTTAAAAGGTATTCGTCAGTTATCAGGCAGCAGTCATTATCGTTGTTAATCAGTCAAAATATTGCATTTACGGGTGCAAGTATTTGTTCTTGTAAAATTAAGCAAAATATCACGATATTTCATCTAAGCAAAAATCATAGCATTTAAAAAAGCACAATTTTTAGATAACAAGACAAAAAAACAGACTTAAAATCGGTCTAAAGGTTACGCAAGTTTCAAGCTGATGACAATTTTGGGACTTGTTGGATTGTATACATGTATTCAGTATCAAAATTGGATGAAACCCGACTTGAACGGGGTATTTAGGCCTTATATGTTTGTTGATAATCAAGTGTTTTGAAAATATTTATTGACTTTGTATTGGATACTGAAAAAAACATCCACTTTTAATGACCTTAATCTTCTCTAACAAGAACGTTTCGTTAACAGTGGCACGACATATTTTGTATTAAAAATGTTATATATGACATATTTTACAATAAAGTTTTGAGAAAATTATTCAACAAAATATTTAAATCCAAAAAAAATATAAACTGCATTAAGTATTTAACAAGAATTTAATAGACTTGTACCACAATGCCACATTCAATATGGATGCTGCAAAAAGACCAACAACTGCAATTTTCTGAGACAAAAACAGCCTTTTCTTTAAGTTTGAGTTAAATTTATAAGCAAATGATTTGCTTTTACATCATGCAAAAATATATCAATTTTTAATACATATGTACAAGTCTCAGTAAGGTAGGTATACCTTAAAGATTTTTACAACAATGCCACATTCAAAATGGTTGCCTTAGTTTGAATCAAATTTCTGAGAAAATGCATTCCTTCACAACTATGGAAATATTTGTGTATGGCCTAGTCGCAGTAAGATAGGTGTAATAAAAGTTAATTTACCAGAACACAGTAATAAATATGGCTGCCACAATATGGCCGACAACTGCAATTTCAGCATGTCTAAATAGTACAAAAATTGCAAATTGAGAAATTTGAAATTGTAACCTTTATTATGGACAAATAGTGAACTTTCAAACCATGTATGTTTCTTAATCAAATACTAATTTCTAATATTTTCTAGTTTCCCGTTTATGAACTTAGATGAAACATATATGTTTAGAAACAAGACATCGTGCTGGTTTTCTTTATTTCAAATTAAATCATAAGAACAGATGGGCTCACTGTTGCAAAAATAGGTAAACACGTGTAATGTCGTCCAAAACGAGTGCTTTGATTTGCAACATTGTAAATAAAATGAATTGGATGCTCAGATCAACATACCTGTTTTCAGTTAAATAATAACATATTAAACATTAACAAATATTATTATAAATTTGTAAAAAGACATATGTAATGGTTTAAATGTATAACATTTATTTAAATAAAAGTGAAAAGTAAAATAAGATCCCACTACCTTAATTTGACTGTTCGAAGGATTTGACACAGTAAACTGAAATCCCTAATTTTGAAACACGAACTGCGAACGTTGAACTGGGAACTACGAATGTTGAACTAGGATTAAACAGTTAGAATTTCGAGCTAGGAACTAAGAATGGTGAACTATTACCTAACAATTTGAATGCTGAACGAAAAACTTAATGTAAGAATTTTGAATAAGGAACTGTGAACGCAAACTAGGAACTGAAAAATCGAATGTTTAACTAGGACCTGGGACTGTTGAACGAGAACTAAATGTTTAATTTTGTGAACTAAGAACTGCGAATTTTGAACGAGGAACTGAGTAATTTTTTGGATGATGACTTTTCAATGTTGAACAAGCAACCAACTTGACTTGACTCAAGTTAGTCGTACTTTACAATAGACCATGTCTCGACTAGTCTTGTTACCTGTCTAAATCAGTCTTGACCAGTCTGAATAGACTTAACAAGTGCCCACCTGAACTTGATCTAGATTTGACTTATTCATTTTTTAATCCCTCTTGACCAAACTTAAAAGACTGAATGAGTCTTAACCTGATCTAGACCCAGTCTCGACTAGTTCATTTTGTCCCAATCGGTCTACACCAGTAGTCTGAGAGACTGAATAAATTTTTACCCAAACTCAACACAGTCTCTACTAGTCTTGTTAATAGCTTAATTCGTCTTGACTAGTCTTAAGCTGCATGTTTTAAAAGACTGGACAATTTTGAAAAGGATGAATTAGTCTAATCCTTGTTTTAACAGTAAAAAAATTGACTAATCTTGTGCTGATTAAATTGAATGTTATTCTTGTGTCAACCGTTGATGAATATAGTAAATAATATATTTAATATATATTATAATGAATTTTTCACCTTGGTAATTTTGATTACATCTTGTTGGAATATTTGGGGAAAGCCAAGTAACAGCACGGCACGTCCGCGGCTGGCGGACTTGAAAAACAACTATTTTGGGTTAAGTTGGAAATGAGAAAGTTTAAGATTAATATGTTATGACTTGTTTACGTCATTTATTTATATTGACATTCAATGACTAAGGCCATTCGTTGGTCAGTCTTTGTCTAAATTTTTGACAAGAAACACCGTCATTTGTATCGTTGCATAATCTTCTAGACTTGTATATTATTTTTTTGTTTATGCTGTATCGTCATGTTTGTCGATCCGATACTTAATAAGCTTTACTGGTTAGTAGACTCTTTAGACGTTTATATAATATTTTGAACTACCTGTATTGTGTTTTTACACGATCCCAGTGGACTTTTATTATTCCATCACCGAATGAAAAAATACTTGAAGCATTTAGAGTTAAACGCCACTGATGAGTCTTAAGTAGACGAAACGCGCGTCTGGCGTAATGAATTTGTCACCTTGGTAATTTTGATTCCATCTTGTTGGAATATTTGAGGAAAGCCAAGTAACAGCACGGCACGTCCGAGGCTGGCGGACTTGAAAAGCAACTATTTTGGGTTAAGTTGGAAATGAGAAAGTTTAAGATTAATATGTTATGACTTGTTTACGTCATTTATTTATATTGACATTCAATGACTAAGGCCATTCGTTGGTCAGTCTTTGTCTAAATTTTTGACAAGAAACACCGTCATTTGTATCGTTGCATAATCTTCTAGACTTGTATATTATTTTTTTGTTTATGCTGTATCGTCATGTTTGTCGATTCGATACTTAATAAGCTTTACTGGTTGGTAGACTCTTTAGACGTTTCTATAATATTTTGAAATACCTGTATTGTGTTTTTACACGATCCCAGTGGACTTTTATTATTCCATCACCGAATGAAAAAATACTTGAAGCATTTAGAGTTAAACGCCACTGATGAGTCTTAAGTAGACGAAACGCGCGTCTGGCGTAATGAATTTGTCACCTTGGTAATTTTGATTACATCTTGTTGGAATATTTGAGGAAAGCCAAGTAACGCGTGGCACGTCCGCGGCTGGCGGACTTGAAAAACAACTATTTTGGGTTAAGTTGCAAATGAGAAAGTTTAAGATTAATATGTTATGACTTGTTTACGTCATTTATTTATATTGACATTCAATGACTAAGGCCATTCGTTGGTCAGTCTTTGTCTAAATTTTTGACAAGAAACACCGTCATTTGTATCGTTGCATAATCTTCTAGACTTGTATATTATTTTTTTGTTTATGCTGTATCGTCATGTTTGTCGATCCGATACTTAATAAGCTTTACTGGTTGGTAGACTCTTTAGACGTTTCTATAATATTTTGAACTACCTGTATTGTGTTTTTACACGATCCCAGTGGACTTATATTATTCCATCACCGAATGAAAAAATACTTGAAGCATTTAGAGATAAACGTCACTGATGAGTCTTAAGTAGACGAAACGCGCGTCTGGCATAATGAATTTGTCACCTTGGTAATTTTGATTACATCTTGTTGGAATATTTGAGGAAAGTAAAGTAACAACACGGCAGTTCCGCGGCTGGCGGACTTGAAAAGCAACTATTTTGGGTTAAGTTGGAAATGAGAAAGTTTAAGATTAATATGTTATGACTTGTTTACGTCATTTATTTATATTGACATTCAATGACTAAGGCCATTCGTTGGTCAGTCTTTGTCTAAATTTTTGACAAGAAACACGGCCATTTGTATCGTTGCATAATCTTCTAGACTTGTATATTATTTTTTTGTTTATGCTGTATCGTCATGTTTGTCGATCCGATACTTAATAAGCTTTACTGGTTAGTAGACTCTTTAGACGTTTATATATATATATATATATATATATATATATATATATATATATATATATAATTGCTTTTTGTCATATATGTCATATTTTCACATTATATTTAAATACAGATTGTACAAATATGTCCTTTAAAACCTATATTTGGATACATTATTGGTATTTTAATGTCTCCCTGTAGATACCGTTATTGTAGTTATAAATCTAGCAAAGCAACCAGATAAAGATACAGAAACACAATTATAGAATCTTCATCGAAATGAACTAGATAAAGACCAATATATTGCTTTTGGCAAAAAAAATCGTTTCGAAAACTGAATGAAGCCAATAGTCGCAAGAATCATTAATTATCAAGACCTTCCGCATGTACTTGATTTATTTCCGGGACAACCCGAGAGGGGTACCAAAACAAACGTACGCATACCCAACTGGGAACTATTAAATTAGAAGGCATTTATTACGAGATAAATTGTAATCAGTGAAAGCGTAACTTTAGTCCTTTTTTAATGTCATATTAGTCCTGATCACAGTGAAAACAAAATTCGTAGGACCTACCATTGCCTTCGTTTCCAATCGTTTTCTTGAAGTGAGAAGGTAGAAGTTAAACAAACGAAGTGACGGAATTCTATAGCTGGATTTCGTACTTCAATATGTATAAGGTTACATGCAATTGATGTTGCAAATTAAAATATTTAATGTTGATATCGATAACGTCGATTCGATTAAATTATTTCTCTGTGTTTTGTGAAGCGCGCTTAAAAAATGGGGTCTATAATGTTAGTGGTATAGATGATAAACATTTTGGTAAATTTATGATAGACAAAAACCACAAATTTATGCAAAGGAACCCATCCCTGTCATATTAATCTGCAGTTGTGTTCTAGCTTATATTGCTATCATAAAAGTAACCACCAGAATCAATACCACGGGTTAAAAAAATCCGTCTTTCTAGTACTCTATATAGACCAGAATTAAAGAGCTGCTGAAGACTCTACTATTTTTGTAAAAGTTAAATTTAACCCTGGCGATCAAAACACGAATCGTTATGCTTTTGCTGTTAGAATAACTTCAAACAAATAATTCCTCATTTCAATTATATATTATTTAAATATGTTGAAGTACCATACTGATCAGCGACCGATAACATAGATATTACTTGGGGACCTCAATGGGCACAATGAAAGTAAGATCTTGAAGGCTTAATGACGCAGAACGACTAGTGCATTTTTAATGATGGTTCCAATACATATGTGCATCCTGGGAATATTTAATATTCAGCTATCGATTTCACAATAACAGATTCATCTGTACAGATCGAATTCTAATGAAAATGGAAAATTAAATCACTTCTAATGACATTTCTATTTAATACACTATTTGATTTAAAAACAGACAATAAAGAAGCACTTCATTGTGTAATTTTGTTTTCAAGTAAATAACCATATCCTTATTGATACTTTCCAATTAAAAAAACTACCTAGTTTCCATTTCTGGTACTAAAAACTGCGCTTGTTGCCGCAGTATGTCCTATTGAAAACATTTGTAACGGACAATTGTCTTTGATGAAATTTAACGCTTCAGGTGAATGACAAGTGTCAATATATGAATTAGGATGTTTTTAACCCATCAATAATCAGAAAGGTAGTTACTTAACCGATATTTATTTAGGACTTCAAAGTGAAGTGAACTCAACATGCATGATATTGTATAATGAATTATAATAATAATAGACAATTAACACCTATGTATGATAAAAGAGAGGTAAAGAAGCATTGTATTATGGCTAAATACTAATTGCTACAATTGAAAACATTTGTTTTTCCAAGACGGTAAATATTCAGACAAAAGTACCGGAAGCAGCTGGGTGGAAAACTATTTTTTTACTTAACACATATTTAAAATAGCTTGCTGAGACTTTAAGCTTAAATAAATGAATAGAGTTTTAAATTAAAGTAAATAAAATATAAATAAATTACGCAAAAACTGAACTTCTGTTCATTTTGTTGTTACAAGTAACAAATTAACTGTTGGCTTAATCTAACCAGTATTGGTGAAATGAATTCTTCAAGAGAATTATGCTTCCAAATTTGTGTATTGTTTTCACTCTTTCTTGTGTACCTTAGACATCCGAAATTATTCATGTATAATTGTTGCCTCTGAAATATATATTTAGACTTTGTTACTTTGCTACTTTTTCAGCTGATGACTTTTATCAGTTACAAGCTTTCTGTTGTTGCTAAAAGATTGACACGGAGGTATTTAATTCGCATGTTCAGTTATATAAAATCTGCTGTTGTTGAATCATACTTAAGTCTGTCTGCATCTGGGTGCTGAAATCATGGCTTAAAGACTTCGTGCTTCATCGGGTAGATTCTAACCGTCCGTAGGTATTTCGACCCCTTCTCTACTACATCCTCTGTTTGGCGGGTCAGTAGTGACGGCCAATCACAACTCGCTGTTAACTGGTCCCCAGGTCTGATGGTCACTTCTACTCCACAACCAACGGTATACCCTCTGCAGCTTCGCCCAGTCTTCTCATTGCTTTTCTTTTGCTTCTGCCGTTCATCCGTAATAGCCTCCAAGCTGATTGAGCTGGAAAACCTCTTGCTCCTACTTCTACCGGAAATACCCATGCACTCCAGCACTTCTCCCTGCATACATATAGTTCCAACAGCTCTTGGTACATGTACTTTGCCGTCTTTCTCTCATGTGCTTCCCCTCAGCCTTCTTCCCATGGTACTGTCCACTCTATTAGGATGATCTTTCTTCCTCTTTCTGACCACAGTACTATGTCTGGCCTCAAGTATGGACTTCATCAAGAAAGACCAATGTCTTGTTTAGGTCGACTCTTATCTCCCATGTTGTTGCTCCACTAAGTAGGCCTCCACTTGATACAAG
This sequence comes from Limnoperna fortunei, assembly GCA_944474755.1. Lineage (NCBI taxonomy): Eukaryota > Metazoa > Mollusca > Bivalvia > Mytilida > Modiolidae > Limnoperna > Limnoperna fortunei. The sequence continues at coordinate 46,537,048 of OX104116.1, forward strand.
AACTAGCGTCTGATCTTTCTCTACTGCTTTCATAAACTGAATTGCTGTTGTTTCTTGCTTCTGCTATTGTCTTTGTGTCCTCTCTGTCTCCAATACGTCTGCAAGAGTATATAGTACCTTATCGTATACGTTTGTACCTGTTCCTGTTCCTGTCTCTCCACATAGACTACAAGTTGGATCTTCCATTAGTCCTCATCTGTACAGGTTGCTTGGTGACGGTAAGGTATGATTGACTGATCTTAACATAAAAGAGATTCTAAATGATTCCAATCTCTAATCTCTGTCCATGTAACTTCTTAGTTGACCCAACTGCACGGATTTACTTTTTCTTTGATCTTCTTCTTTCCGTATTGCTTGCAGCACTATATCTTTACGATATTTCCCTTCTCCCTTTTCCCACTGCTGAAAGTGTTGCATGTACCAATATTCCTTATACAAGTGTTGCCCCATTTGTCTCGCAGTGTTAACATACTCTGTCTGGGATACAGATCTACTTGCTGTCCATTTCCGGCCTGTCCTAACTTGCACACAAGCTTCACTTACTTTCTTATCCTTGGAATCCTATTAACGTCATGAACAATCTGAATTTCTCAATCTTGACATCCTGTACCACTGATGATAAAGGCATCTTTACCTGAGATGATCTGCTGTAAAGGCCAATATCTGAAAAGCCTGGTGGTATCCCTAACAATTTTCAAAAACTCTCGCTGACCAAGCTCTCTATTGTCTCTCCTGTAGCCTAATATAGAATAAGCAACCACATAAGTCTTGGTAGAATCACATGGTGGTAGATCCAGTCAACAATGAATCATCTGTTCATTTAAGCCATTCATTAACTTGCTTCTGGGTGTTCTCTATGCTGTTTCGGTATGTGAGTGTCTCATCAAACCACTTTTCAAGGCATTTGTTAATATTATCTCCTATAGATGGTATAACTTCTTACTGGACTTAAAATTAGAATTTCTGTCCTTTCTTTATTATAATGTACCCAGATTTCCTTTATATATATATTCGTTTGAAATAATAAAATCTACGAACACATGTTTGTTGCCTTTAAAAGAATTGAAAAGGGAGGCGGAGTTATTACTGCAATATTGCCATAATTCTGTATTAACAGTATTATAAAGAACCGAATTTAGGTTAAATGTACTAAAGTTTTGTTTGAATTGCGATTATTCAGCAATTATTCACCTATATTGTGGCGTTCAGTTTTCACTAAGGGAGTAGACTGGAGCAACAGGATAAAAATTACCTTTGTAAATCCTTGTCAATTTGAGAGGTCGAGTCTACCACACCCTGCCCGATCGAAATGAAACATGAACCCGCAATCTCAGTGTTGACAGGCAAGGGATTAATAGTAGGTGACTACATAAACTACTTGTCTACCAAGCTTCACGATATATGACAGTAATGGAAATTTATAAACATTTTAATCTCATATATATTCTTTATAATATATGAACAAGTTATTAAATACCTTTTCAATGTATCAATGACTTTGGCTTTGGTAAAACAGATCTGTCTGCAAGGATAAGATTCAGGTGTGGATCTTGAATAAAAGACTCTCTTACAAGTCGTTCAAATCAGCAAGTCCTCCATATGATGCCTTTCATGAAAAGAGTAAATAATATCTTCTAAAACGTTAGTAATGGTCTGCTTTTACCATTTTCCGTAATGGGGCACTACAAAATCCGTAGCCACAGTTTGTAAAACTGGAAATGGGTCAAGTGGAATATGGTTTGTAAAATTTAAAGTAAAACTAGTAAAACCAAAGTCCATCATTTCAAAGATAAACAAGATTAATAAATATCAGAGTCAGATGTATCAAACAAATATGTGAAAAATACCGAAGTGGCAATCAAGTATTGCAACACTAATCCAATACAAAGCAATACGACACAAAAGAACAAACGCACAAAAGCAAGCGAAGCGACACGAACTATCAAGAAAACTAAACTCAGATGCTCCGAAAGAGTAAGCAGTTCCTGACTGTAAGAGAGTAAGATACTACACAAAGTCTATGACACACATCTGTACTCATTTGAGAGACCGATATCGCGATATCGTGCAGGTGCCTACAAGTGCATAATGTTTTTCTTAAAATTTCTTCAATGAAGAAAACTTTAATTAGTGCAACAAAACCCTTGTCTTAAGCAGTTTTCGTTGTAATCGAACAGTTCACAATATTTTTTAAACTAAAAGAATGACCTTGATACATATGGTTAAAAGTATTGTAGAGCAAATAATTCATTAAATGTAAATTTAAAAAATGCATTTGAAAAAAAAGTGTCACGGGTCAAATATAGTAAGAAACTTGTATAAGATTTAATTTCCTCTATATTCTACACAAATTATTGAAGAATTAGAATATTAAACATGAGGAATCTTTAAGGTTTAACAAAACTTATCAACAATCATCAGAAATTATTCTAAGTCGATTGTAAGAGCTCCTTAAAGCTCATGTTTGTCTTGTCATCTTTGTATATACACACCGACTATAAATAACATTTACTTACATACTTACTTACGTATGTAATTCGTATAAACTGATTACAGTTTAAATGCTATGTTTTTTAGAACATATTGTAATATGATAATATAGCAAAAACGTAGAAACATCTCAGAAACTAACACACATGCTTTGTATAAGCTTGTTTCATCATCCTTGTCTGCATGTTCATGTAAATATACTGATATGAATAGAAATAAAATATGTATAAACTCAACCAGCACATACATGTATATTTAAACCCAAATTATGCCGAAATTCAGCATGGCTGCAAAGGCTCTTAATGGGTTCTGTTTGACTGAAATTTCTCAATTCAAAACATAACTTAACGTAGAACCCTATTAGAAACCGTCTTTTTAAAAGCATAACAATCTAATAAGGATGAATATCTTATCTGACTGGAATATCATTAATTATTTCATTGATAAAGTCATTGTCTACATTTACAGCCTTGAAATTTTGAAAATTATTTTAGTTCTAAGGATTTTCTATTTTCAATGTGTAGATAGCTTTAGCTGGGTATGGTAAAACATTACATCATCCTTTTCATTTGGATTTAAAATATTGTTTGCGTCTTAAGTAGACGAAACACGCGTATATATAGCATAAAAATTCTATTAACCTTGGTATCTACTGTTTTACATTTTATTTGCAACCACTGGGTTGATGCTTATGTTGGTGGAGGAGGGTATCACCAGTCCAGTAGTCACACGTCAGTGCTGAAAGGAATATTATTGATTCTTTCAGTTATATATTCATTGTTTACATTTACTGCGACGAAATCTATACAATTAAAAGATTAAAAAAAACAATTTTCTTTGACAGAGCTCAAAATTTCTGTCAATGCATCGCTTGACACTACACGAGTCCAAATATTTTGTACTGACTACTCAAACATCTACCAGTGAAATCTTCTTTTTAATATGATTTAAAAGTTCTTACCCGTATTTAAATTTACTGCCAAAAAATTTTGAAACTTATTTTGATTCTAAGATTTCCTATATTGAAAGCGGCGTAACCGGATTTGGTAAAACGTTTTGGAATTGTGATGTTAGAAGCTCTACAATATGTTATCCATTGGATTTAAAATAGTATTTGGGTTTGAGAGCCACAGATGAGTCTTGATTAGACAAAACACGTATGTCGTAATAAATTCTATTAATCTTTTATATATTTTTATATATAACAGCTTTTTTACTCAGGTAGGAATTAGCTCTTTAGAGCCTTTGATTTAAACTTCGACTTGTCTCCTATGATATATAAAACTTGAGTTAAAGACCTACAAACAATAAACACATTATTAAATCCGCTATGTAGATCCAGAAACCACAAATTGACTCCGATTTATTTCCACATCGATATGCAACTTGAGCAGATAACAGAAGCCCCCCAAGGATTATATTATTTGTGACTTCGATATTTAGATGTACAAAAATAAATTTATGTCAGGGAAGAATTAAATCTTGTTATTGTTGTTGGTTTGTTATTGTTAAAGTAAAAATTAAATGGAAACTAATAAACAAGAACAACATGTTAACAAAAAATAAATTCACCGATAAATAAAAACTTTTTTGAATCACGTTTATAAAAAATACCATTCTATTATGTAATTTTGATGAAATTACAGCTGTATATTGTAATATAGCAGATGTCTATAATTCTGTTATAATTGTATTATTTAATCACATCTCTACCTATAGTTTAGCGAGGAATGGTTTATTATGTAATCCGTGTAGTCCTTATCTTTGTGTTATGTAATATTGCAGTCAAGGCATGGTTGATTGGTCGATTAATTTACTGATACAAATAGAATTAGGTTGATGCCTGTGCGTGGAAATGCGGTCGTACTGTAAATTTCAGCCAATTTGATTTTTCAATCAGATTGTGAAAAGTTTGAGAAAACTCAAACTCTTACCAAAGTAAATTTTAATGACACAATTCAATTTCTTTTCGTTCTTCTTATATATTTTTGCTAACATTATAGCAAAAAATATATAAACTCGAGTTGAAGTGTTTTCATAATTATTGCAGTTGTTTCGATTCGGTAGTTTGAAGTGTCGCATATTTTTAATTCCCACTTTTATTATGTTTCTTATTGTCATTCGCATGTTCAGATATGAATCACCATCTATAAATAAAAACTCTTATTTAGTATGATGAATCCAGCATTGATATGATCGTTTATTACATGTACTATTATAAGTAACAGCATTTAATATTGTATCCATTTCCACCTATAAAGTCTACTAAAATAGTAGGAAATTCAGTTTTTCATTTCTTATACAGGTAAGATATATTAAGTTTATAGCGATTGTTGAATAAGTATTATAAGATACGAAATTATTTTTTTCAGATTAAATGTGTAACTGCGAGAAATGGTAAAATTTTAAAAATGCGAAATTAAGAAATCAGTAGAAATCTGTAGCAACTGAAAACAACACATTCTTGACCAAACTACCAATTAAAATAACATTAATTTTATAAAGCAAATATACATTAAAGCATAAATGAAAACTATTTTTTTATTTACGGCAAAGACTTAGGTAACAAGTGAACAAATTACTTGATATTTTTACTGATGGATGTGTATCTACCCAGCAGTGACCAGTCTCGTTATTGTTTAAATAATACAATCTACACCAGTCAAAAAAAATTAAATGAGTCTGACTTGAACTTGTTATAATCTGAATCAGTCTTCACCTAGCTAAAAAAGTCTCGATCTCATTATCTATTAGTCTATATTTGTCTCAACCAGTATACAAACTAATGTGTCTTGCAATGATTTAACGGTATTCATATGTCAACACTGATAATATAAAATATAATTTATTTTGTAATATTTTCACAATATATTTAAATACAAAATTTGAATTCAGAAGTAAAAAATGAATTGATTGATTTATTGGATGTTTTCTTTACGTCCAGTGAACAGTATCTCAGCTAAATTCAGGACGAGAACATGTTACAAATAATAAATCAACGGGAAAAGAGATGGAACATAGAAAACACAATTTTGACTTCCGATGGAAAAGAATGAGTAGTGGCGGACCATTTAGCCTTTTGTGGCGGCAACGATAAGCATACACTTTTTCTAAATCTACAAAACGGGTCCTTATAGTGAAAGGAGTGTGGTATTCTCCAAACAAGTCACCCACTACGGTCCGCGGCCAGGCTTTCCGTATTATGTATGACCTGACAACTCCCAACTAGAGGGTCTCCCTTATCCGCAACCAGGGGATGTGTAGAGCTAATCTGTGGGTCGAGAACTGGGAACTCTCCAACTATGATTACAGAAAATTGAATTTAAAAAATGCCAAACTCAGTCTCATGAATTGTAAACAATATTTAAACAATCGTTAAAAGTATGGTATTATACTTTGATTGGAAAAGCACCTTTCTTGGGTAATCTACGGTACTTCATAAAAGAGATCAACATAAAATAATCAAATTTCTTGAACAGTTCCTTACCCTGTATGAGAAAAAACAATTTTACTATTAACCATTAAATTAATATATGTATTAAAAAAATTTCAACTGTTTCAGAAAACCCCACAAACTGCTCATAATGCAATTTTATTCCTATAATTTCTTTGAGAGGTCTACAATTTTATTTTCTAAACAACAAAAACCAGTTAATATACTTAATGACAGGAAAATCAATTACATAAAGTATTGCACCTGTTGATTTTAAAATTACATTGACCAGTTTGTTACCTTTCAAGTTTGCTCGCTAGTGTTTTCAATTACCTATTTCTTTTGTAAGAAATGCTAGTTCTTAATGGGAGGTGTTTGGTAAACAGTTTTATTACAGGGATTAAAGACGTTGGTGTCAAGTAAACTAATTACCAACATGTTTCTTAACTAATGCTTTTTATTTCAAATGGATTTCAGAGATTACGCTTACTTTATAATTTAATTTAAAAAGGGGTCTGTTACAGTGATGAAAACTACACTGTCTAATGTAATTGCGTACTTGCCAAACACCCAATTGCTTTACTTTCAGACTGTGATTCGTCCTAATAATTGAACTGGTTTCCATCGTGAACGCGTCTTAAATATATTGTTTCATTAATAATTCAATAAATAATTAAATTCAATATGAAATGTGAATAATTATTGACTATCAGATCACGTTATGTAGATCTGATTAAAGTTAAGTATAAACGTATGACTGCTTCAAGACAATATCTTGGTACTAGAATTATATGCCCTAAAAAATGCAGTCAAACACACTATTTTGCATGAAGAAATTGGAACTGAGAGACATGCTTCAGGCATATGGGTATTATGCAATGATTTCACAGAGATTATCAAGTGACAACAATACACATTTTACAATGAAATACATTTTTGATACCTTGAATTTCAATGTAGGAATTAATATGAATTTTAATTGTTGCAAACGTGATTTAACTAAGGAAAAAATCTCTTCATAATGAAATAAAAACAGTTTTGCCTTTGAACTTGTTTTTATTAAAATTGTGATGTTGATAATATATCATAAAACATTTTAGATAGTTTGACAACCCAGACTTTTCTGATATTTAAACTAATTGACTTGAGGAATGAAATGCTAAAACTGTTAAAGATAAAACAGGTACAGATGTTTAAATCTTTACAAATAATCAGAAAGACAGATTTTTTTAAAACGTGGTATTGATTCTGGTGGTTACTTTTATGACATCAATACAAGGAACACAACTGTAGGTTAATAGGACAGGGAGGGGTTGCTTTGCATAAATTTGGGATCGTTGTTTCTCAGAAATTTACAAAAATGTTTTTCATCTATAATACTAAAATTATATACCCCTTTTTAAGCGCGCATCATAAAACACAGAGAAATAATTTAATAATCGACTTTATCGATATCAACATTAAATATTTTTAATGAGCAACATCAGCTGCATGTAACCTTATACATATTGAAGAATGAACGACAACTATAGACTTCCATCACGTGAAGCAAACAAACAGTTCAATGTTGTTTAAAAAGGGGGTCTACAATTTTAGTAGTATAGAAATTAGTTAGAGAAAATAATAATCCCCTTTTTTAAGCGCGCATCACAAAACACAGAGAAATAATTTAATAACCGACTTTATCGATATCAACATTCAATATTTTAAAAGGGGGGTCTATAATTTTAGTGGTATAGAAATTGGTTAGAAGAAAATTATTTACACATTTTAAATAATTTGGCCATCAATGTGATATATATTCCTACAAAAAATAAAAGTTTCTTCCTAGACCTCAATAGAAATTAAATGCTTGCTCTTTATCAATACCTATTACAAAATAAAAGCTGTCTTATGGAGTAAGAGATATTAACACTTGAATTATTTTATAAAATGATATGGTTACATACATCAATAAAATCATTTATCCTTAATGACTAAGGCCATTCGTTGGTCAGTCTTTGTCTAAATATTTGACAAGAAACACCGTCATTTGTATCGTTGCATAATCTTCTAGCCCTGTTTATTATTTTTTGTTTGGGCTGTATCGTCATGTTTGTCGATCCGATACTTCAAAAGTGTACTCTTTTGGTAGCTTTCTTAAGATTCTTTATATAATATTTTTAACTTCTTGTATTTTGTATTTACAAGTCGACTTATATTATTCCATCTCCCAATGAAAAAACTACTGTTACATCTCCCATTTTTCATAAATAAATTTGTATATGCATAGGGCTCGGTAGATGAATAATTAAGGTTAAATTTATGGAATGTGTGCAATTCACTTTAAGAGATTCGTTAAAGTGGGTTAGAATCAAGATCATTTAGGTTCCCAGTAAGGCCGTCTAACCCTAGAAAATAGCAATGCACAAACAATTATTTGGTTGCCACAATGAAATATTATTGCTTATTACAATCATTGCATACACGAATATTGAATTTATTTTAAGTCAATTTACACTTTATTACACATCTACCCATGCAAATGGCTTGATGGCTTAGAATGGTTAACTTTCTAAACAATTGTGTTTATGATTCCCAGTTTTATTTGCCATGCAAATGGACAGAAAACCACTGCATTATACTGATAAATTATATGCTGGAAACAGCGTTACCCTTTCGGCTTCAAAACGATACTGAACATATAGCAGACTGCTTGTAATATCGTGTTATCTGTCCTTCTTTCTGATTGTCAGTATATGATTGATTAAAGGTTTGCTTACGCCCAGAGCGTCCCCAAGAGTACGATATGTGATGCCCTCCCGTTGAGTGTTATCAGATTAAAATACGAAAAGCACGACTATAATAAATAGACCACTTTAGATCGATCTTTGCAATCCGTCAGATCGTTCCATATCTAATAATTGACGAATCGTTGTATTGAAAACGATATGAAACGATGGGACTGGTCGGAAACTGATTGATGAGTGATCTGTGAACGCTGACTGATCGCTAAAAGAGTTGCGTTGTTTTATCTCAAGTTCTGTAATCTTCCTGTATATTTTATACTTATATCGTCTAAATTGTATTACATGTTGCCACGTATAAGACGCAGTGCATATTTTGCCTGAATATATTTACAATAAAAGCCTAAGAAATATAAAAGAACGAAGAGGTGTGTGATTTTGTCAACAAGGTTAAAACACTATGATCGCATGCATTCGGTTAGTGCAAATAAAACTTGCCACATCTTCACTGAGCAAACAAAAAGCAAAGGTTGAAAAATGTCTAAAAGCCACGTGGTCCGTACAGTAAGATAAGATCAGTTCAAACACTAATGCCGTTGAGTTGACAAAATATTAAAATTAAATGCAAGGGGCATATCTTCTATAAACATATGGCATAATAATTCCTTTAGATATGAACAGTTACGTCCTTATTAAATTTCAAATTTAGTGAAATTCATTTTCGTGGTTTCAGACAAGTTGCACGGAAGATATGTTTCAGTTGCATAATTTTGCCAAAATTCGAAGAGACATTACTCTAGAAAGATTATGGAATCATAATTTATTTTATGTAAATACAATGTATGTGTATAAACAATGTCAACTATAATTTTTTTATAAAACTATGATAAGATAAAAAAAATTATATCTATTATATCGTTGCCTTGGATATAAAATTAAACTAATAGTTACTTTTTATAAGATTTGCTTGAACGGAAAAATAGATATAAACATTAAGAAGAATCGTGACAATCTGCAAGAAGTAAAATAATTCAGTTAATATGCAGATATATAATTCGTCAAACGACACAATGCTTATAAAAGTCGTTTAGTTGCAATTAATACATGAGATAGAGCTGCTAATTAGATATAAATGCTTAATTGATACGTATGTACCACCAAGAATAGAAAAAAAACTTATTTAGTATCAATAAATAAATGAGATGATCCACTAGTTAGATATTATTCATTATTATGTATATTGCGCCAAAATGTTATTAAAAACACATTTATTACGAATGAATAAATGAGATGGACTCGATAATAAGACATTATTCCTTAATTACTATAGATGTTGCGGCTTCAAAATAACGCACCCATTTTTACCTTACAAACTACTGAAAATCATTTACGTTTATTGGTATAGGATTTTGCATTTCTTAATCAGGTAGAATACATAAAAGTTTTTTTAACTGTTGAATTAAAATTATCCGTATCCGCCACTGGGGACGCGCTGGGCAGCTATCAAACACTGGGAGCCCTGCTAGTATGTTCCCAGCACTTTTTGTAGGTAGTTTGTGAGCACTCGTACCCAACATGACCTCATTATAACTGGGGAGTATCATATTGTTACTACGGAAACAAAAAAGTTTTTTTTCACTAAGACTTTTGCGTTTATTTAATAACACAAAATCCGGTGACTATGTAGTTTACATCTTCCCTATTAAACTTTTAATTAAGAAAACTAGGTTTGACACATTCCTTGATCTACATATAGAATTGACAGTAAAGATCAGGAACAAAATTTAAGACAAAAGGCACTATTTTTATTTTCCTATATTGTGAATTTTCCATGTTTGTTTGCTTACATTTACTGCACCTGTATATGAAGTATTCATCTAACTGATCAGGTACTCAGAAGCTTCTATTTCCTATTCAAAATGCCTTGATAAATACCGGGGATTTGAATCGGACTGATACGACGGTTGCAACGCATTGAAAATGAGTTGCTTACCCTTTGAAAGCCTCTGGGCTCATCCTCGGTTTAAAGTGGGTTCGTGTCGCTCAATGTTTGCTTTTGTTTTATGTAGTGTGTCTGTTTTATTATTATACCTTTTCGTTGTACTATGTTTTTGTAGTCCCTGACTTGTTGTCTTTTATCAGCTCGTCGGATATTAGTGTCTTTTTTCTGGACACTTAGTGGTTTTTTAAATATGCAAAACATTTTTGTGTCATTGGAAGAAGACGGGTATTTAGAAATAGTTTACTATTTTAACTGTTAAGTAAGGTATTAAAGTTAAAAGTAGGGGATTAGAAAAATGCGATCAAACAACATGAAGGCAATTTCAAATGCCATTAATAAAAAGTTAGAAAGGGATTGATGAATTGCTTTTTTTCAGTCTCTTAGCACAGATTATTCAAAACTTAAGGTTGGCGAATATAGCCCAAAAGGTATCGGTAGTAATTCGTCATGCTGGATTTCCCTTCAAAAAAAAATCAGTGGCAGTCAAAATTGTCCAAATGTTAGTCCTTGTTATTTACTTCTTCTTGTAGTAAATACATATAGCTAAAATACTGTTCGCTGGATATAATGCAACCATTTATTATTAATAAGCAATGATTTATTATGGTGTGTGCACTGATTTTGAACAATTATATTTTAAACTTTTTTAATACAGGCATTTTAAAGAGGGCTATAAAATTGATTCATTAATTTATTAATCGTTGGTTAATACGTAGTCGGCTAATGGTGAATCAGGATGGTAATTTTATTTAAGGTAGTTGTGGCAGAAGCAGATGGTTTGTAATAGTTTTACTCCACGTCCAGCATTTTTTTAGATCTATTGCAGCTCATAGTTTGTTTGGATGATTTTTATCGCCACTTTCAGCAATTTTTCAGGTATATCATGGCGTCCAGTTTCAATGGGGAGGAAACCATAGTACCCGGAGAGAACCCGAATCTTCGGCGAGGAAAACTGGCAATCCTTGTCCATTATTATTTCTTTATTGGAAGGTTCATGCACAATTTTCAAAAGTAAACGTGGTCTAAACAATAAGGTGCTTCCAATTCTATTCCGACTGCACTTGTGCAAATTCTTCATTCAAGTTTAATTCTTCTGGGCACGTCATCACTTGTTACCTAACATTTATCGATAACACTTCTCTAAGAAATGTTCTAGCTTAAGATCATAATATTGTAAGCCCAGATCCATATAAACAATAAACAAATTGTTTAAATTCATATGGATTCAGTCCAGGAATATGCCAGACAGGGTAAAACGGGAAAAACACCAAAACATGACCTAGATTCTCTTTACGAATTAGGCAAGGTATGATGTCATAAATACAAATACAAGAATCAAACACGTAACAGGTCTATAAGCACACGTGCTTAATCTGTCCTCAAAAACCCTCTAGTTGTTGAACACTTGTTTCAGCTTCATGACAAATACGTTGTTATACCAGCCAACAATGACTCTTAACAAATATAATATTTGTATGAAAAACGCGTTACATTGCTTGATACAGGAATTAGGTATTTACAATATATATCCAAAGGCATCTTACAAACAAGAAAACTGACCGCAGTAGGTAAGTGTTTGACGAGTGCCCCTCTCCTTCCACCGTAGGGACCTCGGTAGCCAAGCGGTTAAGGTAGTTCGTCTACTATTGGTCACTAAGATTGAGGGTTGGATTCTCACTGCAAGCAGGGTGTACTTGACTCCAATCTTAATTGACAAGGATTGCCAGATTTCCTACCGCGGGTCTGGGGTTTTTCTCCGGGTACTCCGGCTTCCTCCCCCAATAAAAACTGGACGCCATGTTATAGCTGACAAATTGCTGAAACTAGCGTTAAAACACTATTCAAACAAACAAAAGTCTCCTTCCACGGTAAAGAATTCATTTTTTATCAGTGTAGGCTCGCTGTAGCTCTACAAAAAGCTAAATTATCCGCCCCCACCCAAACCCTATGTTTTTTCAGTGGCAGTTATATTTTTGCCTTTTGAACAATATCTCCCGAATCGATTTATTGTGTATTTAGTTGTTCTCGTCCTGAATTGAGCTCAAACATGGCTCGCTGGACGTAATGCAAATATCAATTCGGATCTTCCATGAGTCTACAGGATTCCTAAGTTTAAAAAGTGTGATTATTAATATCGTTATCAAACTGTGTTTGCTATTATTGCTTCACTAAACCTCTTTCCAAACATTTAAGATATACTTTGTAAGCGGTTAGAATCGGGCTTCAGATAAACTGTAAAACAAGCTACATCCGAAGTTGTATGAGGCCGATTTTATACAAGAAATTCTTTTAAAACAGACGCAAACATTCCATATTGATGATGTGTTTTTATTGAATATTATAAAATTCGGTGACAATGTTAACAGCATTTACCCCGTTGAACTTAAAATGGACCACAAGACAAACAACTATGTCTGCCTTATACTTCCATGTAGAAATTGACACTTAAGGTCTTATGAGAAGCAAAAATTACGACAAGAAGAAAAAAATAATTTGCCTATTGTAATTTGTCCCTGTATGTAAAGCAACATTCTAGGAGCCTTTAAAGATTCCCTTAAAAGAATGTATAGAGGGGGTGTATTAAATACTTTTCCAACTATTGACGAAGATTAGAGGATTAATTGGGAAAAGGCGATTTAACAACGTTAAGGCGATTTTTTGACTGCCATTGAAGAGGTAAAAATGTTTTTGGTATGGATTGATAAATTGCCCTTTTGCTGTCTCTTAAAACAGGTTTCTTTATTTGGACAAAAAGCCTGTCTATGGGTAAACCGATACACATATAATTTTTCAGACATATTTTAAATTTTTACTTTACAACTAAATTTGCGAAAAATCAAAGATTATTGTCGAGATAATAAGTTATCGGCAGTATTCCGGCAAGTTCTCTAGCTCATACCGTAGTGAGGTGAGGAGGTTTATAAGGTAGGGCTAAAGACCCGTTTTCTGAAATTGTATTGGTGTTTGTGTGGAATGCTTACCTCAATCGGACCGGACAAGAAAGCATCTAGGTTTTAACAAAGAATCCGACAAATATTATGGTTATCTAAACTCGATTTTTATAGTCTATTTATAAAATTTCACCAAAGATACGAAGGTTAAAAAACAGTCATAACAGGTGCTTACAAAAACGTTTACAATCTCAAACAAATAAAATGCTGTAGAGCTTTTATAAACAAAAATCCAAAACGTATAATAAATACCTTACAAAAAAAAAAAAAACTTTTTAAAAATATTTTCGAAATCATCATTAAAAAGAGAGCCGAAGGTTGACTCCTGAGCTGGGAGTACCAACAATTCAACAGCCTGGGAATGTGGCCAGTTGCTGGAACTAAAAATTTCATCACAAATAAAACGGTTATATTTTGTTTTTACGCAAACGCGCGTTTCGTCTAATCGGGATTAATCCATAACATATTTAAAGTTCCTAGTATTCAGATGTTGTACAGCTTTTATTTACAAATTCCAAACATTATACGAAATTCGGCTTTGACTATCTACACCCTAGGAAAAAAATCTTATAATGTTTTTTTTAAAGTTTTGGGCAGTAAATTTAATTAATGACTTTAACACTAAATAATCCTTGGTATTTTCGCCCCAAAGTGCTACTATTTTGATAGTGATACCCTGACGAACTAACAATCCACTGGTGGAGTCTTTGACCAAGTGGCTGCTTATAAAATTTCTTGAATTACCGAGGTTATGTGTGTATGGAAATTGGGTAATGTCATTTATATTTGCAACGTATCTAAAAACGATTATGTCAAATCAACTTTGGATAAAAAAATAAACCGCTTAAGCTTGAATTGACGTTTAGATATACAAATTCTAATGGTTTTGCCACTAAGTTGTACACATTTTGTTTGGATAAATATTAGTTCTTGCGTATAGCGCTGCCTAAAGAGAGAGAGAAAATATATATATAATTGGGGACCAATAAGTTGACATGGAAAAACATTCTCAGTAGTTGCAAATAAACTTAAGTAGATTTAAAAAAGGTTAACACAAAGGGTTATTTAAAGTTTGTATCATAGTTAAAACCACTAGACTATTTTATGGCTTATGCATTATCTAGAAGAGAATAATATATATAATATAGAAGGCGTTCTTCTTTTACTAATTGACTTCAAGAACATCTTTAACTCTGTTGAATTGGGCTTGTTCATTAAAGCAGTTCAGTGAACGAGTAGATGTCATCATTTTTAAAACCTGTAAATAGTATTCCTCTGGGTAGTTTTTTTTACTTTGTCTTTTTGTAATAGATTTAGAATTTCCTTCTATAAACATACACTGTAAAATCCGACCATGATTTTAAAATACTTTTTTCGTAAGCATAAAACAGTCATTACCATTATCTTAAATCATCTTTGATGGAAAGAAGAAAGTCTGAAAGAACTACAATGACTGGTACATTTTTCTGATGGTAGTCCGCTACAATGATTCATCGTGAGTCGTTCAATATATACTGGAAACTAATTTGTTTAAAAGACACATGTGAACATAGCTGGGCATAGTTAATTGATATGAGGCGCGTAAGATTAAATTATTTGGAAATAGGCAAACTTCAAAAGGGAAGTAGTAATAAATTATTTTGGAGAGATGTGGACATCAAAGAACATTAAGAATATGATTTATAGAAACACAAACACATTTTAAACTGTAATAAAATGGACCAAACATGCAACGTGACACTCCAATGTGTTACTTATTGTGGTCCGCAGCTAGGCTATTCGTATATTGATCAACGTCCTCAAAATGGTCTCTTGCCGTGTTTGGGCAGCTCTGTGGGTCGAGCATTGGAAATAATTCCATTGTGATCAGAGATTTAACAGAAGTACAAAATAATTTAGTACACCTAACCATGATTATGTTAGCGCAACAAATTCAGCAAATTAAGTATAGCTTGTTTTGAACAGAACCTTTGTTAGTACGCTCACATCCCACCCGTGGACAAATTATTATTTGGCAAACAAAACGCAGTTGCAAAAAGTTAAAATATTTTTCAGCCAGGTGTAACGTAAAGTAAAAAACATTGGCTCACACTGTTTGAAGGTTTCATGGAAGTTGAGCTGACAGTGTTTTAGAAGCAATTTTTGCAATAACTAAGTTCAAAGGGCATAACTTCTACAAAAATAAGGAATAATTATTTCCTGTTGATATGCGCACTAAAGATTAACGTCTTAATTAAATAAAAAGAGAACATTATATTGCGTGGTTACATTTTTTAAAAGGCCTTGTAAATCAATCGATGACATGGATCTGCTAATTAGATGTAAAGACAAAATGTGTAAAAACTCTTTTAGTATAAAAAGTATGTATGTATGTTACGACAAAATGATATATAAAAAGCGTTTAGAATAAATCAATCGTGAAATGAGATAGATCCGCTAATTAGATAATAATCAATTATTACTATATATGTTATTGTATTGAGATACGGTATCAATTTTTACCTTAGAAACTTTAATGAAAATCATTCATGATAGAAGTAGGCATTTTTGCATATCTTATACAGGTAAGATGTATATAAATAAATATAGTTTATGACAATTATAGAAATAAATTTCTACATAACTACAAGATTATATAAGTAGAACTAATTATGATTATTTTAGTGCTTTAAGTGAAAAATATTGATATAACTCTTTTTTCTTCAATAGATGGAATGATTGATTAAATGTTTGCTTTACGTTCTGTGGTCGGGACAATTAGTTTTAGGTGAGGTAAAGACTTAGCATTTTTGCAGATGCTTTAATACGACTATCACTTTACGAAACTTATAAACGAGTTTTTTTTTTGTACAAATAGTGTAACATTTTACAAATTCGGCCCATGGTAAGGCCTTCATAATATTCTGACAACCTTCTGAACGAGAGGGGCATCAGTATCCTCAGATGCGGACGGGTTGAGCATCTCTAAGTGACAATCATTGAGAAACCTTTCAGTATGGTCCCAGCGAATTAAAGAACCTTTATTAGCACGATCACTTACATCGCGCGGCCATATTGTCACATAAAAAGATCGTATTATTAATGGACAAACAAATCGAGGGTTGAAAAATATAGCTGGCCTAAACAGAATTTGGCCCATAAACATGTGTGGTTTAAGAAGTTGCTCTTGCAAACTGTTACAGTAGAATATTTTAAGTAAATGTATATTCAAAGGACATAACGCCTACAAAATGTGGTATCATAAATTCCTGTAGATACGCACACTTACATAGTATGCCCTTGATAACTAAAACAATTTATGAAATTCTGCTGTTTTGTGCTTCCGAGATGTTTTACTTACAAACTGTTTCATTAGCACATTTTGGTTAAAATTCTTGAGCACAACTCGTGAGGAATATGGAATTATATATCACCATAAACAACGTAGCGCAACATGAACTCGTCGTTTGTTGGTTTGTTTTTTTAGTTTTAAACGGACAATGAATGGACGCAATATAAAATAATAGTGACAATTTTTGAAAACGTAAAATCGTTTAGTCAGTATTTATTTATAATTGATTCGCGATAGAAGTAGGCATATGTTTTTTTCATTTCTTGAACATGCAAGATATATTAAGTTGATGTACATGTATTTGAGGAAATTGCTAAGAAATAAAATGTCATTGTAACTACAGTTATGTTAATAAAATTTCGATTTTCATTACAATCAGCATGAAAGCAAAGAAGTAGTTAATTTATATATTTAAATACAGTTCATAATTTAAAACAAGCAAAATACATCAGGATGACACCATGTCGTTAAAACAAGTAAGCTAAGTCGTTATAACTATTAACCTAAGTCGTTATAACAAGATAGTAAGTCGTAATAACGAGATAGTAAGACGTAATAACGAGTAAGCTAAGTCGTTATAATGAGTAAACTAAGTCTCTATAACCAGTAAGCTAGTCGTTATAACTACTTAAAAATAAAACACGACATTGCACTAACGGGTTTCCGTACTTTACATACTAAATACATAATCCTTGTCGTAGACACTCAACACTTAAATTAGAATTATTTGGATACTTTTGAAATAGCAAGTAGATAACATAGACACGTGTATATATAATTTGTCATACTGACATTAATTTATTATATGGAGAAAGGGAGACATGTGTAAGAATGGCTTGTTACGCATTTTCTGAACTTTTTAGAAGTATGTATGTATTTAAACTGGTCTCAATTATTTGCCGTCAACATTCAGATGTTTGACAATCTTTCAATTAAGCTTCGCCATAAATAAGCTGATTTCTCTGTTAATTCTCCATGCTCATTTTATTGTAAACATCTATCTAGAAAAACGGTATAAAAATAATAAAACCTTCCGAGAGCATTAGCAGTATTTCAGCTGTTTTTCGAAGGAAAAGTTATAAAACCGGAGGTATGGACTATTGGGCAGACAATTTTGACAGCAACTGTACAAGTATTGAGAGTTTAGCCTTCTATTGTAAATATATACAGTTAAAACTTGCTCAGCATCTTATTAGGGACAACAGATGATCAGATTAAGCCAATAATATTAGAATAAAACCTACAGCTATCGAATAACTAATATAAATCTCACTCCATACTTTTCTTTCAAATGGCAGTTCAATATTTCTTTCTATTAGTACCATTTCCCGAATTAATTTATTGTTAGTAAACTTTTACTTAAATTTCACCTTAAATCAACCAAGGCAAAACATCCTTATTTTTAAAATTAGGTAAAAATAGGTTCTAGACGCTTTACTTTAGTAAAATGAGCAATATTTAGTAACCTACACCCATACACTCACAAAGAGCAGATTAATACTGCTCGAGCATATTCTTCTTTGAAAACGCAATGAATATCGTTCAAAAGATATATGGCTGTAAGACAAAATACCCTAAATAATTTGATTAAAATATGTTTTATATAAATGACGGTAAAAACAAAATACCGAAAACCGAGAAAACTACCTTACAAAATATCCAGAACAAAAGTGAAAAAAACCGGCAAACTCGAGAATCAACAACCATAATTGAAGTAACTTCAGCAATGGATCTGACTTGGTATAGGCATTTCAAAAGAAATGATGAGTTAAACCTGGTTTTATGGCCTGCTAAAAAAAAGAACTAAACTTTTATAATGCAAAGCGCATTTATTTTAAGGGCAGTGTTTTTGAAACTTTTCAAATCTGGGGGTCATGATGACCCTCTGCAGCTGAGTTTAGGGAGTCAAATACAATTTTCAAGGGTCATATTTATTATTCAGTTTTGATGATAAAAATCTTGTATCGAACAATCATGACAATGTTGCAAACTAGAGTAAACAATATATACCACAGCCTAAAATTACATTTAGAGAAATTGTAATATCATTTATGCATAAATTAATTATACCTCATATATTACACACATATCTGGTGTATGAAAAAAACGTTGTGTTTCATGTCAATATCCTAATACAATTGATTTCAATAATTGTTTATGAAAACAGAATTTGATAGTATCATACATGTGTATCTAACCAGAATTTAAAAGAAGGCAATTATTTAGTGTGACTTCTCTGGAAACACGGCAGAGATAAGATGAAAGCTTATTATTTTCTGTTAGTTTCTTTAAGATAGACAAGGTCTGTACTGTAGTGTAGAGGCTAGAGGTATTGAACAGCTGAAAATAACTAAAACTGTTGAAACTTTAATAGATATCTGAATGCAAAAAGGATAATATATTTTTGTCAAGTATATGATCATCAGTAAACCAAGGTCGTTCTAAAGCCGATTTCTGAAAGATTTTGGAAAAGACGATTACAAAAGTTTGCACTTCGTAGTGTTTGATCACTACGTGCGCTAATTCGATCCTACTTCAAAAACAATCGTTTTTGTTATTCTCATTTTGGAATAAACTTATCAATTTTATCATCGCCGGTTGACTGTTTATTTGTTTAAAGTGTTGCCTTAATGAAATAAAATGTAGTGTAATTCAAAGATAAAGTCCAAGGACTTCCGGAAGTAACGAACTGGTTACCGTTGAAAATAATCGTTTTCCTTATACGGCAACACAAAGGATACCAGCTTTTACATTTTTCCAAAAAGTATGCGTACGGTAAATAACATACGCTGCCGAGACGAGTAGTAAAACATTTTTGTTACATAATTTGCTGCGTCATGATGACCCTCTGGGTAATATTTTTGGGGGTCAAAAATGTTTTTTATGCGTAAATTACGCACAAATTTGCGTTAACGGAAACGCTGAAGGGGGTACAAATAAACATTGTTAGATCGTTACTTGGAATGTTTCACACAGATAACTAATAGAACAAAACAATATAACGTACATAGGCCAAACTATACATTAGAGTTGCCAATCGTCTTATTAGATATCTTGGACCATATTGGGAGGAATCGCAGTGCGTACTCGGCCAACAGAAAAGACCAGTGCGTCCCCGGATGGCGGATAGGAGAGACCCTCTCGTTGGAGGGCTGACTGGAAAGCCAAACCGCGAACTGCAGTGGATGACGTGTCTGAAGAGTGCCAGGGTCCTTAAACGATAGAGGAAAAAGAGTAGGCTCATTGTAGCCACCACAAACGGCTTATTTCTCCGCCCCTAGCTCCATACTTTTCCAGTGGCAGTCAACATTTTGTTTGGTTTTTCCCATCCAACCTCCTTTTCCGTCTATTTACTGTTTGTACACTTGCTCTCGTCCTGAATAAAGCTGAAATAATGCTCGCTGGACGTAAAGCAAACATCCAATCAATCAATCAATCAATCAATCAACCTATTAGAGACACTATTCATGGTTTGTATAGTTATTTATAAGTAAGTAAATGAACAACACCACACCCCTTTAGTTATTTCTGAATTAACAAGACTTTCTAGTTTTTGTCAAAGGTGGGAAATTTCCGCTAGCTACTCATTCTTTATCACCTAAACAATGGAATGATGATAATCGCTTAAAATGCCAAAAGTGTCGTTGAACCCCATTTAAACAAACAATACATACATGAATAAAACCATTAATATTTTGTCGCATGAATTCAAAGCATTAATTTCTTCATCAATGTTGTTTGAACTAAGCTTATCACCCTAAACAACTTGACAACATTCTCTGTATTTGTAGCATTATATACATTTTAATTTATTGTATGATTTATTCATAGTAGAGCTACTTTATTTCACAACGGTTACAACTTTTAAACCATTAAAAGTCAACAAAAGATAAAACGACGACAAACAACTAATGGCGCAAAGTGAAATAACATTGCAAAATGTAAATGAGCATTTTTGGAATATGGACAATGTCACGGTCATTGATGGAGACGATTTGCATTTAGTAAGTCAAGTTTTTTATTGAGTTATCCAGTTTTTTCCATTCATGAAACATGCATAACCTGTCCCCCAAATTAGAAATATATAGTCAAACATAACCCTTACACAAACTATAAAATGATATCTAGCAAAAATACTTTTACATATTTTAATTTAGTCACATTAAAATCTCTAACAATAATAAGAGTTTTCTTGCTTGTGTCTTGCGATTGCAATTATTTTCGTTTACGATAAGACATCGATACTGCTTTGAACGTTTCAACACCCATTTTTGAGAGATAAAAGTACATTAAAAGATAAAGAGTATTTACATTTTGAAATGATATAGCACAACTCATTAGTGATAGCTGCCATTACTTATTTTTAGTTACAAAACTCGTGAAAACATAAATCCTTGTTTAAGAAAGTTCTGTGATACAAAAAACTTGGTGTCATATTTTATGGGATAGGCAACATATATAATGGGCCACTATTATAGTAGCTTCTCTGTTGCACTATATTTGCAGGTTTTCGGAAACAGCAGCACTAAAACATGTCCTTATGCTCGTTTTCTGCTGATGACCTCCGATTGGCTTGCTGAGATAAGTAAACAAGTGGATGATAAATTAAAAGCATTCGAATTTCCTAACCATGACGTGATCAACAGAACACAGTTGATGAATGACGCATTTCCGTTCAACAAGACAGATATCCGTTTATTAAATGATTGTAATAAGCAATTTTATTTTAGTGTCGCAACCAAATATTTGTTTTGGTGTATTGCTATTTTCTGTGCATTGATGGCCTTACTTGGAAACTCTATGGTTTTGATTCTAACATTTCTTGACAAATCTCTTAAATCTCCCATCTTCTTACTTTTACAGAGTTTATCTGCAGTTTCGATTGTAACCATAACTTTTGTGTTTGCAAATTTATTTCTTGAGTGTCAGTTAGAAGAAGTTCTTGGCACTAAATCTTGTTATGTCAAAGGATTTGTTCTGGAGTTTGGTAGAAATATGATTTTAATTCACTTATGTCTTTTATCCGGACTTCGAATTTTTATGACAATTTGGCCTCTTAAGTATCAAAGTATTGTGGCAAGATCATTTGTTTGTCGCAGTCTTGTTTGGCTGTATATTGCA
The DNA here is from genome assembly GCA_944474755.1 of Limnoperna fortunei. Classification (NCBI taxonomy): domain Eukaryota; kingdom Metazoa; phylum Mollusca; class Bivalvia; order Mytilida; family Modiolidae; genus Limnoperna; species Limnoperna fortunei. Next base: position 46,559,102 of record OX104116.1, read on the forward strand.
TGTATTATGTTTTTAGGGATAATGTTTTTCCTAGATCTGACTTCGTGTAACAATGGACGTCATTTGTATATTGTTGTATTAACCGGAATTACCGCTATCATGTTTTTGCTGACGATCATTTTATCACTTGTCCACAAGAAACTGAACCAGCTTCAGTCACAGTTTCATCGGCAGCAGTCTAAACTTGCATCCGTTGTAATAGTTTTGTATGCCGTGATATACTGTCCTGTAGCCATTGTAATGGAGGTAATGTACCTTACATGTTACAGCGATACATTCATCTATGTCCTAGTCCAATGGATACATGAAATTATTCAATTAGTTCTTTTTGCCGCCAATCCCTTTTTGTTATTTATACGAAACGATTCTATAAGGAAAAAAATACTGAAAATATGTTGCTGCAAATTTATAAAGCAATCAAGTAATAGGGACACAGCAATATCTGCCTGACTTAAGCAAAGATTACTTGTTAAATATATAAAAGTTAAATAGTGGTATTGCTTATTGAATTTAGATATTTTGTCTTAAGAAATTCTTAGATTTTGGCTAACATTAAGGTGTAACTGACCTTAGATGAATTTGATACGTTTTGCAATTTTGATGATAACAGTTATTCAACATCAATAAATTATTCAGACAATATTTTGGGGTCCGAGCTCTTCAAATTTTCTTCGGTAGACAAACGCGAATCTGGAGTTGTAAATTTTCTACCGTAAATATGTTTGATGATATTTCTATTATCAGTAATGTTCTTACTGCTGTGCAATATATTTGTCGTATTCCATTACAAAGTCAAAAATTAAGATCTGTGTAAATTTATTTAATAGGGTTTTTTTTTGCAAAAAGAGAATATATACTAATTATTAATAATTTAGGCTCTTTTGTTTCTCTGATGTCAAACCCTAGTAAATATCACAGCAGCGAATAATCGATTAATTTTTGTTTTATTTTTACGTTTCATGGTACATTTATTATTTCTTCTGGGTTACGATTTCGTAGAAAATTATCTAACTACATGTGGAATAATTTGGCACTCAGGTAAATTGTCACTGGTCATATGAGGCACGTTAAGCTTAAAACTCATTACTTTTACGGTCGTGTTTATTAAATTATATATAGGAAAGAGTGTCTGTTTGATAATAAATAATTCGATTGAAATTTGTAATTTTTACTTTTATTGTTACTTTTATCCAAATTTCAATCAAATATAAAAAGTATCTGGTTACAAAAACAATGGAAATGACAAGTTTCATTTAACGCCTAAACAATTCATCTTTTGAACCACTTCCCTTTGCAATATTGCTATTTTTCAACAAAGCGTAATATTTTTAATAATTTATTGGTAATGAAAAGGTATATAGTTTAAGTTATGTTAAACGTAATTTTACAATTAACCAATTTTTTTGAGTAAATTTATTGCTAAATTAAAGTTTACCTCAAATTTTAAAATCGAAATATATTCGTTAATGTTATTAACAGTGAGTCAAGATGACGTTTGACCCAAGATCTACCTTAAATACTGGAGATTACTGTTTTCGGGTAAAAACATTATTTAAATATCTTGAAGTAACATCTGTGCAGACGTTAAAACGAATTATTTTTTTTTCAAAGGCACATTATAATTTCGTTGATAAAGTACTATTGGTGTTCTTTCTTTACTTCATTCAAAATATGTAGCACTTCCCTTCTCGATCTTGCGACCTATAAGTCAAATTACAATCCTTTGGAATCTTGTCCACAAAACCACAACAGTATATTAATGTTTATAGTAGAAAGTTTTATCCGCAAATATTTGTTTGAATAATTGCAATTCTAACAAGCAAATAGAATCAATTTATAAATACAACAAACACAATTTGCACTTGAAAATAAGAATAACATATTCGTTTTTTTCGTATACATTTATGAAGGTTAATATGTACCATGAATTTTACTTATTTAACAAAATCCATCAAATGGTTTTGAAAGCGTGTAATTGTTTAATTAGTATTACATATTTATCTGCATGTTTATTTTGGGATTACTCTTCCAAAACATCTGTTCATGACTTATCAACTATGATAGCTAATACTGTTTACTGTGTTTTTTAAAACAAAAACCTGATATTACCCTTTGTTTAGGTTGCTTATTTGTTGGTTTCAATGTGTTTAGTGTTTATTCATTGTTGTTGTGATACATTTTCTGTTCGCAATTGCTTTGAATAATTATACTTCTGTTTTCGTTTGACTGCTTTTGTTACACAAATTAATATATGAAACATAATAACAAGTGGTGCATCAGATAAATCTCTTACACTATTAATGTATTGCTACCAAGCTTGATAACTATTAGTCAAATAGATGATTTCGCAGCACTGTGACTAATAGAAATGTGTGTAAAAAATCTAAAGTATTATTACAATCGTTTGTTTTTTTAGAAAAGAAATTTTTAATTTTAAACAAAATTATTTTCATCAACCGATTAGATTATTTGATTATATCATATATTGACAGTAAAATCCAGCTGTTTTGTGTATGCATATCGGCATTTGTCGCTCATCTATATCACATATTTTATATCAAATACCATTTATCACACATCTATATTCAGGACGTAATCAAACATTCAGTTTATCATTATTTCATGTTTTATAAGCATAAACCTGCAAATGTTTTAATATTTGACTGATTCGATTAAGAAACCAATTTACTGTTATCATTACATAGTGTTTTGTTGTAAAATGTATTGTTTCACAGTTTAGAAGAAAATTGTATTATTCCGACTATTCTCATAAGGAAAATAAACACTGATATAAATAGTAAATGGTTAAAATATATGATAAAATGACAACACGTCGAATCCATAAGACCTACTATATTAACCCTCCACCTTTATCAGTCCGAGGGCCAATAGTCTTTGGAATAATATAGGGTTCTCGAATTAATGCAGCGTGTCATATAGATTTTGACATGTAATATTTAGTTTGTGTTGTTTGGACTGTGATAAATTAAAACATTTACGGTTTATTGGTAGTTCTTTATTTAGTGCATTGAACATTTTCGTGCATATGCATAGTTTTGTCTAGTCAACAGAGAGACGAATTTAACATTTATATCGCCAGTCGAAAACAAGGAAAGAACAGTAAATTTTTGTTTTGTAATGGTTACCGCCTACCCTTTTTCTAAATAAAAAAAAGTATTGATCATTCATTGAAATGATTCTCTAAACAAGTAACTCCCTATGGCAGGTGGTCGGAATAATGTATTATAAGCCAACATTTAGCGGGCCTCTACTATCCTTCGCCTAGGAATGTGTGGGACTAAGTCTGAACCCTTATCAGTACTTGTTAGATAACAATAGAAAATTAATATAAACAACTAGGTATTCTAAAGCAAAATTTTATAATCAAACATGTTACAAAACCGAAAAAGCGAATTAAAACACTTCTTAGCAACTACATGAAAGTAACGAGATAACTGGCATCGACTTGATATCAATACGTTTCCGAATCAGTCATTTCCGTTGATATAGGGCTGATAATTAATGCACCAAGAGTAATATGTACTTATTGATACGCTGGTTCCTTTTATCTAACGAAAAGCGGTAAAAGCTTATTGTAATATCCCAATACAGTTATCAGAAACAAGCAAAGGAACGAAAACCCACAAGAGCCAATTGGCAAGTTTCGAATACAATTTCAGATTTAACAAACACACACAAAACCAAAACATAAAGTGCGCAGAACCCAATAAAAACCATTTGTTTATTTAGGTGCTTAAAGGTCGAGTTAAGATTGATTATAATTACAACATCCACCGAGTTACCAATTGATTTAAGCTTTGTATGATAAACTTGTTCAACAAGTTTTTTTTTTAAAAGTCTGATTAAACTAATAAACTAATCCTAATTATCAAAACAGCACAAATTTCAAGAGATTGAAATTTTTTTAGTCATTTGGACTGACCTGACTATTGTTGGTTATACCTGTATCTACATGCAACATTTTATCCACACTAATACTTGAAAACATTTCTTCAAACTTTTGATTGGTTTCAACCTAAATACTACTAATTCCATTACCTGGAAAGAGTAATTTACATAATGTGTTACATGTAAGTAGACCGGCTTTCGATCTGAATAAACTGATAAATACCACCTATACAAGTTTTAGATTTTTATTAGTAAAATCAAAATACTAACAACTGGCCTTGCAGAGCCTGTTAAAGTGATGCCCATATGGCTACTTGAAAGACTTCCACGTGTATAACGCGAACAGCAACAAATTGTTACCAAAGAAACTTCACATAGAGGCTAGTCTGTTCAGTTCGACAAATTACCTCTCATCTTTTGCAACGTCATATGCTTGTGTGACCAAGACTAAGAAAACTACTGACAAAATTATAACGTCATCCCAAAAATCTTCAACATCTTAAACTTCTACGTCGTCATTCATGTTTACGCCATCCACTTCATCTTTAATACAACCTGACTCATCCACAAATATCTCCATACTGACTAAACGCCAAAATCTATGAAGTAATGTCCAGGTCCAGATTCGGTCAGGTAAGTACCAGCCCCTTTTGTCTTTCCCGATAATAAATACATTTATACGACAAAATTGTTTATGTCTCAACAGTAATTTAGTTCAAGCGTTTCTTTCTGTTGCTCAACTTATAATATATCTTTAAAAAACTACTTTATATACAGCAAGCAGGGGGACAAGAGTGATAAAGCTACAGGGGACTGCAATTCTCACAAAAGATCAAATTTATTTACAGCCCTATATAGATCTGAATGTGGTTTGATGTTAGTATACCGTTAGATGAAATAATTACAATTGGTTATGTTCTAACTAATTCACCTTTAAATGTTATAAGCTAAAACACATTACTAATCAACTACCTTAATGACTTTAACGGACACAACTTTACATGGGGTAGTAAAACAGTATAGACTATTTTCTGATTTTTCTTCCATTTCCACCTTATGTTAATAATGATCTTTCTGGAATTGACCGTTTCCCTATCATACTAGAATATGTACATTTTCATAACACAGACAGATTCGTTTGATATAATTTTAAGACGACCAATGAGCCAATATTTGAAGAAATCCGAAGAGAGAGACTCATTGTGGGATTTTTAATGGCATTTCTGTCCTAATTTTTTAATTGAATGAAGCTAATTTTTAAATTACAGATGAGAAAATCTACAATATCTCAACTAATTAAAAAAAACTACAGTACACCATGATATGATGACAGCAGTGAATGACTTATAAAAGATTGGAAAACGCTGATCGCTTTATCAAGAACTTAACCCAAATAATCTCAACTATTTTCTAATATTTGGTGCAAAACCTCCAAGGGTAACGAAACGACCAATATTTTTTCACATTATTTCAAAATTAAACCACTGCACTCTTATGAATATAGTTTGGAATATGTTTCGTTATATTGAAGATTAATATTATAGTGAAACCACTATCCATATAAAACTTTGGGCAGAAATATTTATCATCATATCATCAGAGTACGATATATAAAAACAAACATGCTTACAAAATACTCCTACGGTGAACATTAAGATCACGAATAGCAGCAGTTAGTCAAAATTAAAAATAAAATAATATAAACGTAATGTTTAATGTAAAAAAAAACGTTTATAGTAAACCATTGTCGTTGAAAGAGCTCCAAATGTCCTTTAATAAATCACGGATTTACTTTCTAATTGGAAAATGCTTACCGTTGTGCCTATTTTATCAGTAATTTTGTTATTTTTTAATATAATATTTTTTTTACGTTTTAATATTGAAGGTTCATTGCATGTTGATTTTTTCCTCATATGTTATTGAAGAAAAACCTTGCTTATAACCTTCTAACTACAGATCGACATGCGATGGCCATTGTCAGAAGAATAATTGTACTCTTTGTTTTAGACATAAAAACATCTTCTGTCGACCGAATGTTAACCAACACCGCAAAAAGCTAAGATATTGTCTTTATAACGATCATCCTTAAAACTTCCAAGATGTTAACCAAATTTTGCCTGTAATGATGACATACTGCCGCCCACACCTTTATGCTTTCAACATTGTATATGTCCACTGGCTGCCAAAACGTTATTGTGTTGCACTAGCGTACACGTTTCCGTCTATGATTCTGGGTTAAAACGACCAAAATATGGTTGTAGCCTGTTGCAAACTGTCTACTGATATTCTTCGCAAACAGGGGATGTTAGCAGCAGTGGTTGTTGAGTTGGCTATCTGATTTTGCATATGCATAACCCAAATATAGCGATCTTGAGTCGCGTATTAGTCCATCTTGCATTACCTATGTGGACATTTAACACATGAAGTTTCACGATGATGACATTACGTGAAACCCGGTCCAATCATGAAAGGCTACAAGTATAAATTACTTGATGTAAACCTGGGTTTATAGATCAAAGTAACGGATAACTCAACCAAACGTAAGACGCGTGCTCGGTTAGTCTATAGCTTGTTGGCGACTAATAGTTTTCTCTGTATTGAAAGTCACTGGATATGATACAATGTACCAGATCTCGGGTTTAATATATATTTAATTACAATATTCGTTCATGTATGAATAAAAAAAATGTTTTACATTAGTACTTGAACTTACCTGGAATAGAAAATTTGATTATAAAATTATATTTTACCTATGCGGTTATTTCTTTGCAGAGTCGAGATCCAATTTAACAAACTAAGAACAATTGCACTAAACACAAATACAAAATTACGTTATTGTATTTTCAACAGATATAACACTTAACAATGTTTTTATCAGATATAATATTATTCCTCACTGTCTTCCTCAAAAATTCGCCCTTTCAAGGATATTAAACTGCTATACAGTAATTGTCTTTGATCTTTTAACGTCTTTTATTTATTAAAAAGATTAGAGAACATCAAACATTTTAATTAGACGTACATGATTGAAATACAGGAATACATTTAGCGATTTAAATTCATTAGAAAGAACGTTATTAAAGTGCATTAGTTATGAAGACAAGAAAAGATAATTAAATTTTTTCTGCTTATTTTGATGAAAACTTTACTGTGAAATAGATAAATGCAATTGGCGTAGGGTGTCGTCTCCCCAACACTATATTTCTTTCTAGTTTCTCTCAAATTGCGCTCATTAATTTAACTACTAAATTCTGGTGTGGTATATATTTTGAACCTTGGTTTCTTTGAAAACATCTAATTTGCAAAAACATATTCGATACCTCTGCTAGTGGATTTATATATCTCGAGGATATATCATTCCCAATAGTAACAATTCAGCGCTGACAAAAATATAAAACATTCTGTCAGTGATATAGTCGGTGTCTAAGTTTATAGCCTGCAATTTAGCCAATGATCTAAAATCTTTACCTTTTTTATTTCCAAGTTGTAGATGTCGTTAGCAGGATTGGGCTTAACGTTTCGGAATTTTGATGATAAATGCTCTATTTGGTTTTGAAAGTTTGAGCGCCACTGATAAGTCTTGATTAGATTAAACGCGCGTCTAACGAAGTAAATGTTATAGCCTTTTTATCTGCGATGACATTTTATTGCTATGACCAGCATGGTTCAAATAATTAGGGTGTTTGATTATTTATCTTAAACAACAATTACGTCATAGATATTGATATCTAATAACTATTTTTAAATACTCTTTTCAGAACTACCAGTATTTATAAGTATGATAAATAACTCATCTAAATTTATATTTACAACAGAAACACTCACTTCATTACATCTTCTGTCTTAAGACTTTCCCAGCTGGTCTTAATTGTCATTTTCGTCCTCAGTAGTACAAATAATATGTTTATATCTATTTCAATTATTTCCCTGGCCTTTTAAAAATTTTCATTGAATTTACTGTACTTTAATCTCCTTTATTATTATGTTATATAGTTATGTAGTTATATAGTTATGTAGTTATATATTTATTTCGGATCATTTGCTAGATATGTGTTTGAAAGTCATTTCTTTGTTATATGTACGTGCCAAAAGCAAACCGCAAATGCTGAGAAATAGTTGCATAAGTTTCTCCATGTGTGTGATTGATACTTTATCCAGTCTAGCATAAAATGGAGTGAATGTAATGAATCTTTTAAACAAGATTCTATATACAATAGAAGCAATGGTCAGACAAAATACAAACGTCCAACCATCAAAGAAAATTCGGAGTGTAAATCTTCATAGAATAGGCACCATTAGTGATATATCTTCCTTTTCACCTTTTCAAACCTGTACGGACAGAGCTTCTTCATGATGAGAATACAAAATTCTTTGACATAAAAAGGGCTGCGAGAGTAAGGGAACAAGACCCTGAACTGAACTAGATTCACTGTCTAACTGGGTAAAAACTATAAGATCATTGGTACAACGTCGCATTTAGAATCTCAGACATTACATTAATGATCGAGCTATATCCGCATTCAAAGACGAAGTGCTATGAGGTGCCTCACTTCCCTCCATGACAGGTTATTTTCCCTGGAGACAAGGATTCTAACACCATTATGTTTGTAAGTAAGTCACATTACTATGAATGCCTCATTCAAGAGGTAGGTATCATGGAAAACTCTGGTGATTCCACGTACAAACATACCACATTTGACAAAGATGAAATCCTTGACAAAGAGTACTTATATTGGATTCCAAAACTGCATAAAACTCCTTACATGAAAAGGTACATACATCATAGCTGGCTCATCTATCTGCTCTTTTAAAGAGTTGACAAAACGGCTGACTACAATATTGTCTGCAGTAAAAGAAGGACAGCAAAAATGCTGTAACACGCTTTATTCACGAAATAATCATATGTAAATTATATAAAGTTCTAAAGAACTTTTAGACAATTAACATCAAGATCGATTTATAAAATATGTAATATCTAAAATTTCATCTGTTAGAGGTTTTGATTTTTCAACTCTTTATACCAACTTTCCTGACGTGAAACTAAAACCGGTCTTAAAGAAAACATACATAAAGACTTTGCATGTCTGTGCTAAGTCATGACCATTGCTGTAGTTGTGTATGTTTGGTTGTTGGTTTTAAACTTTCCCGTTTTTGTTTTGTCGGTTTCCTTGGTGTTAGAAATTTTGATATTACCTTCATTTGAATGTTGTAATATTGATTTTTACGCAAACAACAGAACACTTATTTTAATTTCCCTTTGGCAAAGAATAGGCCGATCTGAAATTTCTAATTCCAAGTGAAACCCGCAACCTTGACAACCAACTAAAAATATAACAACTACAGCAATGACTTGGTAAGGCATTTCTAAATCCATGGCCTAGATTAATGCATTCTAGCAAAAATTTAATGTTAAGTCTTTGTTTTACCAAAAGTAAAAGTGAACAAGAATTACAAAACTATAAACATTTTAACAATTGTAGCAATTAATAAAATATAATGCTAAAGATAAAAAATAAAATGAAACAAGCTGCACAGCCTCTGCCACGTCTAAGACTGTACACCGTTAATCAAGACACAATGATTATCAAGTCAGCGTCCAATATAAATAATGATTATGTTCTCAGTACATTTTATGGAATCTTAGTATCTTTGGTGTCATATTATTGACTTGTTATTACATTGTATTTGTATAAAATTTTAAGAAATTTTGCGGTTAAAAAAAATTATAACATTCAGATAGAAGCAGCAAAAACACGTCTCATCTATACAAATTACGGTAATATATCTAATCCTTTGTATGTAGACTTATATTGAATGCATTAATACAAATAATCTGTTAATTTTCTCGTGAGGTAAAATAAGATTCATAAGCAGGAAGAATTTATTCTACTTCCTCTTAAAATAAAAGAAACATGCAACAGGAAGCGGCTTATAATTTTCAGGAATTAACACCGAACAAGAAAAAATACATAAATCGTTTCCATATTTAGCCCTAAAAATTAATTATTGTCACAAATGAAAGGTATTTTTCTATACAAGGATAGAGGGTCATCATACTATCATTGCAATATGGAAACAACGCGCAAAATTATGTTAGTTTTTCATATGAACGTCAAATGAAAGCACAGTGATACAACGTCTTGTTTAGATAACATATTGTTTTGTATAACATTTTCACATATTATAACCCGGTAACGATGATCGATTGATGCTGATGTTTAAACTTTTTGAAGATATTATTGAATATTTTGATTTGAATTTAATACAACAAAACATAACAAGAAATGTATTTTTGAGCGCTTACAAACCGGATCGAAGCCCGAAATGTCTGTGTCCCTCGCGGAAAAGTCTATTATACAATTGTACTTTAGTACAGCTAAAATCTGCTTATTTTGTAAGACCTCTTTTCAAGCTAGTTTCACTAATTACTTACTTGCTAGACATTTTTTGCACGTTGTGTAACGATATTGCGTTAAAAGAAACACTCGTCTCACGTAGTTATTTTCATCACTTTGTTATCTTTGACAACATATATTTTCTTCTTCCACATCCACAATTGTAATACAAATCGCACTTAAAAGGTCTATCAAGACGGTGAAAATCCTTTTTAAATGAAGCTTGATATAAGACGCAAGATTAATAATTCACTACATTCCAAAGAAACCCTTTCTCTTTTGGGAAACCACAGACTGATTAATCAAATTAGACAGTTATTTGACTTCTTTTACAGACGAACGTCGTGACACTTTTTTAAACTGGTTTCATATTAAATTTCTAATATTTATACTAGACGTGGAATATAAGCTAAAGTTTCCATTGTACATGTACATTTTTCATTTACATATTTAATATGTTTAATCGGTAAACAGACACCAATTAACAAATGTGTATGTATAGATTCAATAATCAAATAATTAATACCACTTTACTGTTTAAGTTTGTAAGAAATTAAGAAACGGAAACGATCAGCAATCTTGATTTTACTAATAAAAAAGGATTATAGAATATCTTATTACATAAGAACGTTACACGATACCTTCTTAATGAAGAATGTAAGTTTGTAAGAAACTAAGAAACGGAACCGATCAGCAATCTTGATTTTACTAATAAAAAGGGGATTATAGAATATCTTATTACATAAGAACGTTACACGATATCTTCTTTATTAAGAATGTAAAGATCACATTTGTTTTCATTGAATTACACGTAAAACCACTGCCAAAATAGCAACTATGCAAACCCCAAAGACATGTATATACACATTAGTTAAGTGTGGTTGTACTTATTGTTGTATGGGGCCTCGGTGGCCGAGTGGCTAAGGTAGTTCGTCTACTATTGATCAAGTGGTCTGTCAGCACTGAGATTGCGGGTTCGACTCTCCCTACAGGCAGGGGGTACTCGACTCCAATCTTAATTGACACGGATTGCCAGTTTTCCTACCGCAGGTCAGAAATTTTCTCCGGGTACTTCGGCTTCCTTCCCCAATAAAAACTGGACGCCATGATATAGCTGAAAAATTGCTGAAGTGGCGTTAAAACAACATTCAAACACAAACTAATTGTTGTGTAAAAAAATACTATTGCAAGTGACACACTTAGCATATGAACAGTCCCAATCTGTCAGTATTTCTGCAATTAATTAAGATTTAATATGGAGTAGGTATTGCCAAATGTGAGCACAGACAATATAATCCTTTATTATTAATATATAATGTGCATTTCATAATTGACGTTACTTCCGAACACCCTAAAAGTGCCTTTAAATTACAGTGGTTACTTGATGTCTATCTTTGTAATCTGACGTCACATGAATATTAAGATCGATTTAGAGATTGCAAAAAAATTGTATTTATTTTTAAATATACATGTAACATTTATTTTTTAAGATGTCAACTTTATTTTAAGTCTTTCTTTAAAATATTAATTTTAGTGAACTGCATTCACTTTGTTCCAGTTTTTTAACGATATCTCTCAGCTTCCGGACGAAAAAAGACAATATCAGCATTAAGCAGATTTTGATCACGTGATTTAACTTTGATCACATGACACGTAATTGCCGTAGAGCTCACCGCTCTTTTTGCTGCCCGCTGCGAGCTGTGCTCGCTAATACGGTTTCTGGTTGTGGAGTGAGCAGACTGCTTGATGATTTGGGTACTTTAAAATTACGTTTATAAGTATCAAAGAGCATTCAAACACTGGCCTCTACTCGATTTTATGACCAAATCACCATATTGAGTGGTCCAAGAATCCTCTGCCGTCAAATTAGTTTTTTTTTAATTTTATCCCGCGCTAAGGTTATGGTCCTAATAAGCTTTTGACGGCAAACGATTATCAGACTAAATACCGAGTATTGTCAAAAGTCCACATAATTTATATGGTTTCAAAATACATTTTTAAATCTGCGTTTTTCCAACAGTTTTATTTGAGAAGAAAAAGCTTTTACATATTTTCAATAGGATTGTTCAGTAAACATAAATCACCGTACTACTAATTGCTTTCAAATTATGTTTATTTTCCTGTCGAAGTTCGGGGGTTTTTCCCAAATACATACTGGACGACTTATATGATATAGATATACAAATTCCTAAAAAAACGTTTACAATTCATACATACAAACAATAGATTTATTTTATAACGGAACTCTATTTAGAACTTCATCTTTAAATTATCTCTACCACGTTAATGTTTTGTGCATAGAAAATAACAAATTAACTACTGATATGATTGATTTTTCTTTGTGTCAGCTTAAAATCGACTTTTTATTCGATAAATCTTTTGATCAGTTTAACATAACTGAAAGTCTTGTTCCCAAACGTAGTGGTTTTGCATCTTGACACTACAAATTTCATGTATTTGGTAGAGCGCAAGTCTCTGGCCGCATGTACATGTATATACTTTTAACATGTTTCTGACATACTGTGGAGCTAGATCATGAAGAGCTTTATATATATAAACAAGGGCTTTGTACTGTATTCTGTAAACTACAGGTAACCAGTGGAGTTCTTTTAACACAGGAGTTACATGTTGCGATACGTTCTCATAATAATGAGTGCAGCTGTATTTTGTACCCGCTGAAGTTTATTTAAGGAAAAAATCGAAACACCAGTAAGAAGCGCATAGCAATAATTAGTCTCGATGTCACTTAGTTAATAAGAGTGTTTGTTGCATCCGTAGTGAGATACTTTCTTATACGTCCTATGTTTCTGAGTTTAGCACATGCAGATCTAAATACGTAGTTCACTTGGTTTTTCATAATCATATGTGATGTAAATACTGATCCAAGGTTTTTTATACTATCGGAACACCTTATCCTGGATTTGCCAACTTTCACATGATTTTAAATTGTGTTTTGACGAGAACTCCATTACTTCAGTCTTGTCAGTATTCAGTTTTAGAAAAATATTTCTTCATTCAATCAATGATTTCAGCTAAGCAATATTCAATGCGATTTAAGGATTCATATATTGGAACATTGTCTACAGGTTCATATGAGATGCACAGTTGAGAGTCATCAGCGTGAAAGTGATGTTGCAGTATATGCTTTCGGCATATATTTATATTCCCAACTGCTTTGGTGTACATGGCAAAATATTTCGTATTAAACACAGATCCTTGGGGGCACCATACTTACAACATTGTACAATGCACGGAATCTGATGACTCTGTGGCAACGTGTACTGTTTGGACACTCATGGAAGTATGATGAAATCCATGCGATAGAATCACCAGTTATGCCGTAATGATTCTCTAGGCGACTTATCAACGTAATGTGATCTATAGTATCAAAGGCAGCAGACAGATCGAATTACACAAGAACGGTAACTCTGTAACTATCAAGAGACTCCAAAAATTTTGTACTTTGAGTAGCGCTGTTTCGGTTCAATGAAACTTTATATAAGCTGACTGGTGTGATTCATGTAAGGAATTGTCAATCAGATGGTTCTCCGATCGAGCGCCTACGACACAATTGTTCAAGTAGAAAGGTTAGTACTAGTGAATGATCTTAAGGAATAAGATAAATATTTTTTCGGAACGTTGACTCGAATTCATCATCTAACATGTTTTATACGCTAAATTATCAATTCACGAATAAATATTCTGGAGTTACAGCGCAAACATTTTGTTATGCTAAATTTTCTCATCTATATTATCGTGAAAATTCAAATTTACTGAGACTTTTCTTTTGCCGGATGTTTCGTTTGTTTTTGTTTAAATGCATTTAACACCACAAAAATTTTTCAGCTTTATGATGGCGTCTAGTTTTAATTGACAGAGTAAGACGTGTTGTTTGATAAAAACCACCTTGTCAATTAAGAATAGAACATTTTGCCAACAATACTGTTCGAACATAAAACCTAAGTGTTGACAGGCACGTGATGAACTACCTTAACAACCCGACAATTGAGGCTTCTAACATGGAGATATATTTTTGAGTTGTTGATTTACATGTGAAGGTTCCGTTACAAAGCGCAATACACTGCACGAAAAATCGTCTTTTGGTCACATTTTGTAAAGCCCAAAATATTATCAAAAGTTGATCTATCTCCCAAGTCCATATTTTTTTAAATTTTGTCGTAGAAAAGGCAACCTTTGACCTTTTGTATTTTAGAAATGTGAACGACAGACAATATTTGATCTTTCATTAAAATTAAAAGATTAATGACAGGTCATCTTCGACATTTCGTTCAAACTGAAAGGTGCAGGATATATTTACGGGGACATTTTGTGTACACCGACAGGTGGACAACAGATCGTCTGCGACATTTTTTCCTAACAAAAGAGGAACGATATGTCATCTCAGAAATTTTGTTGATACTGACAGGTGGATGCAAGGTCACCCGTGACATTTCAACAAGTCGACCACAAATCATCTTCAACGAAATGTTATATGGACATTTTGTTTATAATGAAGGTGGATGAATAGTCATCTTTCAAATTTTATCATATTAATTTAAAATGTGAAGTATTTTTTATATTGTCGGTGTTGACAGTGTAGTGGCATTTTGCTGCAATATCAAATAAATATTACAAAACTGATATTTTTTATCTTTCCTAGTAGTGATACAGTTTTGTATTAATGTTGATCTCAATTCCAAAATCTTCAAACAACGTGTAATGTCAAATAAGAATTTCAGTGTCATACAATATAGAGTAATGTCGTGAATTTCAGCAGTATACTTCTGAACTTAAAAACTCCTATGTTATTTAAAGACACCTCTTAAATGGACCTTAAATATCTACCTAAAGAATGATAAAAACCAACAGATAATTTGTTAACGTTTATTAATTAGAAGCATTTGTAAAATAATAACATTACACTAAATATATAAGTATTTGTATTTAAAAATATACAAAAAACACCACATCATACTATTATACTATTTTAACAACGTGTACAAAGATAGTTTAGAAGTTAGTTGTCACCATATATTTCTTCTTTTTTTCATTTCTTTTCTTTCCTTTCCACATTAATTTTATTGGTGTACACTTGACATTCATGAGCAAATACTTCCTAACAAACATACCACAATGCAGTATTAAATTATATTTATAACAAATTGCAAGCAGCAAATATCTCTGCATAATAAGAATATACAGCACTATACTACTGTAACTTCACTTGATCTGAGAATCTTTAAAGAGCTTAAATATTTCCATTTATAGGAATAAATCTAACATGTATATATGAAAAAACAAAATGTAGGACTCGTTATTAATTTGCTTTAGAAGGGGTTGATCACAAATTTGTCCAAGACGAGGAAGAAAATTGGTTACAAAATTAAACCTTTAACTACACAAAAACATAACTGAATTCATACAAAACTTAAAATCTAATACAAACTACATGTTGTTTCAATTCTAGCATTCCTCTTTACAAGTTTTGATAACTGATACATGTTTTCAGAGCAAATCCTCTCATCTTTGGAATACACATCCAATTTACAAGACAGCAACTTGAAAATGGCCACAGCAGCATCAGAAATATATTAAATATACTGCCATAATGCCACAAAACCAATATGTTTGCTTCCCTATTTCTGACTCAAATTCTTATTTTTGTTGTTAATGTTATCTTCATTTTAGTCATCCTAACCTGAATTTGCCTCAAAACAGGCTTCAGTAACTTCTGAATTGTTTTACAATTTTGATATTAATCAATTTTCTCAAATGATCAAAATAAAATTCCGGTTTGTTCAAACCTGATGTCATTTTAATATTAACTATGTAACAAATTGTAGCATCATCAGTCAATAAATTAATGTCGCAAACTCTTATATTGCATTTTAATAAATGCTTACGGACATGTAGGTCTGAAAAGACAGCATTTATGGCATTACATTTTGAACATGCTTGTTGCATTCTCAATACCATCTATGTATTTATATCTAACAAAATGGCTTGCTCAGATCTGATTGGTGTGTAAACTGTTTAATCTAAGAGTAGCGGCTTCACTGGTTTGTGTGCACCTTTTATCCCCATGCAAGGAGTAGCAGCTTCACTGATTTGTGTGCACGCTTTCTCACAATGCATGGAGTGGCGGCTTCACTGGTACATGTGCATGCTTTTTCCTAAAGCAAGGGAGTAGGGGCTTCACTGGTTCGTGTGCACGCTTTCTCCCAATGCAAGGAGTAGCAGCTTCACTTGTTTGTGTGCACGCTTTTCCCAAAGCAAGGAGTAGCAGCTTCACTAGTTCGTGTGCACGCTTTCTCCCAATGCAAGGAGTAGCGGCTTCACTGGTTTGTGTGCATGCTTTCTCCCCAAGGGCAGCGGCTTGACCGATTTGTGTGCACACTCCAATTAAGGAAAAGAAGCTCCTTGTTTAGTGTGCACGCTTTCCCCTAGGTATCGCAGCTCATTCACCAATAAATTAAGCATGTCATTGTAACTTCATCTTTGCAATAAGAAGTAGAACAAGAGCATCGGAAAGAATATTACCTCCGATCCAAACTAATCAAGTTCAACCATTGTTTAATATTTTCCTGATAATATTCTAAAACTAGTACATATTGTTGACAACTATAAAATTTCAATTCATACTGCAAACTATAAGTTCAGTCATTAATTTGCTTATTTTTACTTGATTTGCGAGAATCTTTCACTTCTCTGGTATTTTCCATGTTTGAAAACAAAATCTCTTTCTTTAAGATATTGAATATTTTCACTTATTTTTACAAGGAACAACTGTTTCTTCTCTAAATGTTTCTATATTCTTGGTGGCCAGTTCAAGTCCAAGTTTGATTTGTTTTTCTGAACCTGAAATGAAATGCAAAATTGAAATAATCAAAATATTTTCTAAGGCCAACAGAAAAATGAAATTATGTGTTTCAAGTTTGTTTCAGAAAATGATTTTTGATGGCAAAGATTTTGAAGTGACTGTATACCATACCAGTAAAATTTTTTTTTAAATTCACTAAAACCTAGTAAACAAGTTTGACATGTCAAAACTGAAACAGCAAAATTTCCAAGTGACAGTGCCATTCCAGAGTCAGCGAAAATCCTCTGTATGGTCTGCCAAAATATGGCCGAGTTCGATATTTTTATCCCATGTGATGGTTCCAATAACTGGCACACAAAAATCACTTGTTGTTTCATTTCTCTATTTCATCAGATTTATTACTGCCAAGTTCTGGTACAGGTTTCCATTATTTATTCTGTTACCAGATTTTGGATTGAAAAAAAAACACACAATTCAAAATTTTCATCTTTATATCTACCCAGTTATTTAGGGCAGATTCATTTTAATACAGGAAGTATTGTACATGTAAATTCAATTAAAATTTTACCTACCTTTGATTCTTTGCTTTGTGTCTCCTTCCTTTTCTCGCTTTAACATTTTCTTTCCTCATCCTTGAAGACTCCTTTTTAAAATTAAATGTAACAATAAAAACAAGTACTTACAAAAAGTAAAAACTTAAACTAAACTAAGCAACATATCCTATGAATAGCTGTGTTTGGCATGAAAGCAGGATACATTTACCACTATTCAGGTATAAGAGGCCTCGGTGGCCGAGTGGTTAAGGTAGTTCGTCTACTATTGATCACGTAGTCTGTCAACACCGAGGTTACTGGTTCAAGCCCAACTGCAGGTACATGTAGGGTGTACTTGACTTAACTCTTAATTTACAAGGATTGCCAGTTTTCCTACTGAAGGTCGCGGGGTTTCTCCAGATACTAGTACTCCAGCTTCCCCTCAATAAAAACTGGACGCCATAAAATAACTCCATACATTTGTATTGAAACACATTGAAAAGGTATCCATACTATCAAACCACCAAACTACCACTATTTTACAGAAGATTAGTCTAAACACAAGTTTGGTATGTAACACATTGACTTAAACACATATATAATTATAAGGAATGTTATGAAATACAGAGCATGAGCATTCCACTACCATACATGTACTAATAACACTGTAAAAAAGTTTTTTTAAATGCCGAATATAAATATTCACCCAATTAAACTTGAATATCTATGCCCACATTTTTCTCTACAACCTCTTAGTAATTTAGTATATGTTGTAACATCTTTTGATATTTTTATGGAATAATGTTGAATGTTAGACCATGGTCACATACATTGTAAGAATAGGCTGGGCTTTAACCGTACAGTATAATATTTGGGTTCTTCAATGAATTTATGCACATTATGTTACAAAACATAACACAATTTTTGTTAGTTTTATTACAACAACCCACCCCCCCCCCCTTTGCAAATCTCATCAGATGAATGCCTCTGCATCAATAACTGAGCTGAGTAGGAGTCAAACATGTTTAACAAAGGGATAATAATGTTTGTAAGACTTGCCAGAAGTTATTATTTTTAATAAGCTAATAATTTATTGTGGCTTACCATTCCTTCAGGTATCTTTGAGTATTTAGACATCTTGTCGAAGCAATTTCTTGTCCTGCTGCAAACCGCAAAACTTGAGGATCTATGAATTATAGTAAACACATCTCCATAACTGAGCTTCAATGGTTCAGTTATACATGTACTTGATGATTGTGTACTTTCATACGAAAATCTGCTAAGGTTAGCAATATTTACCTAAAAAAAACACAAAATATGTAAATAATATTTAAAGAAATACACGGTTTTTATAGGACAACTATATTCGTCAATAATGAGAAGCAGTCCAAATAAATGATACATAAAATTATAATCATTTTTATATCATAACACTTGGCACTTACATTGTATTTATGTGGTCATTAATTTTAATAAATTAATTAGCAGATGTTGGCCCATTTCTTTGATTACGTTATATTTTGACCTATACAGAGTATTAATGTATATCAAGGCACAAGAATGTAAATCATCATGTATTTATAAATAAATGACCTTTTGGCAGATTTGTACCTTTGTATCACCATTTTAAAGTACCTTACGGCAGTATCGAGTCAGTTCTCCCCAGACTTATGTTTCAACCAGATACCTGTTCGGTCTGGGTTAGGGTTAGGGTTCAGTAAAATATAAGAATAAGAATACTAGTAAGAATAAGAATATTTTACTTTTTCCAATTATGGACCCTTTCGGGTATGATTTACATGTACATTGAATGATTAGAGATTAAACATATATATGACCAACAAAACATAGCAAAACAATACATGACATACTGGCAAACACATGGATCAAGTTACTTTTCAACGCAGGAACTGGGCATATTCAATATATTTATAAAATATAATACTTTATATATATAGCCTTTTGATGATGCCTTTTTTTAAAGTGATAAGTCTATGCAAATACAACGACTTCATTGGTATTTAGCTATAATGTTTCAGTAGATCATTATATTGAACCTAGTGTTTCAAATGTGTATTTTTTAAAATAACTTCAAAACTTGTACTTTATCTTGAGTTATATCAGGGAGAAATGACTCACTTTCAGAGGCCAAATGACCTGCCCCCCCCCCCCCCACTCCATTTTCAAAATTTTAGTACAAATTAAATTTACTTTATAACCATAAAAATTGTGTCAAATAAACAAAATGTGCTATTACCTTGAAAGGATGTTAACTTACACATTTTTAGGCATTTTTATACAACAATTTAAATGTATTTCTGTATTTATTAAAAAATGGACAGTGTTGATAGTGTGCAGCAGCAGGAAAAAGAGGACACATTTTTGGTAACATCTATAACTATATTTTTATTTTATTTTAAATTGTAATATAATGAAAAAGTACACTTGCCACAATTAAATTTAATAACTATAAACATAAATTATATTAATATACTACAGATTCTACTTACATAAAATAATTTTTTGTTCAATTTATATGTAGCAGATCCCATGCATGCCTCTTGGCCACACACAGTGCACATGGCTTCGTCTTTGTTTGCGCGTGTGCAGGAATCGACACCAATCAGCATCTTACATGAAAGCCAGGCATCGGCGCCTATTTTCAAAGAGTCACCTTTCAATGAAAAGGCCACGATTACGAGCTTTCATTCTTGTGAACTTCCAAGTCCGAACAATTATTATGGCTAGTGTAGTATTTAATATCACGAGGATTCAGCACTGTCAGTAGGTTTACTGCCATACTGGTAAACAAGAATGTCAAGATTGAGATTGACCGCTGACGCACACCGACTGCTAGACACGTTGTTCTTTTAGTACTTAGCAAAGTGTTGACTCCGACGATGAAAGTACTTCATATCAGGTATATATATCCAAGAATATCTAAATCTGTTTTATCTTTGAATTTATCCACGGCTTTCAAGCAATTGGAAAATCCCAACAGAACGCATATCCGCCATATTGCAAATTGAAAGGGGAGATAATTAATAATTATACATATTCATATTTTGTTGTCTAAATACATGATAGTTCACATTATTTTAATGACTTATATTTCAAGTATTATGTTTGTAACAAGCTGTCCTGCAAGAAATATTATTTTAATTTCAATATTGTACTTAGAATTATACTTGCTTGTGTGTTTTTTTTTGTTTTTTTTTTTTTTTTTGGGGGGGGGGGGGAGATGAAGGGTTAGTTTCATAACTGTTTGAATAATAATGGCGTTTATATGCAATATCTGTCATTTTCTGCCAATGTTCAGATTGTAAAAATAAACTACTGAAATTGGAGAGGATTTTTTTTTCAGATGCTATTAACAGATACATGTACTGCCTAACAAAGAAACAGGAAAGCACTACTATCCATAACGACAAGCTAGACGTCTAACATCACTAGAATGTAAAAAGAAGTATGTTACGATAATACTGTTTTCAGTCTTGAATTTCTCTGAGTATATAAATAAAAAGGAGATGAGAATACACATCCTGACAGCGAATCCATCAAAACAGACAAGGTCAAATTAAAACAACCATCATTTAATACATTTAATATGGGGTGTTCTAAATGACAATACGGAAACAGTAGAAATCCATATGGGGTGGGGTAGGGGGGGGGGGGGGGGTCGAGCAAGATCTTTACTGTTAACATGTTTTGGGCTTTTTTTTCATGTCTAACTTTTTTTTTTAGTTTTAGATAAAGCAACTGTTAACTGTTTTTCAACCATTAGCTGTTATCTCTTAACTGTTTTTTTTTTTTTTTAATGAAATTGTTGTTAACTGTTATAATGAAAATAAAAACACTGTTTGCTGTTAATAGTCCAAACACTGTTACTGTTTTACAGATTTTTTCTCTGTTATCTGTTGATTCATTTTAATCACCACATATTTCAATGTAATTGAGTCTCCCTATGAAGGGAGGAATATACACAAGATCACACAATAGTTACTATGGCAACACTGATTAATTAAAGAGTTTTTCAACCGTATGGCCCTTCGATAAGATTCTGCGGTTATCTGTTTTTTCGATTTATGAACTCGCCGTTTTCTCATGTAAATTGTTAGTGTTATCATTATTTTAAATTACATGTTATCTTTTTGGGACAAATATAAAAATTGTTACCCTGTTAATGGACCCCCTCCAGCACCCCTCCCAAATGTTCAGTTTTATGGATGTTTTATACAAAATGTTAACATTTATTATTATTACATTATGTGCCACATGTCATTTTAGTTATTTCTAGATCTGCAAACACACACATACACTGTATATATAAATTTTTCAGAAAACCGAGTGGATCAAACTGCACTAGACAATATGGAGATCAGTGATATCAAGAAGATAAGACCTGTCTTTAAAGCCTATACATGTCCTCAAATAAGGAATGTCAAGATGGATTTATTTCGTCATAGTAGACATCTTTGAAATTGGATTAATTTAATAAAAGATGAAATTAGACTGTAAATTTATTGACATTTGTTCAACCAAAAGCAGAAAGGACAGAAAATGAGCCATCAGAAATGAACTTGGATTGTAAAACAGATTAAAAAATTTACAAATTGTCATAATGAGCATTTATTCAATAAATCATTAAATTGTTTAATTCTTTTTTATGTACATGTATCCACTTGAGAATGAGAAAACTGTTACAACTTCGGGATTAATTTTCATTAGACAAGCCTGTCAGCTCAGTGATTACAGGCAATTGTATTAGCTATTACACTTAAACTCTACATTACGTGCCATCTTGAATTCCTTGACTATTGTTCAATTTACATGTAGTGGTCATCCTATTGATAAAAATTCAACAGTGTGAGCAATATTTCTAGAGACAAACTTGCCCAACCTTTACATTGGACTAGACATGTTCTTTTTTATCACAATACTGGTATTGTTGATTAATGAATGTCAGCTATGATGCTCACTATTTTTACAAAATCAGAGGTCAAGGTGGACATTTGTGGAATGGTGACTGTGGGTAGGTTGAAAAAACCAAATCCTTGTGATCCGACCTGTGCATCTTTTTTCATCATATCATCTTTCCTCTAACCTAAATGTCCATTTTGTAATGTTATCCATGCAAAATATGGACTTTTAGAACCTTTGGACCATATTTTAGATTATAACAAATAACCTTTTGTGCATTTTTTTTGTAATTTCATTAATACAAAAAGAGACCTTTTGGATTTTAATTTGGTCAAAATACCATATGACCTTGGTCTTTTGGTTTTGAAAATACCATCTGTGGCCTACCTTTCATCACCTTTTTTGTGTGGATATTTGACCTTTCTATTATCTTTTGTCTACAAAGATTATATTTTGGAAACAAAAGGTCATATTTTGTTGTTCACCTTTTGAACAAATTTTAGATTTGGAAAGGTAAACTTTGCAACACCTTTTGTCAAATCAAAAGTGGGCCATTTCGACTGACTTTTGTAGTCAAAAAGGTATACAAAAAGATGATCTTTTAGATCTTTTGTATTTTTTAAAAATGTGTTCAAAAGACAACAAAATGTATTCAAAATTGGGACTTTTGGATACCTTTTGATTATCTTAAAAGTTATTGTTTCATGCAGTGATACTGATTGTATTTGGTACATTGTATACTCAGTTTAAAGCTCACTGACTTGTACTCGTTGATGCAGATTTTAACACGAATATCCGGTAATTCGTCTTCTTTAGAGGATCATTTTAAAACTGCATATATACTTAAATGACTGAATAAATAAACGTTTTATAATCTTATTCAAAGAAGTTTAGCTGTTATGCATAAATAATAATAATTTCCGCGTCACGTAGTGTAGCGGGAATTAATTGTCTTCTCGGCTATGTCCGTAAGTTTATGTAATTTTTGTATGAGTGTTTTTTATGCACGGATGGTTTTGAGGTTTTAAGCGGGAATAATTAAGGTTGAAAATAGGTGTAAGAGTTTTATCAGTTCTAGCTCGACTATTGCTGCGGACACATCCAATTTTTGATGGACTCCGATATTGAAGACAACGTTAGGCGCCTTGTTGGTGATGAAATTAAGAAGTCACAGAACGATTTCCTTACACAATTGGATGGCTTATTTTCAGCGAGATTGCAAGCTTTTGACAACCAACAGAAAGAGCGGTCAGAAGCAGAGATGTCCAGGCTGCAAAATGAGATTCTCTCAGTTGACAATTACTAATTTCAAAGGAAAAGCTGTGAAGATCAATTTAAATTTAACACTAAAGTGATTAGGACTCTAAAAGAAGCACACTCTAAGTTAGATGCTCAGGATGAAAAAACAGCGACAGCAAAAGAAAAGATTTTTGAAGGTATAGATCTCTTAGCATACCGGCAAAAACTGGTAAAAATGGCCGATTCGTCTGAGTTCGGATGGAAAACTGTGCAAGAATACACAGCAAACCCATTTGCTGAAGATTCGGATGATGATAAAAAGATTTTACGAGCACAGGGACGCGCTGAGAGGAAGATTAAAGCTGAAAGAGCAAAAAGGAGGCAAAAACCATACGCTAGACCTGTTTCACCAGTCAAGGATGGGAATTTAAAGCAGAAATCTACAATAAAACCTGGGGTTTGTTTTAATTGTTACAAACCGGGACACTGGATGTTTGAATGCCCAGAGAAGAAAAAGAAGTTAAGTATGGATTTATTGCAATTTGATAAGTTGATTATTTGCGAGAAATCTGCTCCGTCAGATAGATTTTCTGTTTTTTCAAGTTCCAATGTTGCTGTTTGTAAAATCAATACCTTGCATGCATTGGAATGTGTAGATCAAAAGGTAATTAATTGTGACGGTCAGTGTGCACTAGACCATGAAAACTCTATTCACACAGATAAGGATACACCTGTACTCTCACCTGTCGGTCGATTGAAAACGGCAATAGATATATGGAGACAAGCACGTGCTAGTGATTATATTCTGAGTGTTATTGACAAAGGTTATGGTATACCTTTCAAGTACTTACCTGTTCCTACTGTATTAAGGAATAATAGGTCAGCTTTGGACAATGTGGTTTTTGTAAAAGATGAAATACTAAAGCTATTGGAGAAGGGATGTATTTCACGGGTTTTTGAATTGCCTACAGTTGTCAATCCTTTGACCGTAGCTTACAGCAGGTCAGGTAAACCGCGTCTTGTTCTGGATTGTAGACATATCAATTCGTGTATTCATCAGTTTAAGTTCAAATTTGAAGATGGCAGTGTAGCTAGACATTTGTTTGAGAAAGGAGATTTCTTATTTCGATATGATTTAAAGAGTGCCTATCATCACATAGAAATTGTTCAAGATCATAGACAATTCTTAGGTTTTAGCTGGGATTTTGACGGAGAGGTTAGATATTTTGTATTTAATGTACTGGCGTTTGGAATTAGCTGGGGCTAATAGTTTAGAAACAGCTGAATCAGTTAGTAGCTATATTCAGAATAGCTTGTCAGAGTTTGGTTTTTTGATTGCACATGACAAATGCATTTGGGATCCAAAGCAAAATTTAGTGTGGATTGGTTTGGTGTGGGATATGGTTGAAGGAAAATTCAGAATTTCTGAAGAGCGCATAGCTCGGTTATGTTTATATTTGAAAAGAGTTTAAACAGATGTCCGGAAAGGGAAATTATTGTACAGAGCTAGATTTGTAGCTTGTATTGCTGGGCAAATTATTTCCATGCAGGCTGTTGTTGGAAATGTAGTAAGGTTAAGAACTAGAGAACTGTATAAATGTATTCTTCTGAGAGCGAACTGGGATTCGCTAGTGGCTTTGACAAATTTAGCAATTGATGAGTTGAAAGTTTGGTTTCATTCAGTATATGATCTGAATGAAGAAGGTAGAGATTTGTATGAGTCCAATTTGTGCCAATTTGAAGCTTATTGTGACGCTTCAAAAATTGGATTTGGAGGATATTTGATTCCCCATGAAGACTTTGATACGTCCGAGTCTGTCTGTGACTCTAAGTTTGTCAAGGATAGTGATTTGAAGGTTCCTAGCAAAGCAATTAGTACTATTGTGGGTAGTTGGAACCTTACTGACATGAGTAAAAGCCACTTGGCGGGAGTTAGAGGCTTTGAGTAAGACCATTGAAGGTAGTATTGACAAGGTCAGAGATCATAGCTTAACCGTTCATACTGATAACAAGAATGTAACTAGTATTGTATTAAATGGTAGTAGGGTAGATGATTTGCAAAGTAAGGCAATTGAAGTTCATGACTTTTGCAAACGCAACAATGTAAAATTGTCTGTTAAATGGTTACCTAGAGAACAAAATAAGATTGCAGACAATTTAAGCAGATATTCTGATTGCGATGATTGGGGAATTTCTTATGATGTATTTTGTATGCTAGATAAGGAATGGGGAAAACACACAACTGATAGGTTTGCGACCGACTACAACTCAAAATGCACGAGATTTAATTCTCTTTTTTGGTGCACTAGTACAGAAGCTGTAGATGCTTTCTCGCAAAAATGGTCACATGATAACAATTGGATAGTTCCACCTCCTAATCTTGCTTGTAAAGCGATACACAAACTATGCGAAGATAGAGCTTGTGGCACATTAATTCTGCCATTATGGACTTCCGCTCCATACTGGGCTTTGTTGTATAACAATGACTGCAGCTTGCAAAATTTTATTGCGGCGAAAAAACATTTGATACTTCGCAATGTTATTGTACCAGGTAGAGGAAATAATGGAGTGTTTGCTTCAAATATGAATTTTTCTATGGTAGCATTTAAGATCAGATTTGATTAATTGTTTATTTTTTGTACAGGAATACAACAGAAACAGTTCATAAGACAAGCTGTGATGGACAGCGGGATTAAAGAAGAAAATTGTTTATTTAGTTTGGTTGACAATTTTGCATCTCGTTTATTGGACTCCAGAAGTGACAATACTGTAAAGAAGTATACTTATGGTTTTGATAAATGGAGAATTTTTGCTAACAATCAGTCTTAATATAATGCCGGCTTCACCGGTTCATGTTGCTTTATGTATTGTTAGTTTACTAGATAATGGGGCTACTTACAGTTCAGTAACTAGCATTGTTTATTCAATAAAGTGGGCGCATGAAATGAATGGTCTAACAGACCCTACTGATAATGGTTTTGTTAAGAATTTATTAGAATCTGCTAAACGTACTTCGAAATCTCAAATGGTAAAGAACTATTTAACTATGATTTTATTGGCTTACAGTGCTTTTTTGCGTTTTAATGAGCTTAGCAATTTAAAATGTTCAGATATAGAGGTCAAAGATGATTACTTGTGTATTAAAATTAGTAAGAGTAAGACTGATCAGTATAGACACGGAGATGAAGTATTAGTTTCTAAAGGTCAATCAATTGCTTGTCCTTATGCTATGTTTTTAAAGTATGTTAGTGTTGCTCAAGTAGATTTGAAGTCAAATTTATTTTTATTTCGCCCTATATATAGATCTAAGCATAAATATGCTCTTATAAATGTTAATAAACCTATCAGTTATACAACTGCTAGAGAATGTATTATTAAGAAGTTAAAGCTAGTGGCACCCAATTTAAATCTCGGACTGCATTCTTTGCGTTCAGGGGGTGCGTCAGCTGCTGCAAATGCTCATGTTGATGATAGGTGCTGGAAGAGGCATGGTAGATGGAAAAGTGAGTCGAGTAAAGATGGCTATGTGGCCGATTCAGTAGAAAATAGACTAAAAGTTTCAAAGCATCTTGGCATTTAGTTTTATTTTATTTCATTTTCTATTTTTTTTTTAATAATTTTTTATTTTGCCCTATCTTTGTTATTCTACACACAGCAGCTACGAGCTAGTCGCCAAACTTTGTTTGTGTTATGTTGTTATTTTGTATAATTTGGTACATGGATTACGGTGGTTGTATATAAAAGTGAATGTTTAAGACAATTAGTGTAGTGAAGACTAAATAATTTCCGCGTCACGTAGTGTAGCGGGAATTAATTGTCTTCTCGGCTATGTCCGTAAGTTTATGTAATTTTTGTATGAGTGCTTTTTATTCACGGATGGTTTTGAGGTTTTAAGCGGGAATAATTAAGGTTGAAAATAGGTGTAAGAGTTTTATCAGTTCTAGCTCGACTATTGCTGCGGACACATCCAATTTTAATTTTTAGAAGTGAGGTCCAACACTTGTTTCTGCCTGGCACTGGCAAATGGACACAGGTTTCCATACTCTGGTTTTTCCTGGCCGGCCACAGAACATTTTGTACGAGTATATATTTTGTTATTCTAGTGGCACTGGATCTGCTTAAAATATGTAATTTTTCTATATTACTGTACTTATTAAAATCGACTGCTCAGTCTACACACAGCAGCTACGAGCTAGTCGCCAAACTTTGTTTGTGTTATGTTGTTATTTTGTATAATTTGGTACATGGATTACGGTGGTTGTATATAAAAGGGAATGTTTAAGACAATTAGTGTAGTGAAGACGTATGTTAGTTTGTGAAAGACCATGGTTGTATAATTACAAATTTAGTTGTATTGTACATGCAGGCAGTTTCATACTGTTCTGGAATCATACTAGAAGCAAGAAACAACGCTCTTGAAATTAGGATATTTAATATTGTGCTTTGAGGAACATGAAAATAAAAACTTTATTTCATACGTTTCATTTACTAGTGTCAAAAATTCATATAAGAATATGTTTAAGTGGTAAAGGGCCTAGTAATCAAATAAATCTTATAATGACAATGAATATATGCAATAATTACATGTTTAGTTGATTACACGTAGATTTAAATATAACTAAACATACTTATTTACCCAAAAAACCTTAGTTCTTGAAAATCAGTAAAAATTGTCTTTCTTTTTATTTCTCATACTTCTTGAAATTCATGATATATTAAGTATTATTTCATTAAGTTTAGGGTAATTGGTGGTGAAGTGGTTAACGCATTGGTTTAATTAGTAATCTTATTTTTATCACTCCCCTGTCATTTCTGGGGTTTTGATCTTAATAGAAAAGTATTGTCAGATATGTAGCCGAAGGCCGCGGTTTTTCACGGGCTTCTTCCTAATAAAAAGATTTCGCCACGATTTAATTAACAATTGCTAAAAGTGGGATTTAACCTTAAAACAAACAAAATACATTAAAATTAAACCACTAAAATTGATCCATTTAACAATAGTAATGCTTTGTACAATTTGCAAGGAAAGCAATTTAAGTTTCAAGAATTTTAAAATCGGATTTATTCTGTTTTGCTGTTCAGTTACAATAAATAAAATTGAAATTAACGGATTCGTTATTTTTGAAGCCAAGTTTCTCTCGAATAACAATGCATATTAAGTAACTAAAACACCGAGTTGTCGCGCGTTGTCCACAAATTAATTTATGCAATTCTTATATCACACCGATCAACCGACTTATATCATTTTGGTGAGAAGAAGTATGACACAATGAAAAAAGATATAAACAAGACCTATACGTATACAGATGACTTTTTCCATATCGCTACGTTAAAAACTTACTGTATAAAATATATTGTAGTAAAAAATTATTTAGCTTATATTTGTCCATCAACATATTCAATCGTTTTAATTACTTTTTTCATTTGTTATCTGAAAATATGTTCCAAAGGTACTGGAATCACAAATTTTAACAAAAAATGCAAAATTTACGCTTCTGCACAATATTTTTCTGTATCCAGTGTTTTTGTTCAAAAGGGCATTTATCCAACTTTTTTCTGACCCCAAAATTATTCTTCCAATTGCAATTTATTAGGAGTTTGAATCATTTTTCTTTACGCATTTACTGAAAAAATGATACGGAAAAAATCAGTTCATCTTTTTATAATGACACGATGAATAAAAGTCAATTGACACGATTGAAAACAGCCACGTATTTCTTAATTGATTAGTTTTATACTTCCACATAGGGCATTTACAACTTATGTCTGTATATCGTTAAATATTATACAAAAAGTCTACAATTGTTAATACAATAGGACTATGATGTATACATTCTTGACACAAATCACTAGACATGGAAAAAGGTAACAAGCAGCGGAGCAGCTTTGTAATTCATCTTAAAACCATAGTGAGGAATTAAACATAGAGTAAATGCTCTCATTTAGACAATCCCAGAGCAGGCTTAAGCGGAAATCTGTGTTAAATGTCGATAACGCTCTACATATGAGTTCTCACCTATCAACAAATAACACATAACGAACAAGATTTTGTACAAATATTTCCTACTTGTACAAATATTTCCTCCTATGTCGACATTAAATAGTATAAAACGGATCCATCTACTTGGTAGGTCATTATATTGATGTCAAACTTTTTTTTACAAATTATAAGGTATGAATTTAGGCAAACATTATCAAATGTGCTGCCTACAATCAGGAACCTATATACTAGTCCAGCTACAATTTATAATAAAGAAGAAAGAGCGAGAAATTTAAGGTTAATTAGCGTACAAAAATGAGAGAGTTAGAACAAAAATGAGAGTAAGAATTAATACATCATATATAACTGTAAAACGAATAATGCCTATGTCTAATAATTTTTAACATTATCGGCTGCAAATGTTTTGAGAATTCCCCAGTAATCTTTTACATAAAAACAGAAAAGGAAAACGTGTAAGACATGTAGTTACTAAAGACAATATTATATCATTCGAACAGACCACGAGAGTTACCTTCATTGACCGAATTATACACAATTTTCATCGCGTATTACGCCTGTATAGACACCTGAAGGTACACGGAAAAGAATCTACGAATCTGGTTAGAGAATACTTACACAAATGTACACTGTTTTATTTCAAAATTATTTATCTTTATGGTTTAATTACCCGTATTCTTTCATTATTAATTCTAATGAATGAATAATAAATAATGATAAACAATAAAACAAACAAAAATCAAAACACCCTGCCTTTAACGATGTCGTATAATATTGTCTTTATTTTTATGTCAACGCCCCAAATGCGAAGACCACCTCCGCCTTTAGACGTGACATAAAAATTCAGTTTTGCAGAAAGTACGAACGTCGACATTTATTTTGACTCTTTTGGGTTTTCTTCAATCACAATATTTTGATGATTGATATGGTGATTTGTGCAAACGAATAGTACGTTATAGGATGTTATCCAACAGAACCCTACTTCTTGTTGGCCGATGTGCATTACAATGATTTTAGTTTAACGTTTAACCCCTTCTGGAAATTGGAACTGTTCGATATTTGGCGATTCCTACTAATAGGCAGTAGGTTCTGCACAAATCTCACTGTCGACCCTCTACTTCCTGCTTGCAGCTTATACGTATTGAACAATTTCGCCAAACGTTTCTCGTGTTTCTTTTATCGTACTGGTTGGTACGACGACTTATTCGTGCCAAACAACAAAAAGAAAAAAAAATTATTTCGTTTGTACGGTTTATTAAATCGTTTGTACGATTTATTAATCCGTTTGTACGGTTTATTAAATCGTTTGTACGGTTTATTAATCCGTTTGTACGGTTTATTAAATCGTTTGTACGGTTTATTAAATCGTTTGTACGGTTTATAAAATCGTTTGTACGGTTTATTAAATCGTTTGTACGGTTTATTAATCCGTTTGTACGGTTTATTAAATCGTTTGTACGAGTTATTAAATCGTGTGTACGGTTTATTAAATCGTTTGTACGATTTAATAATTCGTTTGTACGGTTTATTAAATCGTTTGTACGGTTTATTAATCCGTTTGTACGGTTTATTAAATCGTTTGTACGGTTTATTAAATCGTTTGTACGGTTTATTAATCCGTTTGTACAGTTTATTAAATCGTTTGTACGGTTAAACCTTTCAAACGAAATAAATATTTTTTTCTTTTTGTTGTTTGGCACGGTTGGATATTTCATATTAAAACGTCAATCAAAACAAAATGCGAATGGACTTGTCAAAGTTCAAAGTCTAAGGTCCAAAACCATGATAGGAGACCCATTGTCTAGTTATTATCTACACACATGGCAAATATGAAAAGGTTAGCCTATTTCACCGAACGTCGGGGTCTTCTCTGGGTACTCAGGCTCCCACTCCCAATAAAGACACCATACAGCTGATAAATTGCTGAAAGGCATTAAAAACCATTCATACAAGCAAACAAACAGTCAAACAATTATTTTAAAAGTTATAACCGGGCGCGAAGCAATGACTAAAAAGTCATTGATGTTATCCTGTGGGGGGGGGGGGTCAAATTTCGAAGTTAAATATCCCGGACACGAAGAAGTCACTCAAAAGGCAATGATGTGACCTTGGGGGCCAAATTTTAAATTTTAAACACCTATGGCATGCGACACATCGATAAGTGCCCACATGCCAAATATCAAAAAGCCTACCTAAAAGGATAAAAAGTTATATCCCGGACAAGATTTGTAATGGCTGCACGGACGGACACACAACAATATGTCGACCTTCTTTTGCCTCTTTTACTAAAAACCCAATATAAACCTCCTAAAAATGAAAAGTGGAATGTAGCACTAGATAAAGCTATCTTGCATATCCTAAACGTGTATTAGTATGGGATTTGCAGTCAAATAAATTTGGCTAAAAATATCAACCTTAAAGGAGAAGAAAAGAAAAAAAGAAGATGTAAATTACCAGACAAAAACAATATGTCACTCATTTATCTTCGTTTGGT
This sequence comes from Limnoperna fortunei, assembly GCA_944474755.1. Classification (NCBI taxonomy): domain Eukaryota; kingdom Metazoa; phylum Mollusca; class Bivalvia; order Mytilida; family Modiolidae; genus Limnoperna; species Limnoperna fortunei. Next base: position 46,591,410 of record OX104116.1, read on the forward strand.
ATAGATAATAAAATAAGAGTTGCATACAAATACAAAGTATAGTTCGAAAGCTTTTCTGCAAATGTGTGTCGCAATTTGTTCATTTCATATTTTATGCACAGTAATCAAAATAAATTTTCCCCATTCTCTTCTTCATGCTTGATATTGACAAGAAAATAAAAAAATTACATATATTATTACGTTACGAACTCTTAAAGTGCATACTTATTCAATCGGTTAGCATAATTTAATAGCTTATACAAATTCATATTTCTTGTTTTAATCATATCATTGAACTGATTTACATCGTATCGTAATTTCTCTGACAGTGCAATTCAAATCAAATTAATATTGTTAATGCATTATGTCAAAGATACATTTTTGGCACCAAGCCAAAGCTAAATGAATATTCTTTATATTTTAAAGGCCGATTTGAAATAAAATTATATCATAAAAGGTCATTTTAGCATTTAAATAACTATATATGCATTTTTTCGTTTAATTTATAAGATAAGTTGGACAAAAATAAAAGCAAGAGATTAAAGGACTGAATATATCTATTGCAAAATCTATGCTAATCGTGTTTTCATATATTTTATTCGCTACAGTAAATTTAAAACATAAAAAAATTGGAAAAACTGATCTACGTTTTCATCGCTTCTAGCATGTTTATATCTTTTTTCATCGTGTCATACTACTTTTCACCAAAATGATATAAGTCGGTTGATCGGTGTGTATATAGCATGTTTTATGTTGACCTATGGGAAACAATTTTCGGGAAGTTTTTTTTAGAATATACAGTCTTTTAAAGGGAAACTTCGCGAAAAAATGAAAATTTGATATGTTATTCTTCAACTAAAAAGAAACACATTTGCCTCTTGATGTTTTATTATATTTTCAGTGGTTAAGTTTCTGCATGGAATTTACCGTGTAAAAATGCACTTATGGAGGTCCGCCATCTTGTCACCATCTCGTCACTAGATGGCGATACTAGACATCTAAGTACCTTAAAAGTCGTCGTACGATAATAACGCGAAACGGTCAATAACAGAAGGTTGTACTATAAGACAAGGTTGTGGAAAGATTACGTTTCGTATTCCTGACCCGACTTGTGTAACAAGTAGTTAAGCAATTTAAAGACTTCTACTTAAGACTATTTCCCACAGCAGCAACAACGGTAAACGGAAAGAAAGTCACAGAAAAAAGTCGCAATTTTGATATGAAAATAGTCCATAAATATTAATTAAATTGAAAATTATTCGTATTATTATTTTCAACTTAATAAGATTAAGCAACTTATTGAACGAAACTTTTGTATACAAAATATTTGCAAAGTTGACTATTTAAGAAATAACGGTCATTAAATGAAATATTTTTAAATACTCTGTTTCGCGCATCAAAATTTCACTTCACGTTTAGTACATTTATAATTAATATTATTGTTATTATTATAATTATTATAACTGGTAACATTTATTGTGCGTGTGCGTAACGCAGTTTCCAAACTTTTACATGTTGTGTATATTTGAGTTAACGTGTAAGTTTTACGTTTCCTGTGACTTGGCGTCTAAAGGTATTCGAAATCTTATATACATCCTGTGTTCTGACACTTCTGTGTATTCAAATCATACCTGTCCTTGGCAGGAGGGGGTGTGCCTTTCTAATTTCGAATCACATGATTAACCTTTAATCTGGTTAGCATTTAAAAAAGTCCGAATATTCATACTTCAAAGTCGGCGTCAAATGATCTAGTAATTGCAATAAACATCCTGTTTGTTTACCTGCTAATTCTGTTAATTACCCTTCATAAACGAGTAATGATTTACCTGTAACATTTTCACCTCCATGTACAACTGCCGTTTCAAGACGTGCAAAATAATCCACGGAATTTTATTTTATATATAAAAATAATCATATAAATATATCTTTTATTACAATTATTATTTAGGTAAATTATATCTGAATTAAATAAAGACAGGTTAAAATTTGTGTCTAAAAATACTTTTATTAAAACAAAGATCATTAAAACATTAAGACGTATTTGGTAATCTTATGTTGTCAGTCGGTCATTAGTCATCGCCACAGTTTATATATTCTCCAAAGAGCTAAGGCAGAAAAACATATTTTTAAACTGGATTACTTACCATATTTACTGGATAATTACATTTATCACGTCACAAACGCAGTCACGTGATAAAATACTGTCAATATGGCGGCCCCCATACACAAAATTTTACCACCTTTAATCCACTCGAGAAGCGTAACGGTAAAGAATACAATAAAACATCAAAAGGCAATTATATTTCTTTTTATTTGAAGAATAACATATCAAATTTTTCATTTTTTTGCGAAGTTTCCCTTTTAACAAATATTGTATATATGATATGATCCGTACGTTTAGATATTATTTAATGGCCATCTAAAAATTTAGAGTTTATTACTTAAAATTTATTAACAATAAGTATTATTTAATCATTTATTCATACTGCATATGTGTCGCAAGAGAAAGAGAAACACATTTATACCCTTTTGCATGAAAATAACCAAAGATTGAGTTGTCGCGTGTAGGTGTCTATTCTTGTTAACGCGACTGGAAAGAAACATTGATTAAATTTGATGTGCGCATAAAATGGCAAAGGTTAACGTGTTTGGAGTGGCCCGTGATGTTTCTTGTACAATCAAATTAAATTTTATAATCGCTATGAAAGACTACCGAATACTTTATTCTTTTCCACTGCACAGTAGAAAATTGTTTCTCATTTAGCCCTAAATATAGCTAAAATACTGATCGCTGGACGTAGAACAATAATTACACCATTCATTATGGTATTTATACTGATTATGAATATGTATGTTTTAAACTTATCTAATATAAGCGTTTCGAACGGTTTTATTCGATTGATCGTTGTATAACGCACAACAAGCAATGTTTCAGGATGAAGTTAATTAAGGGTAATTAAGTTTCCCTCATCGACAGAAATGGGATCTCATGTACTAATATTGTCATACATGTACATAGAGTGAACAGAAACTCAAACAATAATATTACAACCGACGGTAAACCCATATTTTACTAATAAGTCAATTTATTAGATGAAAAATTAATTGTCTTATTTTAGTGAATGACACACTAGAGTTATCGTTCTTTGTCCACACCACTGTAAAGACTTTTTTGGACATTCCTTATCACGTTAATTACCGTTGTTACGTCAGAGTTTTACAGCGTTCACGTTTTATAATCAGTTGAAAATTTGAAGCCAAAGATAGCGGTATGTTTATTTTTCTGTGGTTTTAACTTTATATATTTTAAGCCATGCATGTAAAAACTTTAAATCGATATATTATTGTCAGAACATTTGCATATTTAAGTCCACATTTGTTTATTTTACGAAAGCGTACGGCCAGTAATTTGCGTATTTTTGTTTATTAATTGATTGCTAGGGAAGGTTGTTTATTTTCAAATATAGTTCATAGTTTCCGATCTCGTACGATGGGTAAAAACATGAGAGTCTCTACGAGTCCCTATGCTAGGCTCAGGGCGAGAAGGAGAGGAAGCTCATTGAAAACTTGACATTCCCAGCCCAAGGCAATCGAAAAAATTGGAATGCTTCATCGGAAACGGGTTCAAACACTATTGATGAGGGCATCGCTAAATCAGTTGCCGAAGAGATCGTTTTTGAGTTGTAAGTCTTTAATACGTAATTTATACAGGTCATGAGTCTCTGTTTCCCAGCACCAGTTAGCATTTTGTATATTTCATAGTTATTGTGTATAATTGGCCTGCCAAATGCGAAGCCATACCAGTCTTGCCAACTTTGCCAAATAATACAAATTTTAAACTTTATTTGACTCTTTATTTAGCTTACAATACTACAAGAACAAATAATTGTTCGATATCTGTTCGTCTTAACTTAACGTATTTCTCTCCGTTATTGCAGTCGCGTAAATGTTTAATTGCTCATTAGAACATGTTTGGCAAGAAAACCACGAAATCCATTCATTTGTTTTACATAACTTTACGTATCTAATGCATAAGTTTCGGTTATGGAAGTGAATCTATAAATAAATAAATTAATTTTTAAAAGTGTGAGTTTGTAAACCCATTTTTATACAAATCAAAAGTATGAACACGTTCCGGAATGTTGGCGAGGTCATCACTTTCTATTAAAACGTGCCTGTTTGTATATGAACAGTTGCAATGCACAAACTCAAGCTGTAGTTTATTATTTTTAATATGAAGTATGATATGAATATGAAATGATTTAGATGACAGAGAATTCGTAAAGAGGTGACCGAGAAGGATTAGTTGGGTACGCTTTTTATGAGGTTGGATAGTACAACGCGTTGTTCTTCAATTACACAAAATTACTCTCCTACTTCAATATACAAACTTTCTACAGATTTAGTTCTAAACTATAGTCATAGTAGAAATACTTAGTGGTGCACAGAACATAGACTTTTAATTTGTTTGTTTGTTTGAATATTGTTTAACACCGCATTCAGCAATATTTTTAGTTAAATCATGACGTCTAGTTTTTATTGGGGGAGAAAGCCGGAGTACCCGGAAAAAACCTCAGACCTTCGGTAGGAAAACTGGCAATCCTTGTGAATTAAGATTGGAGTCGGGTACATTTTGACATATGACATATGACTTGCCAGCTACACCTTAAACTAAATAACGCAACAATAATTAATTTTTATTGATCAATAATTCAGTGGTGTAGACAGCATTTAAAATATCTGTAAAAAAAGTGCTGTAAAATATTTGTCAAAAGTTTATTATGGGATAAAGAAAGTGCATGTCAACTCGAATATTATAAGTATTTTTTACTATTTTGATTAAATTGTTATGCAATTTTAATTAGGGATAAAAAAGTTAAATTGCTGAGTTTATTCTAATGTTTGAATTTTATTAAGGATATGCTACAGAAATAATTGTTTCGCTGAGTATATAATGTGTGCAACTAAATTTTGTTATCCTCGATGTAGAAAAGATCTTTTGTAGTTAATCCTTAATAACAGCAACGTGTTCCCTTTCTGAATATAAAAAGTCCTAAAATACTTCTAATAAAATGAAATGTAATAAGTAGTTTGTATGTCTTGATTAGATGATTTACTAGATGTTTGCTTTATGCCTAGCGAACAGTATTTTGTCTATATTCAGGACGTGAACAAGTCAACAAATAACTCAACGGAGAAAAAGGACAAAAGAGCGGAGAATTTTAAATTTGAAAAGATTGTGAAGCGGCAGAAAATACAACAAGTCTACTGTTATTGACATCTAATTTCTCCAAACAAGTCGACTGCTAGTACCCACTGCCAAGATTCAATATTATGATTTGACAGCTCCTTAATAGGAGGGCATCCATTTTCCGCCATCTACGGGGAATAAGGAACATCTGTAGGTCGAGCACATGAAACCCTTCCAGTATGGTTTCAGTATTTGTTACTGTATATGTATCTTATATTGTGTAATTAATATGCATTAGACATACTCAACAGTTTTGTTAAGTCTAAAATGAAAAGAACTCCAGGACTGGTTTAGATAAACAAATAGGCAATGATTATGGCTTGACGGCATTTCATCAGCTACGTTAGGACTGTCTGTCAAATTAAAATAAGGCATATTATGTATACAATTATAAATTGTCTTTGTACTATTTGTATGACTATAAGAATAAAATCCAAGGTTCATTAAACTATTTAAATGGTCAAAGGGGGTTTATAAAAATCATACACATGTATGTGTAATAGTAAACAGTAAGAACAATAATGTTCTGTTTTACATTGACCATGAGAAAAAGATAGAGACTATGGAGATGAGACATAGTTCATCGGCAAACTGTATATCTATCACATGTACATTCGTGCCATGAAAATGTCAACTTTCAAAGACAACTTTTCTCCTCTGTAATATTAAACAAATAAAATTATCATTCTCTGTGAATCAAATCCATTCCTCCTACCTCGAACCGAGGCATCAGTAAGTGCATTTAAAATCTAGTTTATTACAACTGTATTATGCCAGAAGAAGTGTATTGTTAATTGCAAGGTTTCGTTTTGTTTCTCATGACATTTAAAATATTCTACTCTTAGGCATTTTACGTCTCTACATTTTTTTTCTTTTGATGTTTAGGTAATGTTTATTACATGACTTGATGGTGCGTGTCCAACCCGCGTGTTTTCTTAAACTCTCGTTTTCGTTTTGATTCTTTAGTTTTTAGATTAAAATTGTTTTTAAAATGTAACACAAATTCTAAAAATTAACACACAAAGTTAATGCTTAACGTTTTGTGCAGCAACTGAGAAGACAAAAATATTAATGTTGAAGTATTTTACCAAAATCATCTTCTATACTATATATCAAAGTAAATATTCATTTATGTCTTGGACCCTTTCTGTCTGTTGTTTTTCTGTCATTGCTGTGTAAATACTATTTTACTTTTGTCGTTACAAACCTATCAGTTTTAATTTTCCAACAATTTATAGAAAATATTTGGTAAGATTTCCCGTTTTCTGTATCCATAACACCAATCACTTCTTTGCTCTATCGTTGGATTTTTAAAATGATATTGGGAGAAATATCATTCATTGCAAGCCAATGAGCATGTCGACTTCTGCGCATCAAATCGTGTCGGAAGGGAAGGTAAATCAATATTATGCAATATGATTGATTTAGCAATCATTTTGTTTTTTCCACCAAGAATCCCCATTATTATGTCTTAATATTTCTTAAGTATTAGAAAAAAGAATACAAGAACATAGCGAGTTTACTCGAAAGAAATTGATATTCGTTGTACACAATCATTCTTTGCGTGCATGTCAGTGGATATTCTGCAACGTGGAACCAAGCTTAACAGGAAAAAAGGTGTGTAACCTTTAGATTAGAAACTGCTGTAGTTCAAATTGATCTGTGCTATCTAAAACAATTCAAATCAATTTAAAATCAACAAGTCATACTACCTTTTTTCTAAATGGACATGCACCTCTGCCTATTAAACAGTTTGAAGCCAACAGAACCTCTTAAACCACTTAGCACTTTGCTAAATGACACCAAGTTAAAAAGCAATTGTTTCTGAAGACACAAACTTCACGTATTAAGCACTATTGCTTATTGTCAGCTGTTCTGAATTACATTGTACTTGTTTTAGCTAAACTGCTTCAAAACTGTAACTCTGAATCAGTCCATTCGTAACGATAGGTGGTCATGAACACAACGGCACATTACACAGGTTGGCAGGACTTTTTATACCTTTTTGACGACAGCAGGGAGTTTAATTGTATAACATAAAGTAATGTAATTCTTTCGAAGGGTGATCAACATTCATGACGGTTCTATAAAACTGGGGAAGTTTTTTCTTCGATACCTCTGTAATTGCAGATACATTTGTATTTGTATTTGTTATTAATTTTCTAAACGTATCGTTTCTATAAATAGATTGTAAACATATGCCATATAAATATATAACTTAAACAAATCGTATGGATGCAATATTTAACAAAAAGTATACTTTCACTAACTAAATGGTGGTATAAGTTATTCTCCGTTACAATACTGGCAAATTTGATTGAATGCATAACATGAGTGTCTCTGGACACAAATTGGAATATAGTCTAAAGACATGTACTATTTCATCCATAAAGAAACAGATATCGAGTATATTTTAAGTACTGTTAGTTTCTATAAACCTGGTAATTTTCTGTAAGAAAAATAACATGAAGAATGATTATAATATTGATATAATTCAAAACGTAGCGTAGGAATATATCCAAATTAAAAAAAATTGAAAGGTTCCTTTAATTACCACAAAAATTAATGATTTTTTGTGTGATACAATTTAGTCTAACATGTAAATTAAATCTAAATCCAAGTTTGTGCATTTTCCATGTAGCACACTAAAACTTTACAAACGAAAACGTTATGTTAAATACAACAATGGATACATAGACAATGATGCGTGCGATATAACGTAAATAGTAAAAATAGGCATGTTTAAATTAGACTGGGCAATTGTGACATGTCAAAATATTTGACAGTGTTGTTCAGTAATACTGCTGTTAATAGTTAAAATAATGAAGGAAGGAACAATAAGAGAAGAAGTGGTTCTTCTTGTTCCTTCTCCAGATCCAATTCTTTTTTGTTGTCTTCTTTCTTAACTTAGACAAGGCGTATAGCACTATTACTTTTGCATTTGCAGAAAGTTATTTTACAGGAGACAGTGCCCGTAAATTTCGATAAGGAGCTTGTCGACGAGCTTTTTCTGAACTTATCATGTGTATATACAAATTGAGGTTTAATAAAATTTGATACTTTACTGTAATTGTTTCGTCAAACCTTCGTTGGTGTTGGCCTTGATAGTGAAGCTTTAGTCCGTCTTGAAGCAATAAATATCCAACCCAATACGATGTGTACTTAGTAATAATTTAATTCACGAAATTGTACAAATACATTTGCATTAATTCTCTTTTTTGAAGCTTCCCATCCCCAAACAATACCGTTTTTAATAACGAAAGTCCCTAACCAGGAACTATGAAATTTGTTGAAATTACAAATTATGTTACCAATACCAAAAAATACTTTATAAACAAACTTATTGTTACATTCCGTTCTTTGCATGAGATTGCACCTTGAATTTTATAAGCACCATTTAAGGCGATTGGGGATTATAATAAGGCAGTTGTTGTCATATCTTAATGAATGTAATAATTAAATACCGATCACCGATGAAACTGTCAAAAACGACAACATCAAAGTGCGAGAAACCGGCTAACTCAAAGAACAACAACTAAAAGTACAGCACCTAAAGCTTAGTCTAATGACGGAAATTCTTTTTTATTTCTTGGCATATATTTTATTAAGCATGCAATCAATATTCTTATATCTTGCAGATAATAAACTTTTAGTGTCGTAATGTGCTGGAAGAACAAAGTACAGATCTCATAGTACTCCTAGGCAGCTTTCCATGCTAAGTCAACTTTAATTGTTGAGAAGTCTATCGGACAATTTTGCGAGATATGGTATACCATATTACACACTGAAAATTCAGGTTGCAACAAGATAGATACGATGTGTTGAAATATGTGTTTGACTCTACTTTTTTCCCCCGAGGAGAGAGACAGCTGGGTACTCATGTGAAGGAAATGGCATCCTTGGGATACTGGTGCAGTAGAGGTTATGAATATCTAAAAGTAGTGAAACTGAGGGCACTCGAAATTTCCAGTACAAAGCTATTTGCAAGAACTATATGAGCTTATGAAACACAGGAGCATATAAAACAGCACTTACAGTACTTTAGATCGAAAATGCAGCAACACTTTCAGCAATCCATAAGCGTTCCAAAATACGAAAGCAATCAGTTATTAATCAGTCAGACCAGCCAAATCGTTCCCAATCTGTCAATGGACTGATTTGAATGGTCTTACGGATCGATTTGGGCAGAGTGCTCCAATCGTAAAACCACCTTACAGTGACGAATTACTTGATAAAAATATAATTTGAAATTAAAAAATTTGTTTCACCTACATAATTTGTAAACGTATTTTGATGATAACAATAATAAATAATAATTTAAGTAATTGAATTAATTCTTTTTTGAAAAGATAGAATCATTTTCTATGTTATTATTTATTTATTTATATGAAAAGCTTCTGTAGTCAAAAATATAACCGATAATTTTCAACAACAAGCCATAAGGTATAAATAAAGTATAGTTGTATAAATTTGAGTTTTTAAAGTCAAATATAATATTAATAAAAAAAACTATATTTAATATAATAAACGAGACTAACAGTTGTCAATGCCATCCTTTTAAAGCCGATATTGGTGACTTCCCTTTAAAATAAATAATTTACCAATTTTTTATGATAGTATACTTGTGTCTTTACATGTTCGCAAATTTACAGTTTGGAAGTATATATTAAAACTATTTAAAACAAGATGTTGTGGATTTCCACGATTATAATTTACTAATGAATTTATAAGCCTTGTAATTTCACTCTGTCTGAAATCAATTAACAAAAATACGTTACATACAAAACCATGTGAACTTATACATTTGCAATCTATTGAGAAAAACATGTACTTATATACCCTGCGTAGTTTCGATAAAAATGCATATTTATGTCATACGGTATTGGTTTATGTAGCATTTATTTATTAAAAACTTTCATCAATAAATACAATTGTTTTATTATATATTTTAAAGAAAATACTTTATTAAGCGAGACCTTTTTTATTAACTATTCTATTGAGTAGTGCCATGTATTTTATTTTATATGCATGTATAATACACTAATGACATAAACTTCCTTTTGCCTTAATATCATTAAGTTATATGTACTTGTGAACAAACTCACAGATATATGCTTTTTATTAATCGACGGATTCTGGTAGAACTGATTTCTGACGGTAACTAAGTTAAATACGGATTGATATATTCTTAGCATTTAGTCATCGATCCATCAGCGTTTACTGGTGCTAATACTGTAGTATTATCAAACCTACAATCATCATTTAAAGAAGTGTGTGTGTGTACCGTTTTGATTTGATCTATAATGTCTAATATAAATCTTCAACCATAGAAAATTTTGTAATTGAGCATGACGCTGATCATTATGATGCCAAAGATTCTGTTAGTCTGGTAAGAACTGGAGCGATGTGCTTGTTGATGTGCTGGTTGAAGATTGTTATTTCAGTGGATGTGAGAGTAGTTAAGAGGTTGAGGTTTTCAGTGAAGGTAAAGCTAATTAAGTTAATATGTGGTGTGATGTTTGTTTTTGTTTGAATGTTGTTTAGCCATTTCAGTAATTTTTCAGCTATATCAAGGCATCCAGTTTTTATTGAGGGAGGAAGGCGGAGTACCCGAAGATTGGAGTTGAACGCACCCAGCCCGCTGTGAGGCTCGAACCCGCAATCTCAGTGTTAAAAGGCCACGTGATTAATAGTAGATGAACTATTGTTTTTCTCTTGGAAAGTGGCCCTTTCTAGTGCCATAGCACTGTCAAACGTTCTTAGTAACGCCGTAGGCTGTGTTATACATACTGTTTTGCGGCGTTGGCTATGTCAAATATCCTGTCTAGTGCCCTAGGTAGAATCTAACGTCCTGTCTAGCGCCGTGGAGTGTGTCATATCTCGTGTATAGTCTCGCGAAGACTGTGTCATACGCCCATAGCCCTGTATGCTGTGTCTGTTAGCTTTAATATAGCTTCAATGTTAGTTTATAAATCTAAGCAGATATCCCGTATAGAACCATAGACTGGGTCAACCGTCGTGTCTTATGTCGTAGTCTGTGTCGAACTTCCAGTCTAACGCCGTACGCTGTCATCCAGCAACTCAGTTTAAATAAAACTTTTATCTAACACCGTAGGCTAAGTTAAGCATCCTGTCTTAATACCGTCTTAGGCTCTATCATACGTTTTAGATAGCGCCTTAACGTGATGTATACATCTTTGTAGAGCCGTTGTAATGCCAACGAACTACAGGTGTCGTTGTCTAACTTGTTTGTTAATAGATGACGGTAACTGGTATGGTTTCCAGATTTTATTTATTATATAAACTTATATTTTATGTAGAAATATGGATTATTTCATTGTTAAATATGTTAACTTATTCTTATTGATGTTAAAATGGTCAATTTTCCATTAAACCTAATAATCTATTTATAGCCATTAATTTTAACTGTCTATGTTTACATTCCCCAAGCACGTGTTAAAAGTACATTTTAGGAATGTGAACCGGAAGCCATAATATGTTTGTTTATCACCCGTAATTAAACTGAAATATGTAATGAGACTTATTATTATTGTTTTCGTGATAAGGATCATAAGTATTTCTTGTCCTTATTATCACGGATAAGGTCAATTTATTGCTTTTTAAAGATAGGGCTCTCGCATGTATAAAAGCCATGCTATCGCTTTCTAATGTTATTTTTATCTACAAACAATGTTTTTTTACCTTTCAGGCACATGCATGTTTTTCTTTTATCTGTCTGTAATGTTTAATATTGTTGTCATCTCGACTAAATACCTATTAATGTTATATTTCATGTATTTTCGCTGTATGTCCACTAGCATGTACATTTTCGCCCAGCAGATTGTTGTGCCCGGAACTCGATTTTCTAATTTTCTGATTGATTTAAAATCAGCTCACGTTTAGCGTCAGTGACGTCACTAGAGTTTGCACACAACCGTCGAGCTCATAGCCAACTTCGGCAGCTTTCTGTTTTGCAGAATAACTTTCGGTATGTCTCAAACGCAGATTTATCTGAAATCTCAAATCGAGACAGTAATTTAAATTCATTAATATTACTCGATACTTTTATGTTTGATTTATTTTTATTTTGACGATTAGGAGCTTTCCTTTTTTAATTATTACCAGCGGTCTGCACCCGGTGCAGTTCATTTGTACGGTGTTCATTGCACCCAACTTATATAACCATGTTGAAAATTAGGTGTAACTAGAAGTTACGTTAATATGAGTTTTTCTTTTTATAAGGAATCCGTTTAGATGGTCTCTGCACCAATGCACCAATTTGCCCCAGGTGCAGTGCACTAAGCCTTTTGAATTTTTTTTATAGATAGTGGACAAACAAGGAACAATATCTACTATTTATTCATTTTTATTCATATTCAATGTAATTCATGAATGTTGACTAGGTTACTTATGTTTGTTATTTCAGTTTGTTGATATTATACACTTAATAAACAGGGTGTACACTTATTTTCTTGTTCCCTTTTTATTCGGTATACTTTAGTATGATCGGCACTTGGGGATATAATCCTAAGTAGTATGTTGATACATAAATTTGATGTGCTGTTGTCGCCACATGAGGTGCGCTACGGAAAAAATGTTCATGGGGTCACCACTTACAATAACCTCTGTGGTAGTGACGTAACATATTTGTCATCATCGGCGGGATTTTTCTATAATACCCCTTTTCTTTATTATTAAATGCACTTTTGATTGATGTAATGTGAATGAGCTTTATTTAGATTACCTTTCTTTTCAATTCTATTAGATTTTTTTCAAGTTTGCAGGTCTTTACTTGACACAGTGAATACTCAATTGCTTTGATAGATTAAAATAAACTTTAGAAGTATAGATACTTCTGAAGTCACCTTTAGAAGTCAAAATCTTGACAATTATCACAACTCAAGAGATAGTTTTTTTTCAAATACATCTGAATATTTGGAGGATATGGATAAAGTTGATGAAGCTTCAGGTACTCAAATTCTTGCCTCATCTAATGTTTCTACCCCATGTGTTAACAATGAGTTCCACTCTCAAAAGAAATTTGAAGATATGATGAAACACATTGACACTATGTACAGACATATTAGAGATGAAACTCAATCTATGACACCAAAGGCCATAGATATTATTGATCAGAAACTTAAAACTATTCCCCCTCAATGGAATAACCATAAAATGCACACTTTGCTTTTAATGGGCATCATAATACTTACCCCACTACAAATGCAGATAAAATTCTTGAATCTCTTGCTGTACAGGAACCAGGATTTGTAAATAACTATAGTTATGGTACCAAAGTTAGATTTGGAACATCTGCTCCAAACTTATATGCCCAAAATTCAAATTCACAAAATTCAATACTAGTTCTGGGTCAATGACAAATAAAACCCTCAATTCTATGATGGAACAGAGGATATTGATGAATATTTAGCTCAATTTGTGATTTTATCTTATTGCTTGGAGATATGAAGCTAAATCTTTATTTTTAGCTGGAAGCTTAAAAGGGGATGGTAGAAGAATCTGGTTGTTAGATCTTTCGTCCAACGAGAAAAAGGACTTTATCAGCAAATTTACAAATATAGTTAAAAGGATGGATGAGTCTATTTCTCAGCTTGCTCAATCTATCAAGAAACTTACTCAGTGCAATTTCCACCTTAGCTAAGGATCATCTCATTGATGGAGATATGAGACTTAGAATAAGAGAGTCACAGGTTACTGACATAGATCACGCTGAGATAATAGTCTTGAGGTTAGAGGCCTATAGAGTGGCTGACAAACAGAAATGAAATCTAATAGATATAAGGGAAATCATGAAGCTTATGAAGTTTATCTGGAAGGAAAGGAAAATAACTTTATATCAAATTAAAACTCATAAGTAAAATCTCTCATGGAAGGTTTTAGCCAACAGATGAAGGCTTTAACAAATGACATAAAACGGGTTGTAAAATTTAGTCAGAACCATGCATATGAAAAAGAAAAAGAATGGTTTTACACAAAATCAAAATTACTTTAGAAATAACCAAAACAATGGTTCAAATAGACCTTATAACAACTATCAGAATAACAGATGTCAAGGTCAATCATTTAAGGGACCGGGAAACCGCTTTAGTCGAACAAAAGGGCCAGTGCGCGACAGAACTATCGAGGCCCAAACCATCAGTCATTTTAAATGTTTCAAAGTTTGGAGATTTGTGTTCATTTTCTTTTACAGATATAATGGAGATATATGTTAAAATTCTTGTAGACACTGGAGCTAGCGTTTCAATTTTAAAGAAAGTTATTTGAGAAAATACGATTCTGCGTTGTATACAGACAGTTAAATGATCTCACAATTAAAAAGACTCTCATGCCCTAACAAGAATTGATGACACATTGGACGCATTGTTCGGCACCAATTTGTTTTTCGTTCTTGATTTACGTAGTGGTTATTGGAATGTGTAAAGATAAGCCTAAAACTGCATTTGCAATACCCGGAAGTGGCTTATGGCAGTTTAATAGGATGAGTTTTGGGTTATGCATTGCACCTGCCACGTTTGTACGATTGATGAAACGGGTATTAAGTGGTTTAAATTGGAAAATTTGTCTTGTCTACTATCATCGTAATACCAAAACGTTTGATAGTCACATAGAAAACTTAGGTTAAGTGTTTGAATGCTTACATCAAGCTAAATTGAAAATGAATCCTCAAAAATTTATTCAAAGATGGAATAGTTTTTCCTGGTCATGTAGTGAGTGAGGATGGTACTACTACTGACCCAGCCAAAATAGCGTTATTAATTGGCAAATCCTAAAACTGTAAAACATGTTAGGAGTTTTATTGGTTAATGTTCCTATTACATGAGATATCTATGAAATTTTGCTGCAATTGCTCGGCCATTACATCGACTTACAGAAAAAATGTCAAATTGACGCTTGTAAAAAGTCCTTTGTTACTCTTAAAAATGCTTTAACATGTTCCCTAATTTCAGGATATCCAACACAAAATGACAAATGTATTCTTGATTGCAATGCAAGCAATGAAGGTAAGGGAGCTGTGTTATCTCAAATACAAGAGGGTACAGAAAAAGTTATTTGTTGTTATAGTAAAGCCTTATCTAAAGAAGAACGGCGTTATTGTGTCACCCGTAGAGAGTTGTTAGCTGTGGTTGCTTCAGTGAAACACTTTCACATTACCTATATGGTAGACAATTTCTTATTACGTTGGTTATGCAACTTTAAGAACCCTGAAGGTCAGCATGCTAGATGGCTGGAGACATTGTTTGCCTATGACTATGTCATTGAGCATAGGGCAAGGTTAGTGCACTCTAATGCTGATGCTTTGAGTCGTCGTCCTTGTGATTCTGGATGTAGATACTGTAGTAGAGCTAAAAGTAGATATGAATGAAAGATTTTGAAAACACTCAAACAATTGAATTGAGTGAGAAGAAAAGTCTAACCCTTCAGTGGGTGATACAATGAAAATACTGATGAAGTAGCCAATAAAATTAGCAACCATACTGTAAATGTTATAACTAGGTAACAAGGTCGACTAGTTCTGAGAGAAGACCATGTCAGGGGTTGAAAATCACTATGAGTCTGTTATGTCTTTGCCCTTTACACAAAGTCGGGACCCGAATATTTGAAAAGTGTATGAGTGTAAGTTGATAGGTTCTAAACCTGAATAGCTTTCCAATTTCTATGGAAAGCATAGAATTGAAACATTGCTGGTCACAATTTAATTCGTTGGTTCTTGATAGAGATGTTTTACATCTTCGATGGGAAAGCGACTCTGGTCGAAATAATGTCCTTCAAGTTTTGTTACCCACAGCACTTCGTAGTGATTTTTTATTTGAGTTGCATGGTGCGCAAACTGGGACATATCTAGGGTTGACGAAAACTTGAGCTAATGTGAGACAGAGATACTTTAGGTATGATCTCCGGAGAGATGTAGAAAATCCTATCAATAATTGTGATGCCTGTGCATCACGTAGGGCTCCAGTGAGGTTGAGGTTGAAGCTGAGGTTCCGATGGAGCGTTTAGCAATTGATGTAGCTGGTCCCCTCCCTAAAACCAATAAAGGTAGCATATATATACTGGTTATATCTACTTATTTTACTTAGTGGACTTTTGCATAGAAAGACCAAGAGGCTACCACTATAGCTAAACTTCTTGTCAACGAAGTTGTAGCACTATTTGGTGTTCCAAGAATGTTACACAGTGATAAAGGGTCAAACTTTGAATCCAGTCTTTAGTGAGATGTGCAAAATTCTACAGATTGACAAAACTCGCACAACTAGCCGACGTCTGCAATCAGACGGCATGGTAGAGAGAAATATCGAAACCATAAAAAACATGACTGTATTTGTTAATAAGACCCAGAAAAATTGGGACTAATACCTACCCTTACTTCTGATGGTTATCGATCATCTGTCTATGAGTCTACGGGCTTGAGTCCTTGTTCCATGATGCTTGGACGAGATACCGGTATTACTCTCCCAGTTGACCTTTTATATTGACAACCTGACTTACAAACATATGCTTGTATCTCTTTTATACACGACTTTGCCTGTGAGAATTTAAAACTGAGTGGTCAAACAATAAAAATATTATGACCACAAATGTGCACATATTGTTTATAAAGTTGGAACTCCGGTTTGGTTGTTTGTAGAAAATCAAGGCATTGCTCGAAAGTTAGGAAAATCGTGGAATGGCCCATATGTCATTACTCATAAAGTCAATGATATTTTATTTTATTCGTCATGTTTGGAGGACATGTTTTTCAACAGACTGTTGGTATTCCAATGGGTAACAATTGTGCTCCTGTCCTCGACGACCTGTTTTTGTACTCCTATGTGGCTGAGTTCCTAGAAGGCCTACTGAAGAAGAAAGAAAAGACACTGACCTTTAATTTCACATTCCGCTATATTGATAATGTTTTGTCCCTCAACAATGCTAAATTTGGTGACTTTTAACATTCATTTTACCCTAGCGAGCTTGAAATTAAAGACACCACCAATACACTAAGGTCAGCCTCTTACTTAGACCTACTTCTAGAAATGTCTAAGGAAAACTACAACATAGGCTCTACGACAAACGTGATGACTTCAACTTTCCAATTGTCAACTTCCCGTTCATTGACAGCAACATTCAAGCAGCTTTAGCGTATGGAGTGTACATTTCACAACTTATACGTTATTCTAGATCCTGCAATCGTTATTCCGATTTTCTATACCGATCACTACTGCTTAACTATTCAAACAAGGGTTTGTTTTACCTAGGTTGATGTTATCTCTCCAGAAGTTCTATGGTCGGCACTACGACTTAATTGATTGTTACCGGAAATCAGTGTCTCAAATACGATCTGACATTTTCGCTGAGTCATAGGTAGTGTTTCCTATAACTGGATTTGATTTTTCCTCTAGACAAGACAATAGTAACTTGACGGGTGTCAGAGGCAGGCACTGCTTACTCGTCCGAGTGCACCCATGGTTTTTATTGGGTGCGGGTTACTCTCTTCCTGTGTTTTATGCTTTTGGCTTTTGTGTTGTGTTTGTCTATATCGAGTTTTGTAACTGTCCGTTGCCGTTTGGCTCTTGTTGTTCGGTCGGTTTTCTTTGCTACTTTCTTAAACAGAGTTCAAGAAGAGCCAAATTCAAAACCGAAAGTTGTCCACCATGACAAACTTATATTAAATTCTACACTGGTGATAAGCGTCCAACTTGGGTTACACATAATTAGTGTACTTTTATTGCAACTTTATTATATGATAAATATGTATTTTGATGTTATCATTTTACTTCATTGAAGCAACTATTTGAAAGATTGCGCTCATAGGATGCGGAAGTTTTAGATAATGTTTTTGATTTTTAATAGCCTAGTTGTGAAGTTTGTCCGTTGATATTTTTTATAAAGAATTCACTGTTTTACGGTCATAGATAGTGAGGTCTTATGTACCATCAGTATATAGGTTATAGCTTATATAATAAGCATTACATTAGATTAACGAAGTACTTATTGTAGAGAATGTGCTGATAAGTGTATAATCTTTTTATTTAAACTGGTGGTCCTACATAATCCAATCCATGAACCTAGAAATATACAAAACAGAAGATTTTCAGTTAATAGTATATATATATATATATATATATATATATATATATATATATATATATATATATATATATATATATATATATACACTATATATATATATATATATACACGTTGTATATATGCCGCCTTGAGGAACGATCTAAGTTTGTTGTTGTCTGCTATGGTGCAACCCGGGTCAATTGTGCATGGCTGTCGCATTGACTAGCATAATTGCCCTATATACTTCTTGGATAAAGATCCGGCACATTTCGGCAGATTATACATTATTTAAAATTAGGGTCTAACTGGTGTGTACAAAATCTACCGAGAGAGCTGAGCTATATGAATGATTTGAAGGCAGAGGCCGAGTATTTCCAATTAAATGGACGACCCAACACTTAACCAAGAGAATCCAGCTTCTTAAGGAAACTAATTTTGATGGCTGAATTTGTTTAATATATAGCTACAAATAATACATTTTATGTATCATGCATTTTGTATGCATTACATGTTTTCATATTTTTTTATGTATTAATACCCTACCATGAAGTAGATGATCAAGAAGTCGATGAAGAAGATGTCCCGTGAGTCCCCAGAGAAAGATTCGTCTACCTTAACAGAAAAAAGATTATCAGACAAACTGTCTTTATTATAAGTGTAAAAATAAATTGTTGTAAGTTATATGAATTAGGTTGAGAGTTTTTTGTAAATATGGAAATATTCATATATTTTTTTGTATTTAACTGAGGTGTGAGGTTTTAGTAGTTTCAATTTTTTAAATTTTATGGAAAACATTTTTATAGTAAAAATATGATACTTCATGTGTGAATGTTCATATATGCATAGAAATCCTCAGTTTTCATTATTCTATGTAATATTCTATACTCACACGTGTTTGTCTAATTTGTTTGTTAATAGATAATGATATAGTTTCTAGATTTTATCTATTATACAAACTTATATTTTATGTAGCAATATGGGTTATTTTTATGCTATTTATGTTAACTTATTCTTGTTCATGTGGTCAATTTTTCATCAAACGTAAAAATCTATTTATAGCCATTAATTTTAAATGTCCATGTTTACATTCCCCAAGCACCTGTTAAAAGTACATCTTAGGAATGTAACCGGAAGCCATAATATCTAAATTTTTTTAATACCCGTAATAAGACTTGAATATGTAATGAGACTTTTATGATTGTTTTCGTGATAAGGACTCTTCTTATAAATTTTAATAAATTATATTTCATGTCCTTATTATCACGGTTAAGGTCAATTAATTGTATTTTTAAAGATAGGTGCTCTCTCACCTGTGACAGCCATGCTATCGCTTTCTTTCTTTCAGACAAATACATGTTTTCTTTTTATTTGTCCGTAATATTTAATATTTTTTCAACTTTACTAAATACCTATTGATGTTATATTTCATCTTCGCTGTATGTCCACTAGTATGTACATTTTCGCCAAGATGATTGTTGTGCCCGGAACTCGATTTTCTAATTTTCTGATTGATTTTGCACACAACCGTCGAGCTCATAGCCAAGGTCGGCAGCTTTCTGTTTTGCAGAGTAACTTTCGCTATGTCTCAAGCGTAGATTATTTATGAAATCGCGATGGTAGTTTTAACTCATTAATATTACTCGATACTTTGTTTGGTTAATTTTGATTTTGACGATTTAAAGATTTTCTTGTTGAATTATTACCAGCAGCCTGCACCCGGTACAGTTTCATTTTACGGTGTTGAAAATAAAACAAGTGTTTCATTTATAATACTTTTAAATGTAACTAGAAGTTAAGTTAATATTTAGAGTTTTTCTTTTTATAAGGAATCCGTTTAGATTGTCTCTGCACCAATGTGCACCAGATTCGGTCTTTGCACCGACGTGCGTCAGGTGCAATGCACCGAGCCTTATAAATTAGTGGACAAGCAGGGAACAATATCTACTATTTATTCATTTTTATTCATATTTACTGTAGCTATAAATGTTTTCATTCGGTATACTTGAGTATGATCTTAACTTAGGGATAGAATCCTAAGTAGTATGCTGATACATAAATTTAATGTGCCGTTGTCGCCACATGAGGCGCGCTACGGAATAAATGTACATGAGGACAACTCACTTACCTCTATGGTGGCAACGTGACATCGTAGGCTGTGTTAAATCTCCTATCTAGCGCCGTGAGTGGTGCACAAATAAGTTGTTTCATATGGCGTACGCTAAATAGGGCGTTTGTGTAACATATTACACCTAGCTTCGAACTGTGTTAAATGTGCAACGTCCTATCAGGAGTTATAGGATATGAAAACATGCAAAATATTATGAGTTGCAAATATGATACATTTGTAGAACTTTATTATCTGATTTGTTTGTAAAGACGAGTTTTTTTCAAAATTGACGTCACAATCGGACTTTGTGTAGAATCTGACACGTGTATGAGACTTTCATATAGCCATACTTTACTACTTAAAAAATCCCTAATGTTTAAAGGTGCTTACACTATTTTGTGAAGACATTAGTGAACAAAAATTTACAGAAGCCAACTAAAATCTATATTATAAATCTTTGTCAATTCAGATTTTATCGATGACAATCTGCTAGCAATGAGACTTGATTCCGCAACCTCAATGTTAAAAGACATGTGATCAATAGTAGATGAATAACTAATTAAGCTACTTTTGTTACTTGATCATTGACACCTCTATGAATAACTAATTAAGCTACTTTTTTCACTTGATCATTGACACCTCTAAATAAATGGGATACATTTACTACTACAAAAAACCTTAGAGGTACATATTCACAAAGCATCTTGCCAAAAATTTAAGCCAGTCAGAATGCATTAACATCCATGCGAATTTTTATTTCATGTCTTTATAATTTGTTAAATGTGTGGAACGGCCATTTATAAAAAAAAAATATTTCAAATCAACCTGCCAAGCAGTGTGTGAGTTGATGTTTGAAACTTCATAACGTATTAATGGTCATGGTAGCCAAGTTAAATATTGAACTATTTAACTTTTTAAAGACTTGCGTAATGTAAATTCCTGCAAAGTTTTTTCTTATTTGAAAGTGGTTTGGGGGGAAAAGATTTACCAAAGTTTACGACTGGCGAGAGAACGACGACGAAGGACACCAAGTGATAAGAATAGCTCACATGACCCTTCAACTTACAAATATTTTAATGAATAAAATTCTCATTGACGTATCGTAGTAGTATTTTAAGGGAAATGTTCAATGACTTTAATTCTATTGTATGTTTGTTTTATTTGTTTTGTTTTGATTTGTATTGTTTAGACTTTACACATCTTTCGTATTAATGTTGGCGTTTTCATAAGGTTAACAAGAGAAAAAGTCATATGGCTTCAAACAAAGTAAATCATTATCTAAAGTAATTTATTCGTATAATAAATAAATAAATAAATTCTTTAAACGGATATTCAGTTTGATCTTGTTATACCAAAAAGAAAAATGTATTAATTTTAAGATTTCCTTTCATTTGATGTTTTGTTAAAAGTTACCATTTCCTGGGATTCCGATGAATCTTTTCGCCAGAACACAAAGGAATGTGTGAAAGCATCTCTAAAATTAATATTAAACCAACCGTAAAGAACTGGGTTAGCACAAGCAGACGACATCGCTATTAGAAGACAAACTGAATAAATAAGATTAAATTTTTTGTGCATTAAAAGTTCATAGTTTATGTCAGCCGTAATATTTAGAACAGTCCAAGGTAACCAGGTGATGCCAAATGTTATAGCTATAGCGGTCAAAAGCAACATATTTCGGCGATGACGTCTAACATCCCGAAGCGCCCTTTGCATTTCGTTATTCGTGACTGGGTCTCTTGTAACTCTCATGCGCAGTACGTAACATATTCTAGAATGAATGGTAGATACAATTACTAAAGGCATTATGTACTGTACAAGAGCTACAAATAAAGTGTAAACAATTTTCAAAGTATCAGATGGCCATTGTTCCATACAAATTTGAAAAACACCTTCTTCCAGTACTTCTTCCAAATGCAGATTATGGAAAAGTACCATTGGAATACAACAAAATATTGCTAGGGCCCATATCACCAGAAGCATATAGTAAACAGTTCTCATATGTATGTCTCTGGAGGCACACACAATGGCCCAATAGCGATCAAGTGCTATGGCAACTATTGTAAACGTGGATACAAAAACATCAACATTTTGAAGCGATGGTACAACTTTACAAAGAAATAGTCCAAGGTACCAGTTCCTTATTGTTAACTTCACAAGCGAGAAAGGCATGCAAAATGTGCACATGAGAATATCACATACTGCGATATTGACGATAAAGATGTTTCTGGGTTTGCGCAAGTTCTGATTTTTCCAAACAATATAGCACACAACAATATTGCTGAAGGTTCCTATAAAAATAACAGCACAGTAGAAAATAATTAAATATGTTTCCGTCGTGGGATCAAAAAAATGATCATTTTCTCGATATTCGTGAAGTATTGTTTGAAAACTGTCGTTGGAATAGCTGTCTTGTTGCAACTGTTGCGTGCGGTCATGCATCTTATTCTCTTGGTTCAGAAAAGACATAAACCCTATAAAAAATATAAAAAATTAGTTTCGTAATTCGTGGTTGTTTTAGATGATGAATAAAACAGAGCTAGTAAGCGAATAGTTAAATTATCTGATTTGTCTAGATGTAGTTCTGTTATTTATAGTGCTTGCTCCTCAACACTGTATATTAAAGTTAACTGCAGACAAAAATTTTTGCACGTAAACTCGGAACTACATTTTAACTGTGATTAACTCAGCAGCTAAATCAGCAATAGCAGATTGTGTACATTTGTGTTTTAAAATTAATATTATAAAAATCCTACATAGATATGCTTCCATATATAACTACCAATATGTAGATTTGGGTTACAACAATACATATTTTTCGACTTGAAAAACATATGCTATAGCATATATCATCTACATCAAAATTTACTACAAACGAGACGCTTTAATTTCAATTAAATATATATATGTACATGTACTACAATGTTTAAAAAAGCAACATATTTTGAATTTTCAAACAAAAACTATAAGATTATGTCGATTAAAAAATTCCTTCTATTATACTTGTACGAAATCAGATTTATTCCTCAAAAAACACAAATCGGCTTCCGCGGAATTTTTTTTATGTTCTTGCCCTGAATGTAGATAACTGAAATAAATATGTATACGCTTATCGTATAGTTTTTTTACTTGTTCTTGTCCTGAATATAGCTAAAATATTGGTCACGGGGCGTTAAACATTAAATCAATTAATGGAACATTATCTCCATTATTTGCTCAACATGTAGTTAACTACGCCAAAGATACTCTTTAAACTATTTGCATAATGATTGTAATCTTTAAGAAAGTATCGAAACGATGTAATCTTTAAACAAAGCAATACATAAACTTATTAAATCCGACTCTCATTAAAACAACCATAAACTCTTCGAAACTTTTTAAACTTCTAGTGGATTTCTGTATTTGGATATACTTTTATGATAAGTCAATCAATAAAAGTCACTGATAAAAATATTCACGTTCAGTTACGGAAATGTAAGCAAATGGATGCATTTTATGTACTCAGAAAATGAATACATTTGATATCCCTATGCGACAGCGGGGGGAAATCTACTATCCAGACACGTTTAATCTACTTGCAAAGGACTTATGTCCGCTTATTCATGACAATGATTTCCGTGTGAATGTTACACATTATGTACATTAAAGCTTAAGCTAAGTAGATGTATTTAAAACAAGAATGAAACAAAGTTCTAAACTTTTCGCAATATTGAAAAATAGTAGAATTATTGTAGTCTATAGATAAAACTACATGTAAAGTGATATTCCCGTTTACATTCTTCTGCATAAATCGCGTTAAACGCCAAATAGACATGACATTAAACAACTCGTATTATTATACGCCTCGTGGACTTTTTTATAATTTTTTTTCTGACAATAAAGATTCCATTTTCAATGTGTTTTCAACCAATTTGTGTACAAAGTTATATTGACCGGTGAAAGACACTTGGATTACTTTTCTAGCGGTCTCCATATCTGAAGATAAAGGCGTCTATTCAAATTAAGAGGAACTAATTTGTTATCGTGTTGCTTTTCATTTGCGAAAGCCATGACCCAAGTTAAAATCGGTGGCAATTTTACCAATTACTTTTTGAGCGGATTTTATACAACAAAATTCATAATCACTTTATTTTATCTAGACTTTCCCATGCCATCATATTAAAATTATCTTATTTTAAAATGCGTTTTGTATAATTAATAGTTTTTAGCAGCTCCTCTGGATATAGTGATTTTATTTGTTTTTCAACACTGTACTATTTCCCTTGAGCTACCACGTCGAGAAATAATGTTTCAAGACAAATAAAATTTCCCTCGGTGGCGTCTAATAAATGTATAACTATTTTACCACGCTTTTCTTGTGTTATAAATCGATAATCATAATAGGGTGACATAACAACTGTGGAGAAAATCCAGAAGACAACACATTCATAAGAAGAAGCACCAATAAATCACATGAATACGTTTTCGCACATATACCTGTAATGTAAACGTCAAAAAATTATGAACGTTTCAAAAGCCAAAGCCAAATGTATCTGAGGTCTGATCATTAATACACAATAGTTTTCTATCTAATCTTTTTTGTATATTGAAAATAACGTCAGCAATTATTACTTAGTGGTAATCATTTACTAAATACATAAATAAACTGGGAAAACTGAGCAATGTTTACTAATTGATATCTGCCCCAATTTCTCTCCCCCAAATGCCATTCCGATCAAAATGTGAAAAATAAGTTTCATCCAAAGTCTTTCTTTGGACCCTAAATATCATGGAAAAATAGTAATCAATGTTAACAAATGGATACTTCCCTCCAAAAATCAGTTGGATAATAATGAAACATATCTGTTTCACAATGGCACAATGTGACAAATATTTTGCAATCGTTTAATGAATTCTAAGGAGAAGTTGTAGATAAAAAATGAGTGCTATCAGTTTAATGCCACTTTCAGCATTTGTTCGTGGTACATGTATTCAATTTTTATAACAGGAAAACAACCTGAGTGCCCATGCAAGCCCAAATCTTCGGCAGGAAAATTTTAATCATTACTACCCGAAGTAATGCTTAAATAAGAAAGCTCATTGTTGATTAGACACGGTCTTTAGTTTAGACTATGCCACAAGCCCGTGTTGAATTACAGCAAACAAACGTGTATATATCATTTTTACATTGATATCTTAGAAATTAACGTGTTTCATAATTCGGTAATGGAATATTTAAACCGTTTAACTGTAAAGTGTTCCATTAAAAGGAGACCGTAAACGACATTAAGAGTCATCAGTAAATAAAGACCTTTTGTGTTAAAATAATGTATGTATTCTGCGTGTAAAGTCGTCAAAATGTTATCCAATTGAATACAACATTTTACAAAGATTATTATCAATTCGCATAATAATTTCCGATACTCCGTTTTTAAAGTATAATGTATAGTTTGCAGGGCTAACATAAAAAATATGTATATCATTTACTCAGTTGTCGCAAATTAGTTTTAATTCAGAGTACACAACTCTAATTTAAAGGTTTAAATCGCATGGCTTTGAACATCGTTTTTGCAATATTTGGTTAAAGCCCCAATTTCGAAATTAATGTCCAATAAAATTATGTTATATATAACATGCTTTTCAGTTGGCTTATTAAACATTTCAGTTTTATGACTGTTCCAGTAGCTTACAAAAAATAAGATTCCATTACATTCGTCGTATTGTTTCGTCAAAATTTTAAATAGTTTGATTTGATTACGGACAAATAACATCATTTGTTTTAAAGGATTATTTGAATCGCCTTTTTTATTTTAAAGTCTGCAATTACGTTTAAGAGATATTTGTCGAAATCTATGCAATTCATACATCTGAAAAACTAATTGCACAGAAACAAATTATTAAAGATTGCACATAGTAGGCTAATAATGTTTATTTATACAGAAAATAAAGCTACAGGAATTGTTGTTTACGGACTAGGTTGTCTTTGCTATTTTCTTTAGATTTTAACCAATTAAAGTCAATCGCCAATATTTCAACCATGCCAGCGAACATCTTATATGCTTTAACAATTACCGTAATAATTAATTTTGATCTTGTCTTGTTTTCAGTAACACGATTTAAATTCCAAAAGTTATAAAGTAATATACGCTTTTTAAACAAAATATTCTATTGAATTGGTTTGAGATGCATGCAAGGTTTTATCAAGATGTATCTTGTGTTTTGATTTAATGCACTGTGCTGAAGCACAAAGCAGACGATATTCTGTATTATCATAAAGATGTGTATATTGATCGCTGATGCTCATTAAATGATAGAACATATACGCAAACACATTAATTTGGTTCTCGTTTGTTTGTAACACCTTAAAAACGGAGGGTAGTTCAACCCTTTTTAGATTCAGGTAGATGTCTAGACATATTGCATTGATGCACAATTACAATATCCACAGTTCTATTTTTTTTATTATCAGTTATTGCATATTTCCGCTGGCTAGTGCCGGGATGATTGCATATTGCCGCTGGCTAGTGCCGGGATGATTTTCCTCAGCAATCAACCTATACAGATGACTAGTGCGTCCTCAGATTGCAAATAGAGATTCCCAAATACCCTCTCCACACGGTTATCCGTTTGAAACAAAAAAGGTAACATGCAACATTTTTATTTAGAACTCGATAAAGACCCGTTTTGTAGATTTTGGTTTAAAAAGGCACATTGTAGCTTCTGCATAAAGCAACATTTTTGGCGTCTACCAGACTCTCCACGATTTTTTAGTGGAATTTACCTTTGATCAATTTGTTCTAAATGATTTTAGTTTATAAACGTTTTCTCGCGATTATTATAGCTAAACTTCGCTGGCGTTGAGCAGCCATTCAGCCAAGTAAACACTGTAACACATTGTTATTATTAAGAAATAATGTTGACAATTATATTTTTCATTTGCATTGTTCATTCGTCAGTTCATTCCAACATGATAAATTACGTCTATCATTTTTAAGTATTTACATTTATTATATTGTGAAATGTAAGTGCCATACATTGTTTTTTTTATTAATTCACTTAAAGGAGAAATATAATGTACAAGAAGTGTTATTATGATCATAAACCAGCAAGTGGTAAACTTGAAGCCATCTCGAGTATATTGGAATTTCAACTGATTTAATATGAGAATATTAGCAGGTTTCTGTGAAATTGTTTTTCTGTTTGTAGATTTGAATCGATTTTTTTAGTAATCATTGTACTGTTGTTTACAACACAATAAAACAAAAGAATGAAATTCATGATAGTAAAACTTAAATTAAGTAATCCATAATAATGAAATATTATTTCAACATGTAATAAAGTAACATAACGGGGCACTTTTTAAATGTGTTTGATATCTTTTCATTCATCGCCTAAATTTTCAAATTTTGAAATTTCAAAATGATTTTCGTATAAAAACGTTTTCTTCTAGAAGTAAACAAATGCGAATATAAAGTGTGTTCAGATACATGGTAGTCTTTGATAAGCCATTTATAAACTTTTATGCATAAAGGGCTAGATTTCGCCTATAACTGTTCTTTTGCGTACAAGTTTACCACCAATAGAAATCTATTATTAGGTTATCAAGCATGACAGTTGGACGTAGCTGAATGACACTATTTTTAATGTGATGAAAGATAAAGATATCGCCTATTTCGTTGTCAATGGAAATATACAGAGATACTAATACAGTCAATGATAAACTGCTTCCATCTGATATTAAATTTCAGATCTTGATCCATCTGTTTTATATTTGTTGTCAGGCAAGACTAATTCAGAGTTATTCCTTAAAAGGTTTTATTTCAACTTCATTATAAAACATAAATTAAAGAGATGGCCAAGCGTCATTCATATGTAATCAAATATAAACACGAATACAAAATAAAATGGAATTTCATTGTAACTATAAAAGTTACTTGAGCACTGACCAAATAAAAAACAATTGTTCAACAGAGATGATACAAAACAACAATGTATCGAAGAGTTTTATATAAATATTTCAGTACAGTTTTCCTAATTCAGTCGTAGTTTCTAACAAATGTAAAAATATCAACAATAAAGCAGAATGAATATAAGAAAAAAAAGTTAAATACAGAAAAACACAATAATGTATATTAGTACAAATATCTATATAAAACAAGAACTGTTATTTTATTTCAAGTCGTAACTTTTTTACTGAATACATAGTAAATTGTTTTTATAGAAATTTAATCTTTGGAACAGTCTTAAAAGAAAATTAAACAACTAATAACAAACATATATTCCATCAAGACCCACTCTCTGATCGAACAAATTTTGACTTTCAACTTTCCTGTCTTGTATAAGTAATTGCAATTCAAAGAATTGTTTTTTTATTCTGAAATGTAAATAGTTCGCCAACAAAAGCTTTATTTGTAACATATTGCTTAATTTAATACAGCAAGATAAATATTAGGAAAAACTATCGCCTAAGTAATTGTTGGAAGGCATAAGAAACTTTCTGGTTTTGTGGCTTCCAATGTGAGACAACACTATTTTAATTGCAAATACAATAAATCTAATCTAAACTTACCACTCATTATTGCGTAAATAAAAAAAACCAAGCAAAGATAAATTAATATAAACTCAAGTCAAAACTGTTTTGTGTTGTGTCTGTGTAATGTATTTAGCATGGCGTCATTGGTAAGATGATAAATTTTCTGTTGAAAGATTGTACGGGTAGTGAAAAGAATTTCCATATTAATTGGGACCATACTAGGAGACACAAATCGGCCCAGTGCATTCCTACCTTAGTGAACATATTTTTGAAGGCAGGACCGGGTATCATGGTAGGCGACGTGTTTTGACCGTGCCACGCCACATTCTAATACCCAATAAAAATGTCTTAACCTCTGGATTTATTTTCCTACTAAATTTATCTCAAATATTGTTTACTACACGTTAAGCTAACACCGAATCAACCCTACTATAATTTCATTTCTTCGAATGCGGACAAAGATGTCTTACAAAGCAGAAACATCTGCGCAAAAGTTTTTGTCCGTATTTTAGTTTAGTTTTGCTATTATTTAGTCATTATTTAATTTTGTATTTGGGTCTGGTGTTAATGATAGTCTTGTCTGTTCCTGTCTCAGTTTTGTATAACTTTGACAAAAACATACCACTGACTTTACTGTGGTTAATTACCAACGAGGCAACGACTAAACTGAAGGTATATACTATACATTTATGTTATTTTTACCAATATAATTCCTATTAATTTTAATTATCAGTTTGAGATGCTTTACACTCGAGTATGATAAAAGTCAATGATAAATAATATTTTTACTTCTAATTATAATGCGAATTTTAACATTGTAAAGTTAAATTTAAATTTTCAGTGTCTTACCTTGTACAGAAAATATTAAGTAAGCCTCTAAGAGTATTCCACCACGTTCTAAAAAGTACAAAGCATATTCAACAAAATATTTATACGTCTTGATTTTTCAACTCCCACTGCATGTCACGGTCCAACTTATTTACAGATTTCAACTCTCAAACTGACGTGGGTGGATAGTAAAAACATACTTTAGGACTTCCCATATAACGAACATTATATCATTCAACAACGCGTACAGAGTCTGTTCAGTGTTTATTTTCTGGGATCATTATACGCTTTTAACTTAGACAAATACGTAAAATCGATTATTATTAATGGAGACAAATGGTAATTTCAGTATCTCAGCATTCTTTACTTGATCATGTTAATGAAGTTATTGACTCTTTAATTTAATAAAGTTGATGTAGTAGAAAAAAATAGAGGAGCGTAAACTAAAGACGTAAACATAATATATATGTTTTATAATGCTATAGCTTTTAATTGTCTAATTTAATTTGTTTAAGTTTAGATTGTTTTCATTTGATTTATGTTGATAGTTTTATTTGTTGTTAATGCATTTGTTCGCTTATTTATTTTTATTTTTGGTTTGCTTAACGTCCAGCGAGCAATCTTTAAGCTATATTCAGGACGAGAACACGCTAGTAAACAATAAATGAACGGGAAAAGGAATATAGAGTAAGGTATACAAATTTGACTTGCACAGTTATATTGAGTTAAGGCTCGGGGTGATGTTTTGCCGTTTGCAGCGGCTACAATAAGCCTTTTCGTTTTCAAAATCTACATAAAACATATACTCTAGGTGCAATGAGCGAGGAATGTTCTAGTCTCTACGGTCCCCGGTCTGCCTTTTATGTTTTATAAGCTGACAACCAATGAAAGATCATCCCCTATCCGCCACCTGGGGGAAGCACTTTGCATCTCTGTAGGTAAAGCATTGCTTACACTCATTGGCAGTTAGGTTTTTTGTGATGTTCCACCCCATTTCCCTCCGATTTATTTTGCATAAAATTGTTCACGTCCGTCCAGAATATAGCAATATATGCTCCATGCAAATGGGCAATGGGGTCGAGCACACCCTGTCCAAAAGCTTGAATTTGCAACCTTAATTTTGACCGAACCGTGTAATCAAACAATTGAGCTAAAAGTACATTGATGTCCTACTAATTCCACTTAGAAGAATGTAAACATGTTTCCAAATTATTAAATGCAAAATTTAAAGTACTGTTATGACGAGTGATCATTTCAAATAATGAGTGGCCTCCGTGGACGAGTGGTTAAGGTAGTTCGTTTACTATTGATTACGGTGTCTGTCAACACTGAGATTCTCACTGCCGGCAGGGTGAACTCGACTCCAATCTTAATTGACAAGGATTGCCAGTTTTTCTACCGCAGTACGGGTGTTTTCTCTGGGTACTCCGGCTTCCTCCCCCAATAAAAACTGGACCCAATGATATAGCTGAAAAATTGCTGAAAGTGGCGTTAAAACACCATTTAAACAAACAAACAAACAAATTATGAGCATTAATAATTTTTATTGTATACTAAAGAAGGATAACTGAATTTAGCAAAATATGTATTCGGATATGTAATGAAGCCAATAATATGCTTTTAAAATGTTACCTTTTACGGTTACGGAGTTATCTACATGTACATAACAACAAAAGCCAAAATGAGAACTAGATTTCAATACTACTTGCTGAGAGGTATCCTAATG
Organism: Limnoperna fortunei; assembly: GCA_944474755.1. Classification (NCBI taxonomy): domain Eukaryota; kingdom Metazoa; phylum Mollusca; class Bivalvia; order Mytilida; family Modiolidae; genus Limnoperna; species Limnoperna fortunei. The sequence goes on from OX104116.1 coordinate 46,622,884, forward strand.
GGACACAAATAAAGGCTTTTTCGTTAGGGACTTGATGTCAAGTTATAATACAGAAAGGCTCAGTTCTTTACCCCACTAATTAATCCATACTTTTTCAGTTGCACCCCTTTTTCCATCAGATTTAAACTTATTCTTGTCCTTGATATAACTGAACTATTGCTTACTAGACTTTAAGCTAACATTCAATAAATCACAAAATTCCATGAAAGATATAGATTAAAAAACTCTTTAAGATCAATATCTGTAGGCGTCCCCTTTCAAAGATTTGGATGAGTAATTATATGCCAAAACATTACCCGACAGTTGACGCGCAGAATGTACTAAAATACAAATCATAGTTTGTTCCTTGTGGTTTGTTTCCGCCTTCGGTAAATGTATTCGCAAAACAACAACTTTCAGTGTTAATAAAACTGATATTTGTCAAAACTGTTCTTGCTTTCACTGTCTGAGGCTCTAAAATGTAGATGTCTTATCCACTAAAGTTAAAATAAATCGATTTTAGATGCAGATATTGGGATGTTGATGATTTGCCTTTTTGTCACGTTTTTATTCGGATCATTTAGGGAGTGAAAATATTGAATAATATTGAATAATCCCCACAAAGCTAGGTAGGTAGATTGTCGGGCATTCAAAAGGATGTTCTAGATGTAATAAAGAAGGAGTTTTTAAATGAAAAGGTACAGACACTAATGGGAATGTGATTGAAAGGTAAAATAAATGTTGAGCCAATCACCAACCTAAAATGTGTAAATTATGTGTTAGATTTTAAGCGTAGAGTCAATTCACCTCACTGTAATATTTAATATTCGTGTTTGCTTTTAGTTAACCTTAAAAGATACATTTGTGACAACACTGCTAGATTGCAAAGTTGAATATTGTGAACAAACATGTTGATTAGATGTTCGCATATTTGATTCACATCATGCTTATCTAATTTGACATCATAAGAATATAGGAGTCTTCAAATATTAAAAGCTAAGTCTACAGCGATTACAATACACAAATGTACACACGGGATTCTGATGGGTTGATATATAGTATATTGTTAATTGTAGATAAAATATAGTAGGCTTTGTCATCTTAAAGTCATATGTTTTTTTAATGTTTGATTTTGTTTATATATTTTAAAAGAATAATGACAGATATCGTGTTATCTGCCCATCTATATAATGTATATCAGTGCCTCATCATTAGTTGTAATTCAGTATTGTCTAACGTATTGTATCGCCTTGCAATGTTTATTTGTTAAAAATCGACGTTTTCAATTCAGGCTTCTTTGTGGTTATTTGTAAACTTGTAACATCTGTCAAATCAGAGGAAAAAAATAAATATAACAGATTTTGCGATGCATGCGTTATGGCCCTTGAAAGGAACATTGCATCTTTAAATTTAAAAATACAATTAACAAGAGTTAACATCCGCTAGCAACAATAGACAACATAGACAACACATAATTCAACCAGAGACCTGAATATAGAACCAAAAAACCCCCCAAAATCTTAAAGATCATTAGAGGGCATAAATAAATATATCGAATCACATAAAGCAAATGGCAAGAAGCTGCTTTGCATGTACCTTCCTAAATGCATTATTGTCTCGATTCCTTTTATCACGTGAAAGTAGAAAATGTTAATTCTGCTTTGAAATGGACTATAAAAGTGGTTGCTTAACGGCCTGCGGGCAATATTAAATATATCTGAAGACGTTTTAGGCATAACAATCATATATTAAAAGTTGTAAGTTAGGCCGATCTCATTCTACAACATAAATCCGTATAAGTAGTATAGGCGTCGAATTGAGGAGATGCTCAGCTTCCGCTTAGTTCTACCTCTTCCGATTGGCAATATACTTATAACTCATTTGATGGATGCAATATATACAATCCCAGGCTGCAGTTTTATTTATGACATCGCTTTGGAAACTTTTGATCTTGTTTTATAAATAAACAAGTAATACATGTGTAATGCAAATAATGATTCTTTGTTTCTATTTTTTTATGTTTTGAAGATGGTTGTTTATGAAGTGTTAACAAGTGATTCATATAAGGTTGTCGTTGAGGCGTGGGGTTTTTCTCATGTTGGAAGTCGTTTTTACCTTCTAGTGGTCTTTAATGTTTCAAAATACGGTTACCGACGTTGGACAACTGGGGTCATTGGCTGCAGAGTAGAGTCGTCGAGCCTCAAAGTAAAAAAATATTTCGGTTTTAACTTTTATTCTTATTCATAGATGGAACCATTTTAGAAAAAGACATGTGGACCTTGTTATAGTTAGAACATGTGATGGCCTAAGGACCATACTATCAGCACACTTACATTTTAAAGGGAAGCTTCGCGAAAAAATGAAAATTTGATATGTTATTCTTCAACTAAAAAGAAAGACATTTGCCTCTTGATGTTTTATTATATTTTCAGTGGTTAAGTTTCTGCATGGAATTTACCGTGTAAAAAATGCACTTATGGAGGTCCGCCATCTTGTCACCATCTCGTCACTAGATGGCGATACTAGACATCCAAGTACCTTAAAAGTCGTCGTATGATAATAACGCTAAACGGTCAATAACAGAAGGTTGTACTATAAGACAAGGTTGTGGAAAGATTACGTTTCGTATTCCTGATCTATATATAAGCAAAAAAACCCGACTTGTGTAACAAGTAGTTAACCTATTTAAAGACTTTCTACTTAAGACTATTTCCACAGCAGCAACAACGGTAAACGGAAAGAAAGTCACAGGACAAAAGTCACAGTTTTGATAGGAAAAAAAGTCCATAAATATTAATTAAATTGAAAATTATTCGTATTATTATTTTCAACTTAATAAGATTAAGCAACTTATTGAACGAAACTTTTGTATACAAAATATTTGCGAAGTTGACTATTTAAGAAATAACGGTCTTTAAATGAAATATTTTTAAATACTCTGTTTCGCGCATCAAAATTTCACTTACGTTTAGTACATTTATAATTATTATTATTGTTATTATAATAATTATTATTACTGGTAACATTTATTGTGCGTGTGCGTAACGCAGTTTCCAAACTTTTACATGTTGTGTATATTTGAGTTAACGTGTGAGTTTTACGTGTCCTCTGACTTGGCATCTAAAGGTATTCGAAATCTTATATACATCCTGTGTTCTGACACTTCGGTGTATTCAAAGCATACCTGTCCTTGGCAGGAGGGGGTGTGCCTTTCTAATTTCGAATTACATGCCTTTAATCTGGTTAGCTTTTGAAAAAGTCCGAATATTCATACTTCAAAGTCGGCGTCAAATGATCTAGTAATTGCAATAAACATCCTGTTTGTTTACCTGCTAATTCTGTTAATTACCCTTCATAAACGAGTAATGATTTACCTGTAACATTTTCACGTCCAGGTACAACTGCCGTTTCAAGACGTGCAAAATTATCCACGGAATTTTATTTATATATAAAAAAATCATATAAATATATCTTTTATTACAATTATTATTTAGGTAAATTATATCCGAGTTAAATAAAGACAGGTTAAAATTTGTGTCTAAACATACTTTTATTAAAACAAAGATCATTAAAACATTAAGACGTATTTGGTAATCTTATGTTGTCAGCCGGTCATTAGTCATCGCCACAGTTTATATATTATTCAAAGAGATAAGGCAGAAAAACATATTTTTAAACTGGATTATTTATCATATTTACTGGATAATAACATTTATCACGTCACAAACGCAGTCACGTGATAAAATACTGTCAATATGGCGGCCCCATACACAAAATTTTACCACCTTTAATCCACTCTAGAAGCGTAACGGTAAAGAATACAATAAAACATCAAAAGGCAATTATATTTCTTTTTATTTGAAGAATAACATATCAAATTTTAATTTTTTTGCGAAGTTTCCCTTTAAGGGCCAATGCGATGGAATCTCTAACAAGTCAAAAAGTAGGTATTTTTTTTCACAAAGTGATATTTCAATTTTTGCTAATAAATCTTCCGATTTTGAATAAAACCTGAGGTCTTTACTCAGCAAAAAGTTCTTTTTTTTTGTAAAATCTGAAATATCTTCATCTCTCTAGTGACTGATCTCAAGGTTACTTACGAGAAACGATAAGATAAAACCTTAGTGGTAATGTCTTAAATGTTTGTTAAATAAAGGGATTAAAAGGCTGAATAAAGTGAATATTTAATTAAAAGGTTACCTAATTAGAGAAACTTCTGAAATTGGTTTGTTACTTTCACCCCTTTAAACAATATATTTCGACCTGTATATCTTCAACTGCATGGTAAGCAATAGTTTTGCTTTGCGAGACTTGCATAATTTTAGTTGTCAGCTATGGCTTTGTGTGCTCACTTTCATTAACCATGTCGAAGATCTGTAGTTTTAACCAAGTACTCCGGCTTCCTCCCTAAATAAAAATGGAAGCCAGGATATTGCTAAACAGGAATTACTTAAAAACTCAAATTATGAACGTAAAACGGACGATGCCACATTGTCCCGATTTTACGTGGTGCTATAGAAATGTGAAAGACAACTCTATTCTATACAACAGAACCGACAGCGATAACCAAACATAACAAATGACTTTATTCCGTTAGGCGACCGCGGGATCTACAGTCTAATCTGAAATTATATGAATATTTGAGTTTTCCCTAAGTAATGATATAGCTAGCGGTAATTTTTCTTCAAAATCAATACAATTCCTATCTCCAGCTGGTTTTTTCAAAGTTTTGTTTCTAATGAACATTTTTCTGAATGGCATTGTCGAACCTGTTTCAATTAAACTAACTTCTTTGTTTAACCCCAGATTGATTGATCCAAAGGTTGCTTGACTTCAGTTTAAGAGTATTTTAAATATATAATACGAGAAGAAGTGAATAAACAAAAGAAACAATTGTGTGAATCAATAATTGTTACTTGAAAGGAAAGGACAGTTCGTTTTGTAGAGAATTTTGACATTTGTACCGCTACAATGACCTGCTCTTTTACTTAATCTAAAAGAGGGTCTTGTGTCGGAAGTATGGCACTACACGTACGCCACCCGGCGCTGACGAAGCACTGAGCAGTTGTGTGGATTGATCCTGACAACTCTTCTATCAGATGAACATTATTTTATAACAATTATGCAATATGCGCAAGTCAGACAACATTAGTTATATCCATATCAATATTAAGCTCGTAATGAAAAACATGTCTTAATATTACTTCTGCCGGATTTGAGACGTAAGTAATGAAGTATTATGAAGCCTTAATATTAAGACAAAGCGATAAGAAACCCTATAATAAATATAAATCTGTAAGTTGCATTAAACAGAAATGTACCATTAGTACGTGCTAAATTACACGTTTGACTAATATGGTGTTTTTACTGTAATCAAATTAAATGTCGCACAAAAAAGCATGGGTAATATAATTGTTCTACAATCTTAACGTTATTTATACGATATTTGAGCTTTAACATTTATATTTGTCTTTTTTCTACTACATTCTGCATTAATCTATCATGAACTCCAAATAGTTCACGTTCAACAAAATATTCAGATATGTTCATCAGTTTGGGAATGTTTTGGTGACGTCCAGCAATTTGTTTTACTATATTTTGATAGAGAACAACAAATAAACGAAGAAGTGGATGTTCTTTCAGGAAACGGAAGGGAACGGAAATATTAACTTTTCGTTTCGTTACAACGAGCCTTCTTTCCTAACACGCTTCTTACCTGACAAATTATGGGGGACGCACAGGGCAGCTCTGTATGTCGAGAACCTTAAAAAAAGGATCACCGCAAATATTTCGGTAGATATCTTACTGACTTGAATTGAGTGCACTGTTTTGTGCGTTTTTCAAAATGGGAATGGCAAACAAACGCTTTAAAGGTGATATATATGATCTCGCTTGAAGTCTTAAAACTATAAGACTTTAAGTGAGTTCATACATATCTTAAGCGATACAAATCTTAGCTTCATTATGTATCAACACTTTTATCAATTTCATACATTACATTATTTGTATAATTTTGTAATTTTGTAATACTTTAATAAAGTTTTCAATAGTACAAAAAAAGAACCCAGTTAATTTTTGCTTGTTGTTAACGTACAGGCTCGAATCCTTAACAAGAAACATTTAAGTAGATTTTAAGAAGAAAAATCACTTTCTTGATTTAATACATTAAATAAAGAAACAAATTTACATGGCTTAACAAAATGTTGTTTCAATGTTGTTTCTCTGAAGAGGCAATACAGTAGAACTATAAAATATGGAAAAATGCATCCCATTAATATTGAAACATGTCCATACCCAACAAACATTTAACTCCCTACCGTTCCACATTTCAAGTAGATCCGTTTTACTACACCTATACTCAGTAGGAAAGCAAACGCCTGTAATGGCCGATTTTTAACGACTTCAGTCACGTGACTAAAGGTCAACTTTTTGTCGGTTTTTTGTATGCGTGATAGTGTCTCAGTTTTCGTTATCGTACATAGCAATGTCTTAACATACATCAATAAAATAAAATACAGCTAAGTCCTAAGACAATTACCTGTCATTTATAGAAATTTTGTACTGTATAGTTCTAATTTACCAGGTTAAAATGCCCTTTGAAGTGGCATGTTTTGATCTGAACTCGGCACTCGCCGGACAGAAAACTCTAAATTAAAAATATAAATAGTAATGGTGACAAATCGCGACCTATAAATTATTAAATCAATTATAATATTACGTGTTCGGTCCAATTTTCAGCTTTCAAATCCCCCGGGAACAAATTTGTGTCAGCTTTTTCGGTGACAAAATGCCGAAAAGGGGGGGTGTTGGAAGCAACTCGATGTACGCTTCGAAAAATATTTAGCATCTGTCTGCCAAAGTAGAATAGATAACATAACAGTACTTATTAAATATATAATATATAATAGTTTTACGTCTTTTGTGTAATTTGTGGGTCTCAAAGCCTCTTTGAACAAATTTGTGTCAACTTTTTCTACAAAAAGGGGGGAGGCTGAAATACATTTGCAATGTAATGGTAGATTTTTGGAGCTGTGTGTTCATTAGAGAAAAAAAGTGGGATATAATCATAACAATCATTAAAATATATTATAGAAATCCCAAATCAACATGATTGTTCAATATATACATGTATATATTCAAGCTGAACAAATTTTTAAACCTTCAATTCAAGAAACCATATCATGTTGACAAATATTCTTGTCTGCCATTGGAAAGCAATGTAAAAGTAAAGGACAAAAAATGCCTTTTTGTTGTAGCATTAAAGACCCTACGCTTTATACACCGACAGCAGCTTGTTGGGTTTGTACAGACAAGGAAAGTTGCACTCCTTGTCCTAGCTTAACCATTAGTGATCCAATGTTTCTTTCTTTTTTTTTTGATTCAATTACACAACACTTATTTCAGTCAGTATATATAGTGAAAAAACTCCATAAACTACATAAAACTGATGCTATAAAAGATTAAAACATATTATTTGCAAAACATTAAATTTTAATTAATTTATTCAGGCATAATAACAACTATGGGTCCAGTAAAATAAAAAATTATATTTAAAAAAATGGAAATAACAGAAATACAAAATAATACAAATTTTAGTAATCCAAAAGTTTCTGACCATCTTAATCTGGTAATTTTATAAAAAAAACTTAAGTTATAATAACATGAACAATTAAGGAAGAGTTATATTCATCTTTTAAGACATTTCATAATTTACAGAGACTTTGTTGTCTTGGTATTTTCTTATTACACCCAGTTTTAATTAACAGAAGATAGTTTCTAGTACGAAATTGCGTTATTAGCTGCCTGTTTTTAAATTTTTTCTCTTCGCATGAACTTCTCATAATTAGTCTATACTACAATGAGAAATTTATCATTTTTCTGAGGGCAATATATTGCAATGAGACAAGTCAGACTGATATTAACTTATCGAATGAGGGAATACATGTTATAAAACTCATTTACTGACATTTTATTCCATAGAAACAAATTATACTGACCCCAAATGCCTGTGATTTAGATTAGTAATTGATTTATAAACTCACATGCTAGGGCCAATGACTCATTTTTAGGATTTAATACATTATCTCTGTCTATAAAATAGATCTACTGACACTATTATTTTTATAAATTTCTTTTTAAAATGTTCATTTAATACACAGAACTTAATTCACATTTTATTTCCCTTTTTCTTTTGTTAAGGGATGATCACAGATTTTAAAATTATGTTAATAGCTGCCAGTTTTTTAAATCTTACTTCTTGCTGGAGATAAGTTTCCATAAATTTTAATATCACATTTTTGTAAAATATAAAATAATATTAAAAAATATGAGTTTGATTTAAGTGTTTATTTAAAGTCTAAATTTGTTGGAAAGGATGCTTAAGTTTACTAATTGGTTTATCAAGAAATGTTAATTATGCCATTCAATATCAGCTTCACATTCAATGAATATCATAGAAGCAAATCTATACCAAGTGCAGAAACCATCATTAGATAAATTTTGTACCTAATAGCTATAACTCGATAATGTTTGTAAAAAATGGAATTTATACTATCACAATGCAGTCCAAAAAATTTAATTACTGCTCGAGATTTAATCTCCCAAGCTTACTTTTTTGAGACATAAAATAGCAAAGCCTATTTATAAAATACTCGACATGTATATAAATTTCTCCATATAAATAAATTTAAGCAATTCCATCAAATTCTAAAATTAAATAAATTCTTTGTTTTAAACTGCATAATGCTACATTTGACTTAATATGATAGTCAAAATGCATATATACATGTATAACAGTTTCAGTTATAAATAATAAAGACCCACACTTGTTTTCAACAGCAATAAGTTGCAAAATAATGACAGCAATAAATGTCAGAAATATCAACTGTTATTTTGGTGCAAGCAGTATGTTATTTAACTTCATCAATTGTAAAAAGTAACCTACATATATGGGCCAGCTGAAAAAATCTTAATTCAACTAGAAGTTGTGGAGGCCACAGTATACGACATGGTTCAGTTAAAGAATTTTATAGGCATCATTAAACTGTGTGATTGTTGGAATTCAATATGAACATTATGACATTATAAATATATAAATTTTTCATTCCTTAAAGGTTCACCCTCTTAGTTTGGGTGGTTGTGTGTGTGTGTGAAAAGGGGGGTGGGGGGGGGGGTGGGGACTATGTCACTCTACGTGTAATATACGTTATTAAATGCCAAAAAACATATATCAACATTAAATTATCAACAGACAGCATATTTGAAACTATTATACGACTTACGTACGCTGTGTGTACAAATTCACTACAAACACGAAGGCACATGGAGCTTTCCTCAATTCCTGTCAAATTGCACCGTGTCTTGGCACAAAATAATTCTTGGGAATTCGTTATATACTAGACTTTTAACGAATCATGCTTAATGTCAAATTTAAACAAACATTTCTTCTTCAAAACGACAGTTTCGTGGATTAAACATGATATGTGTTCGTCAACGTTTGAAAACTCGCACATGTTTTGGTCATGTTGGTAAACAACCTCGTGGCTTTTTACGAGAGATGGTGACACATTTCGACTGGTATAACGAGAAAAACTATTGGTTAATAAAGAATAAACAGTTGTAAAAATACATAAAAAGGGCCGGGAATAAAATTGTGTCAGCTTTTACTTTTGAATAAATTTGTAAACAAACGGCCCGCGCCATGTTTACGTAAAAAAATGACGATTTTGTATCATAGATCTTACGCAATCTGTTGATTATATCTGTGTCGCATACATACAGTCATGCAGCAAAATATACCCTTGATCGATTCCTGTATTACGTATAAATTGTTACATTTAATTTAACGATTTAATTTAAGAAAAACTTAACCTCGTCAATTTCTCCTGACCTAAACAATTTTTATAGGTGGCGCTGTTAAGAAATTTTTGGTTTACATACGGGTAACTTTTACGGCGTTAAATTGACCTTTATCTGTCAAATCGGGGCCTTTGCTGTCCTACTGTACTGTTGACATGTATACCTAGTTTTACCAATACTTTGTAGATTGTCAGTTGTGTTACTGTGGTAACATCAAAAGTATGAGTTGGTGATTGATGGGCAAAGACAATCGTTTACAGCTACCATCTTGAGTCGGACATGTTGATAACTGCTTTTTCTACACCAATGTTATAAATATATTACATTCTATACTACAAAATGCACTTATCACCCCATAAAATGTGGTTCGATTATTCATTGTTTTATTTTTAACGTTGTATTCTAAATGTAAAGAGTTCAGTGGGCTTCTGTTACTTTTCTTATATTTGAGGATTTATTCTTGTGTAACCTTGCTCATTGTTCATGCAATATATTTGTTCCTCTACCCAATAATCCATTCTATACTCCAAATTAATTTATTGCATGTTAACTAGACTTTGTGTTGAATAAAACTAAAATAGTGCTTGTTTGACGTAATGCAACCATTGAATCAATCGATTGATTAATCAAATGCATATGATTGATTGCCTTGTATTCTAGTAACTTAAAGTTTAATGTTGCATATTTGGTCCTGTATTTGTGCACAAAAAGGGAAAGAAAGAAATATGGATGTATAAACCAACAGTCTGTAAATATTTTTCACGTTTTTGAAATGTTTGGAATTTAGATCCTAAAACTATGAAAAATAGAAATGTTCTATAATACTGGTTGTTTTATTTGGCGCAACTGTAATACAATCTGTTGTGATTGTAATATTTTACACAGGCAGAAAGTATTAACACTACAAGATATCGGATTTAACAAGATATTACAAAGGTCGGACCTGAACAATGCTGTCTTGATTTTATTATGTTAGGAAATTTAAATTCTAATCAGTACTGATGATGCCGTGAATTTTGAGTGTCAATTAATTTACATTGCATTGATTTCCAATGAGATTTTCTCAAATTACTACCGTGGTAAAATTTAAAAAAAATGTCTTGTCTTAAACTACTAATTACGATCGCTCACTGCAATTCACTAGATTGCCAACATTTTGACAAATATGGAACAATTAGCAATTAGTAATAATGAGTATAAGAAAACGGATTTAACAGTGCAAATATTAAAAATCACTACAAAAGAAGTTTGGATACTAGGATTAAAAATTTGACACCTTTCGGGTTTTTTTCGTCACACTTTCCCAACGCTTTGGTTAACCAGTGTTGGTGAATTTATAAACGTTTCAATTAGAAAACATTTTATTTAGGCTAAATTATGGATGTCTTTCATATTAAATATACATTTTATTTTGTTATTTCAATGAACTGATTTCCTTTACATTTTAAAATCTGTTAGTCTGTTTGAAAGCGTGAAGACATTTTTTTATTCTACAGAATGAGTAAGTTTGAACTGTAAAATTGTCATTTTGCTAAATAGGCGGTCTGACCGATTTTTTTCTCGTGAAAATAGTCGAAAGAAAAATAACATTATATTTGGGACTAAAAGTTATTTTTATCTTAATATTTTTTTACGGAGTTCTATTGAAGCGTTGTTTTTCTATTACTAAAGATTAGTGATACCTTGTGTTTAAATAGTGCTGCGTAGGAGAGCCAATTTTAAATTGTAAAAACCAAATAAAACATAAATAAAGTAACAATACTTCAGCTTGATTCGGCTGTAAACCATCGTAAATGATCTTACATTTTAACCTGACGACAAAATTCGTTTTATTGAAAAATATATCCAATTAGTGAAATAAGTTTGCTTTAGCGGTCTCGTGTATTTATTCAGACTTTTTTCTAAAGACCTACAAATGAAGCAATTTCAAGATACAAATTACTTAAAATAGAAATTATGTCAAAGCCTAGTTGGGTTAAAAGTTCTAATGAAAGTAGAGATTAGTAGGAAATCATACAAAATCGTCTTAATAAACCGTTTATATATAAAAGTGCCAATTTCTATTTATGTTTGTTTTGGGTTACAAGTAAAAACTTTGATTCAATGAGGGAAAACCGTAAAGATTTTTCAATAATGAACATACAATATCAAACGGAAAGTGTCAGTTGTTATTTATATTTGTTTTCAGGGTAAAAGGAAGTAACTTTGATTCAGTGGGGGAAACCCCTAAACATTCTGTAATGAAAAACAGGCAATCCACTAGCTGATATTTTTCATATTGTTAGTCCTCTTTGACATGTCTATTACATAATCCTTGCTAACTTGTTCAATGTATTGTATTCAGTCATGAAAAAGTTAAATGTATAAGTTCGTAGTCAAGTATCTCCGAAGACATAAAAATAAGCCACTTGTTTTTATACTTCTTGCCTGTGTACAAATATCGTTAGCCTTACCAGCAAATATAAACTCAAATGAGGTCATGTAGGTTTTAAGTTTTCATATCACAGATAAACTGCATTTCGCCCACAGACAGTATGTAATATACCTCAATTTAAATTTGACATTGATTTCAAGTTTTCAAGCCGAAGGCAGTGCTTTTACCAAACAATTTTGTCTCCTTACTGATTCTAAATACTTACGATAGAGCTAAAAGTTGTCAAGAGTGGATTAAAACAGTAAACGACAAAAATGGCATGAAAACAAGTTGACTACTATCGCATGCTTGATCAATTTAATGATAAAACAAACAAGCTGGTCGTAGCTGCAAGTCGGTTTACACATAACATCAGACTGAACGCTACATAATGTTTGAAAAATCAAAGAGTCGTACGCAACCATACAATACAACATTGATGTATCATATCTAATATAGATACGTCTATAAAAAACACAAATATTAACGTGTCATTGATTTACAACGTCATTTTAAAAGCAATACTTTGAACAGTTTCCGTTTGTCATAAAACATGTAGAATGAACTTCAAAGTAAATATGTTGACATATCAGTGATGTTATGATAAAGATCAAGTATTGCTAGGACATTCAAACATTTAAAATGAATGGGATACAATGACCTTAACATATGAAACCTAATAACACGCCTGCTTTGAGGGTGATAGCAAATGTTTTGCACTATTTAAGGTACCAACCAAACGAAATGTGTCTAAGTGGGTTAAAATGTAATTTAATTTCAAACACATTTAGTACCATGGATGACATAGTAAAGAACGCATAAGGTGACTATTTTGCACGCATGTGTGTTACTGGCAAAGATAGCTTAAAGATTGGTGTTGCATTTGAGAAAAAAAATCATACATATCAGGGACAAATTATACCGATTCATGGTCAACGAATTCTCGTATGTCTTAACGTTTACGAATATATCGTATACAGTAGAAATAAAAATACAAAAATTAAAAAAAAATTATAATGATAAAAATTAACAGTTTGACTTTAGTTTGAATAATTTATGTCCTGAGTTCAAACACAATATTTTAACAATATTTACTACAGGAACACTTTACTACCCTATAAATCAATTGAAGGTTTCAAAAAGGGTATTGGGATAGATGAATGAAGGGTTGCTAATGGAGTGTGCTTTGAAATGTTACAACATGCCATATACGAACATCTCGAAAAATAAGGTACATTGCATATAACATATCAGAACTATTTGTTAATATTATATATTTTTTATTTTGTTCAGGTTCCTATAATAAATAGATGTAGAGACTATTCAGTTTTGTTTGAAATTATGTCAGTAAACGAACAAACGTCGATTTTTCTCAGCATTATCATAAATGCATTTGTGTTATTTATATATAACACTAGTTTTCATTTAAAAGTGAATGAAATGATTATAATAGTCTTTTAAGACCAAGTTTAGATACATAAGAACCAATCGCCAATTGTCATACAAAATACAAACATCACACTACCAAAGACGTTTCTGAGTGTACATATACGTCCGAGGTATTATGACCTTCTTTCTCATCGTAAAAACCCATGGGTTCAATTTACAATCGAACCCATGGGTTCAATTTACAATCGTGCTATTTATTTTTCTTTTTCTAAGAATGTCAACTGTTTAAAACTTCTTGGAGATTATTCCTTGAGGTTAAATAAATAGCTTCATTTACATCATAATATAGATTCGCTGCAGTGTCTGTAGTCTTTCGAAACCTGTGCGGACAGTACCTCTTCTTGGTGTGAATAGAAATATTTTTCTCATTAAATTCAGAAGAAAAGGAATTGATGCATTTAACATCAGCATTATTCTTAATAGAAAAGAAGAAAAATCATATCCTTTTATGTTAAAAAATATCAATCTACTTCAAACGTGTCTTATAAATATACCCACACCATTGTTCTTAAAATAGTCAATACAAACAAGCATTGCAAGATCTAGATATTGAAGCATATCTCAAGCAACCTACTGTATGCACTTGTTCTCATTATCCCTTTATGTACAATCCCTCTGCTTATTCTACTTGGATTTTCACACCCAACATGAACAATTGATATGACTTTGGGTAAAATCAAAAGGGAATACAAGAAGATAGCTGAACAGTGCAATATAAACCTATTTGACAATTTCACTGTAGTATCAGACAGCAAGGACAGTTATCTACGGTAGCCCGACAATAGGACGCTTTGAGATCTTGGACAAACTTGGTGTCAATTTAGCGGATAGTGCCTTATTAAACAAAGTGAATGATAAAACTTAAAGACAAATCTTTACCAAACATTTATTTTGGTTTGGAACGTGCGAGCTTACTATTGAGGGAAGTATAATAAGATTAAGAGAACTCATCTTTTAGAACGTAGAAATTTGTTTCAATCAGGCTAGAAACTTGCGCGACAAAATGTTAAAAGCTAATAAAGAAGTAAAAATAATATGTCTAGAGTGCCCATGTTCCTCCTTTTAATTATTTAACACTGCTTTGTAGGCCAAGACCATAGGTAGTAGTGACGCCAATGATAATACGGCATTTCCTAGACTTTCTCAGAATCAATGGGGAACCGGAACAAAAAAGAATTGTGAAAAGAGTTTCAAGGAGAAATATTGAAATTACCTTCCATTGTTCTAGTACAAAGCCAGAGACAAAACCCGAGTGTATGAAATTATTACATGCAATATACTACTATAATCATCAGGTGAGGTTGTAAAATAGTATTAAGACACTCAGATTGTCATTAGATATAGTAGCACCCAGAAAGGAAAAAGGCTCAGTAAAATCAAATACACTAAAAGCTATAAATTGTATGCTGATGGTATACACCGAAAAAAGGCTCTATCAAAACTTTGGTTCTACAAAATTATCTAGGACTGGGAATATTCCCTGTAAACGCCAAGGCAGTACAAATAGCCATAATAACCATACAGCTGACATGTATCTGAAACAAAATTAGGTAAATAAAGCAAGTAACACTTGCCTGAAATTACACATCACTCAAGGCAAGAAGCTTTGCCTTGCAAAATAACAAAGAAATCATACTCTCTATCTCCGTAGAATGTATTAAATAAGGCAATAAGCATTGCCTTAGGATTTAACTAAACAAAAGAGGGGCAGGAAAAACTGTTATTGCCAGTTCAAGAGCAGCATAAAATATACTAATAAAATGTCAAGAAGAGGCTCAATCAGAATAATGCAGTACTCTGATGGCTGATTTTGCCAGAATGTAATAAGAAATTTATATTTTATGACATACACATAGTCATAGATGTATTATTTTACGTTTGACCCTCAGTACCAGTATTGTTTTAAATCAAGTATGAACATATATATTGCACAGACAATGAAAAAAGACAAAAATAACATTTTATCACAAATAAAATTGTTAAACCATTCTGTTTAAATGGGCAAAATGCTCAAGTTATATATTTGCAGATGTTTTGAATTGTTTAAAAACTACTTTCATTATATTATATTGTTTCGTTTTCAATATGTGATCCTTGTGTTTTCAATACATTTACACAATATATTTAAGAATAAATGACAAACTAAATAGGGGCATCTATGGCCAAGATAGTCATCTACTTTTGATCACATGGTCTGTCAACACTGAGGTTGCAGCTTCGAGTCTCAAAGCAGACAGTGTGTACCACCATTAAAACAATTTTTGAAGACACGAAAATGTACATGTCCAATAGTCATAGTAACACAGCCGAAATAGTGTTAACAGTGATGATCAACACCAAAAACTAATCAATCAATACATACAGGTAGAACCCATAAAATATAGTAAGAAGTACACATGTAAGAAATAAAAAACAGGTTTCGCATGGATTTTTTATAATACAAATGTGGTGAAATATATTTTACACTGATTTATATGAAAGTCGCTCCTTGTTTTTCGTGAAACATTTATAAAGATTGTCTACCTGTTTACGTGGAAAAAAATGCTGAACATTTGAGAAACTGTATTCATGACCTAGTATATGATCAAATACTTTAGCATAATTAAGTTCTGAAACTATTGCAGCAATATCATTATATTTAGACGATGTTGGTCGATTGTTTCTTATGACATTCAGTTTCTTAGTTGGTTGTAATTCGCTCCTAAATTTGTGTAGACAGTGTCGGTTTCTTACACTTTCATAACTAGCATTGGACCCTTGTACATACACTTTCTTCTTTATTGCTTGAACTAGAAGTTCAACCAGAATGTCCCTCAAAAAGTTATGACCAGTGTCTATATGAAGGTTTGTACAACAATTACATTTATATTCAAAAACCATCTGTGGTGATAAAAGTGAAATGCAGTATGCTTTGAAACGGAAAAACCATAACTGATACTTGGTATGATTACCAACGTGGATCATTTGAAATTTGGCATTGAATAAATTCTATGACCGTCTTCCATTTGATAGTCATCATTTGTATCACGTAGCAAAGTGCACATTTCATAAACGATGCTCTGTATAAGGCAAAGCGATCATATTTGGATTTTGAGATATGTTCACCAATGTCTAAATACCACTCATGATCCTTCTTGAAGTGTCTTTAATCCACCAGTTGTCATTTATTTTATTGGTTTGGCCATCAAGGGCTGATATTCTTTGTGAAATCATGGATACCGCTGTAAAAAAAAAGATTGCATTTCTAAGTTTTCTTTCGATGGGCTATTTTAAAAAATTTTGTTATTATGAATGTACAAGAAACTGCATGCCAACTCCAATAGACTACCGAGTACCAGTGTGTTTTTTTTTGTTTGAATGTTGATTCACGCTACTTTAAACAATTAATCAGCTGTCATAAAGTTTCCCTACAATAAAGGCAAATTGGTTCCAATATCAAATCAGACAAAAAAGTTTAAAAAAAATATAACCTTTATAATAATCAAGGAGAAGAACCAAAACTGGAAAAGTTTTATAGGTTTGCCAAAGTTTCTTATGGATAAAATAGTTTTGAATGATGCGTTACCGCAAAACGAAATTCTTATGGGTACAAACTGTACCCCACTTCTTGCCTATTGTTCCTTTATGTTTAAGAAAATGAATTTCTTCGTCTTTTTAAGTGGGCAACATGTTTTAAGAGTGGTGCCAAGCTCCTTGCATGAAGACATTTTTGCAGATTTCTGAACAGTAGGCTCATTGTAGCTGATACAAAAGGCTAAACTCTATATGTCTATACATATTACTGTGGTTTTATTTATTTTCGTGGAAATCAGTTTTCGTGGTTTAAGGAAAAAGACATTTCGTGGTTCGCCTATCGAAAAAAATAAAACATGACATAAAAGCCGTTAATTTTTGGTATTCATATACAGTGTAGCTCTGTACATTTCCAATTTACGATTTTTGTGAAAAAAACACGAAGTTAAAAAGATTAAACAGATGTTGTTTAGTGACCGCATAAATAATAAACAGAATTAATAAAAATATCATTCTGTTAAAACCATATTACATAAAGATAACAATTCAGGGTACAGATGTTATAAATTCCCTGGGGAAGATTTGGCAAGAAATTTAACAATATAATTAGTGACATTTAAAGATAGAAATCAGTATAAAGGGTGTAGACAGACTACTTTATTAATAGTTTCTTCTATTAAGACAATGCTTTTAATGTTTTTGCATAAATCAACAATTTTCAAAGAAAAGGCACAACAGAAAGTAATTCCATTACTACATGTAACGGGAATACACATTTAATACTAACAAAGATGTTTTTAATCAACTTAAATTCTGTTTAGTATTATAAACACATACAATGTAAACGCTGTTTATAATACAATCCCAATTGAAAACAAGGATTGATAAAAAATATCCTTATAGATTTTCTGGTTATTATTCGTTGAATTCTTAATTTCGTGGTTTATCTTACCCACGAAATCGACGAAAATTGATACCCCACTAATAAAAATGAAACCACGGTATTTAGTATTTTTCGTGTGTTTTGAAAATTTGGTTACAAATACTCAACCCATTTTTGCTCTTGATTAATTGTTTGTTAAATTTTTCGTCATGACTTTAGCTAAAATATATTTCTCGCTGGACGTTAATCATTCATTCAATTAATAATCATTGACGTTAGATACAAAGCATATTGTTAGGATCAAATGAAACTAAATAATGTGATGGATTACTATAAAGCTTTAACCGATATATGTATACATCACACAATGCGGTTATGCTGTTTTCTGTTTCCATTTTTCGCTCTATTGGAACTCAAAATAAGGCTAAAATTTAAAACAAAGCTTCATATGACAGTCATTTCTGTGTATTACATTCAACATCATCTACAGATGAAACGTTTATTTTGGAAAAATTTTCTTTGACAAAAAACTTTGTGGGCTTTCCAGTGTAAGAGTAGGTTGCATTTTATTGCTGTCATGTATAAGGCAGCAAGACAAAAACAAAATAAAACAGTAATAACCAATAAATATGAAAGTCAAAACTATAAAAATCGTTATAAACATTAATTTTGTACTAGAAGAAAACAAAAATCAGAACACGTTTTGAAGAGGGCGTACATCTGAAGGCTATTATTGACGATCAAATTGTATACGTTGTAACATTATTTGTTTTTGGTAGTTGATATATAATAACTGTCTTCATGTAGTTGTAAGATAATATAATAAATATAAACATTGCTACACGATTTCTTTTGTCAAGAAAACTAGGGCAATAACCATTACAGATTAATATTAAGCGATAAGAGTGGCTACATAATAAATTTGTCCTTTGATGGTGTTGTTGAACCAAACACGGTTTTTTCTCTAAATAATAAATACCCACACAGTACAAAATAAAAAATAAAGACAATACTGTTAATCTGGAAAGTGACATTGAATCAAAATTGTTTTCATTTTATAACATATTCGGATTTTAAGAACTTTGAATGTCGAATCAAGGAGATTGAACCTGTGAAATATAAATTGATGTTTTTACTGTTGCAATAAAAAGCAAATTTTAACTGTGTTACATAAGAATACAAAAACGAGTCTGCCTTAAAAGACCCCTTTTCAGCATAGAACATTTGTAACTTCTTGCGTCGCCTGTGCTCATCCAAAGACTCCCATACAATTTCAGTAGTATTAATAATTGCAATGTAAAAATGGGTAGACCTGTAACAATTCGAGCAGCCTCCAGCTGCAATTATTCACGTTGATTCAAGTAGCACACACCCGTGTTGTTCCAAACTTTACAGTCATACATGTATTTAAAAGTGGTTTTATGAAGACTAAATATAATTTTTCGAAGTAAATTTATATTTCAATTTTCTGAATACATTCAGGTGCTTTAAAACATTACATGTAAAATTATGAATTACGTATTCCACTTAGCATCACAACTGTTACACCTAGATGTTTAAAGAAATTAGTTAGTTTAAACCGCATATCTAGTGGCATTACATTCGAAAATAACACGATTTCAATTTTTCCGGGTTAAATGAAATTAACAATATTTTACCAGTCGTTCAGGTCTTTCAAATCGTGATCAATATCAGTCTGTATTTGCGAAACACTCGACTAGAATGGCTGAACGACGTGTCATCAGCAAACCGTCCGAATAGAGAAAGAGGTTTTCATCTGTATCGCTCATGTATATATATAATGAATATATATAATGGACGAACCCTTGTGAAACAACAGCATACAAATGGCAAGTTCGGATGACGATTGTTTGATTACTCTCTGCTGCCTAATATTCAAATTGGTTGCAAACCATTCTAACACCCACATTATTTCCATAATTTCGGACGTTTTAAAACAGAACCTTATCATACTGAATAATTATATCAGACCTATGTTCATATATTTTATTACTGCATATCCCCATTGACAAAATAGTACGTACATTCACTACCAAAATGATCAAGTGATAACAATGGAACACTTTGTTCGTAAAATCACTGTGGTTTACATAGGCTTAACATGCTTAAGAAGAGAACTTAGGCATAGATATATTCAGATAATTTACCCAATGATATATTTTTCAATGACAAAAGCTAAAATGACCCATTCGGGCCGCACAGAAAACAAAGCAATTTGTTCCATTCTTCTTGAGTGAATTTAATATACAGTTGTTTTTAATCCTTACAACTGATGAACTGTGGAACAATTGAGAAGAAAGCCAGACTGGCATTGATATATTAGATTTTTTTTAATGTGGTTAAAAACATATTTATAAATAACACGTTACATTACCTTGCCGACGCAGCTAATAAGCGATATTGGTCTATAATTAGACGGTATTCTTTTGTGTACAAAACATATCAGTTCGGATTTCCTTCTAACATGATTTTAGGATGTATATTTTTATTATATCTTCTAGTCAGAGCGGTAAATCCAGAAAAAATGTGTTCATTATGGATTTGCTATAGAAAACATCAATAAAGAGTTATTATTCTAAAGACGGAAAATTTCGTTTTAAGCTGGCCAGTGCAAGTATAACGCTTCAACCAGTTTAGGCACATTTGGTGCCTCAGCAAACACTAAAAATTACCAAACAAAAAAAGTACCCTTCACCAAAATCATTCATGCTTAAAATATACATATTTTGGAAAAGGTGTTATTACATAAAATAAATAATTTATACTACAGTACTAAAACATCGTTGTTAGCTTAATTGTGTGTTCTTGTGACAGAAATAAAAGTATTTCATGCTGTGCCTTTTTATTGTAAAGTGGTGATTTATACAGAAATATTAAAGTCATTCATAATGAAATAGCGATCAATAAAGCAATCTGTTAAAACCTTTTACACAGATATCTTTAAAAGAACTAATTTAATAAAAAGTTAAATTAGTGTTTTGAAAGATATCTGTGTAAAAGGTATTAACAGATAAAAAATAAAAAGTTTTTAACAGATAAAAATAAAAAGTTTTTAACAGACAAAAAATAAAAAGTTTTTACGTTTTATATATTTTTTACCGACCTACAAACCACGAATTTAAGAATCCCAAGAAACGTCTTTTTTCATCCAACAATGAAAATTGATGATAACTAAAGTAGTTTAACTATACCCAGTGCTGGTCAGTGTCCGAAGTGCTTTATTGTAATCTGTAAGTTACAACTGCTGTATTTGTTACATAGCTGAAATTACAGCACTTGTACTGGTTTAAGGTAAATTTATAGAAGATAATATTTATGAGTGTCATACCATACATATTCGATTGAAAATATTGACAAAGCATAGGCAGAACGTATTAATAATCTAAAAAGTAATGCTGACGTGTCTATGTACTAGTTTTTTTATATCTGACTTGGATACTGATCCTAGGTTTATGATTATCCTCCGTAAGTGTTTTTGTCTGTAAGTCACGATTTCTTTTACCCTGACGTACGTCCATGATATATGATACATGTATTGTCGAAGAAAGTGCGCTGACCTCTATGATTCTTCGGTATGTTTTATACCATGTTACGTTCATTTTCAGAGTCTATGTATTGTATTGGTTGATGGTAAAACCGTTTTGCTTATATTACATGTTAATAGCTAAGATAAACGTTACATACAAACATGTCTTCGTAAAGAACATCAAAATAAACAGCATGTTTTTATAATGATTAACGATATCAAATTACTCTTTATCTTAAAACAACAAAAGATTGTTTTTATATAACGTAGTACGGAAAACATAAGAATTAAGCTGTTAATGGATATTGAATGTGAAATGTTAATCTCTTGTCTGGAAAATCTTGCTTAATGGAAGATATCATCCTGAAACTTAATTAAAGTAATTATGAAAAATAGCATCATTCACGATCTTAAGCACATGAATACATGATGACAACATTATGTTAAAAGCATTAATTTCAGATAATTTTATGTTTGTCATATGAGCCTGAATGGAAAAAATATTCGCATTTAGACAATAAATAGCCATTTTCATTTGTAGTTTCATTCTTGAACAATCAAATACAAATAACAATAATTTAAAATACATAAAACATAAAAAACACAAGAAAACAGCAACACCAACAGATATGAAAAAAATTGATTGTTGTTTTACATCCAGTAAGCAATATTTCGATTCGCTTTGGACGTAGTCAATACAACAATTATACAAAATAATCTACTTAGTATCCATTGATTTCAAGATTATACATAATTATAGTTGAAATATTGTAATATATAAAATAAACTTAAACAATATGAAAATCACGCTTGAACAAACCTAGTAAAATAGCAAAACAAACGACTTACGATGACCTCAGACTAATGTTGTCCATAGTATTTTATATGTGTAATGTTCCAGTAGTGTTTCAAAACATCATGTGTTTTCCGATTTTAACAAAAATTTAATAAGAATCTTGTTTTGTTTATTGTTTTTTTGTGTTTTACTGGAAAAGAAATTATTTCGTATTACTAGTACCAACTAATAATACACAGTACATAGAGTTTAATTAATTTTAACAACTGTTTGCGCAATTTAGTTTTAGCAATATCGTTACCGTCAGTGTTATTGTATGAGGAACCGGAGTACTCGGTTCCTGCAGTAACTGTTAAACACTGTTATTTTAAGTATGCCTCATGTTGGTTATTGACTGAAATGTTTTCAGCTAAAGTTTCATCATTTGTGATGTTCAAAGGTAAAATTAGAAAAGATACTTGTATCACTTTGAATAATACCTGAGAACGAAAATACACAGAAGAAAAAGCATTGAAGGAGAGGATTTATAACCTTAATACTAACTTTTCTATAATGTAATCATGTTGATTTACTTGTCTGACATTTGTACTTATTATAGGTTTATGATTATCCTCTATTAGTGTTTTCGTCTGTATGTCACTTGTCGCATTTTTTTTACTTTGACGTAGTCTAATAATTATTATATGATACATGTCATTAACAAGGAAAGTGCGTTGACCTTAAAGACTTTAAAAATATGTATTCTTAGCTGGGTTTTATACTACATGGACAATCATTTTCTGAGTTTATGAGTTGTTGGCACCTTTTTGTATTATTTGTAAATATGTAAATTACACGAAAAATAAACTATATATTTTTATAATGAATAAGGATATACAACTACACATTATCTCAAAACAACAACAGAAAGGTTCTATATCACACAGTACTGAAACCATGAGAATTTAGCTGTTCCTATTTGTCTTCGGCAAAACCCTGCCTAAAGGAAGATATCCACCTTAAACCTAATTACGTGTAATGATAAAATAGCTGTCTCCGAGATTTTAAGCTGAATTTGTTTGTTTTATGCGAATAATTTTTGTGATATTTTAAATCAATTGAGCAAAAAGTAATTAAGGCATAAAAAATGCATCTTTTTCATATTCAGGTTAAAAAAGAGAGAAAAAGTCACAATTAAACAACAATAATTATTTATCTTTTCATTGGTAGTTCCAGTTTGGTACAAAACTCGGCAAGGAAATAAACAACCAAGGCAATAAAGCTGAATACTCATAGTAATCACGACTTGCACATAGCTAGATGGCATTACAGTGCCTATCGTACTGCTGAACATAAGTTTGCCACTAAAATCTTGCATGTCACGATAAAAGAATGATGTTCTTGTGTCTCACAAAAGAGATATGAGATGATCATTTCTCATTCTGACAGAGCGGTGAAAACATTTTTGGAATACATAAGATGAATATTTAACTTATCGATTCAAGTCGCCATTAAAGATAATAACAGTCGGATACATAAAAGAAAGATTCTAATTCAAATTAATGTTACCATGAAAACAAACTCCCTAGCTGACTTGAAGAAATCGATTTCATTAAGATTTTTTCAAGGACAAGAATTCATCAGACGAGATAATTCAGTTGAAGTTACTACTTCATAATGAATCAGTACCCACGTTACCAATTACAATTTTAACTAATAGAACAAACTGAGGAAGGTCGTTTGAATTACTGTTTTCTTGAAATAGGTTAACAAAAGTTCAGCTTTTAGGTTTTTATCTCGCGGGGATTTTCTTTTGATTGATTAATTATTAGAGTTAAACTAAAAGCAAGCAGTATTTCAGCTAGTTTTATATTTAAGGTCTTTCCCACTTCCAGTGGGAAGACCTTATTGTTTTTGTTCGGATTATTTTTCTTTTTTCTTTTTTTTTCCGCCAACTTTCAAAACCAAACAGTTTAAAAACTACACGACACATCTTTTTGGTCTTTCGCGAGAAGTTTTGGGCACTGAAATCGAAACATTTTTCTTTACCGAAAACCTTTTCATTTATCGTCCTGTGACATGTCCTTAAAGAAAATCTCAAAGTCAAAGTTCAGAAGTGACCTCGACCTTACACCTCCAATCTTGTTATCATTACAACTCAAAAACTATAAAAGATAGAAGAAGACAATAATGGGAAAATACTCCTCTCATCAAGGCCTTCATTTGATACATTTGGTCCGTAACTGTACAATGAACCGTTTTCGAGTTCGGGCTCTTGGTTCATTTCGGTTAATCAGTTTTTGGCATACAACTTGAAAACCGTTACAGATAATATGGTAAACATATAGGTTTAACATGATCATCAAGTAAAGGCCTTCAATTTGAGCCCAAATTTAAAGGTCACAGGTCAAGGTCATACCATTGCAACCAGGTCTCCATTACAAAAAGTCCTTAGCAACCATATATTTTTTAAATCAGGATGATGTACTATGTTGAAACATGTCATTTTACCACCGGAAGTGGCATTTTGTCCTTAGCAACGGCCACGAAAGTCCTTGACACCCATGTATTTTTTTACTCAGGACCACAGAAATAGTCTATTCCGCCTAAAAAATGGTTCAGTAACTTATGTAGTCAAGTTCACAACAAGAGATGAAGAAAAATTAATTTCATAAAGGTATCTGGGAAAGACCTTTCTAATTGTTCTTGAACAATTAGCCCTATCTTTATTTTTTTTCCGCCAACTTTCAAAACCAAACAGTTTAAAAAGTACGTGACATATCATTTTGGTCTTTCGCGACAAGTTTTGGACACTGAAAGTCTATTCGGAATTCACCCTGTGAAATCGAAACATTTTTCTTTACGGAGTTATCTGCCCAAACACCGAAAACCTTGTTATCGCGTAATCTCTGGAACTATAACAGATACAAGAAAACTAAAAAGTGACAAATGTTAAGGAACTTTTGGGACATCTTTATGACATATTTTGGCTAAAAATTTCTGACTAGCGAAGGCGAGCGATATACCTTAAATGTTGCAAGGACTCCGCTTATCACAAAAACTCCCAAACCGTAAGTCGAAATCACAAAAGGTCTTCACCATTTATCGTCCTGTGACATTTCCTTAAAGAAAATCTCAAAGTCAAAGTTCAGAAGTGAACTCGACCTTAGGCCTCCAATCTTGTTATCATTACAACTCAAAAACTATAAAAGATAGAAGAAGACAATAAATGGGAAAAATACTGTCATCAAGGCTTTCATTTCATACATTGGTCCGAAACTGCACGATGAACCGTTTTCGAGTTCGGGCTCTTGGCTCATTTCAGTTAATCAGTTTTTGGCATACAACTTGAAAACCGTTACAGATAATATAGTAAACATATAGGTTTAACATGATCATCAAGTAAAGGCCTTCAATTTGAGCCCAAATATAAAGGTCACAGGTCAAGGTCATACCATAGCAACCAGGTCACCATTACAAAAAGTCCTTAGCAACCATATATTTTTTAAATCAGGATGATGTACTTTACCGAAACATGTCACTTAACAACCTGAAGTGGCATTTTGTCCTTAGCAACGGCCACGAAAGTCCTTGACAACCATATATTTTTTTACTCAGGACCACAGAAATAGTCTATTCCGCCTAAAAAATGGTTCAGTAACTTATGTTGTCAAGTTCACAACAAGAGATGGAGAAAAATTAATTTCATAAAGGTATCTGGGAAAGACCTTTCTAATTGTTCTTGAACAATTAGCCCTATCTTTTCTTTTGACATTTGTTTTAGCAATTACAGAAACATTATGTTCCGCTTCTAATACAAAATAATAATAAAATGAACATATTATGACGACATACATGTAGTACAATACACAGTGATTTAGTCAACAAAACAATTTGACTGAAGATTATATGTAACAACTGTTGTAATAGATTGTGTACAAAGATTCATAAACCGAGTCATGTAACAAGACCCGTTTTAAGATATCCGGACCACAATTGACCACGTGATCATATTTGGTGTCCGAATGTCGATTGTTTGTCAACGGAGTAGACCTGGGTAATGTTCGGCAAACATCGGAACTACTATTTGAGTAACAAGCTTTTTACCTCAAAACTGTTAACATTGAGTCAAAGTAAAACAACTTTCATTCAACTTTCTGCACTATCACTGGAAATAATTCATAATATGAATACAAATATGCAAAAGACGTTTGACGACTGAAAAACCTAATATGCGGTTCCAGTAAACCGCAAATTCGATATTATATGCAATGCCGTGACTGTACTTTTTTCAAAAATAGACAAAACATCACGTAATCGTTTACCTTTTTGGAAGCGTATGGACTAATTTTCCATACAACCTAAACTTTGTGGATATCCTGCTCTTAACCTAAACACCTTAACTCAAATTTTGACCAATCATAATGCCTGAAAATTTTAATTTAAGAAAATTTAATATGTTTTATGAAACTTAGACCGAGAGATCTTTGACGCTGATTTTTTTGCATTGATTGTTAAACATCCAACTTCTCGACTTCTGTGTTGTTAAATAATGTTGGTTTTTTTTCAAAACAAAACAAACAAAATGATTTAGAATAAAGCAAATGCGCATGCTTTGCACAATAACGACGCCTTTCGGAAATGCATAGGTTCCTGATACATTACATTGTTTGAATGTCAAGCTATAGAAACTATAAAAATTTTAACAATTGCTGAAATAGTTTCGTAATATGAACATATTTATCTATTTTATATGTTTTTCTCATACCATGAAATATAAGATAATCTTTCTTTATTCGTATTTTTATGCACCGTTACATCCTATCAGATCTTGTATTCGACTGTCACAACTTAAATATCACAGACATGTTTATTTCCTGAAATCAATAACTGAACTTTGAAATCTAACATGCACGCCATTTCCCGGTATAATGCAATTGATCCCAAGTGTGTCATATAACAGGAAGTTGATGACCTGACTGATAATGATTTATTACATAGAAATTGTGACAAATTCGTGATACTTATTATTAAAAGGCGAAAAAACTATTTCTGACTATACACAGAGGAAATGGATATTGAACGATTTGTAAACAGAGATAAATGGAAATGATTTTTATCATGGGTTGAACATATGAGGAAATGTATTTTCTCTAGTGATCAACCGGTTTTGAAACCTGATCTGGTATATGCTACTTTTTCTGCCTGTGATAGTTTGCGTTACTGAGGATTCGTATGGTGTAATTGCTTGTAAGAACTAACCGGTAACCACTCTTTTCTTTTCTCAAAGCCGAAAAAACTTTGTTTTCTTTTCGTGTATGAGGCTTATTTTCAGCTATTTTTTATTATTTATTTTTTCTTTTGATGTCTCATTTTAGGCCAAATTCTTATTACATCAAAATATCAAGAGCTCAGCAAACATAGCACGAGTTCGCGACATCAATCTATCTGTTATAAATTTTACTAGTATTAAAAAATAAAGTTAAAAATCTTAAATTATGATCAGGTCACCATTGGAAAGTCGACACTCTGATTATGACAGGTTAACGTCAAGATAAATATTTTTCCAAACATGATTTTTTTCTCAATATTTCTCTTGTAGTTTGCGAAAGAAAAGCTTCACGTTGAAGGTATAAGGAGTAAGAAGGTATTTTGCAAGTGTACTAGCAATCTAGCTACTAAAGAGAGATTCTTTGCATTTTGTTTTGCAAATACACAAATCAAAGTACCTATATTATTGTATCTACTACTAATCCGGAACAACTATAATTTTCAGAAATTAAAAAAAATCTATAAACATATCATATAGCATCGAATATTCTATGCTTAGTTTGCCGTAATCTTGAATTATGAATCATACATGTATATTTAAATGTAATGATACAATGAGACTTTTGCGTGCCCCACATATCATACTAAAAAGATCTTGCATCATTGTACATGTAGGTGCTAGGATATCATTTATGACTATTTGGTTAAATATCAAAATGCTCCTACAACTAGATGTAGAGTTCAGTTTGTTTGAATATTGTTTAACGCTTCGTTTAATTTTTCAGCTATATCATGGCCTCCAGTTCATATTGGGTGAGGAAGCCGGAGTACCCAGAGAAAACCCCCGACCAGCGGCAGGAAAACTGGCAATCCTTGTCAATTAAGATTGTAGTCGAGAGAATCGAACCTGCAATCTTAGTGTTGACAGACCACGTGATAAATAGTAGATGAAATACCTTAGCCAATCGGCCACCGAAGCCCCTTGTAGAGTCCAGGCAATGAATGCTGTACAGACTGATAAACAGACGATGCTGACACAGACCAATACTAAATATATCATCTCAAAAACGAATTGCACTCGTATAAAAAAAACATATTATGTAGATGTATCGATATTTTGGTTTTTCACGTGAGAATTATAAAGATGAATGTTTTATTTCGTGTGTGTTTATTGCTGTGAAATCTGGTATAACAATAAAGAGCAAGAGTTCGGGATCATCTTAACATTATCAATCACATCACATTATGTTTCATATAACAGTCTGTTAGTAATTCAACAAACAGTAGTTAGGCATTTGTTCATCTATTCCTAATATATAATATATATTGTTAATTGTAAATTGGGCAAAAAATCATTTCCTTTTTATTAGTTTTAAATTGGGTTTTTCCTTACATCATTATCGAAAGAAAATAAAATAGTGCTATTATAAATAAACTGGATACTATGGCTAGAGAGCAGAAGGTATTTATCATATTCGAATAGTAAATTGGTTTGCCCTGTAGCTCTGAAAAAAAGGAAATTTGCCAGTCTTATCGTTGGATGCAGGAAACAATAACTCCTTGAAGACGCAAATTTTAAACCATAAATATTATTCTATCATTAATTCTAGCCTCATTTATATACGAATTTCCTGTCGCTATATGTTGTGTTAATGATATGAGGTAAAACGTCCTTTAAAATTTGCTCAAGATAAAAAACTACAGTCTGAAGGCATAAATAAAGAAATCACATAAAGATAACTAAACATAAATATAAAAGCAAGCCTCAGCTCAAATAAATACATAAGGACACATTATACTAAAAGTAACGAAAAAGTAGGGAGAGAAAAAGCAAATCCGACAGTATAAAGTACTGACATGAAACAGTCACATTAAACAGGTGGCGGGATTGAGATACCAACTCCTATCCTATGTATGCCCACACAAAACAAACACCTTTATGCTCGAATAGAGCAAACAACAACATGTACACTGGGGTATTTCTGACACATTTTGCTCCACTCGACATGTACTTTGATTAATATATTTCAATATTCCTTCTTAAATTTTTCTTTATTATTTATAAATATTCAAGTGAGAAAATTTCTATTTGGGTCATTTATCAGACAATCGATGTGCTCCGGAAAATTGAAACAAGGTCTTTTAGGTTGACTTACAGATCAAATTCTAAATGCGTAAATTCAATTATCGCTTATAATCGCTTTCGAATTGAGCCACCCAATCGATTCCTTGTTTACAAAACCCAAAACATTGCGTAAAATATAGTTGCGTACACCGTAGTTTCCAATTTTAAACGTGCGCCTTCTTTTAGGTTTAATCTAATTTTCTGAATATCGCATCTGACAATATACATTAGTTTGAACATATTTATTTCAATAATATAATACAAAGTTTCAAGCAGACATGTACATCCAAATACAAAGGATTCGGAAACAAGATGATAAATACACATTACATTTTGTGTAGCTACAACTACCCGTCGAGACAGTTGTATAAATTCGTCTCACTAAGAGACGCGTAGCGTCGAGTTGTAATGAGGAATGTATTCAGCTGTCGAGACGTGATACAGGTAGTTGTACCTAAACTTAAATGTATGTAATAAAATTATCTAAAATTAAGAGGTATGATAAGGGCCGAACAGAACTGAATGTTTAAAATTTAAAATTGATCATTCAACGAAGAAATTTGGTTATAAAATATAGTTCATAACGTCACACGTATTATGGCGTCATATTCACCGAATCATTGGTTATACATGTGTACCATTGTGATGTCAAGAAGTAGTTCCTACAAAAGTACATCGTGTATCACATTAGATGATACAAGGTTTTGTATCTCATAGGTTGTATCAATCGCTAATTTTCCTGATTTTGACAAAATACATTCTTAATGTTAGATAAAAGCTTGTACATGTATGAAGTCAGTTTACTAATTGTGGAAAGAGTATTACATATCAAGATGAGTAAACATGCTACATAAAAGAAATATGTTTATATAAATTTACCCTTATTTGACAATATATAATAAGGAATAAAAAAAACAATACAAATATAAAAAAAACTGTGAAGTAATGTTGAAATTCAAGAAATGATATTGCTTAGAATCGTTTATTTGCTTTGATGAAGTTTTGAGTTTTGATAAACATTATACATCCTTTCATATTCTTTAATTTAACAAATTTATTATAAAGCATTGTGTTTTAAAAATAAACCTTTTTTATTTAAATTCAGAGAAAAAAATTGGCGAAATTGAGCCTATCAATGCCTCTATCAGAATACATTATACTAAATCGTCGGTTGTTATTTTATCAAAGCAAATGGAACTTTGTAGCGCATTGATCGCATACAATTCAATAATCACGATCTACCTGTAACGGACAGTATATAAATAAAATGTATATGAGATTGTAATAGATCATATTGTAACCCTGAGAAAAACATTGTTAACTGAGACAAAGTCAAACCGATTGAAAAGACAATGACTCTGTAATAGATCATATTGTAACCCTGAGAAAAACATTGTTAACCAAGACAGAGTCAAACCAATTGAAAAGACAATGACTCTGTAATAGATCATATTGTAACCCTGAGAAAAACATTGTTAACCAAGACCAAGTCAAACCAATTGAAAAGACAATTACTCACATCCAAAGGCGGACACAAAATGAACATACATCAACCTCTTTGAACCCTGCCATTTAATAGGTTACGTAATTAAATTAAGAACACGAACGTATATATTTCCTGCAACATGAGCAAAACCTCACATTTTCTTTAAATCTATTTCAGAATATGAAAAGACATAAAGGATAAAACACCGGTAGGTAGGCAAGACTAGAAAGTCTCGGACATCTAAGTGAAAAGATTTCTGGTTTCCAACGAGGTTTTACTTGTTGGAGACTAAAAGCAATCTATCATGCGGGTGTCTGAGATTTTCCCTTCTTACCGTCCAACTGGTGTTTTTATTGCATATCTTACTAATTCGTTAAAAAAAAATTCCAGTGCCGTACTATTGGTAGATGTCAACTAAAAGAGTTATCTACCCTGAATGTACTCTTCAACGTATTGTTTTGCGTAAAAGCGTTGTTTGATGTTAACCTGGTTCTCTGGTGCAATATTTTTCATTTACGCAAGCTTCACTTTCAAATATAACCCCAGGTCACCACCAGTTTACTACCCAGTTTGATTGGTTGTTTAAACCGCCATGTTTTGGCTAACTTTTCGCGCGTTGGAAATTTCTGTAAGAATAAAATTTAAATAAAGTACAAAATGTAGCTACCTGCTTCTTGGTTTACGGCTTTCGAGTTAAGCTGACCATTCCCTTTTAGTTATTTCCACAATCAAACATAAATTTATAAAAGTATTCTTATGATAAACTGTATTTTTATTTGAATTTTATTACCGGACGCCGGAAGTTACGTCATAATGCTTTGTATCGGAATTACGTCAGTTACAGTTATTACTGACGTAAATTTTGAGGCATTCCGAATGTTGCAAAACCGGTCAAAATTTTGACCGGATTCATTGCTGGTGACCTGACTGTATATTCGAACCGGAAGTCCGCTTACGGTATTGAGAATATTTAGTCAGGATCCCAGACTATGTTTGATGTGTAATTCTATCATATTGTGGCATAAATTTGGTCTCTGAAGCTCTAACACGTTGTCTTCATGTGTCAATACTTTAAGAGGCAGTGTAAACAACAGAACAAAAAGCAAATATTTTATCTTTTTATTGCTAATGGACAGGTGACGTCACAATACATTTTTACTAGAAAAACAACGTGAAATTCTTATCTAACCCACGGGTTAAGACACGGATATCTCAACCGACTAAAACTTGGTACCATGCTGTCTCTTTAGTGAGAAATAATTGTTAAAGTTGAATTTGAAGAGGTATTATATGTTATCGGATACTTTTTAATTTCTCATCTCATCTGTTATGAACTTATGAATCATTTTTAAGTTTTCAGATCCAAAATAAATTGGTACTTGTAAAAAGATATTAGACAAATATAACAATCAGAAAAGGTTCCATACAATCTCTACAAATTATACAGTATGTACTGTTAAGTCTAATATGATTTGCATATTTAGAAATACGTTTATTTGATTGGTTTAGATTACTTTCGGTTGAGGTTTTTAACGAAATATATTTTTTGATAAATGAAGTTGACTCAATTTATTTTAGAAAAAATGACGTTGACCGAACCATTTTTTAGCGTAACCAATGTAAACAAAGATGGCGGCATTCAATATCAATGACGATGACAAATTATTTGTATTATAAATTGACGTTAATAGATTTAATTTAAAACTTAGTTGTAATTATTAAAATTAAAAGATGTTTTATGAATAACATTTGGTACGTAAAAATCAACAAAATATTCATACGTTTGGTCGACGATCCCTGCTACCAAAATACACAAGAAACATAGAATTGAGAATACCTTAATAAGAAAATATATATTTCTTATTGCAATTTGAAAGAATTATAAGGGTTGAACACCGTTTTCAATGGATTTATCGGTATATCAACAAGACCAACTCACAAACATATCATAAAATGTTCTTCGGACCATTTTCAATGGATTTATCGGTATATCAACAAGACCAACTCACTCACAAACATATCATAAAGTCCTTCAGACAATTTTCAATGGATTTATCGGTATATCAAGACCAACTCACAAACATATCATAAAAGTCCTTCGGACTTGTATTTGTTTGTGAGTGAGTTGGTCTTGTTGATATACAGATAAATCCATTGAAAACTGTGTTCAATCCTATACTCAAAATACTTGACCATAAAGCGCAAACTATCAAAGTAACTGGATAACAAATTTCCATATCATTTTGTTCGTATAGGTAATAATGGTACAAATTGTGTTATATTAAAACTTGTTATTCATCCCCTTTGTTTTATAACTATACTAAAGTCACACCCCTTTGAGTGCATTTTTGCCTGCATTTTTTTATTTTTCCATATTGTACCTATTCATATGTTCGATCTCTTCTTATTATCTCTTAATGATATATAATTGTTTTCGGATACGATTGGCCATTTATCGCTTTCCATACTCTACAATATATATCATGTTGTAAGTGATAAAATGTCTAATTTAATATTTTAAGAAAATATTTCATTTACAGTTTTGCGTATTTGTTAAATCCTTCAAGCTTTGAAATACATTATTTGTCCTGATCTAATAAGAAGAAGTAAAGATGTACAAAATTGCATATTAATGCGCGCTTTACCAGTGTCTATCTCGGTAGTATGAATAGACCGCTTCAATTTTTATTTTTGGATTATTTTACTATCTATAGGGTAAGCCTAGTATTTTTATTAATGCATTCTATTCTTGCCATAATAAAATGTCATAATAAATAATATACTTGCGTTTCTTTTATTAATTAGTTATTTAATTTTATAAGAAAAAACATTATAAAATTGTGTTATGTTATATAACGTAATATATTTCATCGCTTCAATTGTATTTCTTGGATTATTTCATGATTTATATGGTAAGCTTCGTAATTTATTTTATGCATTCTTATTGTAACATGATAAAATGTTTTTTGCTCTTTCTTTTATTAGTAACTTAGATAATTTGATTATAAAAGTACATTTTTAGATTTTGTTTAATGCGCTTGTGACCACTCATCCAGAAAGGTTGTTCTGATTTCTGGATTATTTCATAATTTATAAGGTAGAAAATGGAACCTTTACGTAAAAATTAATCAATCTTGAACATTAAATTTAATTTCACTGGTTTTGTTTATTGACGGTTTCGAAATCCCAAACTCTCAAATGCTAATTTAGATTATAATTTTTTTCCGAAAATTAGATTTTCAAACAGCCATGTTATTTAAAAAAAAATGATGTCTGAATCAGTGAAAAATGTCGTAGAAATTAGTGGGGAAAAGAAATTTCTCAATAATAAAAAAAGCACAAAAGATATAGATTTTTTATTTAATTCAAGTTTTAAACATTTTCATGTTAAGCTATTTTAACGAAGCAAGTTATATACATAATAATACAAAAGAAAAAAAATCAGTTACGTTCGAATAAAGGTCAGTTTATATTGTTGAAAATAATTGTAGAAGTTGATAATCTCATAAATTGTTTTGCAAAATAAGACTCTTCTTCTAATTGTTTTTTGTTTTTATTTTAATTTCTGAAAATTTTATAAAGTTCTTAGGCATGAATGCTTGTTTGACGTTTGAAATATATTTAATTGCAAATCTTTTGAAACAATTTTAATTACAGTAAAATTAAATCAATAGAAATTGTAACTTGTCGGTATGTTTTCTTTGATTTTCCGTGGACACGATAACTGCCGATCTTACATTCACATTTTTCCCCAACAGAACCATGTGCCAATGGTCAATGTATTTTTATTTGTAAACATTTGTCTTTCCAAAACTGTAGAAAAAGTCACTATAACCTGTACATATTTAATAATATGCCTCTGTTGTTTACATGTCACAAATCGTCCCTGACTTTTGCTACGGGGATTTCATAGAGTAAGTCTGGCATGTTTTTCTCTAAATTGATCTTATGTTGTGTACCAATATGCATCTGCTTTCGTGACTTACAAATGCATTCGAAAAAGGCCGGATATTTCATTTCGAGCATCACCGCAAACAACAAAAGCCGGAAATGTTTCGTTAACCATATCAACTGCATCTACGTTACACTTCCGTTCTAATTTAGATCAAAATTTAGTATGGAAATAGTAATGAAAAATGAAAATGAAAAAAAACCTGCCGCATTTCAAAGCTCTGAAAATCTAGAAATAATTGTCCATTTAAAATATATCATTGTGTTCTACAAAAGGAGCATAAGCGCGACTATACGCGGTAAGCAGTTTTCATTTGTCACGCAAAAAACCCTCACCAAAACACGGTGACTTATAAAGTCGAGGAATGTTAGAACGGACACAGCAGACGACCTGACAATGACATCTGTGCATGTCAAATTTCTTATGTCAATAAAAATAAAATACTTTGATGATTAAAGAATAATGTTAAATAAAATATATTATGGGCATATTTTCTTTTTGTTTTGATTTTTGCGTTCATTTTATGTTTACAGTAAGTCGAGTTAAACGTGTCCAGTAGTTTTAGGAAACCAGGGCAAAAATATATCCACCAAAAAGACATTTTGAAAAAAGCCATTTGAAGTTGTGTTCAGTTATTCTCGGTTGTGATATTTAAATTCTTGGAACCTAGAAAATGTTCAATGTTGTTGTGCACATCGGAGATTTATGCGATTTTGTTTAGAAAGTGGATGTTAAATTGGAAACTTCCGGTTGGCGAAACATTTTAAAACTTCCTAGTACGGAGGAAAATTTGTTTATAAAATGGGGATACCCCTGCCATTGAGCGATCTCGCTCGCTTTATTAATATATTTTTTCACACGATACATCAGTTAAAGCGAATGGTAGGGTAAAATATTACATTATTGTCAATGTTCAGAATAATACACCAAAACATTTTAAGGTACTCGGATCTATAAGACAGGGAGAATAATATGATATTCCAAGATGGGGCAAAAGAAATGTAAATCCTAACCCTGGAATTCATATGTTAGTATGTATAACAGTTTGCAATTATATATATTTTTTATGTTGAAATATACTTTATTATAGTAGTTTTTTTACGAAATGTGATTTTTGTTATGCGTTTAATATCTTTACGCGTCATATTTGTTCATCCCTTTTCTATTAACCTTAAAGAAATCAATGTTTATTGAAACATTATAACTTTCTCGAATATAAAACTCAATCCTTACGTCTGACATTCTATATTAACAATAAGCATCATATTTAGTGTATGTACACCATTTTTAGACTGAAAGATTGTGTAAAGACTGGCAAGGCTGAGCTCGCAAAACAATTCATACAGACCGTCAAGACAATTACAGACAAGAGAAAATTGATCGAGAAATTTTTTTTTCTTGTAAGGACAGGGTCAAGATTGTTTCAAACAGGGTCAAGTTGATTGATTGATTGATTGACTGACTTAATGTTTGCTAACGTTCAGTGAGCAATATTTCAGCTTAAGAGAAAAGGTTAATAATCAATAAAATTACAAGAAAAAGTGGCGAGTCGTACAGCATGGAGTAATAGGAACGGCGTAGACCATAGACTTTTTAGCGACAACAATATGCCTATTCGTTTCTCCAATATACAGGAGTCTTTTATTTGCATGCACCTTGGTATTTTTTAAGCACGTTACCTACTACGGTGCGTGTTCAGGCTCTTGTATCATGCCTGCCCTATCGGCCACCGGTGCACGCGCTTGACAGCTTTGTGTTTGAGCACTCTGAACTGGTATCCCTTCACCGGTTCAACCGCACGACATTATTTAAATTGTTCATGTGACTGTTCTATTTTAGCTAGTATATTAAATTTTATGTGACATTTATAATGATTATGAATTTTTTGAAGATAAGGCAGGATCCACTACAAAGTCAGTCTACATTCAGTGAGACAAATTTCGTACAGATAAACTAAGGTCAGGTTAAGTAAGTAACAATATAATTTAGTACAAACACACTTGTCTTTTTGTAGTCAATTTTCTGTGTCATTTTGTATGCAAATAAAATGTATACCGTATTTGGTTTATCATTTACAAAACTACATTGAGTACATGTAGTATTGAGCGCAGATGTGACAAGATTACACTCCTAAAACCTTGTTCAGACGACCTTTTATCACATTTAAAAGGCGCCACTTTCTTCTAAACTTGTTTTTGCCAGAAGCTATATCTTCTAAATGTTGAATTTCTAAAATATTTTTTCATTAAAAGACATTTTATAATAAGAGTGTACTGGAGAGTGTCGTTTTAATTTGTCTAACAGATCCAGCTGCTACAAACCACGAACATGTAATAAACAAAGATTTTTCTGACTTTAAAAAAGATCGGTGACTATCCTAAGTTCACTGAATCACTTTGACAAGATTTTCTAATTAAGAGCAATGTAACACGCACAATTTTAAAAGGGTTGCCAGAACGATAGCGAGTTGTTGTGCGTAATATTCATCATTGTATACATGTAAGAATATTACGATTGAGTAAGAATTTGGAACTACAAGTATAGGAATAATTCTGCAGTGTATAGCGCATGCGACTATTGCAACTTTTTGCCTTGTAGATAATGTAAGACGAAAATCAGAATAAGCGAAAAATAATTTTTTATTACAAAAAAATATATTTTAAAGAAAAACGTTATTTGTCTTTTTGCATTTTCGCCAAAATATCTCGACTTTTCCCCCAATTTCGACTTTTCATATAAAAATTTGGCGTTAATTCAACTCGACAAGTCGATAAGACGATATGGCCACATTTGTGTTACATGTATATTTAGGTTTAATTTTACTCAGATCACTAATTTTGCTTACCTTATTTACATATTTTATATATTTATGTCGATCACTAGACAATTAAATATAGCCAAATTTATTTTTTATCCGATAAAGTGTATTTTATCTAGCTTGCTTAGTAGAATACTCCACTAAATTGGTCATTCCTTGCGGTTTGGAATGCCTAATGGCTAGTGGAAAGACTTTGGCCGTCGCAAGTTGTACGCAAAAGTACTACAATTCATGTATGTATTTTTGGAATAATGTACGAAGTTATTATATTATTATAAATACGTATATTATTTTTCGACACCTTTTTACCTGTCAAGAAATAATGCTTGTGAAAGATCAAGGTTAACTTACGTGTTTTGATTAGGTCATATTATTAAAATAGAATGTAATTAATTGAAGTAGTATTATTCACAGGGATCTTGTTTATTTGGATGGTTTTGGTTTGAATACTATGTAAACCAGTATCTACCAAGCGAGATCGCTATAAAATAATTGTGCATGTATTGTAAAATGTCAGAATTCAAGATTTATGTTAAGAATTAGTTATGATCTAGTTCACTGAAAAGAGTTGGGTCATTGTAGCCGATACAAAAGGCTAAATTCTCCGTCCCTACCCATTGCTCTATACACTTCCTGTGGTAGTCCGAGAATCCTCTGCCGTCCAACGCTTTTTTGCGTGGGACGTCAGAGATCTAATCCATAAGCAAAACAGCGGTTTTTGCGACACTGGTCTGGTGACACCGATCATCGTACAGTCAATCAAGCTAATTTAAGCACTGGATTTAAGTCACATTGTTGTCACGTGACGTTTTGTTCAAAATGAAAGTGAAATGTAGGAATGTAAGGGTATCGATGGAAATGAGCTTAGAAATGGACTTAAATCGGCTTGATTGAAGGTAAGATGATTATATTCCTAGAGAAAAATATCTAAAGAAGCGAATTATATATATAGATTAACTGGATGATAATGTTTATTAAATCTGACACGATGAAAAGTGCCGACCCAGACCGGTGTCGCAAAATCCGCTGTTTTGCTTATGGATAGCTCTCTGACGTCCCACGCAAAAAAAAGCGTTGGACGGCAGAGGATTCTCGGACTATTCCTGTGGGAGTCAAAATTTAGTTCTTGTTTGTCCATCCCTTTTCCGTCGATTAATTCTTCCTTTACTTTTTCTCGTCCAGAATATAATCGATGTATATCTTACTGGACGTTAGGCAAACATTCAATCAATAAATCTATCAGTCAGTAAGGAAGACCCGTACCGTTTGAATATTTGAAGGGGGTTTGTTGCTACATGTATTAACTTTCACTGACGAGTTCGCTCTGCTTAGGAAACTTATTATTATTATTATTATTATTATTATTATTATTATTATTATTATTATTATTATTATTATTATTATTATTATTATTATTATTCTAGCTCCAACAAACTAAACGGCTTCATTCATTTAATAAAATTCGAATACGTCGTTTACGTCGCGTGATAGTGGTCATAAAGAGAAGTTCGTTAACCACGAAGCATAATATACGATCTTAATTATGGGATAATTACTATTAGCTTTTAGCTCCGTGGTATATAATATAGAGTTATTGTGCGTTTGGATAAATTTGGAAACTCAAATAACAAATAATAAGTTATTAATTACCAGTTCTGATTGAAAGTATGACTGTTTAACACGCATCATGCCGTCACATAACGAAATTTACCAATAGTGTATAATTTAAGCTACTGATACAGGTATTCCATACTTGTAAGTATTTTTCTTTTGATGTCGGTGGTAATTATGATTCCGGTTTCTTGTAATTTATCGGTAACTTGTACGTTTTGCCTGTGATCTTGTTGACGGGTATTTTTCGATCAGTTATATACATTGATTGCTTCTATGACTATACTGGGAGGATTCCCAGTGTTCTACCCATAGAGGAGCCCAGGGTGGCGCATAGGGGAAAACCTATCGTTGGGGGTTATCAGGTCATATTACTGAAAGCCTGGCCGCGGACCGTAGTAGGTAACGTGTTTTGAGAGTGCCACGTTCCTTACACGATAAAGACCCCTTTTGTAGATTTCGAAAAAGAGTAGGCTCATTGTAGCCGCTACAAAAGGCCGATCCTATCCAATACTCC
Organism: Limnoperna fortunei; assembly: GCA_944474755.1. Lineage (NCBI taxonomy): Eukaryota > Metazoa > Mollusca > Bivalvia > Mytilida > Modiolidae > Limnoperna > Limnoperna fortunei. The sequence continues at coordinate 46,663,081 of OX104116.1, forward strand.
ATACTTCTCCAGAGGCAGTCAAAATTCGAATCCTTCTGTCGAATTCCACCCCTTTGTCAATTGATTTATTGTTTGTTAACTTGTTCTCGTCCTGAACATAGCTGAAATACTGCTCGCTGGACGTAAAGCAAAAATCCAATCAATCATTTTTTGCTTGATTTATTTTGGTTGATAGGATGTCTGCGTTACGCCCAGAGAACAATAATTTCAGTTATAATTAGGAAGAAAAATAGTTTTTCGTGCAAGGTGTGGGGCACTCTCCAAACACGTCACCCACTCCGGTTCCGGGGCCAGGCTTTCACAGTTATTACTAGACAACCCCTAACGAGAGGCTAGGTAGCCCTACAGCAAGTATACCTGGGTCTTCAGACCTACCCAAGGAAAAAAATGCATGTGTATTGAACATGCATCTGTTTGGAGACATGGCCTATTTGTCAATGAATCTACACTTTTAAAGGAATTGATATCGTGGGTTGTCATGTCATATAATACAGAAAGCCTGGTCGTAGATTATAATGGGTAACGTGTTTTGAATATGCCGCGCTGCTCCTTGCACGATTTGGAAGTTAGAATGATCGTTGTTACTGCTAAACAAATACATGTATAAATTTGCTGCACAATTTGTACTGTTCCAGTGGCAGTCAAAATTGTGTTTTCGTTGGGCATTTAACATTCATTTTCCATATTGATTTATATTAGATTATATTGTAGATGTAACCAACAGTGCATGTATTTTGATTTTAATGTTAGCTTACTTGCCCAGTGTCGGTGTATTCCGGATAAAACTGGTTAATCCGCCCATGAGAATTGTTCAGCTATATAGCTGAAAATAGCATTAACAAACAATCTTTCCCACTCCGATTTGAATGACGTACGTGTTAAAGTACATATGTATAATTTTAGTCATTTAAAACTGAACTTAAATAGTTTTTTTTTAAATATTGATTATATGTATTAAACACACGATTAAAAAAGTCGCAAAGCTGAAGAAATACACGGTGACGAAATGAAATCGAAAGCAGACAGTAACACCACACAAACTAATGATGACAAATATCATGTAGAAATGTGTTCTAACTTGATCTCGTTGTACACATATATTAAAATAAACAAACAAACAAAAAGAAATGTTTATCATTATTAGACCCTACGAAGTCACAATACTTTAAAAATATTGTTTGTGTCATTGTTCCTAAAAAAAACATTTTCTTGCTTTAAAACATTGAATTTATACAAACAGTATTAGTTGTTTGTTGTCTTTTTCTGGTTCAAGAAAATTCGTTGCCTTGTCTTTTTCTAATTGTTAACATTTATTATAGGTTTCCAATTTTATTCGACACAACCTATAGTTATAAACTTCAATGATATTGTCTTTCAAAAGCCATCGTCGTGTTCCTGGAATAACCTTGAAAACGATTCGAATGTTTTCATATACTACGTGAAAAAAATCTGATAAAGGAATCCGTACAGCATAATTGAAGTCAAACTCATAAATTGTTTTTTAGTTTATATTATCTAAGAATTTATAGAAAACCTGCTACAAATGCAAATTAAAAATCAGATAATGACATTAGACTAACATCAGACGTGTTCAACTACACGCAAGTTAAAAAATGAAATAAATTATTTATATCAATCAATACCGGAACATAATAAGTCTAGTTTGTTTGTTTGACGCAACATTCAGCAATTTTTCAGCTATACCACGGCGTCCAGTTTTTATCGGGACAGGAAGGACCGAGAACCCGGACCTGCGCTTGGAAAACTAGCAATCCTTGTCAATCAAGATTAGAGTAAGACCCCATGATCAATAAAAAATATAAATAAACTACTAAATGAAGCCTTCAACCTCACCAAAGAATTAAATGATCAAAATGTATATACATGGTACACCTTCGCTAAGGATTTTATATCTGATGATAAGCTTCTGCAACAACTTGTAAATTGTAATAATAAAAATAAACTGAAAACTTTAAAATCAAATTCAAAAAACCTTTTTAATAAATGGTATAAGAAATTATATCAGAACAAACTTGATTTACTAAATGAAAGTAATAAAACATACTTATATAAAAGCATAAAAGAAGATTTAAACAGAGAATTCTATCTTTTATTTAAAGATTTTGAATCTAGAAGGGTCCTTACAAAAATCAGAATGTGTGACCATAATCTAGCCATAGAAAAGGGTAGATACTTAAAAATTCCCAGAGAGCAAAGACTATGTGTTGTTTGCAACGTAGTAGAGGACGAGGCTCATTTTCTGCTGCATTGCAAAACAAATGAGTCTTTGCGAAATACTTTACTCAAAGAATTTTATGAAGATGCTGATCAATATGAACAACATAGTGACATTAAAAAATTAAAAATACTTCTAAATCCAAAAAGCTATAAACAAGTTAATGTTATAAGTTCCTATATAAAACAATCATTAGTATTGAGGATGGGGGACTCTTAATCAAATACTTGGAAAGCCAATACATACATTGTTCATGTAAAATACTATGTTTTATATGTTAATTGTGTATTTCTACGGTTATACTGTTTAATTATATAGTTTTGTCACAAACTCTGTTTAGATGTTTATATGACAATAAATTTGTATTATTGTAAAAATAAAATATTATCTACCTTAATCGATGCCCTGCAATCTATCTAGTTTGAAATCTAGTAACCCTGGACTATCATAGAGATCAAGATGGCGACGAAGCTAGGTGGGAGATAATAGTTATAAAAATATATGCAGGTTTTCAAGTTCTACAGGAATTCCTTCTTTTTATTACTTGTACTAGTAATATTAAACACTATCCACTAAACAGGCTGAATTCTCGGCATCTACCCATACATGTACCTAATCCTTCTCTAATCCTGAAGTTTAACAAGTAATCAATCATTAGTGGAGACAAGTTCTGATTTTACAATGTATGTCGTATAAAAAATGTTTTAACTCTATTTGATGAGGTACCGACAGGACCTGTTATTGTTATTGTTTTGCATTTAAGGATTACCTGATGCCCAATTATGTGTGTCATTTAGATCGACAAGTAAATCGGTGAATGGTATAAGGTGAAGAAAATTAATCATATACAGCAATTATTTATGAATGCCCAAGTTCTGTCAAAACGACGTGCAAATGAACTTTATCAATAGGGTCCATTCGATTCTTGTCTTGCCGTTTTTCCGAATACCATTACAAGTCACGAAAGCAGAAAATATTAGATTCCTTTAGAAAAAACATGGCTGACATAAAATGCAAAATATCCTTGCAACGGTCATTAAAAAAGCACAATATTGAGTTTCTATTTTTACATCATTATAAGTTAACCACACTAATTATTGATATCAACCTAATGGAAAAGGTCAATTTCATGAAACTAAAACAATAAAAATTAATATTGTTGTCACTTTGGATGTCAGAGAATCAACGTGCTTGAATATTTAAATTAATCACTTGTTCGTCATGGGATTTATTATTGTTCGTGCCATTTATATTATCGAAATTAATTAAGACCATTTTAATAAGGTACGTTTTTACATCATGAAATATCTGCATTTAGAAAAAATCAATTATGCAAACATTTAAAAGAGATATAATTTTACCTGTATCAATTTAAAATATGTTCTGGAATCAGTGTCTATAATGTTGTCATTAGCATTATATAGAAATGAAATGAATTCTCCCTTCAAATCGTGCTTTTTTATTGATGACGTCATTAGCGTTTGCGTTGCTCAAGATAATCAAAACAGACGAATTAAATATTTTTTTTTTAAATTCCATAGATGCAAGAGCTGAAACAAACAGAAGAAGAGTTTCAAATATAAAATTCCTCACAGTTTCTACAGTACAATGCCTCACTTTCTGTCACTGGTGGGCAGACTTTTAAGTGAACCCAGCCCGAACACTTGGACCATTCGACAAAAGTTATTGATCTATCTAGTCTTAGACTATCTGGTTCTATCTTCTTACATACAGTTTCATTGTCGGTGTTGTCTTCTACTTCCTCTACTGTTTTTTTTTCACTTTCTTTGCCAGAGCCTTCACTTTACTATTTCCTAGACCTCCACTTTTCTCATTACCTAAGCTAATTTTAGTTTTCATAGACTTATCAGAAGCAGATAGTTCCATATGTTGAACTTCGATCCTTCCCTTCCATCTTCTGTCAGTCTTTGTACCTTTTGTATTATGTAGGCATAACGAGCTTGTCCCAGAACATTCACAGCTGCTACAAGAGTAGTAGTGCACGACCTTCCTGATGTGACACAGAATGGTTGAGATCCACATTGTGACAATACATTTGGCGGTGTGTGGTCAAGGGATATACCAGACTCATCTACATTCAATATCTTTGCTGGTATATTAAGAAGATAATCTTTCTATGACATGTTTCAGCTCAGCAAAATATGAGGTAAATATTTCTGGCGTAACAAAACATCTCACCTTATCTCTTTTTGGGGATTTACCATTTTCACGTGTGGGTTCCTGTTTGAAAAACCATGAAACAAGTGTTTTGTTGGTGTAAATTTTCATTGCTTTAACCTTTGATATGTTAGCAGTTAACTCAAGTATCTGCCATCGAGCATAGCCATAGCCTCTATCAGGCATATAAATGAAATGCTGGGCATGTTGGGCCTCTTGATTTAATGTGAAAAAAGTTGGTCCTCCCAACCTGATTTTAGACCCTGTGGTATCATTGAGACCGCCTTGTAGTGTTCTTTAAGGTATGTTGTGCAGCTTGGTTGAGCCTCTGATGGACAAATTGTTTTAGCTACAATTGCCTCACTCGTCCCTTCATGCAAATAACCGTCTTCTTTTCTTTAGATTCATGAACTAAAAACATGAAAAGTAAAGCAATTTATTTATTAAACTATTGCATTATGGTGCCTTTGATGACATATTTTCTTCAATAAAAAACCAAGGCTATTCACGTGTCTACACAAAAAAAAAATTCATTCATAAAAGTTGTGTGCAGACGATAATGCATAGAAACATTTTCGCCAAACTATTTGCAAAAAAAAGCAAGTGCACTTTAATTTTGGATTTACTCTTTAAGTGTACGGAAAAAATTTCATGGAATCGAAATAATAAGCACAAATATAAAATCAATCAAAACATAGCGGTAAGAAAATTTGTTTTCTTTTAGACTATTGATTAGGGGAAATCCCAACGTGTATTTTTTTACATTGTCAACACGCTGGAAAGTTGTCGCTTTCCGTGATAATTAGAACTTTTATCCAATTTAAATGAAAAATTATGAAAAAGAAACATATAATGGATGTGTTCGTACCTTCACTTCATTTTATGTTTTAATCGTATTTACAAATCTTGGACGTATGGTATTTACAAATATGTTACGAGAACGGATATGACGTCGTGATATCATCAGATGCGCGATAACTGGTTCCTTGACTCTAAATGTACATCTTATTATAGAAAAATCGAACTATATAAGAGAGTGCAACTGTTTTTTTTTTAAAAAAGTCTGATAACATGCGGTATTGTATATCCTGTTACTGTCAGTCATACTAATGTATTACCAGGTAAAAGGTAACAGCAATGACCAATTTGTAACAATATAGACATATATTAGGTTGTCATCTCTTTGTACAGATAATTATGAAATAAATGCCTAAAGTGCGCAATAATGTAATCGAAATGAATAATCACAAAATCTATGCAATTTTCTTTAAAATCCAAAAGAGTTGTCTAGACAACCTTGTTAACATGTAAGGGATAAAACATCTAATATTTATAGTAGTTGAAAAGGGAAAATAATGCACATTTATTGATAGATGCAAAATAAATTTGAAATATATGTATGCGGACACTATAATTTTATTAGATAATGTAAAAAGTATTTGTATGCTATACATTTGTTTCAATATGTTTTGGAGTAAAATTACTGCATGTTCGTCAAATGCAAATATGTTTTCTTCGTGGTTGCATCATTGATTTACCTTGCTATATCCCGCTAGCACCCGTCGACGGAGAACTACTGTAATCAGCCTGTCCGATCATTCGTCTCTCTGTTTTTATGCCGTTCCATTCTCTTGTCGATATATCTTCTCATAAGGTCATTCCGACGTCTTCACGTCCATCAATGCGTCATAGAATAGCTTTAAAGCCTTTTAAAGTTGAGTAATGACATTTGGCATGAATTTTCCATAATACTAGAAGGTTTTGTAGAAAAAGAGCTAAATACTGACATACAAGCCTAACCGAAATGAATAGGAACATTGTTATACGAGTATTTTCTGAAATTACAAACTGACAAATTGCAAAATTGTTCTAACGATTGATTGGAAAGTCCATGATTTTTTCTATTTCAGATATGGGTCTTAAATGCAGATAAACAACGTCTTTATAGATGACGGGAGCGATGCAGACCCTGCTAGACGCGCACAATACCTTCAAAACGAAAGGGAGAGGTATATAAGATGCTTCGGGAAATTGGTAAACAAAAAACAAATATTATATAACTGAGAGAGAACTTCGTGCAACAGGAAGACACTGGAGAAACTATAAACGCGATCTTCGAAAAAGGCAAAACGACACTAAAAATATTATTATGCCTCCAGGTTCACCTAGTCAGATGATAAAAAAGGAAGCATAGAAAATAAACAAGGGACATCTGGACAATAATTGGCTAGTAGGAAGAAAAGAGATAAAAAGGCCAAAGTTTATAGGGAAAACATTAGAATTAAAAGACAACTAAAACGGATCAAAAAGAGATTTGTACAGAATGAGTTGGCAAAGAGCAGCGAAAACCACAATGCAAAATACAAATCAATCTATAAAGACCCCAAGAAGCAAGACAAAGAATTTTTTAAACAAGGTTCAAAAATGTTTGAGTCTGTTCGCAAAACACTCGACTTCCATCATGTTCTAAGTAATGAACCAAACATGTAAAAAGGACACAGAAAGTCTTTGAGACCAATTGTTACAGTCAAGTTAATAAGAAAGTATAAATTATTGTCATACTCCCCAAACTTTTGTTTAAAAAAGTAACAAAAAGAACAAAGGGACTGAATTCATCTGATGCATTTATGATAATACCTGATGCAGAAGATTTCCTTCATAAGAATGTAGATGTCAAGTTTATATGCATAGAGTTGGAATATATATATTAACAAAAATGTCTTTTCTGGCCTAAATCAGTGAAAGATAAATGCCAGTATGATAATTCCTATGTTGTGGTCATAATTCCAAAGCGACATATAATGAAAGGATCGGCTCAATATAACCAAGTGAATCCCGAATAGTGGACCAAAATATGATAGAAGATAAAAAGAACAAAACAAAAGAACTCTGTTTCTTTTGTGTCTGACAGATTAACAAACATTGCTCTTCTTATTAATATATCATTAGGCATTTTCAATTTTTTTGGTTAGATCGCCTGTGGTGAGACTTACATGTAAATAGACGAAACGCGCATAACAAATTTTTGTCTTGAACATTGTTGTATATTTGATTGCTAACAGTCATACATATCCTACCTGAAAACAATTGTTAATTGACATATTGATTTCGATAGATTTATCAAACCAATATAAACAACAAAAAATATACATATAAATATAAATCAATAATTTGGGCGAGACACAATAACAGATCCAGTGTTTTGAAAAAAATACACTACACATTATTCATTCATGTTTAGATTATTGGCTTATTTTCTGTTCGCTAAAGTCAATCCCATAAAATAAAAAATACCGGTAATCTTACTGTTACTTATATATTCTGTCTTGTTACCAAAAGTAAAAACAAAAATAGTTTTAATGGATTTTTATTTTTTTACGAACGGGCAAATTCGCCTTAATTGATAATTATATCATGCAGTTATAGCTTTACTGCACCCTTTTAATAATGTTATTACTGAACGTTTTGACGTACAAATACAGCAGTTACATTTAGGAAAAAACCACCAGCTTTCACCAAATAAATCTTATTACTTTTTTATATCTATATCCCAGTATTGTATATGTTTTGTATCTTCAAAAGAACTCTTGTGTTACACCAGTACCTTAGAATTGTAACAGGATGAATAAAATGGTATGGACTATATCAGAGAATTGTAAATAAAAATTTTGAACAGTGTTGTTAGGATTGCATATTTTAAAATACTAACAAGAACTATCATTTCTTTGTTTTTTTATTCCAAAAAACCTTAGTCGTAATTTTTTTTAATGTTTTATTTATAAATATGAGTATTATTTGAACATGCCGGCAAAAGTGAAGGACGAGATGTGACATGAAAACAACAGAGGCTTAGTAATAAATATGGACAAGTTATCATTGAATCTGATCCAAACGTGGATCGAGGAATTAGTGTTAGGGCGGGTGATAGAGGATCTGTGTTCAAGGAATTGCCAGTCATAAATATACACACTCACTTTTGCCATTGAAGTTTGGACTTTTCGTTGTCCTACTGAGTAAATTTTAGGTGAAACGTATTTTTTCTGCGGAACAGAAAAGGCAAAAAAGAGTAGAAGTATTAATATTTTTTATAAGCGTGGAACACTCCTAACACGCCAGCATCTATAGAACAGTAGTAAATGTTATGGCTATAGTGGAAAATAATAGCATTTCTGTGATTTGTATACCTTTGTAACATTCCTCCGCAATTACTTGGGCTAAGAAATTAATAAACTTTTACTCAACACTAAAAAATTTTATCTTGCAAAATCTGAGAAAATTTTTATTTTTTTTAAACTTCATTCATGCAGCAGCTTGCAGGCTTATAGAAAAAAATGTACACATGCAACCACTATTGCCCAATCAGAACACAACCCAGGTATTGGCTGTTGTACTAAATGTAGGGTACACAATCTGGTAACTTGCTACTGGTACACATTTACTACTGTTATACCTATAGTGTGCTACCACGCTATGTATACTTAACAACTCTCCTCGAGACAGATTTCATTTTCAGCCGTCGTGTACAGTAGTGAATCGACGTGGGTTTAACAATAGGATACTCGAAGCTTATAACGTTAAATGATTATATAGTTTTAACGACCAAACCGTTATTATCATTATATGTTTTAACTAAATTGCTGTAATAACTATTTGTTTAATTTCATAAGTAGTAATATGTACGTATAAATCGTAATTCGCTAGAAAACGATATATGTCTAATAACATATCACCAGTATAAGAAAATAGTGATATTTTGTGTCGAGTTTTATAATACTCATTTGGCTGACATAAGACAAGAATTCTGTAGAATTAAAACTAAATCTATAACTGTCATTGAAATCACAATATTAATCTTGACATGATAACACCATTGTAAAATGAATTGGTGATCTAACTTGGCATGCAATTTCCTTTAAACTCTGCAGTGACATGAGATGCAAGTAGTTCATGTGATGATAAATGTAAGTTATCAAATATGCAACAAAACTTACTGAAAGACAAAGCACGATATTTTAGTTTGATTTGACTTGTTTTTTAAGTCTTGTAAAGCTTAAGGCTTTTTATACCATTGGAATATTTATGTTATGATACAAATTATTAATTAAGTATTGACTTTGGTTTAGTATTTCTGTTTATGTTGTGTTGCTTTCTGCACATTTTGTAGCCTTTATAATATGTTGTTAATGCATACTTGTGATTAGCGACGAACATGCTATATAGATATTAATTGATTTAAAAAAAGCATTCTGTCGCGTGCTTCATGTGATATGTAGATAATGCATATACTTACAAAATATTTGAAATCGCTTAATTGATATAAAGAGATGTACGTGTGACCTGATAATCAAATCCATTAATATCGTTCTTGATTTTAATTACCTTTTTATAAATGGAATTCATAATTAGTTGCATCTCAAATCAATTTAGATTTTTGAAATACAATAGTATGCAACTAGTACATAATTGGCAGTTTTTCTTGAGATCAATGGTCTATTTATTTTCTTAACTCAATACACAATACTATGATATACTAAGATCCCAATTCTACCCATGTCGAGAAATTACAGTAAATAGCTATTTAGTTACAGTTCATCTGAAAAAGTTGCTATAGGCATTTTTGCATCGTCAAGGAACAACTTTATAAAACGTTGGCAGACCTTTGAAAATTTTTAAAACACTGTTCCCGATGTAGTCACAAATCGGATAGATTTAATAGATTGTAATAGATGCACTTAATTGTATAAAAAAACATATACCAATTTAGTTAAATAGAAAAAAACACAGCGGTTTTAGACTTTCTATTATTAAAAATATTTGTAGTTAGCGTATATTGGGGAGGGGTCAGTTGCCATTAAGTACTGATAAATGTATTATATTTTGACTTCTATGTCCATTGTAATGTGGCAGTTATGCATTTTATTATTTAATTGAATTGAAGTGTGTCTTCACTTTTTATTGTAATGAACTATTGTAAAAAAAAGTCCTATTACTGATGACTTGCGATTCCTAAATTCTCCTTTATTATTTGTTTTACTAATTGAATATCTATAATTATGTGTTGTAGAGATAGTCTGTATGTAGGTAATCTGAAATTGTATCAAGGAGGTCTGGAGATGGTTTTTATAGATTCCTTGATAAAAATTGATAAAAGATTAGTCATATACAGAAACAACAGGATTTCCAAAAATTCCCCACAAAAGAACAGAAATTTGAAAGGTTTTTCAAAACTGTTAATGAACTTTCTTCTTTAACATGTGTTTCTTAAGTTAGTTCTACAACCCGTATTTGTGTCAGTGTGACTGTCTAAGAGTTTGTTCATTGGTTGGTTATTATATTGTTTGAAGAAAATGCCTATGCTCTAGGATCGTTAGCAAAAACTGTGTATGTTTTTAAACAATTAAAAATTGTTAAAATTCACTTGGATGTGTGCTCTTACTATCAATTGGCATACTTAGTTGTCGCTTTCAAAAATCTTCTACTCATAAACCCATTAGCCAATTGTAATCAGTTGGTCTGAAATATGGTGTCTATGATAAAGTTTGTTAATTTTTTGTAGACACCAACCAAGCAGGTGGCTAAAATTTATATAATGCAAGTAATTGTTACATTTTTTGACAACCTTGATAGGTGAATCTGAAAGGTGCATAAAATCAGATTAATCTTCATTCATGTAGATAGCATAAAACAACATTTTTTTTTATTTACAGCTCGAGCTTTGAAATTTAGCACAAAATTAACGCTATCAATTTAAAGCAATATACCTTTTATTAGAATTTGATATCTTTATTAATTTTTATAATTTAAAAAAAACCGTCTTTATATGGCTGTTATGTAATAATTCGTTTTTTTTTAAATTTGGCTCTGAATATTAATGAACAATAGTCATAGTTCTAATAAAGATAGAACAATGAAAAAAATGCAGTATGCTCAAGAATTTATTTGTTTTTGTTTTATATGAATATTTCAGTATAAAAAAATGATATAAATTATTTTAAACGGTAAAACAAAATTCGGAAACCATTTATTTTGTGCTTTCTACCACAAATACCAATCAAATCTAAGCAAATCAAGAAAAATAGTTTAAGTAAAGGTAAGCTAATGCTATTGAATGTTATGATTTTAATTTAAATATCCAATTGCAAATAATAAATGTGTCTCCTTGCGTTATGTGTGTTAGGTTTGTTTGTTTTTGTAATATTTAAGGCGTAAATGAGACTGCGAGCTATGAATTTTTTAATAGCTAACTACTGTAATATAATCACTTACTGTTGATTTCAGTTGGCCTTGATTTCTTTGCATTCCCCTCTTTTCCAGTTTTTTGTTTCTTCTTTGGCTGCTCTAAAGTGTCTGAAAAGTCGCATTTTGCATGTATTGGTACAACAAAAGTTTCATGTAAGACTCAAAAAATAATATAAAGTTCTCATTTTTTTTTCATAAATAACAGCAAAAAATTAATCAAGACCAGTGACAGCCCAGTGCTTAATGAAAAAGATAAGACCAGTGCTTCCTGTAAAAAGAAACAGTTTTAAACATTTCTAACTATATAAAAATTTAACAATAGTGTTTAACATGCAAACATAATGTAACAATCTATGCAATGAACTGGACATTTGACAACACATGTAAGCACCTTCAGGTAAAATTTCAAGGTCTCTGGCATTCAAGTCATCAATAAGTCGATAAGCGTAAACAGCTTCATCGCCATCATAGATCACGTTTCACCAGTCTGGGTAACCAAGGACTGTGAAAATGACGCGTTCATAGAATGGTGTACGTTTGTCCTCTACCACTTGATAGTGCAAGATTCTCTTTCGAACTAACTTATTTTGCTCACTTTTAGTTTAAAAAAGCATTGCGTACATTGTAAGTTTTTTTCACATTCTCCACTATTTTTTCTATTTTCTAATATGTGACACCCTTTTCTGACTACTGAAATAGGTTTTTGTCTGCCTTTTGTTCTAGAATTTCTTTCCTTTCACAGATTGAATGTGTTTTAACCTTTGGTCAACATCTTTAGGAAAAAACAGCATATCAATTACCACGTTTTCTTTTATTCTGAACTGGTTTTGCTCTTTTTTCTATAGATTCTCTCTTCTTCTAAAGAACTTCTTCGGTGCCTCTTCTATTTCTTTTATTCTGTCCAAATATATCTGTCTGATCTCTCTACCTTCTTTCCTAGCTTTATCAAGGTATGCTTTTTTGTTTTCATCACTTAGAGTATTGAACCATTCTTCAGTTTAATTTAAAGAAAACATCATGTAAGCTTCATTACACAATGTCGATGCAACGGGCTCGTATAGTGGTAATGCATCCAACAGCGCAAACACTCTTTCAGAAAAGTTATTATGATGTGGTGATGCTACAGATTGTCCAGTGACTGTCTTGTCTATAATAGCAAATTTTTCAAAATTGACAAAAAGTCCCCGGCTGCTTTTTGTAACAAAGTACTCCATGCACCAAATATTTGCTGCAAAACAATAATAGTTTTTCGCATCAAATTCATCTGGCTTACAAGTCGTTCATAAATCTCATCCTTTTTTACCAAGTGAGATAATGGACTTAATCCTGATAGCAGCTCTGAACTATCTTCTTTAGATTTGTCTAAAAACTCATTCAGTTTCCTGTAAACATTTTCTGAAAGCCTCTGACATGTGCATGTATTACAGACTTGCTCTTTGGTCTCCTATTTTGTCAATAGTAGTCACAGATTAAAGTATTGATCAAGATTTCCACACAATCTTGCTACATGAGTCATAACTTTGTTAACATGATGCACACCAACTCCTTCTCTAAGGATATTCATACTACATGCCTGTGTGTCATGTGTGTCAAGTGTGTATGTTTTGTTGTCACTGTCAAGTGTTTTCATCACTTGGCAAACTCTGTACTCTTTTTCAGAAATTTTTTCATTTCGTCAAGCTTTCTCTCCCTAATTGTTACAATATTAATATACTTTTTTCCTAACCTTTATGTTTTTTAAATCCTTGTTTGTTTGCTTATGTTTTGTTAAAGCTGAAGTTTTCCTTTTTAGCTCCATGTGAGCTTTTGCCATCACTTGGCGTCCGTCGTCTCTCGTCTGTCGTCCGTCGTCCGTCGTAAACTTTTTCCAAAATCTTCTCCTCTGAAACCACTGGGCCAATTTATTTCAAACTTTGCCACAATCATCCTTAGGCTTCCTAGTTTCAAGTGTGTACCCAAGGTGTTGATCAACAGACAAAGATGGCCGCTGTTACTAAAAATAGAACATGGGTGTCAACACACGTTTTTGTTCATTATCTCAAAAATTATAATAGCTTTAGAGAAAACCGTTATTTCAAATTGATCAGCACATTAAGGTCTACAATAGTTGCTATTAGTGTGAAGTTGTGTATTGGCTTCTTGTAGGAGTTATTGCCCTTAAATGACGATTTTTGACAAAATTTTTGGTATTTACAATATGACTTGAAAACTATAAGAGTTAGAATAAAACTTCCATGGCAATAATAATCAGCAATAAAAGCCCTACAATTCAATTAATTAAGGATTGTTTTCAATTGTTGGTTAGATTATTGGATATAAACGACTTTGCGTCGATTTACGCTGAATAAACCGCGAAGCGGTTTATGTTGCAGTGTAAATCGATCCAAAGTCGTTTATATCCAATAACCTTATATTTTAAATTCTATAGTAAAAATGAAACAACAAGAACAATATTTTACAAGTAATCAAATAATATTTGCAATTCACAATTTTAGTGTCGTCACTTGTTGTTTGCGGAACAATTCGTGTATAGTCAACGTCATCAATACATCTTATTATGACGTCACAATCAGTCACGTGCTGAAAAACTAAGTTAGGTTATACGAAATAACCAACTTTGCTCATGTATTGAGTATTTAAACGAAATTAAAATATTATGCCTGAAATTGTCAGCTGACTCCTTATATGAGTTATTGCCCTTAAATGACAATTTTTTATGAAATTTTCATTATTTGTCCCGTAACTTATTAAGGATTGTTTTCAATTGTTGATTAGATTATTGGATATAAACGACTTTGGGTCGATTTACGCTGAATAAACCGCTCTTATATTTTAAATGCTATAGTAAAAATGAAGTAACAAGAACAATATTTTACAAGTAATCAAATATTTGTCCTGTAACTTGAAAACTATAGCAGCTAGATTGAAACTGTAAATTGCACAAATGATCAGCAATAAAGGCCCTTCAATTCACCTGATTGGGCTGAAATTGTCAGACAACTCCTTATATTAGTTATTACCCATAAATGGCAATTTTTAATGAAATTTTCTATTTTTGTCCTGTAACTTAAAAAATGTAACAGCTAGAGTGAAACTGTTAATAACAAAAATGATCAGCAATACAAGCCCTACAATTCACTATATAAATTTGAAATTGTCAGATGACTTCTTATAGGAGTTATTGCCCTTAAATTGCAATTTTTTAATGAAATTTTTTAGTTTTTGTTATGTAACCTAAAAACCATAACAGCTAGAGTGAAATTATACATAGCAAAACTGATCAGCAAAAAAGGCCCTACAATTCACTTAAATTGTCTGAAATTGTCAGATGACTCCTTATAGGGGTTATTGCTCTTTAATGACCTGGGACCATACTGGGAGGGTTCCCAGTGCTCGACCCACAGAGCAGCCCAGCGCGTCCCGGGTGGTGGATAGGGGAGACCCTCTCGTTGGGGGGTTGTCAGGTCAAAATACGCAAAGCCTGACCGCGGACCGTGGTGGGTAACGTGTTTGGAGAGTGCCACGCTACTTGCACGATAAAGACCCCTTTTGTAGATTTCGAAAAAGAGTAGGCTCATTAGCCGCTACAAAAGGCTAAATTGTCCGCCACTACCCAAAACTCCATACTTTTCCAGTGGCAGTCAAAATTGTATTCCTTGTGACCCATCTCACGCCCATTTTCCGTTGATTTATTGTTTGTGAACTTGTTCCCGTCCGGAATATAGCTGAAATGCTGTTCGCTGGACGTAAAGCAGACATCCAATCAATCAAACCCTTTATTGACAATTTTTTTAATGAAATTTTCCATTTTTGTCCTGTAACTTGAAAACTATAGCAGCTAGATTGAAACAGTAAATTGCACAAATGATCAGCAATAGAAGCCATACAAATGATTGCTTAGTCTAAAATTGCAAGATGACTCTTTATATGAGTTATTGCCCTTTAATTATAAATTTGGACAAATGAACAGTTTTTGTATTATAAATTAGTCTATAACACACCTAGAGTAAAACTGTCCATTTCTAAATTACCCAAAAGGACAAGGCATACAAACCATTTAATTTTCTGAAATTGTCTGATGGCACCTTATAGGGGTTATCGTACTTAACTTAAATTTTTAATTAATGTTTAATTTTTGCACAGTAACTTAAAAGCTATAACAACTAGACTGAAACTGTTTCAAAAATTTAAATATAGTTGAAGTCATTTGGGTTCCAGGTGAGCGATTACAGGCTCCTGTGAGCCTCTAGTTTAATTTCAACTACGCTTTTCTGTTTTCTTTTAAGAAAATTAAATGAGGACAGTTTTTCGTAAACCGCGTACTTAGATCTTCATTTCTGTTTTTGAGTTTTCTTTGTTCAGATAATAAAGCTTTGTTATTATCTATTAATGAAGAGTTTTGCTGTTTACTTTTTTAAAGTTTTTGTGTTTCTTTGCATTTTCCTTTAAAATATCCTGATCTACATTTATAGCACTAGAAGAATGACTACAACTAAATGTAAATGGTTTTGAAATGACAAATATCAATAACTTTTTAAACTAACTTTTCTTTGCTTCACCCTTAATTTTTCAATTTCTTTTTTATTTTTGACATTTGTTTTCTGACCAAACTTTATGGGAAATTTCATGCAAGAGATAGTTCTTTTAAAGAACAATTTTGTGATTGTGATATTTTTTAATGAATTTCAATCATTTGTTCATAACAAATGGGACTTTCAAAATTCACCTTTATGTCACATTCTCTTCCAAGTTTTTCACAGAATTCCTTCAAATTAAATTGTCGACAGGTAATCAGTGAAGATTTTTTGTATCAATATTTCTCCGGCGCTTATGGCTGTGTAGAAACATCACATGAAACGGGTTTAACTTGTAGACTTAACTCCAGCCTTTTAACATAAGCAATATATTGTCAAGAACATATATATGTTTACATGCTAAAATACACAAAGAAATATTATTGCAGACTTCAGCGATTCAATTTTATACAAGCAAATAAATAAAATAATAATAGGTTGCTAGATGTAATATGAACTTAATTCTCTAAAAAATATACTGCAATAAACACAAGGTTTTTACCAATGCAGCATCACAGCTAATATATTATATCCTTATATAGCTCTATCTGTTTCAGCATCCTTTAAATCAGACGTACTTTGCTGGAGGTAATTTCAATGCGGAGAAGAACTGGTTTCTTCGGGAGGGCTTTTCCTCACATTTCCGTGAACTCTTTTCACGCCTCGGTTTTGGAAGCAGGCCAGCAGGTTTGGCAGAGCTATACTCTTCCCAAAAGTCAAGTGTTTGCGAACTTGGTCAAGTTGGCACAGGACCACCATCCAAAACAGGTGGTGCACCACTGCCCAAAGCCTGAGATGAACTACCACCCTCGGGACTATTAGATACCTGATTGAATTATTTAATTCTACAATACTAATTCCGTATTTATATGAAAATAATGTACATTATGACGATAAATTAATTTAAGAGCCAGATTATTTTTAATATGTATACATAACAGAACAAAATGTAAAAATAAATGTTTGATACATGTATGCAATAATTGATGCCCGGTTTAGCTTTGTGTTTCGAGTCACAAGACACATCAATAATTTATCGGTGTAATTTTAAAAAAGACTCCGTAAGATTGATCATTCTCTAACACAGAGACGAATACCTTTCTTTTCTTTGGGGAATCAAATAAGTAACCACTGTGGTCACTGCTGCCAGCGTCAGATTTACACCAGTGAATAACACGGTGTTCAACCTCTGGCTCTTCAATTAATAATCAATGAACCTTAAATTTTAAAAGAAAATAATTATTTTGTAAACGCTTTCATCAAATGAAAACGACGGACTTGCACTTTTGAATAATTTGTAACTAATTATGACAACGTTCATTTCTTCCTTTTTTAAGCACGACAGTCAGTGTCAATCGATTAAAATATACATAATGTGATTACATTTCAGTTTATTTTCTAATATTTTAATTTCCTAAATACTTTAATTTCTTTTTGATTGCTGAAAAAATCAGGTTAAACCAATCAGAAATGCTCTTATTTCGACGAAAAAAATACCTTTCAAAGCCCGGCAATAAGCGACGCGAATTTGGATCCACTTTACGAAAGAGCCAATCGCAGCTACCTCCCCTGATGGTTCATACTAATGTAGACCATAGTTGGCATTAATGACTAATATTTGTGTGTTTGGCTATAATGAATAGGGAGAAACCAATCTATAGAGACCGTTTTAGAGCACTTTAGTGGAAAAGTTTTGATAACACTCCACTTGCCGAGGATTCAAGATGGATGGAGCAACATATGTTATTTGGACTCGTCATTTCATTATAAAATCATATATTCATAACTAGATCCGGAATTTTCAACTATGTTGACCGTCACGATTTTGAGAAACAGATACAATTGAAACTAAAAAAAATTAATTTGAACTTATATTGTTGCACAAATTACATTTAAACGTGTTTGTTGGACGTTTATTTTCTAGTTTGTTGTACGAAGGTAGGGCCGTTAAATATTTATGACAGAACTAACAGCATGGAGAGCACATCAATTATATCTGTGTATGCTGAATTTCTAGTTTAAAATTTATATCATTTTAGTTGTTTGTCTTAATAACTTCCGATTTGTATAGTCCGTTCTACTGTTTGCACTTTAGAAGCTGGTTATCTAGTGTGAATTTGTCCTGACAATGTGCCCCACGTCAAAGTAAAAAATGTAGCATTTGCATAAAAATAAGTATTAGACATTCTGTACCATTGATGTCATTTATTATTAAAGACATTTTGTTTTATTTGCCACAGTCCTACGAGTTAGACAAATAAAGAATGCGATGCGTTAGAACGTGTATTTGTTTAACGATGACGGTGGTGCTATATGTGACATGTAACCCATTAATTATTCGTGGCCGACAATTTGACCAATCAGAAAAAGTGATAATCAACATGTTCAATTAGCTCGTGCCATCGTTTCGCGGGAAAAACATTGACATATTAAATGTTGAATACATAGCTTTCTCTATGCAATATTGGTTTTTAATAGTACATGTAATTGGTTATTGGATAGTTTTTTTCCATTGAGTTTAATGAGCACACATGACCTTTGTTATAATTAAGTGATTTATTATTAGGCATACCCACTCCTGTGTATTCGTAGGTTAGTTCGCAAGTTAATTTGCAGGAAATGATTGCTAACCTTAAGTAAAATGGTTTGAAAATTACTGTTTTTAACACGATCGTTTATTTGTTGTTTTGATAGTGTTAAATACTACTTTCAGCATTTTTCAGCTATATCATGGCGCCCAGTCTTTATTGGGGGAGGAAGCCAGAGTACCAGGAGAATAATGGTGGTTAATTTATTAAGTATATTATTTTAGAAATAATGTGATGTTTTATGAATGTGAATAGATTGGCATTTTGATTGTTTCTTTGATTGATCTCCTCTTAATTACACGTGTTTTCTGTATCCATACATCTAAACTGCATCGAGGATTATTTATATAGATGTCAGTGGTCGATAACTGCTTTGCGAGTTAAAAAAAAACCATGTTTTTCAGTTTAACGGAAGTACAATGTAAACACTTGTAAAAAAACACAAATACAAATTAGTTCAGAGTTTAAAAGTTTCTATAATATGCCTAGAATAGTATTTGTCCATCGGTCAGAGGTCAACGACCATTCATCAATCCGTCATCGATTTGTTACCAATAAGAACTCTTCGATAAATGAATTTAACATCGGTAAGTCACTGGTAGCTGTCCGTCATCACTCATTCAGTGTTAAGATCTTTTGGTACAAGTTCTGTATCGGAGGCAAACAACAAAACATTTAATGAAAACAGCTAACTTTTGTTTCAGTTTGTAACATTATTTTGCTTGTCTACTAACCAAAGATTTTCTCAAATTATATTAAGTCTAATTTAACACCGATTAACGCGTGTCGTGTGTACGCCATGAAAACAGAAATTGGGGAGATATTAGGAAACACAAACTTATACCGCACGTTCAGAGAACAATAGTGAAGGCCAACCAAAGAATTTAGTGTCTGCATCTGCGCAAGATGCCATATGTGTTAACATAGACATTTCTTGTAAATTAATATTTATCATTATGTATATATTTGTTTTCTATAATGACAAATTCTGAGATTAAATTCTGCACGTATTTGCATTTTGATTCTTTTGGTCATGACACGATTTAGTTACCATAAGTAAAATGGTTGGTTATGTCAGATTCCAGAGGGTGGAGCTATAGAAGCTATGATTTCGAGTAAATTTAATAGCTCCTCCCCGGGTATCTGCACATAAACAATTATTTTTAATTTGGTAAATGACATGTTTTTAAATACCGCTCAACGTTAGTCTTCGAATCTCGAATTTCTAATTTCGATTCTCGAATCTCGAACGAGCCTGGGCTTTCGTATGAAGGTGTACCAAAACAGGAATTTTCGGCAGGAACATGGCATCGCTCTGTAGAGAGTGTTCGCAAAAACGTCTATCGACAGAGATGCTTAGGGATATATCCAATATTTTAGAACCAGCTATGGAGAGTGTTAGATGTAAAAATATTAAACTGGAAAGCGGAACCGAAATTAGTGCAAAAATTAGAGGCCGACTTTAAAATTAGAATTTATATCATTAGTGCTTTTGTCAATACACATGTTAGAAACATGCTTTCGACTTTGTGCTGAGAATTTGATTTGTTTCAACTGTTGTGGTTATCTGGTTTCAAATTGGTCACTTGGCATACATCAGCGCTGGGACTAGTGTTGATTTATAGGTTCCTGATCAGCGTCAAATCTGAGGAGAAAAAACTGTTGCAGTTATCTGGTTTCTGATTGGTCGACAAATCAAATTATCGGAAATGCTATCAAGGGTCATGTGCAGATAACCAAATACTTTTTCAATGGTACATTATTGATTAATTTATAATTATGTAATCTCGGTCAGGTTTTAATGAAGCTAGTTGTAAATTAGAAATAACTGAAATTACAATCGAATCATAACTGTTTTGATTCTTTAAAACATAAACTATTGATAGTATTCTGTATCAAATTTGGTCACATATAATTATAGCTAAAAACGAAATTAGCGAAATTAAATAACTATAATATTATTTGTAAAATTGGACTATGATATGCAAATTCAAAGATAAAAAAATAAAGTAAAATGAACAATACTTGTTAAAATCAGAATAATATGGAGTAGGCAATGCCAAAATGCGAGCACATACAATATAGTCCTTTATTATCAATATAATGTGCATTTCATAATTGACGTTACTTCCTATCACCCTAAAAGTGCCTCTAAATTCCAGTAGTCACATGACATCTTTCTTTGTAACTGTGACGTCACATGAAGTGTGATTGTCAGTTTTTAAAGATCGATTTAGAGATTGCAAAAAAATAGTATGTTTGTTTGTTTGTTTGATGGTGTTTAACGCCAATTTCAGCAATTTTTCAGCTATATCATGGCGTCCAGTTTTTATTGGGGGAGGAAGCCGGAGTACCCGGAGAAAACCCCCGACCTGCGGTAGGAAAACTGGCAATCCTTGTCAATTAAGATTGGAGTCGAATACACCCTGCCTGCAGTGAGAATCGAACCCGCAATCCCAGTGTTGACAGACCACGTGATCAATAGTAGACGAACTACCTTGACCACTCGGCCACCGAGGCCCCCAAAAATAGTATGAAATGTTTATTGTTAATTTTAAATATAACATTTACTTTTTATCGACTTTTTTGTCACCTGTATTTTCAAGTCTTTTGTAAAATTATTTTTAGTACTTTTCTTCATTCACTTTGTTCCAGTTTTTTGACGATATCAGCATAAAGCAGATTTTGATCATGTGATTTCATTTTGATCACATGACACGTAATTGCCGTAGAGCTCACCGCTCTTCGCGGGCTGCGAGCTGTGCTCGCTAAAATTAGCGTAAACTTGTGAAACTCGTCTTCGCTGCACAATTACCATCCAAATTTTAAGCCAGTAAAAATTCAAAACGTGTTATAATATTCTTATAAATTTTTGGGAAACAGACGATTTACCATCTGTTTGGAAAACGGCTATCGTTGCGCTAATTCAAAAACTGATAAAAGATTACCGAGAAGGCCAAAGCATAAAATAATATACAATTATTGTCTTCATCTTTTTTATTAACCCGAAGAAAAATATTTACCGAACCGTTAGGCGAGGTAAATATATTTTTATGAGGGTTGATACAATTTGATGTCAACCCATGTAAAAGTCGATAAATGTTTTATTATATGAATACTTATATGAATAAATTTAATAGGAACGTTATACAGACAACAGCATAAAAAATTTCATGGATTGAGACTGTGCGTTGGAGCTTACAGAACTACTCTCTTACAAAGTAGTTTAGTCTAATTTTAAAAATTATGCTTAAGACTTTATTTTTAAAGCTTCTACAAAAATATTTTCATGATTTTAACGAAAGTTGTTCAAGTTTATTGTGGGATGGTGTGCTCGTCTCCTACTTTAATGCCAAGGATTTCCAATTTTGCGGCCGAGAGTTCTCGCACTTCGACATCCACTCTACAAAATATTATATCGTTATGTTTTTTATCTTGTGGAACAAGCAATTACACTATTTTGTGTTTTACATAATTAAAATATGATTAAGCGTTACAGCCATTTATATATACAATATAAGCATAACACAAGAAATCCTAAAGCGAAGATTTTAAATATGGATAGTTTTTTTATATCGTATGAGATTATCTTCTTCCTTTCAATACTTAGCTAAAATGTCTATAACAATACACTGTGGAGAGGATCGTGGGTTGAGATATTTCACATATAAGCTGTAATTTGAAATAATGATGAAATATCACTCTTGATAGGATCAGTGTTATTACAATAAATAAGGAACAAGAACAGAAAAAGCTAACAATGAAGCCTTGGAGTCCATTCCTGACTTGATTTATTTTCAGTATCGGTTTACATTCGATGAAAACTTCTAATTAAAGCGTTTGTTCGTTTTTTAACTTAATACAAACAACAACCAAACAAATGTCGACATTTTACTTCATATTACGCACTAGTTAACAAACACAACGTTCTCGACATTATTTTAACATCAGTAAATCCGATTTTCTTTATCCGTCTTAAATATCTAATTAGAAATACATTTATCAACAAAAAGCCAAGCACTAAAACATTAAGAAGATTACCCCAAATCTTTGTACATGTATAACTGTATATGAAATGTCACTAGATAAAGAATGATGTTGCTTTCATTTGTTCATTTGTCCCTTGTGTTGTTTTCAAATGAAGAAGATGTTTGTTTTCTGCTACAGCTTTATACTATCTGATAGAATATCTGCGAAATATACCGTCATTAATATAGTCAATTTGGCCAAAATACCGACAAACATCAAAATGATTGCAACCGAATCGTAGTTACGTTTTAATATCAATTAAAGCTATTGTGTTTAAGTTGAGCCATTTATGGGGGGACTAGTAAAAACATTTTCCGAGTGAAAAATGATAAGAAGTGGAAAATTGGTCATTTGTACAAGATATAACAGAGGTTTTTATGGTCAACAGTATTCACATCTCCAGATTACTCGTGTCCTGAAGGAATTGTGACAATATCAGTCAGGAGGATTGGTTTTAAAGTCATTGATCGAAAGATCCTGGAATACAGATTTGTAAATAAAGATCCTGGGTGCAAAGGGAAGTAGATAAACGATATAATCGGAACAAGTATAGTGTAATTTTGGAATTAAAAGACTTGTGATGAAAGACATTACCAAGATCCTGCAGCGCTTTGAGTGGAATAAAGAACAATTTAGGTCAAATATGATCAAGTCCTTGTAGTTTTTTTATTAAACAAGAGTAAGCCATTTGATGACACATCATGCAAACAGAGATTTGTAGTGACGATAACCGTGACTACACTGCCGCCTGTGATTTCGATTGAAAAGTCCTTTAACATTCCCACAGCTGCAACCAGAACTAGAAAGTTTACACATAATATCCATTTTGTCACTGGACACATATGGTATGGCAGTGCCTAATTTTCTGATCGAGTAATATTGTTTTTTTTTCTTCTTAGCTTTGTATTTCATTGATGATTGTTAGAATGATGTCGTAGACTTTTTCAAGGATGAGGATCTTTTTGGACAAAAAAGAGGTTACCGGCTGATTAAAATGTTGGTACACTGCAGGGAATATGCTGGTATACTTATACGTCAACGGTTTTTTTATTCCCCTTTAGTTTTTCCAACGTAAGCAAGCCTGCACAAGTTGAAATCTAACACTTTAACAGTTTTACAATTAAAATCACCAAAACTTCTGGTGTGATGGGTTTTGTTGGTCAAATTGCTTGCAAATCTAGTACATGTTATCAATATACCATAAGTTTTACAATTCTTTGGAATGCCGTAACTGCCTTATGTGTACTTGTTTTTATATATGTACATACTTTTTTATTCGAAGTCTTGCATGTGCAATGTTGTTCATCGTCCTTAAAGTTAACAAAATATATATAAAATAATCAGACTTTTTATACATAAAACGACAGTCGTCACATTGAAGGTATATAAAATCCGATGTCTTTCAAGAGTCATTAGCTCCGGACCTTGTTACGTTTAAGAATGCCAAATAAGCAAACCATAGATGTGTTTTAATTTATTGATTCAAGACAAAGACATATTTTTTCTGATATTGCAAAATATAATTATTTTTCAAATAAATTCTATTGCTTTGAAAAAAACCCTAACAAACTTTATTTTAAAAAAAGGTTAAAACAATGTTATAATGTCAAATTTGATCGGTATCTTCTTGTATCACTGCATGTTCAAGAAAGTATGACCTAGACGACTTTCCGTAGATTTATAATTTTTTTTACAGACGACACCACCAATCTCTTGTCTCGGTCGCCTTTTGCTTATAGTCAATATCGGTGTAATTTAGTATTTTTTTTGCCCGACAAATAAAAACTGCTTACCGGGTATGGTCGACCTTAGGCTCCCTTTATAGATGCGAAAATTTATATTTCGAAATCAACAATTTTTTCTCCAAATATTCAACGTTGTCAAATGCGGCGGTTTTTTCATTTGTTTTTTTTTCTTTTATCACAATCACAAAAATATGTATATACAATATATCTAAAGCAACCGTTACTTTACAATATATTACGGGCACTACTACTCAAATACATTATAGAAAAAAGGGAACAAAGATGCTTTTACGGTGTAGTCGACGTATACTTTTATTTTGGGTGTTACTAAAACGCGAAAACGGAACGTGAAACGGAAAACGGAATAAATGTTTTATGAGGCTTGTTTAGGGCATATTGGGATATGGGATATTCACCTATTTTATTCATGGTATACAAGATATTTGAGGCAAAACTTACTGGGATAGGGATATTTTAATCCATTTTATTTACAGGGATATTGGATATTGGAAAACACTTTTTTGGATACGGAATATATGAAGAAAAATTTTAAGAAGATATGGGATACTGGTACCCTCATCCCCCCAAAAAAGCCCCTTTTATGGATCTGCTAGTGGTCAGAACTTATCAAGAACATGTTTAATATAAACTTTTTAACGTAGGTTTATTAAAATAGACGGTTAAATGCACATTTCCTTGTTTCCATCAATAGCAAATCTTGATTTTTAAATTATAAAATGTTTACGGCGTATTGTAAATTGCAGTGCAAATAAGATATAGCGGTAATGTTTTCTCAGACTTCATTTTGCAAATATAATTAAATCAATCCGTTACGTCTTTTTGCATATTTACATTAAGTGCAACTCATAACTGCATTCAATTTTAAAATAGCCTTTAATTATTTGTGATCATTTTCAAAAGCCTGAGCTAAGAAAATTTGAAAACATGTACTGCTTACTTGTATTTTCATTTTGATAACTAAGAAGTGACTAAAAATAGATGCCTTCAAAATGCAGTAGAGAAAAAACTGAAAAAGGCAGGCACGCGAAAGTTGACAAACCGAATGACTATACAGTTTGTTATTATTAATATCACATACCCATACAGTCTTTGTGCAGATTTTCAGCAATTAAGAATTGAAAAGAAAACTCAAAAGAATTGGAAAATTCTGAAGATAGCCGAAGACTTGGATTCAGTTTTCATAGACATTTATAAAAACGCAAATAATTTTACATTTCTTTAGGCGTAGACAAAAGGTGCATTTGACGGATTTCATTGGACCAGAGTCAACATAAAAAATGACAAAATAACTACAAATTTATGACATTGTCACAAAATGTAACATTACTTTTAGCAGATGCCCCTGCAAATATCAATATAAATATACAAAAGACTAGTCGAAAAGGCGTTTTAATGTATAATACGATTTCAGTAGTGTTAGATATTAATATATTATTAATTCATTGGCGTTTTTTTTTCAATAATTAAGTTGGAAAAAAAAATTTCAAACGCGAAATTTTTCTAGCAAAGATAAAATAAGATATTCTTAATTCCTAATTATAGTGGCCTTTATAGGGCATAACATTCATGAATATAACACTCAATTGCACACAATATTACAATGCAAAACAAATACAGTATTCTATCGGGGTTTCGGTTTCGTTTAAACAAAGCACCACTAAAACCAGGCCCTTAATCGATAGAAACTATATAATTTTGAGGATTTCTTTTTTTAATGTAAAATTTAAAAAAAAATCCATTCAGCAATATTAATTTCAAATTAAAAAGATACAATTTTTATAGTAAAAATAAATTTGTCAATTCATGGTTTCTTTGGCAACATCGCATACATAACCCATATAGTTTCGCTAGGCGTAAAACACCAAACCCACTCACTCCTTTTCAAGGAAAAAAAGCAGTTGTATAAAAAAAGTTTTCGTTTGTTTTTAAATAAAATCATGCCAAAGCAGTGGTGGATCTGAAAGGAGCTGTTGTTCGGGGAAAGGAATCCCTTTTCCTAATTCAATTTGTAATCTTTGTGCAGATTTTCAGCAATAAATTTGCCTTTACCCCCTCAACTTTTTCGAAAATTCTGACCCCGTGGCAATCTCGCGTCATCCCATTTTTAGGTGCGTCGACAAGGACGTTAAAAACCCTCACACACACAACTCTCTATTATTGAATGATTTAATTACTAGTATTTCATGTCATATTAGAAGGCGGAAGAAAGTTTGGAAGAAAACCTTGGCTCAGAGGCGGAGCTTGTTATAAAATGATACGCAGAAAACCCCAGTTCGACCTATGGCATCGCAGCTACGTTGAAGGCAATAAGTAAGATAATTATTCTTTAGAAGATTTAAAGACTCAGATGGTGTCACTCAAGTACTATTTTAACCCTATTCGGTAACGTTTGTTATTATTAATATCACATACCTATACAGTCATGTTTATTAGGTCGAAATATCTATCTATGTATTCATTTTTCCGTTTTCCGTTCCGTTCCGTTTCCGTTCCGCGTTCCATTTCTGCGTTTTAGTAACACCCCTTTGTTTTACGGAATCTACTAGAAGTTCATTTCATATTTTGACAGTTTTATATATAATATCTTTACATAAACCAAAAATGTTTGAAGTAGTCACATAAATTTAAGTTTCTTATCTGCAATTTAAGACTGGGGGGGGGGGGGATATTGTATTTGAACTAAATTGTATAGATACCGTTAAAACAAGAGTTGATGTTACTCCCGTAAGTAGTAACAATAATTAAATAATTGCAGGGTATGTAACGCCATGACTGCCTTATGTATGAAAACTTCTTTGTATGCGATGCTTACTACTTTATATCTGGTACTTTCGACTTTATATGCGGTGCTAACTTCTTTATATGTGGTTCTTACGACTTTATATGCGGTGCTTACTACTTTATATGTGGTGCTTTCGACTTTATATGCGGTTCTCACGACTTTATATGCGGTGCTTTCGACTTTATATGCGGTGGTTACGTCTTTATATGCGATGGTTACGACTTTATTGCTGTGAGTCAAAGGAATAAACGTTGTGTATTTTTGTTATAATTTACTAAAGTTTAAATAAATGAGGGATTTGTTGAATGTTTTTGGATATTCCGGCTAAAGGAACAAAAGTAATAAATTTGTTTGTTTATGAGGGGGAGGACAAGGTATTGGAAGACAGGGAGAGAGGGGGAGACCGGAGGAAAGGGGAGGGAAAAAGGAGCAAAGGGAGGGAAAAAGGAGCAACGGGGAGGGAGAAAGGGGGAGGGAGAAAGGAAAAAGTAAGAATATAGATAGGCAGAACTAGTACAAATATTCCCTTTAATTTGTATCTGAAAATCATTTCAAAAGGGCCAATTCGTTGATTAAATTGAAACAGGCTTAAACTGTTTATAGAAAACTCCAGTAAAGAGATAAATCATTCTAAAACGATGAGAGTTTTACTATGCTACCTGGCTACTATGCAGTAAGTTTTTTTAAGCTCAAATCTCTCCCCTCTACACTCTGTTATCACCTATTCACTACGTATCCGTCATATGTCGTCTGTCCGTTGTAAACTCTTTAAACAATATTCTTCTCTGACACCAATTAGCTAATCCAATTAATTCTTTTTTCCAAACATGGTAACATACATCCTTAGAGTACCTAGCAGGCATGTTGATCCATGGATGTACAAACATACTAATCAAAGTACAGTTTGCACAACTAGTAATGTTCCTTCATGTGGTACGTAATACCAGTACATTATAAAGCAAATTCTTTAACATTGAAAATTTGGAAAAAAATTCAATCAGTCAAGCTATATTCATAATTAGACTTGTCGAAATATCCTTATTTCTAAACATGGAAAGCCTGTAAGGCTCACATGATTTATCAAAAACTTCAGTATAATTTACATGAACATTATACAAATTTTAAAAAACTTTCCTTATATTTTCCTAAAGTTTTCATTCAGCATTAAAACTTATGAATACAAGAGAACTTCTCAGGCACTTTTTCTGCATGATTTGTGCTACATATTTTCTGGGGATATGTTCAACAGTGGTGGCCATCTTGGATTTAGGATCTGCTCCAAAATCTTAAATTTTTAGAGAACAATTTCGGGTACATTTCTACAATATCAATTCAATTTTCACTCAGATTTCAGTGCATTTTAATGAATACAAATAGTAAAGTGGCAGAAAACTACCTTGATATCAGTTCTGCATAATGCGGTTGAATTAAGTGAATTAGTTTCTGAAAACCAGCTGTTTGTTCCACCGTTGTGACCATCTTACTGTTAGCATCAGCACCAAAAACTGTAAGACTTTGTAAAAGACCATATGAGGTACATTTCTATAAGATAACAATACAATACAATTGAGGTTTGTTAAATTGTTTGACAATTGCAAGCCAGGCAGCCGTATTGAATACTGGATCAGGAAACAATTTGTTAAGTACCCATAAATGAACATTCCAACAAGTTATATTCCAATATGTCAAGTGGTTTTTGAAGTACAAATGTAACAAAAGCAAGACAAGTTGGTCTGGACTCTGGATACATCTATAGGACAATTTACTTTTAAGACGAAAGTAGTCAGTTCAACGGGTATGTCTGATAGTTCGGCCCGACATTGCAGACCGTCTGAGACAACCGTTTAAGAAAACAAAAACCAGTGCAAAAAACAACCACTATACATGGTGTATAATAATATACTTACAGCAAAATTAATTCTACACAGTTAACGACCATGAAACCATTGATTGTAGTTAAGAAATACAATATATTATTTCTGTGGTTTTGAGAGGCAGAAGTGTAGAGGGGAAGAAAGGAGCAGAGGGAAGGGAGAAAGTTACCCCTTGTTCACCCCCTCGTTTATGTGTGAAAACAGAAATAAATTGTATAAATTTCATAAATCGACGTATCTTGAATAAAGTTTAATGATTTTTTAGGGGGGGGGGGGGGAAGTAAGCCGGACTACACGGTGAAAACCCCGAATTTCGACATGAATGCTGGCAGTTCTCCAATTAAGATTGGGGCGAGTCTAGAACACCCACTGCAGTACACAATTCGAACCAACAACGTCAGTGTTGACAGGCACGTTATCAATAATAGATGATTTATTAACTTAACCACTCGGCCACCAAGGCCCCATGACCGGGATGCGAACCAGTACAACATTGAACACATGTTCTACTCTCTTAACAAAAATCATATTTTTCTTTATTAATCGGAACCAAAACATGAGGAGATGCAAAGCATTTAATTACTTTAACGTATTCCTCACAATGTTTACACTAAACTATGTTCGTTTGCATTTAATGAACTTATTAAGATAATACTTTATGATTATAACACACACAAAGACACTGTAGTACCAAATCACTTGACAAGACAACATCGTGATCACCAACACATTATTTTAAATATTTGTTGGCATAAATGTCCTAAAATATGCTTGTAGCACTAATAAAACAAATTAAATTTTCTTAAAGTCAACAATTTTCTTTCCTATATTCGTTTTGAGGTCTAGGATGTCAGGAAATTTCCGCTAACCGAATGCACCATCAAGAGCAACCCCATTCAAACGACAAACAAATAAACAAACAGTCCGGTTTTAATACTGTGATCGTATGTAAAGTTCTCTCCTTGTCAGTGGAATACAGCAACTTGTTAAAATATGGCGCAACGTCACTGCTGCCAGTTCAAAATCACATGCTGAGCCAGATTGCTTTACTACATATAGGCAATAAAAAAATAATAAGACGAGTCGATTTTATACAACTTATTTTTGTTTTCAAACATAAACAAACATAAAGAATAAGAAATTTATGCCTATTGTTCCTTTAGCCAGAATATCAAAAAACAGTCAACAAATCGCTCAATTATTTAACTGTTAGTAAATTATAACAATAATACACATAACTGACGTAACGAATATTCCTTTGACTGCTGAAATCTTTGACTCACAGCAATAATAAATATATGACAAATAATAATTAAGCAGGACAACTACAATTTTTCTCGAAAGCCAGTTAATTTCAATGAGTAACATATGATGATGAAAGCAATACATATATATAGAATCACGTGTTTATCGCATACGAAACGTATTAAATTTCATCTAACCGCCGCAAATAAAGTAGTAAGCACCGCATATAAATCGTAAGCACCGCATATAAAGAAGTAAGCACCACATATATATCGTTAGTAAGCACCGCAAATAAAGCTGTAAGCACCGCATATAAAGTAGTAAGCACTGCATATAAAGTCGTAACCACCGCATATAAAGAAGTAAGCACCGCATATAAAGTCGTAACCAGCGCATATAAAGTCGTAAGCACCGCATATAAAGTCGAAAGCACCACATATAAAGTATTAAGCACTGCATATAAAGTCGAAAGTACCACATATAAAGTAGTAAGCACCACATATAAAGTCGTAAACACCGCATTTAAAGAAGTTAGCACCGCATATAAAGTCGAAAGCACCACATATAAAGTAGTAAGCACCGCATACAAAGAACTTTTCATACATAAGGCAGTCATGGCGTTTCATAGCAGGTTGTTTGATACATTTGCAGATCACTTTATTAGCAAATTCCAGAATAAAACAGTGAAAGTATTTAGACTATGTGCTACCTACAAACCAAGTTCCGCACATTCGTAAATACTTTCGGATAAAAAATGTGGCATTTGAAACAAGTATTTCCCACCACTCTCATCAGGTATATATTGTAAACAACATGTTCTCACATAAGCCAGGCACACAAACAGTGCACAATATATTTCTACATAATGCCTCTGCCATTATAATGTATTATACATTAATTAAATATAAATCTTTACAAGTAAGATCTCTATGTCTCTCGTTATTCAATTTAAAAGTGCGATTACCAAAAGTGGCAACACAGATTCTGATTATTTACCGCCCAGCAAGCAGTATTTATGCTATATTCATGACGACAACAAGTAAACAGAAATTATGTCTCCACCCACTTGGTGGGGAGACATATTGTTTTTGTCCTGTCCGTCTGTCCGTCACAAAGTTATTCGCTCAACTCCTCTGAAACTACTCAACCAAATTTTTCGAAACTTGGTATGTAACAAGTACACGATATGTCGTTTTTGTGGGAGTTATGGCCCTTTGAAATTAGAATTTTCCAACAATTCCTTATAAATCATGGTTTCTGCTCAACTCCTCTGAAATTACTGAACCAAATTTTACGAAACTTGGTACATAACAAGTAAACCTTATGTGATTGTGTATATTACCAGGAAATTTTTATCCTCAAAATTTTGTGGGAGTTATGGTCCTTTGAACTTAGAATTTTCCAACAATTCCTTATAAATCATGGTTTCTGCTCAACTCCTCTGAAATTACTGCATCAAATTTTACGAAACTTAGTGTGTAGCAAGTACACCATATTTAGATGTGCATATTACAAGGAAATTTTTATCCTCTGGGTCAAATCTGGGGAACGGGGGGAGACATCGTTTTTTTATGCAAAAACAAACTTTAATTCATCAAATGTATTCATGATGACAACAGGTAAACAGAAATTCATCAAATGTATATAAAGGTTAGACGTTAGAAATTATTTAAAAAACAGCAGTTTCAGTGTTATGTTATCGTATTAATGCCACATAATCATTTCTTATATTTTCTTTTATCTGTACACGTTATTCATCGAAATGGAACTGTACAC
Organism: Limnoperna fortunei; assembly: GCA_944474755.1. Taxonomy (NCBI): domain Eukaryota; kingdom Metazoa; phylum Mollusca; class Bivalvia; order Mytilida; family Modiolidae; genus Limnoperna; species Limnoperna fortunei. The sequence goes on from OX104116.1 coordinate 46,695,368, forward strand.
TTATTTGTACTAATATACAAAAAATGTACATATATATATATATATATACATTTTTTTTATTCAAGACAAAGTTACCAAGAGCAAGAACCTGCAACAAAAATTATATATTTATCAAAGCAAGTCAACAAACTGAAATCTTGTGGTGAGGAAAACAATTTAGAACGGAGAACAGCTAAGTGGAAAAACATTGACGATTGGCTATTGATGATTTTTCTTTGCTGGACGAGGACCAACTCCGTAACATCACATGTGGCGTATGCCAGTTAAAAATGAGTACCAGCTATATACAAGAATACATGAATGGTGATTGTCAGATACAAATCCATAAGGAAGAAGACCAGCTTCTTCGAGTTAGACTTCAAAGTCGACATGTATCTTCGAAATTCTATCTTTTATGGATCAAGTAAAATGCTTTAAATATAATTGCATGGTAATGTAAGTGTGTAGCAGGTGCTCGGGTGTCGGTGTTGGTAATTAGGATATGCCAGACACAGAGGTCTCTCTTCGTATGGTGTAAAAATCCGGGCCGGGGCTTCATGTAAGATTCCAGAAGTGATAGATGAATCTAACATTGAGGAAATGAAAATGAAAACGAACAATAATTCCATATTCAAACATGTAAATAGTCTAAATATGTTACCGACCATACTTTTTGTTCTCCAGAAATTTAATATATGTTTTATCGAAAGTTAAATTTTCTGAAAAAATCTGTAAACATCAAGTTGTTTTCACCAAATCACCAAAAAGAATATCAATACAAAATATGCTATGAAAAAATGTAACTTACTTATTATTACAACTTTTTGTATCTGTTTTTTTTTTAACCAAAACTTTCTAGAAATCTGAGATTTGTGTCAAATATTTATCCATTCATATCAATTGCATTTAGCAATTCTATAGTGTTTGTACTAGCAGGATATGATCACAAAAACAGATTTGAATTTCCTATTCCTTCGTACTGGGACCATATTGGGAAGGTTCACAGTGCTTGACCCAGAGAGCAACCCAGCGCGTCCCCAGGTGACGGAGAGGAGACCCTTTCTTGGAGAGTGCTACGCTCCATGCACGGTAATAACCCCTTTTGTAGATTTAAAAAAGCGTAGGCTCGTTGAGGCTAATTTCTCGGCCCTTATCCAATACTCATATTTTTCCAGTATAAGTCAAAATTGTGTTCTCTATGTCCCACCCTTGTTTCAAGTTGATGTGTTGTTTGTTTACCTGTTCTCGTCCTGAATATAACTGAAATACCGCTCGATTGACGTAAAGAAAACACACAATCAATCAATCGCGCATTTATAACTGTCAACATCAATTGACAAACAATTTATTGCATTTTTTAAAAATTATTTGCAACATTTATTTAATTTAAAACAAACTACAACATAAAAGTAAATAACAATTGCCATATATTACGCTTATACACATGTAACAGAGAAATTCATCATCCTATGTTATTTTTTTCATTTCATTAAATGACGCTTTCATTGAATTATCGCATTTATCAATGATAGCGTGCTATATCGACAACAATAAGCTATTCTAATGTGATACAAGTAATTTTCAATTTTTAAAATTTTTTCCCATACTACGATTTTTATATCTTGTTTCTTACATAGTTATCGTTTTATAATCGAAGGATTTGCTTCTGTTGCAATTACTTTGAAGTTATCTAATATTTTGACTGGAATATCCCGCCTGAATTTACGTAAATTCATACAGATAAATGTCGACACAGAACATACAACAAAATACAGCAGACGTTTACTGTGTAGTGATTTTTTCTTATAGTGGAACCGGAGAGGACACATTCTCGTATGATATGACAGTGTTGATAATATACATTTGTAATTGGTGAAGATTGTAAATGTACTGGCTAATGGAATGTTTTAAAGATTTTCTTATTAGAACTAACTGGTGCATATTAAACAAATGGAATGGTGTTGACGCTGATAACCTGTAATGACATGTCATTATTCGGCTGTTTTGTAGTTAGATTGATTGAATGGAGAATGGTTGCTAACATGCAACGAGCAACTAGTTCAGCGATATCAGAAAAGAATATCAATTGGGACTATGGAAAGACCAATATTCGGAAATTTTGACTGTTAATGAAAAATATGGAGATTTGTTTTTGCTGCTTCTATACGCCTGCTAATGGTAAACACCTACATAATGATTCTTTTATATTCATCAAGTATATTCCACTCCTTACATGTCAAGCATATATTCATCGTACAAACTATTCGTAATTTTATATGTCAATTACTGAACGATGGCATCGCCTATTGGACACTTTGAAATTTAATTGATCTCTATTGTTTGTCTGAACATGTCTACGTTATATGTCGGTCATTATTACCAGACGACCATTAAACAATGTACATTAGATATTTAGACCGCCAATCCTCGTCACTCGCTTTTTACCCATCCTATTTGTCTTGTAATTTGTAGAATATGCTTTTGTTTGTTGTATATATAACATAACTGGACTCTTAATGTTTTGACTATGACAAGCAGTTGCGGATCTAAGATTTTTCAAGGTTCGATGGAGGTGGCTAGAAACTGGTGATAACCAAGTTTAATATGTTTCGAAAATTTTTCGGTTTTCCTATTATTCTCTAGAATTCTGACAATGCTTATTAATATTCTGTTTCTTAAATAAAACAAGTCTACTTATGTACGTTGATGAATTTTCGCCATTACTCAGCACCTGGAATAGTAAATTACTTAAGTAGTCTTTTTAATTCAGTCATACGTTATCTATTAAGTTTCACGATATAATAAGTTGATAGAATTTGGAATCATGGTTCGTTACTCAAGCAATTTCTATTCCTGTTCACTTTCGTGATGACAAATTATTCATATGATATTATAAGTTTGAAAAGCATGTCTACCTACTGCTTTTGCTTTTCAGACTAATTTAAAACCATTAAAGAGAACGTAACCTAAATGTTTCAGAATTATTCATATCAATCCATTTTTGCTCAGATTTTTTTTAATCTATCTGTAAACTCATCTTATACTAGATGTCTTGAAATGTAAGACTTTAGTTTAAGGCTTTTTTTGTCAGTGTAACGTTTACACATTTTGTTCTTAGGTTTAATAAAAAAAACAAGTAAGAAACGGATATCTCTCTTAAGTATGGCTTCCACAAGATCGATGTCTGCTGTTTACCTACGTAAACATATTACATTACAATCATGTTTTGATACATGATTGATTATGGGACAAAAATGCATTTCATATCTTACTCAGTGTTGCAAACAAAGCAGAGAATAATACAATTTTGGGAAAACAAAAAACTTGATATATTTGTTAATATCTATATTTGTTTCTTTTTAAATATTTTAATTTTCATTAAATACTCAACAGCTGAGCAACATTGTTCATTTCGTATAACCTAACTTGCTATTTCAGCACTCGACTGATTGTTGACATCATAATTATATGTATATTGATTACGTTTGTTTGTACGTTTGTTTGTTTGAATGATGTTTAACGCCACTTTCAGCAATTTTTCCGCTGTATCATGGCGTCCAGTTTTTACTGGGGGAGGAAGCCGCAGTACCCGGAAAGAACCCCCGACCTTCGGTAGGAAAACTGGCAATCCTTGTCAATTAAGATTGGAGTCGAGTACACCCTGCCCGCAGTGAGACTCGAACCCGCAACCTCAGTGTGGCAGACCACGTGATCAATAGTAGACGAACTACCTTAACCACTCGGCCACCGAGGCCCCCTATTGATTACGTTGACTATACATGAACTCTTCCGCAAACAAGAAGCGACGACACTGTAAGATTGTGAATTGCAAATATTATTTGACTGATTGCTAAATACTTCTTCTGTTTTTTCTTTCATTATATAGAATTAAAATATAAGAATTGTTTTCAATTGTTGGATAGATTCTTGGATATAGACGACTTGGGTGGGTTTACGCTGAACATAAGACGCTTCGCGGTTTATTGGCATAAACCGACCCAAAGTCGACAATATACAATAATCTAACCAACAATTGAAAACAATCCTTAAATAAATAAAATAATTTATGAAGGAACCATGGCAAAAGAACGGACTGACGCATACCTCAATTCCTACAAAAAGTACAAAAGGAGGGAATGTTATTTCAATTCTTAGGTCTTTGTCTTCACCACACTCGTGTTCTCATTAAAAAGTGTGAGGATAAAAATATAAAGATGTGTTTTTTTTCTCCCAAATCTTTCGCATCAAATAAAAAATTCAAAATGCAGTTTTTACCACCAAGTGTGTTTTTAATTCTATATGAATAGGCTTCAATTTGTGAAGAAAAATATGAGTTCATGCAAGGTAATGTTTATAATTGTAGATACATTGTGTAACTGAAATTACCTTTGACACATAAATGTGTATCGGGTTTACGATTCGGAATAGGTAATAAATGAGTGATTAAAATTTCACTCTGTACCGGGATCTCAGACCTTCATATATAATGTTTCAACATTTGATTTTTTTGTGAAACGCCATGCTAGAAAGAACCGATTGTATGTTTTAACAGGATAAACAAAACTCTTTACAATATCTTACAAGATTAATCGACAACTCTGGGTGAATCTTTTTTTTAACATTATTTACGCAATCCTTGAACGCAGAACAGTACTTTACCTTACTTAAGCTAAGTTTGGACTATAATATGTAGGCTCTCACTCGTTGCTGCCTTGTAGTCATAATTTTCCTTATATCCCAAGCACGTTAATTTAGTACTTTATTTGACGACTTGCCGCGTCCAATGCTCAACTGACCTTGAAAACTTCAATAATGTTCTTTCAAATAAAATAACTAATAACAAAACATTAAGTACATTAGATATATTTTTATTTAGACTTAGCTTAGAATAAAACACGAAGTTAGGAAAACTGAAGATCTGTAAAAGTAACTTTAAAATATATTAATTTGGTAAACTAAAAAGACCCATACTTGGAAAGTTACATAGCCAGCTCATATGCGCGGTCTACAAAAGGTTGTCAGTTAAGTTGCCTTTGATATTGAATATCAGTTATATGTGAATTCTAAAAGAATTTGGGACAATTTACAAGCAAGATAGATTTCTAAAATATAATGTATTACAACGTTTGATTTTTTAACTTCGTAACACCATGCGTCATGACAAACAAAAATCCTGTATTAATGGAATTGTATAAAAAGGTTTCGCATCCACATATGCCTACAAATATGTAGTTTTGTTTATCAAAAATACGTATAAAGCACCTAAAGAATAAAGAGGGATGGTATGCTAAAAAGAGGAGCTGATTTATAGTATGCTTGATTTTGTGAGCGAATACATATTTGTAACTTTTCAAGAAAGTATTTTTAGCAGGTAATCGGAATTCCAGTGGATACAAACTGTGCCCACTGTTTGCCAATTGTTCCTGTATATTTTTTTAAGAAACCTAATTTTATTCAACGTTAGATTAAAGACAGGAAGATTGCAGAAGCTTACCTTTAATTTCAGGTCTAGATATATAGATGATGTCCTTTCAATTAACAACCCATGATTTGCTTAGTAACTTCCACCTCGAATATGACGCTAATTGTCATATCTGCATATCTTTTTATTGGCTTCAATAAGTAAATATACCATTTTGTGTGAAAACATGACTGCACATTGTTCTCCTAATGTTTAAATTCAGAAACAATTATTGTTCTGTGATGATCATTGGATACACCTATTACTGACTAGTGGTGTATGACACCCAACCTTTTTCATCGGCACACCAACTCACACACAACAACAAAAGAATCGGGAGGTTTATCATGCCATAAAACCTTGTTTAATATACATTTTTTAAATGCCGGTACCTAATCAGAATTATTGTTGTAGTTGTTTCATTGTTCGGTTTTGATTTGTGGATCGTCTTTTTAGACAGTTCCTTTGGTGTTCGTTATTTTGTTATAAGCCTCATTTATGATACAGGTAAAACGAGTTTTTTAAAGATTTCATGAGTTGTTGAAAGATGCTATACAAGAGCAACTGGCAGGGAAACTTTGTACACAACCCTCTTCTATGTGAAACAAATTCTGTCTTGAACAAGGGTTGAGAAACTATTGGAAGATGCAGCAAGTTCAAATGTAAACAGGAAACAAGAAAAATGTGGAATGCCTATATTGGCTGACAAGTATATTTATAAGAAAAAAGGTTTATTTTGGAAAAGTGATTTTCAGTGACATTAATACTGTAAATTTAAATTCTAACTGGATAACAATAGAGAAAAAAACTGCTAGCTATACATATCAATTCATAGTGGATTACAGTGTTATTAAGCTCGAATTGATTTAAATGTTTCATGCAGAACTGGTTATATTTATGCTTGGAATTGTTTTACAATATGCAATGCTTTATTTTATGAAAGAAAACAAAAGAGGGTACCACTGCTGAAAGCGATATCTTTGCATTAATTAACAGTAAAAAATACTTTTAAAAAGCACCAATTTTTCAACTTTGGACAAGATGCATTCTGTAGTTCAGTAGTTCGATGTCGGAACAGTTTCCAGCTTACCAAACTATTGAGTAATTTATAGTGCATGTCTGATATATAAAAGGCTGCACAACTCCAGAATAAAATATTACTTGTAACAGTATTCAAAGAAAATGTAAACGTAATTTCTGAAACAATTTTTTTCATTTCTATTATTATGGTCACAAGATGTGAAATTTTGATAATAATGAATATTTCATTGCAAATAGAGGCCTGTCATGTAATTTTCAAGCAGAACTCAGTTATATTAGTCGTAATTTGATTTGTATTTTTAATACTTAAGTGTAAAAACATTTTAGTTTGGTATATGAAACAATTTCTAACGAATAATATTACAAAGTTAACATTTAATATGTATGAAAATATTTAGAAACTTAATATGGTTTTTGCAACAAAATCCCTTTTTAAAACCTTTGTTTGGTTTGATTTTTTCCTAACAAGAGATATTAAAAATATTTCAACAGGTCTGAAAATGTTTTAATTTGACATTTAAAAATCATGTTCTTTTTATACGGATTGTTGATAGCGTGATATAAGAGGCTATTTTTCGTTTACATGCAAGCACCATTAATACGTATGGTGCAGTAGTGCTTACGTACATGACTTTTCAATACATGAGCAACCTATTCAAAAGTGAATTCGTGAGCAAAATGCTTTGTGTCAACGACAACAAGACATATAGATTAATTATATTTTGCTTAAAAATTTATCAATGTTTATATAATAATAATAATAATAATAATAATAATAATAATAATAATAATAATAATAATAATAATAATATTATTATTATTATTATTATTATTATTATTATTATTATTATTATTATGTCGAGTTCTATTAGTTTTGGGGGCTTCGGTTGCCCAGTGGTAAGGTGGTTCGTCTTTTATCAATCACTTGGTTTGTCAACCCTAAGATTGCGGGTTTGAGTCTCACTGTCTATGAGTACTATGGATCCTCCCAATAAACTGGACGCCCGCCATGATTAAGCTGAACAATTCCTGAATGTGGCGCTTAGCAACATTCAAACAAACAAAAACAATCTCTGTTAGTTTGAGTTCGACATTCAGGAAGATGTGCTCGACTTGAACCTTTTGTAATGATTGTGAAAGTATGATGATTGATAAATGCCTTAGATGTTACTAACGTTAATATATTTAACGGGTGTAGCTCTACATAATTTAACTCGAGACTTCTCTTTTCTTTTGAACATTGAATTACACTGATGTTACTTTATCCATTCTAATATATGTGTTCTATGTTATTTGTATGATTAAATACCTATTTATATCTACATGTCGTTGTGTGACTTTGAATTTATTGTTTTATTACGAACGCACATCATGTCAATACTGTTACTTTCACTTTTCCCGGAAGTTGTCTATTAATAGTTATCTACTTAAGACTTGCTAAACTGCCCTGTACATGCTTTGTTTAGTCTAGCTATGGTGTTGTACAATGTATATTTTCTATTGATTATATTTATCATAATTATACATGTTAGTAAAATGAGAATACTGGATCTATAACTAAGACTGTAGTTGCATAATTGTGAGAGGTGTAAAACGGCATTATGACTTCAAGAGGTTAGACGCTGATTCCGTGAACGAACTTCCTTTCATTTCTTAATTAGGTCAGTCCAAACTTCCATATACATAGGCGTAGAAGCCGGTAACTTTGCAGGTACGGCATGCCGTACCAATAATTTTTAGAAAAAAAAATTGTTCATATTTTTCGAATTTCATTGGTGTTTTTTGACTCTCCTCTAATCTCAAATACATAGGCGTAGCTGCCGTTACGGCAGGTACGGCTTCCGCCTAACCAATATCAAATGCAGGTACGCTTTCCGCCGTACCAATATCAAATGCGATGCTACGCCTCTGATATATGTAAAGTGTTTCATTACTCTACTATAAACGCAGTAATTTTACGTTGGAATGTTCAGTTCTGGCTCGTAGTTACAACAGTGTTGCTGCTTTTTATTTGCGCTGCTGCTTATTCGATAAATATATTGAAAACTGTAATTAGTAGCGGGTTATTAGGGCTGAGGTAGATATTATTGAATAGTGGATTACTTGTTCGAAGCAGTTATCTGTGTTGCTGAGATATTTCGCTTGATTTCGCTTGAGTCTTACATTTTTTTTCACAACTATTTAAGCTCTCAGTTATGCAACACTTTTGGGTATACGAAGCAAATATAGCATTATGCGTAATTGTAATTTTAAGTAGGATATGGTTGGGGTAGAGCTGCACCTGCTTGTCTGTATATTTATTCATGCGGCTGGTTATAGTAAATTGTTATATTTTATTATAGATTTTGACTAATTTCAAACATGAGGAGATTTACTTCGATTAAATAAGGATAAAACATTACTGAATAAGACCAAACACACAAAAATCTTACACTATATTTGGCAGGGATTAAGACTGCAGTTTTCATATTATATAAGGTCTATTTCAGAAAGCACATACTCATAGAAAGGTTCGTGGAGATATTATGGGTACGTCTTTAAAAATATATATTGTTATTTGTCACATTGGTGCCACAATTTATACGTATCATTATTTTTTTTAACTAATAGTGTTTTTTTTTACCAAAAGTTGGAGCTCACTATTTATTTGGAAGACATGCTTATTTAGTGGCTATAATTCAACCACTTACATTGTTGTTTAATAAATCTGCTGGTTCTTTATTCTTTTTTATACATTGTCGTAGTTTATGTCTGGTGGAAGGAGTGTCTCGCAGGTCTCCAATAAAGCTGATAAAAGATGACACTGCAACTTCTAAACCATTATCAAGTGTCCTATGGAATTTTCACTGTTCCGTACACAGGAGATCTCTAACTGGAAGGTATAAAATATGTTACCGAAAAAGCTGCGTGTAGTCCGCATTTATGTATTGTCCGCACCCCTTTCTTGGACCAGAAAACTGCAGAAAATTCTTATATTCATGTACAATCCGCACGTACAAGTTTTCACAAAACGTCTCAAGAATGAGTCCGACTTTGCCGCACTTTTTAAAAAATTTTTAGAGTAAAATGTAATTCATTCTCTCTTAAAATATCATTATGTTAATAGTTTTATTTATTTCAAGTTATTGTAACAAATAAAATAAAAAAATAGTGCATTGTCATATCGTCTATTTTGATCGTTGTTAAAACGGATACTCACACATTTCGAAACCAAAACAACTTTCATTTATCAACGAAAAGAAAACCAAAAGATTACACTTTTTTTAATCCATCGATGATTGCAATCAAAACATCGATCTTCAAAAACTTAAGGTAACATAACGACGCCATTCGCATTTTACGCAAACCAGGTAACACATCCGCTATTTCCGTATCCGTTTAAATTGTTATTCGTCCTATATAATTAATATCATATTACTAAAAATAATTCTAGTTAAAATTAATTTCATCAAAACGTAATTTAAATTTATTGTATTCAGTTTGATTAGCTTTCAAGTTGACTAACAGTTCAACATTGTATTTGTTCTTTTACAGCTTATAAAAAATAACAATGAAAATTCCTGTTCCAATAGCAAGTGTTGATTTCTGGTATAAATAAGAAAGTATGTTTGATTTGCTAAGTAATACCCTGGTTACTGCATCAAATGCTGAAAATTGTTTTTTAATGTTTGACTTATATTAATGCACTTTAATTTTTATGCAGACTTACACATTTCTTAACATTTTTTTTTAAATTTCATCTCTATATTTGAAAACATCTTTTGTTTGGTGTAATAAATTAGCGATTATTTGTGATTAACATTGATTAAATTTCATTCCATAGACTTTTACACTTATTTAGATATGTATCTCTGCAGAGGCATATCACTCTCTGCAGAGGCATATCAGAGCATTTTATATACGCTGGTAGTTTTAGTTCCTTATATTAGCTACATACTTTAATAATGCTTTTACTAGTGCATGTTTGACCATTATGGGTTGCTGTATGTTATTATGCTTATAATGTTTAATTCCTATATTTAATGTCAACTTATGTTTTTTTGTGTGAAATAAATTATTATAACTGTTTGGTGATTTACTCTACACATGTTTTATGCTAAAAAAACTGAACACAATTTTTCTAGACGTTATTTTAAATAAGTTGGAGACTTTACATACTAGATACTACTCAAGTAACACTTATTCTGACTAGTTAAGAATAATTACGTCTATTCAGATTATTCAAGACCGATTCAGAATAGTCGCGACAGTGTGGAGACTTATTCAGTCTTGTTCAGACTTTTCAGACTGATTCCCATTGGATCGAGATCAGGTCGAAAATTGTTCAGATGGGTAGAGATTGATTAGGACATTGTCGAGACTTGGTAGAGTAAAACTCATTGCAAGTTAGTTAATAAATTAACCTTTTTAGACTTTTCCTATTTTGTAGAGTATAGTCCACATTAAGTATATTTCACATCAATAAATGGAAATCTGACTAAGGTCAATAACACTAAATCTGTTGTACATTTCATACAATAATTAACTGATCTTAAATTGTTGACATCTGTTGAATATGTACACTAACAAATCAATATTAGACAAAATAAATGTGTGATTATGCCGATTTTTTTGAATACGGTATTACACTTTTATTGTTGCTCATTTTACAACAGGAAGATGAACAAAATTCTGAAATACAACATCATATTTGTGTCGCTGGTATTTTCTAGCATCGCATTTGTGCTGACATATCGTGCGTTTCGTGAAACGTTCTTTAAAAACCCGTCAATGGTACAGCAAACGACAACTGTACAATATCAACAAGTAAGTATGGTTCCTTATCTAATATTTAAAGGGTAAATTTTTGTCTTTTATTATAATGTTATAAAAACATGTATTTTTATATATTGTATTAAGTCTCAAAAAAGCATGGTCTCAAAAGTTGAAATATATTATGCTCAACAATGATATTCAGAATTAAATGGCGAGAATTTTTATATCATAAAGAGCAGAAATTGAAAAAAGAAAATTTAATAATTAAAATTATAAAGACAACAAATATTATGTTAATGTGACTTACCTATGATTTCGAAAAGGGTAAAAAAAAGACTCTCACATGGATCTTGTATTAAAATGAAAAGATTAATTTATTATTCAAGCCAACGATAAATATAAGATAAAATTTAAAGACAAAACATTTTATAGAAATATGTAATTTTTTTCAGAAAATAACTTTCAAAGATTATGACTGTTTATCAACGGTAAGATTATATGGTGTATCGTAGTCTCATGCACAGTCTCAACTGATGACCAATAAATTATTTGTTTATTAGTTTAGTATTTAGAGCCATACAACTTTATTATTATTATTTAAAAGCATTATTTTGTCAAAACGTTTACTGACAATTTTCTTACTTTTACAAGGTCGAGTTTTTTGTTATTTGCAGGAATATTTTGTGTCGTCGATTTTCTTTATGACTTACTGAGCATTGATGAAAATTTGATTCTGTTACAGAGCATTTATGCAAATTTGATTAAGCAAAAGGTGGGTGTTAAAAACTTCAAGTTTCGGATTTCGCTCTTCAAATCTTGGTTGAATCATATGGTATAGCCGTACAGTTTTAACTACTTCTAAAATGTATTTATTGATTGCTTTTGATTGTATGCCATATGGTATAGACGTACAGTATTAACTACTTCTAAAATGTATTTATTGATTGCTTTTGATTGTATGCATTTTAAATGCTACTTGAAAAGTATGTAGAACGTATAGTTATTTATAGACAGATCATTTACTCCTTTCCACTCTATTTCGAAGAAACACATAAAAATATTGGACTCGCTGAGTACAGTTTAGTGCTGTAGGTCGAGCTCTTAGAACAATCCCCTCTACATAGTTTTGAATTGTTAAAAATACATAACAGCTACATTGTAGATCTGATGGCAATTAGGGTATTTATTCCAAACCATTGAAAAAATATTCATGAGCTTGTATTTCTGAAATACTGACTCAACACTAGGTCTTGGACAGAATCCCATTTTCAACACAAAATATTGGTCTCCTTTGTTTCTCTAACATTACACTACCTCAAAGTACTATCCGTGAAATTACACGGAAGGACACACGATGTGACTGCTTTGAAAATTTAAACAGCTTTCATATATGTTTTGTTCACTATGACTCATTGGAACAGATTAAATAACAAACAAGGGTACAACAATTTATATAAATTTTATAGGTTTCATCAATCGCAATTTCACTGTTTCCTTATTTGTCTCTTTGCTAATTTTTTCAAGAGGTTATTCATCTCGTTATGATCTCTATGTAAGCGCCGCGCAAATATAATAGAAAGCATACGAATCTATTCTCTGAATTGTTTTGTTCTCTGTGAAATCAAAATTTGTACAATTCATCTGTAAGTAAATATATATAACTTTGATACAAATGATAAGCTATATTGTCTACTATTGCTTGTATTTGTATTAGTGTCCCCTTATTATTGAAGAAAGCTTTGTATGTTGTCAAAATGTTAACGGTAAATGTGTCGAAGTGAGATATCAATGAACAATTATCCTAGATTTACATAGAGTATAAAAGAATTAAATAATTTTATAAAGTTGTAATTTTGTTTTTCCTCTGATATGATTTCCTCTATGTGATCGTAGACATAACAATAGCTACATAAGATTCCCGTTTCCGTCCCTTCCACGTTTTGGACTTCATATAGCGGTATACTCCCATTGGGCTGGTTCAATACAATATCGAAATCATCCTCCCATCTGTGCTTAGGTTGTGGATACCACCAAAAATGACTCGCTTTACCAAGATTTAATCACATTTCTCGATTGTTGCTCCTCTTTTTTGTAGATTGTAATACTCATTCTGTTTTTTAATATATTAATATAATATTCCAATCAAAGTTAATAATTTTCGTGTCGCGGCACTGCAAACCGTTACGTTGCTTTTCGGGTATATTCGGACAAAGTGTTGGGTACATTCGGATACCTAACGTGTTTCTCGTTCCTGTTATGTTCATTCCCTAGTTTTTCAAGCCATTGAGCAGTGTTACTTAAGTCTGAACTGGTAACTCAAAATGTGCTTTGCTAGGTTGGGTTTAAATTCAAATAATTATCCTCGTCAACATCGTCCTGCTTCCTGGAGTTAGACAACAATCAATCAATCAATCGATTGAGTTATGATTACAAAAAATCTCAAATTAAAGAAAAAAAATGTACAGGCTATTAGTATGTTATTTGATTTAGTTAATAGTACGGAACATCTGTGTCACCATTGATGTGTTCGTAACTAATTTTCCGACCTCTTACTGAATTATTACTACCGATGGATATGATCGGATTTCACCTTGAGTAACACGATGGGTGTCATGCAATGAACAGGAATTGCTTACCCTTCCGGAGCACCTTGACTTTTTAGTGGGGAATGTGTTGCTCCATTTTGTTTTGTTTTGTTTATCGTTTTGTTTTGTTCTTGTCAACTCTTTTGTTTAACTATGGTTTTGTCTGGCCTTTACTTATCGTTGTATTATCACTCTTTTTGTTTTTACATATCAGGTAGGTAATTAGTTCTTTGGTACCTTATTTCCGCTCTTGTTTTTATTGATTGAAAAATAAACATTGGAGTTACTCAGTCTATGTTACTTAAGTGTTTTGTCGTCAGTACATCTTGGATGGTCATGGTTTATAGTACTATTAACGTATCAAACAATTTCTAGTTATTTGTTGTTTTTTTATAACTATTGAGCATTTTTAAATATCCATCATTTTTTAAATTTTGTCTTTCATCTTTCTGATTTTTTTCTGCGTCTCCTTTCTTCCCTTTTCCTCCATTTTCTTTCTTTTCCTATTAATTATTTAATCACTTGTTAGTAGTCTGTGTATTATAACTACATTTTTGTTTGCTCTCTTTTTCTTTTCCGATTGACTGGATTTAACAAAGAAAATGTTTTCCAGTTCCTCATCCCAGGTTCCGAACCATGAGTTGATGTGTACAGACAAAAGATCATGGATAACCGTAAAGTTTTCTTGGGTAAGAGTTTCGGTTAATCGTGCCAAAATTTCAGCTGCATCATTGTCAGATAAGGTTGTAGACAGGAACGGATCGGAATCAGATGTAACACTGATATCAAAGTAGTCATTAAAGCTAACCATTGTTTTAATGCCTGACAAAGAATGATCACCTGTGTGATTTGAAGTCGCGTAGTAATTCTGCATAATTTCATGATTTGTTGATTGGTAAGATCATTAGATGGGAAAGTAACATCAGTTAAAGTTTGAGGAGAAGTTGTACATTTAGACTGTAAGAATTGAGGAACTTTGATTGGATTGCAAGAAAGACTTAACGCACGGGATCAGATGCATATGCACAAGTTGAAGATGAAATTGAATTGGAAGATAACGTGAAAACATTGAAGTTGGTGACTTTGCGCATTACATACTGAAGAGAGTGGTGATCTCTTGGCAGCCCTTACTCAGAAGGATCTACTTCGACATCAGAATCGTCTAAAGCAAAAGCTAGGGCCTCAAAGCCAGAAACGATGTTTGTTCTTTGGAATACCTTGTCATATGTAGTTGTCATGAACGTAGGAATTGTAACTTTATTTACTGTGTTAACTGTACTTTCAGACATAAATTCGTATTACCTCTTAAACAGGTCACAGACTGTTCTGTAATTTAGACCTGAAAAATGAGTTGTGTGAGCTGGCATAGATAAATGCATGATATTGTTTTCTACGGCTAATTCCAATAAACCCAGAGTTTCGTGTGAATGATGGGAATCTAGAATCAAAAGCTGTGGACGTTTAGTGCCACATTTCAGAAAAACATCCCCTGAACCAGTCGATGCCTATTGACTAAGTCATCCACGCCTTCTCCTGGTACAAACTAAATCTGGACCCTCATGAGTGTTGTAGGATCGTAGCGATTTTTCAGTTTTTCCTTTGACTATGATTAAAGGAGGCATCTTTCTCACAATTGGGACTCCTTCCCTACTGTTTCCTGTTCTGCGTGGGACATTCCGTATTCCTTCTGGGCCAATACATTACCAGGACGATGTTCTAATCTTAACCATGTTTAGCCCATATTCCAAATCTTCATAGGTGACAGTTGAATTGCCTCTATGTATTTATGTAGATCATAAAAATACCTGTATACCTTTAAACATTCTTGATCTTACATTGCTAAACTTTTCTGTTTGTCTTAATACAAGTTTAGGGTATTTTTCCGTAGCCCTGAAACCAATCAAATCCATGTACCCTGTTTTAAAATCTATTTTTATGCTGTAATTGTTTGAATACAATATACTTGCACTGCCCAACATAGCCCGTCGGCTGATCCCAAAACCTTGTTCTGCCAAGTTCATGACTATTTACCATTTCTACAGGTATCACGGGTTTTTTCCCTGGTTTTGTTTCCAGAGCATATTTTCCAAGGACACGGCCAGAAAGTGTGGATCGTGTCACATCTAATTCTATGCTAGACTGTCTTATCGACTTGTCATTCCTGACGGCTTCAAAAGCCTTGACCAACGATTCATATTATTATTTACAACATTTCTAAAGCGCGTTACATAATTAGTAAAAATTACTCTAAGCGCTTTACATAAGTATGTACAATCATCACAGTTTCAAGACATAAATAAGTAAAACATATATGCGTAATAAATAGAGATAAAAAATGAAGATAAAAATAATAATCTTGGTAACAAAAAAATTAAAAAGCGCCTTAAAGAGTACATAACTAACTAAAAATGTATGCTTGTTAATTAAAAATTAAAAAATAAATAAATAAATAAATAAATAAATAAATAAATAAATAAATAAATAAATAAATAAATAAATAAATAAATAAATAAATAAATAAATAAATAAATATAAACCGAATATAAACCCGGCTAAAAAGTAAAAGCTCAATAAGAAAAAACTTTAAACGTATTTGAATATAAGTTAAATAAAATCAGTGTATGCTCTCCTAAAAAGTACAATTTTTAACTGTCTCTTAAAAGCTGTTACAGACTTCTCGTGTCTCAAGACGTTCTGGAGACTATTCCACAGCGTTGAGGCTGCCTGATCAAATCTACGGTCACCGTATGTTTTTGTTCTTGTTTTAGGTTGTATCAGTAGCATCGAGTTTTCTGATCTAAGTGTTCTTGATGGTTGATACACAGTCACGAGGTCCTTCAAGTATACAGGTGCCATACCATTTAAAGCTTTAAAAGTATATATTAAAAGTATCTTATACTGTGATCTATAAAGTACAGGTACCAGTGTAACTCTACAAGCACAGCTGTTATTTGGTCTCTTCGTTAGTTATATGTAACTAATCGTTCGTCAGTGTTTTGAATTCTCTGTAGCTTTGATGTTAGGCTTCCGTTTACACAATAGAGAAGCACATTTCCATAATCAAGTCGTGATGTTGCAAGGGCAGAGACAAAAGTTTTACAAGCGTCAGTGGAAATATAATGTCTAATGCATCCAATATTCCTGATCTGTAGAAAGCACGACTTGACAAGAGATGATACTTGTTCGTCCATGGTAAGAGATTTGTTGAAAAACACACCGAGGTTTTTAACAAAATTAGCATCACTGACTATGCTGCCTTTAAACTCTAACTGGCAATCTCGAACTCTGACAATCAATTTTTCGGTGCAAAAATGATAAGTTCGGTTTTGTCTTGATTTAATTTCAGTGGATTTGTCTTAATCCAAACGCTGATGTCTGACAAACATGTCTCTAGCTTTCTTGAAATGTTGTTCCCGTTTTGCCGGGGTTTGATTATTAGGTACAATTGGGTGTCGTCAGCATAACTGTGGTAGTCCATTTCATGCCTCCGACAGATCTCACCGATAGGCTTGGAAAACATGCAGTACTTCCGCGTTCCAAGGACTGAGCCTTGAGGCACGCTACAACATAAATGAAAACTGTCCGACTTAGTTGACCCGATATCCACACACTGAGTTCTGTCACTAAGGTATGATACTATCCACGACAGTGCGTCACCAGTTATGCCATATGAATGCTGCATCCGCCGAAAAACAATGTTATGGTCTATAACGTCAAATGCGCCGGATAAATCAAGCATATCTAACACCGTACACTGGTTGTTATCAAGTGCCTGAACAATATCTTGATGTACTCTCAAAAGGGCTGTTTCTGTTGAGTGACACTGTCTATATGCTGATTGTAGGTTGTCATGTAGATTGAATGAAGTAATATGTTCTTCGGTACGTGTTGATACTACTTTCTCGAGAATCTTTGATATAAACGGCAAATGTTAGTAGTTTTTGAGGTCTTCCTTATCTAGAGACGGTTTTTGAGTAATGGACGCACTACAGCAGTTTTGAAAGATTCTGGTACATGCGATTCGTCAAGAGATTTATTCACAATCGCTGTTATAATCGGGAGAAGGCTGTCTACATGTACACAAGGTTTAAGAATATGCGTTGGGAGCGGGTTAAGTTCGCATGATTTGAGTAGAGCCTTGATAATAAGTTTTTTGATCTCATCCGGTGATGCAGGGCGCATTGATGTCATAGGATTTCCGTGGAATTGTACTACTGCGTATACATATTTTTGCCAACCCTAGGCATCTATTAACAAAGTTAAGGAATGAACAAAAACGGAAAACTTGCTTATGCTGTTGTACATAATTTCATGGCACATAGACATGTAGATATTTTGAAGCGAGTTTTTATGCGACCCCACCAATCCTAAAACATAATCCCGGGTCTCCATACCCACAGTTGAAGCTCGTATAACTTAATTTAAGGTGATAAACAGATGAGCGAGAACCTTGGAAGAAAATGGTGGGATGGGGAAACGGCGTATTAATTGGTCGCGAACTGGGACCAAAAGACCAAAATAGCATATTTGCAGAACGTGATTTATAAACACTAGAACCCTATCATTTTGGGATATTAGGTACTGATTATTTGTAAATATGACATACATAATAAAAATCATTGTCGGAAACCAACGTCCGGTTGCTTTCTCGCTTTGCTACCACTTAACGAAATGGTAACGAGAACGCGACCGTACGTGGGTTTCAAATACAAATTGTACAATATTATAATGCATGTTTATGTAATACATAAGAAAATAGCAAAGAAAACCGACCGAACAACATTAGCCAAAAGCCAAGGGACAGGTACAAATCCGGATATAGACAAACACAACACAAAACACAGAAAGAGAGTAACCCGAATCCAATAATAACCATGGGTGCACTCAGGTGCTCCGGACGACGAAGCAGTGCCTGCCTCTAATTAGACACCCAATTATGTTGCTAAAGGCCTTCCGTATAAGAGATTTTTCCTAATAAACCTGTATCACTGAACAAAAAAAAAACAAGGCTAAAAATTAACTATAGTAAAAGTCACATCCAATACGTTCAAGTTTTTGATTGCATTTTTTTTATGTTGTATCTTTGTTACGAAAATCCTTTACTAAAACTGTTTCTACGATAACCTGTCTATTATTCATTATATGCCTCTGTCGTTTACATGTCACAAATCGTCTTTGATTTTGCTACGGCATTTTCAAAACCACGTTTGATTTTAAAAATGTCTTATATTGTTAAAAAAACGTTCGTCTGCCTTTGTAACGCATAATTGGAATTTTTACAAACAGCAAGACTTTTGCCGCGTCAACCGCAATCGACAGTGCACGAAAGCTTTCGAACAGACATCGACTGCTCCTTGCTTACACTTCCGTTCAAAAATAAGGACAAATCGCCGTATCAGAATAAAAAAAAAACTGCATTCTTTCGAAATGCTGAATTTCTCGAGAAAAATATTGCAAATTAAAAAATAATACACTATAATGTATAACCTAGTCTGCATTGTGTTAAATATGATCTAACTAATTTTGAAAAAACCGGTTTAATAAATTAAACATCGATCTACAATAAAATTAATACACAATACAAGTTTTGAATAAATTATAGTTGGTCATCGTTTGCTAAAAATATTGACCTCAGAGTGCAATACATTTTCATTTTTCATTCGCATAACTTCTTTTCTTACACCACTCGTATCATCCTAAAAGATTTATTTTCGCATAGCACAGTTAAGTCTTGTTAAAAAAACAATGATTCAACAATAAAATTACGAAGCTGAATTAAGTAGTTTTACTTACATATTATGTATTTTATTAAAATTATTTTTTAGAAATGGTGTCATGTTTGTTTTGCGTGCATTTTTGGTCTGGCTATTAAAAATTATAAGTTTTAAAAGAAAAAAAGTTTTTTATGCTTCAAAAAGAACAGATTATCTATTTTAAATAAAAACATTATATTCATCTTACGTCTGACAACACTTGTGATTACTAATATGCGGCTTTGTCTTCCGTTTGATCTTATATTGACCCGATCAGTGTCCTTTGGTCTGGGGTTAAATACCGGAACAAAAACCAAACTATTCGAGTTTAGTTACAGCGCGTTTTTAATATTTTTCCTATAGTTCTATATGACACATTATACATTTTTCAAACAGCAATTTAAAATGTCACACCATATGTATCAGAAAAGTACAATTTTAATATGTTCAATACAATAAAACTGTATGCATACATAAATTTATTAGTTATTTAATATATTTTGTATTATCAGTTATATTCTTTATGGCGAAAGACGACAATCAATGTTCGGTTACAGTAATGCACAAATTAATTTCAGAATGCACATTTCAAAGGACAGTTCAATTCATGTTCCTGTGTACATTTTTTCTCGTTTAAGTTTTTTTAATTTTTTATAATTAAATAATTTAAAGCATTGTTGTTGAAAATTGTATACTTACTTATTTTCACAATAATAAGTAAATACACAAATTGATTTTGATGCTATAGCCAAGAAGGCACATTAGGAAATGTGCCAATTAATTGAACTACTCCTAAGACCCCGCACCCCATTACAAAAAGTGAAAATCCTGAACACAAACAATCAATTTAGACAGAAAAAACTACACTAAGTGTCCTAATCGCAAGAAATAAGATATGTACAAAAATAAAAATTGAAAAACGAAATTTTTCAGAAAACACAAAATATACGAGAAACCAAAATAATAAAGGATACAGGGACTCATTCCTAGTTACAAACGGATTATATGAACTTAATTCAATAAAACGAAATCTTGATTAGTAATTTGAAAAAAGAATTGATGGAAAAAGTTCTGGTTATACCAAATGATTAAACTGTACAACTCCATTCCCATTTAAAGCTATTACAATTAATACAACTATAAAGTAAAGAATATATTAAAGACTTACGCCTTTAAATACCCTTCCAGAATAAATTAATACACGAAGCAAAATGCATCCGTCAGTCGGGGATGAATAACATAACAGACATTGATTAAAAAAAGTAATAAGAGTTTGAGCTACCACATATTAAGTCAATGATTTTAATAGTGCATCCGTTGAACTTGATCTTTTGTCAAACTTACACGGGAGGTTACTTTTTCGAATCCCTAAAAAGAGAGATAAATCATTTACAATTTTGCAACTGAAGGTCAGGATTCATGCAGGATGATACACCAAAACAATACCAAACAGTGACCTACTTCTTAGTTTGAGGAATTTAAATAGTTCATTCGTTTGTGTACAGTTTAGTTCTAGTTCAAAAGTTAATAGGCTTGTGTATAGTTTAGTTTTTTACCTGGTTCATTTAAAGAAAAAGGAAAACAACTAAGTAGTAAAATGTAAAACGCAATAAGCCGGTGATGCTGGAATGTTGATAATTAACTGGAAAGAAACAAGTCAAATCGTTTGCGCAGAGTTTTGTTTGTGGATAGACTGCTAATACGCTTATTTATAGTTTAGCGAGTTTATTTCTAGAAGGTTCATTCAAGAAAAATGTTTATGCGAGAGGCTTACTTTGAACTAAATATTTATCTAAGATTAAAAATCTGGACAAGTGTACTTTCTTTCATTATGAGTAGACTTTCACGGAACCCAGTTTCATAAGAGGACAAAAGAAATACATGTTAGTATCCATTGGAATGGCGATATGTTGGTCAATGCATGCGTCCTCGAAACATTACCAATATCTGATCAAATAAAAAATTTGACATATTTCTTATAAATATTATTTATAGTTATATGTTACGTGGTACTTATTCATTTTTTATATTTGACTGGCCTTGTGAGTGTATTTTGTATTTGTTTACAACAAAATTTATAAAATAACTTTACATTAATTGTTGTTTGTTTACTTGATTAAAGAATGTTGCAGAATATACTAGAACAGTTAACTAGGACATAATTATCTATAAAATTACATGTATAGAACCTACTGTCATCTATAAAATTCCAGAATTCTCTGTCTCCTTTTCCGGGGCTAGATTTCCATAGTATGCATTGGATGGATTTTTCCCAATAATAGATAACAATTGTTCTGACACATCATTACCGCTGGATTTTCCATTTCGTACAAATGGACTTATTAATTTCGGGAATAGAACTAATTCCACGGATTTCGCCCCAACTACATTTGTTGACGGGACATTTCATTTTAGACACTTCTTGGAACTTCAAAAGACAGTTAAGTTAACATAAGTCTTTATTTTAATGTTATTTGTCAATTAAATGTAATTAACTGTAATAAATAAATAATAACATTTTAATTTGAAGTTGTCTTTTGTTGGCTAATTTAAAGCTTATTGCTACCTGTAACATATATTAAAATTATTGTTACAAATGCAATGGTCATTTAAACATAGATGTTGATTTCAGCAGTTATGATCAGGCATTTGCATATAGGCTACTTGATACATAATCAACAAGTAAATATAAACGATTTCGACATAAGCTAAGATTAAACTTATACAACTGATACTGAAAAAAACAGACTTCTATGGCCACAAGGCAATATGCATTTCAGTACAAAAGAACTGGTTGACTTCATTTCTTTATACTGACATTAATGCAATTTTTACAATTAATAGTATATGAGTCAGTTGATGACGCATTAAATATATTGTTATAATTACAGCGTGTTCATGGTGCAATAACATTAAACAAATAATGGTTCCATAGATCTTTGTTTAAATCTGATACTTTTTATTTTGAGTGCACCTAATATGTATACTACAAAGAAGCTCCCCATTTAGATATTCTTTAATAAAGAATAAATTACTTTAGTTTTGCTTTCTTTAATGTCAAAGTATGTCAATTTGCAGCTAAATGATATAATCGAGCGTGACGAAGAAAATAATTTTGTGATTCCGCCAAATGAGATTTTGATAACTCTTCCCAGCCACGTGCTTGACTGTTTATATCACAGGTGAGATGTTTAACCGGAAGATAATTTAATTATTTATATTATTAAAACAATTTATAAAATTTCGTTTACATTTCCTCCAACGTTTGCATTGGTATTTCATGAATAAGGGTTGTCTGTCAGAATTTTGATGTTGTGATTGTGTATTGCTATTGCTACTACACATTGTACGTAAGACTTCTTTGTCGAAGCGATGACACTCTTATTTTATTGTACGAGTTAAATAATTTTACAGAAAAAACAGTAAAACATCAATAATATAATAATAATAATATTTATCATGTTAACCTTTCAAAATAGAGATAGCACATTGTAGCCACAAAATGTTCCGCCCCTACCCAATACTATATTAACTTTCGAGTAGCAGTAAAATTTCGTTATCTTACCAGTCATCTTTCAATCATCCAGTATTAGTATGGTATGGCTGTATACTGTATTATCTTCGAAAAAATCTTTTGAAAGACAATTGAAAATTATAATTGATTGCAATAAGTGAGAGTTGTTAAAAATGCAAACCCTTGTCTAATTTATTGATTTCAAGTAAATCATTTTAGGATTTGCAAGTAATGAGGTCATACGTAGATATTTTACTTCAAAAACATGCTATATTGCAGTTACAATCATGATGAAAATGGGCATTTATTGTATATATTTATTGGGTATACTTTTTAGATACACAAAAACATTACAGATGTATTGTTCCCAGAGAAGTCGTCATGGTTATTTTGATGATGGTTGGAATGTTTGTGTTGACAGCTGTTATAAACCAACGACAAACGACGTTTTTCATATTGTGAGGTAATTAATATATTACTACTTGAATAGTCTTAACTAAATAGGATTAAATTTTGTTATGTTATGTTCTTAGACATTTTACTTGACAATGCACTGAATTACTGCATATTAAGTTTTGCAAATAAATGTGAGCAGATACTAGGATTATAAAATGTGTAGACCCGCAAGTCTAAAAAGACTTATATGTGATGCGCAAACAAAAATTAATAAACGCCATATTTTAAGCTCGTGCTGAGCTTTTATAACTGAAATTGGAAACTGTTATGCCAATATCTTACATATACAATTCTGCATTATAAACCAGCTTAGAAACAATAAACCATATGCAACTATTACCTCTGTCTTTAACGTGTTTCAACACATTTTTGATACTATTATATTACTTGGACGTTATAAACACTTTTTACCGAATTTAATCATATTAGTTTCAAATAAATGCAAATTTTGTTTTGTTTTATTTGTAGTGTACAAGATGACAGCATAATGGGTAAAAGTGTTGACCAAATTTATCACAGCACATTTAAGCACTATGATGCAAAGTAGGTTAATTCTCTATTCGTCTATAATCCGTACGCAAATTACTAACTAACAAGATTTTAGATGTTTTAAGTTAATCGTTGTGAATATATCCCTTTATTAAGATTATAGGTAAAAGTTACAAGTTGTATGAAAGAACCGTATTACTCCATTTATTAAACACTATGTCGTAAATCAAAACTAAGCAATGAACAAAGGTATGGTTTTTCTTGCCTGTTTACCTGCATGCTGAATATTTTTTAACCTCACAAAACTACGAAAATGTGAGTTATATATTAATAGGCGAATTATTTATATGAGCTTTTTTATCACACACATATTAAGCACAAGTATTCAACAAACATGCATCACATGTCTCTTCTAGATAGCTGAACAGAAGACACTGTTACGAATACGAATAAAAAAGAGCGTGAAATTAGACAGTAATGTATTTCGTATTTGGCAGACCTTTTTCTTCGTGGTTCATAAAACAATGATATTTCATAAAAATCGCATTGTTATAAATATACATTCAGATGTTATGAGAAAATTATGGACATGCAGTGTTATTTAAACTGAAAGAAAGTTAATTAACTTTAGAATAGTTTTAAATGACGACATTGCAGTATTAAATAATAGTTTTTTCCTTATAATGCATATTTTCTAACATAAATTTAACATTTTGTTTTGATAAATTGTCAGATATATTATAATCTCAAGTGAATTTTACAGCTTAAAACTTAACTAGGTGATAATCATTAACAGAAATTATTCTATTTTCAAAAGACTTTTCAAAGAATATGACCTAGGATCGCATCTTGTAACTACGGGAGACACTTCAAACGGTAAAGTAAGTTTGTTCAACTGGCTAACGCATATTTAAGACATATATTGCACAGTACTTTATTTTTGGGGACAAATTATATTAAATTTTATCTTTTGTGCTGGTTTCCAGAAAAATTAACAAAATAGTTATCAAAAAGGACGAAAATAATCTTGCATATTGGCTATTTTAAACCCACTTACATGCTTGAAGATATTTGCTTTGCAAGTGCTACAATATTACATCTATACTAAAGTATTAATGAGAGGCATGCAGTGCTTAATCGTCTGGTGCACATATTGTTTTTATTGGGTTCGGTTTAATTTCTGTTTTCTTGTTTTTGTTTGTGTTTTTTGTTGTATATGTTCGTCTTAATCCAGACTTGTAATCGTCTCTTTACTTTTGGCTCTTGTTGTTTGGTAGATTGCTGCTTTCTTTAAACCACTGTTAGAAATATATTGTGATATGAAAATATAAACGAATTGTTAAACTAAATACAAAGATTTATATATAGTATGCTTCTTATACTTATTGCAGACTCCCTTTCTAATTTGATTCAGTGTTGTTATGTAGTTTTCGATGTGAATATTTCGTGCCGTGTTTTGCTACTTTCATTATAAGACTTTTCTTCACGTTCCTAGACAAAATCATTAATGCTATTGTCTTTCATATTTTCCGCTGAGATTTGTTTGGCTGCATAGTTTTTGTTTTGCGAAATGTCGTTAAGACCACTTGTATTATGGTCTTTTAGACATTACGCTTTCAGAGTTCACATTATTATGGATTGTCCTATAAACGCGCATTTTGCACCGATAAAAAAGATTAAAAAGGTCAATAGTCAAAGACATTTCAGTCCTTAAACGTTCTTTGTCATTACCATTATTCAAAGGATATCTGAATTGTTTTTCCATTGATATGGTTGATATTGTAAAATTCATTAAAGATATTAAGAAGCTACGGTAGTAAGGTTACATAATTAAACCTTTAATATTTTAACTAATACTTTAAAAGTCTTTTTTTAATTAGAAACATCTTAAAAACAAAATGCTAACAAAGTTTCAATGTCAAGTAGGGTTTTATACATTGAGTAGAAGCCTTTAACTGTTAGAACTGATAGAACGATTGAACCTTACTTTGACCTACATTATGATCGGCCTGTATTTCCATAAACAGATACATTTTAATGTATTTCAGACGAGAAAAGATGTACTTATAGTTGATGTAGGACATTCTACAAAAAACGTTATGGATAAGATATTGCATAGTAAACTATTAAACGATATCCAACAGTTTTCGATACGTATATTTTACGGAGATGAGAATTTGATGTCGATAGACTACGTTCCTGCATTAAATCACCTTAGACAATTGTACAGTCACGGGTTTAGAATCTACTGGTCAAGGCCAGAAATGTCTTGTATACTAGAAACCAATCGAAATAGATCTAGTTGTATTTATTTAGATATGGTAAGTGGTATTTATGAAGTTTGAAAAAAAAACTGAATAGTTATATGTAGTAAGTCTCAAACGTGTTTACTTGGTAATATCAAACTTAGTTGTACGTCCTACAACCACGGGTTGTGCACCACAGTCAATCCATATTATTCATTAAGTTATTAAAATATTTGAAAAGTTAAATTTGTTATCAAAGAAAATGCGTACACATCTAAAGATTTTCACGCATTGGTTGTAATGGAAATTGTAAAAACTTTTAAAAGCCACTATGTAACGTTTAGCTATCAAAGTCAAACAAGCATTTGACTGGTATAACGTGTGCCGACTTGTATGAAAATATGTTGTTAATGTTAGGTCGATCTCTTTCTATAAATTTAAGGAATGAATCGCATCTCGTTTTATGATCAAAAGTAGTATAAAATATTTTCTTATATAATATATTAACATCCCAACCCCGATCCCAGTTTTGAAGTTAAACAGTTTATTGTAGCTTACCAATGTAACATAACTACATTTTGTACTATGCATCATCTTGTATTATAAACACCTATAAACATATTCATGTATAGTGAAAGCTATCTAACAGAACGTTTTTTATTTTAAATAAACATAATTCGGCTTTGACTGATTCACTGTAGGATGATTTCATATATTTTATTTTAAATTTTGACCCAATTTATTTAGGTTTGGTTTAAGAGGTTTCATTATTGGTTTATTGTTTTAAAGAAATACTTAATTATATTTGGATGTTTTGTTATATTTTTATTGACATTATGTGTTGTAGGTATTTAAAACTTGTAAAGATAGTAATGGTTCTGTAAGTAATGGTATTTAATTTATCCGACTTCAGTCTTAGATTAGTACTTGGAAGCAACAAAACACAACTTACTCTCAATTAAGCTCACCATTTAAATTAACACAGCTTAGTTTAAAAAACAAATTGTATATTAGATCTAGAATACGTTTTGCTTGCATGCAATGTCTATATCGTTATATGTGAGTCAAAACAAGTTATGTATGTTCGCATCAGAGTCGCCATAACTACACCTAAGTTTAATTTATCTGGATGATCAAAGCAAAGTATAACAACAAATTATGAAGTATTACGAAGTATTAAATGGGATGGTTCCAAGCTTTATTCAGATAATGGATCATAATTTGATATGTATGAAGGTTACTTGGCTTCGACATATTTTAAGACAACTTAAAATAGAGTGCTGAATAGAACCATTACATTAGGGACAAACTTTTTGATGTTTCTTCTGTAATGAAAAAAGAAACACTTGTCATAAACCTGTCGATTAACTTCTTTATTTGTAATTTGTTCTAAACTATTTATTCAAATTAGTTCTTTTTAAATTGCAGATAGTTCATCAACACTTTGTTATTCCAGACGATTCAAAGTTAGCCTCAATGAATCAGTTTGAAATAGAAGCTTTCTACCACAAGTATGTACAATATTTTGATCTTTTTATGACCATAAAGAAAAATGAAAGACATTTATCTCTCAGAGTGCTATATTTAATTAAAACCAAAAGTTAGTTCCTGTGATCTAATTTATAAATAACATGTAGAAATCCTGTAATATTTTTTGGTATAAAAATTAACACTGCTTTAACCTACATTTTACATGGATTTACGCCATTTAGTGAACAAGCTTAGAATACATATTTGATAGACATGATTTGATCACAGTTATTTGTTACTGAAAAATGTGCTTGTCTGGTTTCAGTACTAGAATACAAATAAAGATTTAGGTACTACAATAAAAATCTAGGTTTCAGTACTGCCATGTAAATACAGTTTTAAATACTATAATAAAAATAAAGGTTTTAGGTTTACAATTTTTACAATGCAGGTAACGGTTTTAGTACTATATAAAAAAAATACAAGTTTCAGTTCTACAACAGAAATACAGGTTTCGGTATTACTATACAAATTCTTGCTTCAGTACTACAATACAAATACATGTTGTAGTACTACAATAAAAAACAATTGATTGATTGATTGATTGATTAATGGTGTTTAACGCCCGAGCAACAATATTTCAGCTATATTCAGGCGATGAACATGAAATGGATGATAAAATGAACATGAAATGATGATGAATGAAAATGGGAAGGGACACAAGGAAAAATAGGGGTAACGGATTTTAGATTGCCACTGGCAAATGGGTCAGGCAATTTAGCCTCCTGTAGCGGGATCGAAATCCCTACTCATAGCGAATACTACAGCAGCGTTCTTTAACGTGCGAGGAACGTGGCATTTTTCCCAACACGGTGCACTAATATGGTTTGCGGTCAGGTTTTCCGTATTATGGTCTGACAACCCCAGCTTGCCAGGGGTACCCCATTCAACCACCTGGGGCACACATCCCAGTCGGTCTCTAGGCAAACCGACCTGACACGCCGGTCAGGGTACTGGGCGCTATTTAGTCGCCTTTTACGACAAGCTAGCGCGACTGCGGTCTATTCTTTTAGCCACCCGGATCCCGCACGGGGCTAAAAAACAATAGGTTTCATTATAATACAAATACAGATTTCAGCACACTGCAATTTTAATACAGGCTTCAGTGCAATAATACAAATAGTCTTCAGTACAACCATAAACTTACAGTACACTTCTACAGAGTACTCTTAATCCAAATTAGTATGACGATCTTTTCTAATGTTTATATTGTTTAGCTTTCAGGAACAAGAACATGTGCATTTCTGAGTGCAAACAAACGTTACATTGATAGATAAAATTACAGATAATATGGTCATTTGTCTTAGTGATTGAATGATGATATGTTTTAATTTAGAATTTGTCGCTGCTGAAGTTTTTATATTTCTTGCCGTTATATTTTATTCGTGGTGTACACATTTTTTTTGCTTTGAACGACTAAGAATAGCATTCACCGGGAACTTTCAATTCACGAAATAATATATTCTGTACAACCTCAATAATTTATGAGTATGATATATTCCTAGAGGGGATTTGATTGGTACCATACCTTTTCTTTAGCTTCATGTCCATTTACAATGAATGTTGGTATTATTTGATTGGTTAAGTGAAGGAACACATCGGTGGCCGAGTGGTTACGGTAGTTATCTATTTACTATTGATCATGTGCATGTCAACACTGAAGGTGAGGTTTGAGTTTCACTTCGGGCAGGGCAAGAATCAAATCTGAATTGTCCAGGATAGTCAGTTTTCCTAAACAAAAGGTGGGTGTTTTCTTCGGCACTCCTTCCCCCTCGATGAAACTGGACGATGCTAAAAAGTGACGTTAAACAACATCAAAACAAACAAGTTTTGTACTAAAAACAATGACTTCCGGTCAAGTGGAGACGACATGTTGATCTTATAATTATGTGGAAATGTAACGTGGACAGAATGCAA
Source organism: Limnoperna fortunei (assembly GCA_944474755.1). Taxonomy (NCBI): domain Eukaryota; kingdom Metazoa; phylum Mollusca; class Bivalvia; order Mytilida; family Modiolidae; genus Limnoperna; species Limnoperna fortunei. Next base: position 46,725,094 of record OX104116.1, read on the forward strand.
ATTTCGTTGTTCCATCGAACATAAATTAAATAATATAATAAAACAACTTGAAAGACTGTGAAATTTATTATATTTTAATTCATGCAACATACAAACGTATGTTGTGTTTATCATGATATAGCATTTCGTTTAATGATATGCTATTACATGGTACATTTCAATAGTTGCTACATAACACCAGTGGTGACATAATGACTCTTGGCATAGGATTCCTAAGTTTGTTAGCAAAGCGAAAAGTCTTTATTAATTACAAGTTATTAATATAAGAGTAATGCATTTATGTTTAGCTATCAAGTTTGTTGAGGCTTATAGTTGGATGCAAATAATGAAAAGAATGACTTTTTATCCTGTGAACAAGTCTTAAAAATAGCTTTTTATAGTTTTTTACTTAAAAACACAATCATTACATTTAATATACAATCATTACCTTATGCATTAACGTTGTGTCTGCTAACTCTAATTGTTATCAAAGGTAAGGTTATTTGTCAATCATTTTATTTTGATCTCGCTAATTTATTTGTTAAATCTTAAGTCAACGAGTTTAATATCACACGAGCAGGCATCTTTTCACCAAAGCAGAAAATGTAATGGCCAAGAAGAAAAGTACTTCTAAACTATTTAAGATCTGTCATCTGTACTTAATTGTTTTCTTCGACTGACAGATGAAAACTGCTTACCGCGTTTGGTCGAGCTTATGCTCCTTTTAAAGTTCCAAAATTGTACAATTAAATTCAATTATTATTTCCACAGTTAATCAGCGTTTTGAAATGTGGCGTTTTCTCAATTTTGATAGTGCGATTTTCTATCGTAAATTTGGACATAAATTAGAACGGAACTGTAAACTGTTAGTAGGCAACTATTGTCTTTTCGAAACCATTCCGACAATGTCGTTTGCGGGTGAGGCGGAAAAAGTCTCACGATTTGGCCGACTACCATTGAACGTCATGAAAGCAGACGATCTTTTGAAAACAACGCAAGGTTCCTTTAGAAACACAAATGGCTGACTTTCTATGTAAAATTCCCGTAGCAAAAGTCAAGGACGATTTATGAGATGTTAACAACAGAGGCATAGTATAAAATATGGATGTGTTATCGTGAAAACATTTTTCTGTTGGGTTTTCGTAATACAAAGGTATAATATGGAATAATAAAAAAATGCAAGCAAAGTGGGGGGTGACTTCTCGTCCGGAGGACCTGTGTGCACCCATTGTTTTTATTGGGTTCGGGTTACTCTTTTTATGTTTTTTGTGATTTTGTGTTGCGTTTGTCTATATCCGGATTTGTAACTGTCCCTTGACTTTTGGCTCTTGTTATTCGGTCGCTTTTCTTTGCTATTTTTCTATTTGTAGATATCTTACATCCACACAGATTCTTTGTAAAGAAGTTCTTCGACTTGGTGGGATTAAAGATGGAGGTTGGGATGTTTGCATTGATGCCAAATATAAACCCGAAAAGATGTGTTTGGTGTACTCGTTTGGGTAATAAATAATTAAGTATTAAACGCATTATTAAAAAAAATCAAAATTGTAGAATACAAGCAAGATAGTTCAAACCCAAAGTTCGTGGGTGGTACGAAATTTACAAAACAAAAAAACAAAATAAAACAAACAAACAAAACAACAAAAAAGCACAGCAGAAAACGTAACACGACCTTCATGGAAAGAGTGCGATCAGTCGCGTTGCCATTTTAAAATTCTCCTTTCTTGCTTTATAAAAAGCAGGACTTTAATTGACGTCCACAAAGACAGTTGGTTTGATAACATACTGCAGTATTCACCTTGTAGTGCATAGTTCTGTGAGCGCAGAGTCATTTAAAATTTATATAAATATTAATTCATGTGTTTCCATCGTAAATGAGATAATTTTATATTATAGAGATCAATTTTATGAAAAAAAGATTGATTATTATTAAACAATATTACTTATTTTGTTATCTGTGCAGTATTAACTGGGATTTCAACTTCGATGATGCCATTGCAGAAGCATTTGGTTGTGAAGTTCATTCTTTTGATCCAAGGTAGTAATCAAACACAAGTCAGTTATATTACAACATTTCTACATTTCCACATAAAGCAACACATTTATATGTTTTTAAGTTTATAGACGGCACTTTTTTGTTTTATTCGTTTTTTTAATTGTTTGATGATCTAAAGCTTTTAAAAATTCGATTCAAAGTATTTACCATGTTACCATTTTTAACGGTCTGATTCGATGTATTTACTATAAAGATTTTAATCGGTTTGATTTAAAGTAATTACAATTACCATTTTAACGTTCTAATTCGTTGTATTAATTATTACCATTTTTAAACGGTTTGATTCAAAGTAGTTAACATACTGATTGACATGTTTAAGTGTCTGATTCGGTGTGTCCACAATTACCATTTTTAAACAGTTTTATTGCACTTAATTAATATTACTTTAATCTGCAATAAACTTTGTCTTTCTTGTATCAATTGAACGATTTTGAGTAACAATTATTTGTTTATTCTAGTATGAACACTACCAAAAAGCATTTCAAACACAGTGATATGGTATGGTTTCATCGAATTGGGCTGTCAAATAACACATACTTTGACAATGACAATAATTGGAATTTATCAACTCTAAGCGATATACGGGCGAGGCTTGGTCACAGCACGGTAAGATCGGAAATATGTATCATCATTTGGTAATATTTGTTGCAAATAAAAAGGACACACTGTAGTCATTCCGATTAAATTTTTTTCGGATAATATTAAGATTTTATGGTAAAGTTCAAAGTATTTGATTTTACCCTGGTGAGAAAACAACAAAAGCCACCTTCAATTTGCATTTGATATTTTATGGGGGTTAGACATTCAAAATAAACGAAAATAATAATCAGACCAATATTTATCCAAATAATCAATACAAACTTACTAAAACTTTTTTTGTCAGAAAACAATCAATATCATTAAAGTGGACATCGAACATTCCGAATGGAAAGCCTTACCGGATATGATAGGTAGCGGAGCTCTTCGGAATGTAACGCAGTTCTACATCGAATTTCATTCCAGTGGAACTCGAGAAGATTTAAAGATAATTAGGCTGTTATACGAAGAAGGCTTTAGAATATTTTGGTATCATAGAAATCCGGCCTGTTTATTTAAAAGACATCTAATACAACATTCAAAATGCATGGAAGTGTACTTCATCAGAGTGTAGCAAGAACATTACATTATTGTAAAATGCTTAAACAATAAATTAAAGTCAATATTTATGTCTTCACTATTAAAGGTTTACTTTGTACAATTTAAAAATATATCTGAAAAATACATCCTATATACGTTTAACAATATATACTCCATATATGAATTATTAGCACAAATACGGTAATGGCTATTCCGTGGTGCAGCCCAAAAGTTTTCCTAATTACCAATTACCACAATTGTTTAATAACTGGATTTTACCATAAACACCATATTTGAGAGCAGAATGTCAAAAGACTAGAAAAGTTAGTAGGTTTGACTTCTAATCCTTGACGTAATAATTCTCGTTCTGCAAACATGTCCAGCTTCTGATATTCTTGTGTTTGCCATAAAAAATAATGATATGTGCATACTGTAATACGTATTTGACAGATCGCGAAAAATACAATGTAAGTTTTGTTTGGGGAGACTAACTATACTTTGATCAAATCCACACAACTAAACAAGTATCGAAATCTTTTGCAAACACGACTAGTATATAAATTAGTCAATGCAAATAATCGAATAGTCAATTTTTACTACATGTAAAGAAATAACTTCGCTGTAGGCGTATATGCAATCGTGTGTAACATGAATTGTTTCACATTTGTAAATGGGGCCTGAGGTTGCGGATTCAAGTTCAGCGTATGTTCGGCTCCAATCTTAATTGACAAAGATGCAAGTTATTCTAAAAGAGCTTTGGGGTTTTTCTCGTTGGTACTCCGGCTTCCTACCCCTAAAAAACTACACCTTAAGATATAGCTGGGGAAATTACTGAAAGTGACATTAAACATCATTCAAACAAACAAACAAACAATCACATGTGTTGAACAAGTTCTCCGGTTCACTAGCATTGTAAAATAAATACAAAACAAAACGCAACAATAAAAAATGTTTTGTTAGAAGTTACTCTTAAATTTTTTCGTATTGGCGGATGATTTTGCTCCTGTTTATTGGCTCAATTGTACAAAGATAAAAAGAAATTAAGTATCAAATGATCATTGGGTTCTTAGTATATTTATGTAATATTCAACGCCCAATAGCAACATAAACCAGTTTTTTTTATTTTGAACATTTGTTGAAAAATAAAGCTATGTCCCGGATTGATGGACTAATTCCTGTGATATTTTATACACATGAAATAACATTTCAACAGGATTATTTATAATGAGAGTTTGAGGCAAATATTGTCAGAAGCGCAAACGTCAATTCGTCATAAGTATCTGTAATCCGTGTTATGGAATATAAAGAACAAATAGCTGATACATCATTCTATTTACCAGATTTATATAAGAAATTAAGGACTATAATAATAGTTTGGGGCTAATATGACGAATTTTACTGGATTATGTATATAAGCTTGCATGCCATGTTTTGACATATTTCTTCCTTGGCATTTAGTAGCGATGGGCTTATCATCGGACCATGAAACAGTCTAAAGTTTAAGTCACGTTAAAACGATGTAACAACGTTAATTACGTAACATTTGCTACAAATTAGGACGAACAATTACTTATGCCAAAATCCTATATTAATTTTAATTTAAACTGCATTGCTGAACTAAATTCTCTTATCCGGCATTTTTTCTTGGAATACGAAATTGCATTTCTAAGTTCAAAATTCTGTGGGGTATTTCGTTAAGGGTACATGTATCATGAAATGATCTCGTAAGTAAACATCTGTTGATATGTTGTGTCCTTCCGTTTGTAATATTTTCTTCATATACCTAACGCCAGATTTAAAACCGTTGATGTGTCGATTAACAGTTGGGATGACCGTGACTTTACTATTATGAGTTTGACAATAGAATAATCAAAATAAAAATTTATAAGATAAGTAGTTCTAAGCTCTAAATGTTGCTATTGTATAATGTTAACTGTATGTGATTTAAAACAGTGTAGCAAGATTTATTAGTATGGAAGCCATAATTGCAGAATTGTTAAAAACAATGTTATTGACCGTAATAAGCGTATTCATACGGATATTATATCATCTATACATTAACATGTATAAGCGCACTTGTATTTTGTTTACATGTAACAATAATTTTTTAGACCATACCCCTTGAATTTAGTTTAAATTGATTTTACTTATAACTTACAGTTTCCGGTCTGACATTTGCTTTTTCGTTCTGTGTAATCAAAAACTATACAATAATAAATAAAAACTCCATATTTTGAGGACGCTTGGACGACCACTGCCGTCTTTTTTCAAGGAATATATACAAATGACAAAACATATATATGTGAACGTCAATAACAACAACAACAACTTTACAAAACAATGACGTCATAAAGGAGAAAGTAAAGTGAAATGTGGCAGTAATATTAAAAGTAAATGGGGGGGGGGGGGTTACAAAACGACCATTACAATTCAATGCTATCTTAATGAGTAATAAAATGTCAGTAAAGTTTTACATATCATGTAGTATAAATTATAACAGTTTTATTTTTTTTGTTTAGTCCTTGTTCATTTAAAGTTCTAATTTTTTCATTCAAAATTTTTCTCTCTCGATATATCCATGATTTGTTAATTTTCTCAATTTATATTATATTAAAGGCATTGATATTATGGTCATGTAAGTTGAAATGTATTGGCACAACGTTTTGTTTTTATTCGAAATACACGATAGATGATTTTACATGCTCATGCACTGTATTTTTAGTTTCACCAACATACACAATTTGTTTACACTGTTCACAATAAATGCCATATATTAAATTTGCTGTCCTAAAATTTATTTTACCGTCAACATTGTACAATACACCATTATTATCTGTAAATTTCGTAAGATTTAACATTCTATTACAAATTGCACAATTTTTATCACATGGTCCCGTTTCGTTTTCCAGTATAAAAAATTGATTATTGTGTTAAGCATGAACCAGTTTATCTTGAATATTTGTCCCTGGTCTATATGGTAGTATTGGTGGTTCAGTAAACACATTCTCAATCTCTTTAGATCTATATAAAATTTTAAGGCTGTAACGTAATATGTTGTGGATGTTCAGAAGTTCTTTATTGCAAGTAATTTATAACGGTACTCTGTCCAAATTTTTGTTCTTATCTGTTTTACATTGTGTCCAAAGTGTCAATTTTTCGAAATTCGTGGTCTAAATCTTTTTTTTTCCGGAAACCTCGCTTCTGTAAACATTTTTTCATTTGGTATTTACTTTGATGATATTTTTATTTTCAGAGCATATTCTCCTAACTACTCTTATCCCAATCCCCTAAGGTATGACTCGTTTGATGGAATTCGGGTGATCTGATTTTACATGTAAATAAAGGTGTTTGTCCGTAGGTTTATAACAATAGGTCTGATTTAATTTTTCCATTTATGTATTTTGTGCCAACTAAAAACTCAATTTAGTCATATGAATAACGTAAATCAACTTTAATATTTTGAAGAATTTCATTTGCCCGGTTTTGAAAAGAATTTAGGGAATCTATATCTTAAATCCATATTGTCCATATTCCCCATATGTCATCAATGAAGCGGAATAATGCTAGTGGTTTTTTTTCTTGTGCGGTATTTAGAAGAGGTTATTCCCACACTCCTAAATATGTGCAAGCACAATTTTTGCCAAGTTTGGCACCTATCACTGTTCCTGTAGTTTGTATGTAATTTTTTCCATTGGATGGAAAGTTCTTATTTTCTAGTGTAACATCAATAAATTGTAATACAACTTACTTTATTTTGGATATTGTCTAAGGCTAACTTTCATGCTTCTCGCGCTTTGTCTCTTGGAATGCTTGGATATAACGCATTAACATCCATAAAAAATAAAATTAAATCAGGTGTAATCGGTAATTGAATCTTTTTTAACTTTTGCAAATAAAATCAAGTGTGTCCTTTAATGAATGTTGGTAAATTTTCAACATGAGAATTCCGTTCGCATTCTGCAACTTGTGCTACATTTGAAGTTGGGTAATTACGGCCTTTCACAATTACACCTAAAGGATAATTCGGCTTGTGCATTTTGGGATCTACTGATATTTGGTATTTCTTTAACTCCTTTTCCATTTTGGTGACTAAAGTTTTTATTTTTCATTTGTAATTTTAAAGTGTTACAAGTTGTAACTTCTGCATAAATACCACTGTTCGTTTTTAACCTTTCTGCTGCTCGTATAACAATAGTATCATCTAAAAGAAGTTTTTAAGCGCTGTTTGTTCTTTTTTAAACAGATTGAATTTTTAATTATTTCTTTTGAGGCCATTAATTATATCTTCTTTCAATTCTTCAATGTATTCCTCAAGCCATCTGTTCCGGCCAATTTGTGGAGTCCATGTACATTCTTTTTTCAGTATAGTATTAACTTCTTTTTCAGATTTTAATTTACTTTTTTCAATTTTTTTTCAAAAAATATTAATGCAAGCGCTTGTGTCTTTCGCAATCTTTTAGATCAGTTAATATAGGATTAAACACTTATTTTCAGTAATTCATCGATGTATGAACGAGGTCGACTCACTCACAAACAAATAAACGGCCGAATACCGAAAATAAGCGCTTAATCCTTATAATTCTACCAAAATTGTTTTATATTTCATTATAAGTTTGTGACGCGTAGGAATATACACAACGAACTGAAGACAAAGACGTGGTCGGTTTGAAGGGAATAACTGGCATTGTCAACAGATACATTTACGATTTGCAGAGAGAAGATTATTACTGAAACAAAAGAAGACTGAACAAAAAACAATATTCCGTATACTTATGTTCCTCATTGTACTCGGTTTATATGTAACGTCATATCTGTTCAAACGCAACATAATCATAGTACTAAGTGTTGACGTATTGTGGAGAGGGTTTTTTTGCGTGAGAAATGAAAACTGCTTACCGCATATGGTTCAGCTTATGCTCCTTTTGTAGATCAAGAAGGGTATTTGAAATCAATAATTATTTCCTCGAGATATTCAGCGTTTTGAAATATGGCAGTTTTTAAATTTTGAAAGGGCTATTTTCCATACTAAAATTTGACCTTAATTAGATCGGAAGTGAACTTTAGGTACAATCGATTGTTGTCTACTCGAAATCCTTCGGGTGATGTCGTCTGCAGTTAAGGCGGGAAAAGTCTCGCGGTTTGTCCGAATACCATTGAACGTCACGAAAGCAGACTAACATTTCTAAACATCGTAAGGTCCTTTAGAAACAAAAATGGTTGACTTATTATGTAAAGTTCCCTTAGCAAAAGTCAAGGACGATTTGTAACAACTTAACAACAGAGGCATATTATAAAACATGGACAGGTTATCGTATCAACATTTTTTCTACTGAATTTTCGTAAAAAAAGGTAAAATATAGAATATAATTCAATAGTTGTCGATTGTTCGAATGATTTATCAGTGAACGTTGATTGAGCTGTGCTGAGACATGGAGTTGTTGACAAATCCGTGCATCTTGCTCATTTCGTTGATTTGTTGTGACTGTGAAAAAAAGAAGGTAGTTGTACCGTTACGGCTATTTTGTGTATTTGAAATGATTCATAATTGAAATTACAAGAAACGTAATTTCTAAGTATTGTTTATATATGCCCTCACACTCGCATTTCGTCCACATTCGAATTCGGCTATTTCCGTTCATTCAGCAATGTGAACAATGAATCCAAAAACGAAGTGTACTGTTAAAATATTTTCTAGTATGTATTTCTCTATAAAACAAATGATTTCCTAATAATAATTTACAGCTATTTCAACTAAATAACTTTCGTTTAAGCTATATATTATTCAAGATATTTGTATTCGAGTGTAGCTATACATTATTCAAGATATTTGTATTCGAGTGTACTGGCAATTTATTGTCTACGACACATGGAAACCATATTTGTTTACGTTTAGCAACAAAAAGTAGTTCTCCAAAAGTCGTTCATCAAAGTATGAACGGATCTGGGAAGTTCTGGTTTAAGGCCTTTTGACCAATCAAAAATGACTATAAACGTTAACGAATGTAAGATAAGAATTAAAACATCTGCCTTTACTTTAGTTGCCCCTTATATGACGTCATTGTATTGTAACGTTGTTGTTGTTATTGACGTTTACATATACATCTTTTTGTCATTTGTATAGCTGCCCTGAGTAAAGACGCAGTGGACGTCGAAAAGTCAGCAAAATATGGATTTTTTTTATATATTCTATATAATCCACAAATTATATTTTATGTTAATACAATACTGTATCCAATGCGGCAAATACCTTATTTTTTTAGTATTAAGTTTGAACTGGTAATTATATTAGCAGGCGAAGATACTATCTAAAGATACCGTAAGTTGCTAAATGACAAAAACTTAATCAAAATTGAAAAGGTTAAAAAAAGGTAGGTGGTAGAGATTCATTAAGTATTAACCACAAAAATATTTTGTCCATCGAGGGATAACAAATTTACGCGGATTATATTAAAGTGTACAACGGATATTTTGTTATCACTCCAATGCAGCGGAATAGACACCGACACAGAAGAGTTCCAATTAAAAAACACGCGGGTAAAGGGAGATAACCCTATTATTATAGGTGGCGTTCCTATCGATAAATTTTACAGAAAAGTGTCGATATTTAAATCAATTTAAACGATTTTATATACATCCTTGATTCAAACAAACAAATTCATTAAACAATATAACATTCAGTGCGTAAACTTATTTTCTTAATTTAGTTAACAACAGAAAAAGCATCATGAGTTGCTATGCAAAACGACACATTTATGGGGGAGGAGTTTAGGAAGTTTTCCATGACGCATATCACCTGGTCTATTTTTAACTGACACAAACGCATCCTACAGAATTGCATTGGTTAAAAATTAAAAAAAATGTAAAGAAAATACCCTAAGGAATGCCCGAAGTCTAAATATTTCCCATCACCCTTCGCGGTTATTTAAACAACAACTTCTAAACTTCCAGCAGTCAATCTAGTCCTTGGTCGTGGTACTGGCCTTGGTCTTGGTGAAGGCTTTGGGTCATCTCTAATGAAATCAATGAGCAGTAGCAAATTCCAGTGTAACGTACGTGGTCTTCCCTCGGTGTCTTCTCTAATCACTGTGTAGACAGGAATCTCGGGGTTCTTCTGTTCAATTACCCCGTATGAAGTCTCCTCCCAGGTATCCGCTAGCTTGTGCTTTCCTTCGTGCGCAACGATCTTGACCATCACTCTATCTCCTTTCTCCACATCAGCACCACGAACTCTAATGTCGTAAGTCTCCTTCTGTTTAGTCTGTGCACTCTGAGACGCTTCGGCTGCCAGTCTGTAAGCCTCTGAAAGTCTGGTTCGCAAATCCTTGACGTACTTTGAAGTAGTTGTCTTTTCCTCTTTCCTTAATCCAAAGACCAGGTCAATGGGTAGTAGCGGGTGTCGTCCAAACATGAGGAAATACGGTGCAACTCCCGTGGACTCGTGGCGAGTGCAGTTTTGGCATGAACCAACGGGGCAACAAACGCTTTCCAGTTCGACTTCTGTTCCTGTGTCAAGGTTTCTAGCATACCAAGGAGCGTCCTGTTAAACCTCTCCACCATGCCGTTCCCCATTGGATGGTAGGGTGTAGTCCTAGACTGTTTCATTCCCATCAAGGTACATAGTTCCTTTATTACGTTGCTCATAAAGTTGGCTCCCTGATCGGAATAGGTCCTATGTGGAATTCCATAGTGGACGATGAAGTGGTCGAATATCGCCTGGGCAGTTGTTCTAGCTGTTTGGTTTCTAGTTGGAATGGCCTGGCAGTACCTGGTAAAGTGGTCGGTGATGATCAGAATGTTCTGGTATCCTTCTTTGGACTGTTCCAGGGACAGGAAATCCAAACACACTAGCTCCAGTGGGTAACTGGTACTGATGCTGACCAATGGCGCTCGCTGACTATTGACTGGGGTCTTTCGTCGTAGACATCTTCCACACTGTGCAATCCACTGTTCCACTAATCTATCCATACCGGGCCAATAGAATCTATCTCTAAGTAGTGACAGAGTCCTATCCTTTCCCGGGTGACCAAAATCATCATGGAGTGCTCGGAGAACATCGTCTACGTGTGCTAATGGTAACACAAGCTGCACGGTTCTGTCATCCTCACTCTCTGTTCTGTACAGTATTCCGTTGTCAAGGCAAAGACGGTGGAACTGTCGCAAAAGTGATGTGGGTCCTACCTCTGCTACGGTTGGTTTCCTTCCTTCCTTGACATACTTGATAATCTCTCTGATAGTGGTATCCATGTTCTGTGCCTTCTTTCAATCCACAATATTGAAACGAACGAGCATTTGTGTATTGTCCTGACCCAGTTATGTCATTACACAAAAGCGTCACACGTTTCCGGTTAGCGAATGTACCATTGTGAGATGGTCCCCGCATTGTTTCACATGCCGTTTGGCGTAACTTTTCAATGAAATGTCCACTCCACATAGTCAAAAAGCTGTTGAATAATGTGGTAGTAATGTATCGCAACTAATCGTTATACTGGCGATGCTTGTCAATGGGTGTTTGTTCTTTAATTCTTCCAGAAATGTAACGTTCACAGCGCGTTGCTTAGCAAGAACAGCCATCATAAATTTGTGTAGTTGTGTGTGTCACGTGACTTTAAAGTACACGAACGCTGCACACGTCAAATTCCTAATTAATTACTCACACTATTGGTTAATTACTATAGGTCAGGGTTCAACGCGTGCAAAACGGTATAAATACGAAATTTTGAGCTGCGGCCGTCGGTCCGCAAAGGCTGAAGGCTGGACTCATCAGAGTTGTTCAGAAAATTGTTCAGAAAAATAAATATATAGTTCAGAAAAAAAAATACAGGTTCAGGAAAACAAAATTTAAGGAAAAACTATTCTCCAACTAGTCTTTGACTATGTTCACCAAGGTAAATAATATTATAAATATTCTATAGACGTATATTAATTTTTAAGTCAAACGTTTTTTTTTTTTAAAGATAATTAATAATTAAAAGACAAAGATTTTTTTTTATTATTGCTCAAAGATTTAAGCGAGATAAATGTATTTTTGGTGACAATTTGGCAGTACATGCAGATCTCTGAAACATTATGGCAGGGATTATGTCCTGTAGAAGTTGTCAAGATATTTAAGAATATATTCATTCTTTATAAATTAAATATTCATAGTATATAATTTAGTATAAGGAAATAAGAGTCACACAATTTAAAAATAATAGTTTTTTTTTTATTTGTGCAAAATAATCAAATTTCTATCTACAGTAAATGATTTGTTTGAACTCGGAAATTTTTCCTGAGTTTGTTCAGTAACATATTTTTTTTTTATATACACTCATAGTTATATAGTTCAGATTTTCTAGTGTTACACATAAGGTGTAATAAATAGTTTGTCACAATATAGGCATATTTATTGAACATATGCATGATTGTTTGTGCTAGAACAGTAAGTTGACTGTTGCACAAGTTCCTGCATCCGTGCCACCAGAAGGACCAGTCTCGCGAACCGCTACCAAATTAATTAATTTATTTAATAAATATATTGTTATTTATCCCATCTTTATTATCTTTTATCACCACAAGCCAGTGACTTGACGGACCCTGTGTAACATCTGTTGTACATCAGAAGCAGAATGATATAACTTGTATTGTCACGTCCATTGAATGTATTGGTGTGATCTAAGCAGGTAAAAACTGAACTGCCAGGTCATACTTATATATTCCCCCTTATTGTTGTAGGGTCATTTTCTCAAATGGTATTTTAATGTAACTTGACATTGAGATGATGATTTTATAACTTTCCCACTTTGTACATCAGGCACGTTACATAAATTGGTGGCAGCGTTCAGGGATCTTCAAGATATAGATTTTCTGAAAAGAGAAAATAAAATAGCATATCAAGTACTGGTGGTGACAAAACTTTTAAGATATATATATTTAAATTCTTTTTGAACCTTTAATTAAAAAATTAGGCATGGAAGAAAATTCTGATATCGTTACTTTTGGTCCTGGCACAAAAGTGGATGCAGAGCAGGATACTGAATTGCATGATGCTAGTTTAAACATTGAGGAAAATGAAATTATTGGTGAACAAGATGGTCAGTTTAGGAATGTTGATAAAGATTCTTATCAACAAATGTTTGAAAATTTCAACAGAAATATGTTAATGATAAATGAAAATATTCATAGAGGTTTTGATATGATGCAAAAGGAAATGAAAAGTCTTATTGGTACTGTAAATTCAAAGAGTGAAATTTCTAGACCTAGTATGTCTAGTAGTGATGAATTGTCACAACAAAAACAGACATGTAGTACACCTTATAGAATGAATCACATAAATTTTAATGACAATATGAATAATTTTTCTGAACCTTGCGGACTAAGAAATACAGGACCAACAAAAATGAAACCACAAAATTTTAGTGGTAAGGAAGATCTTGAAGAATATTTGACTCAATTTGAGATTATTTCTGATCTTAATAAATGGGACTACAAAACAAAATCGTTATATTTGGCTAGTAGTTTAACAGATGAAGCTAGGGGACTATTAAATGAATTAAGTTCAGGAGATAGGAGAGATTTTGATGCAATTGTAAATGTTCTGACAGTGAGATTTGGCTCAGTCAATAGAGCTGAGGTATTTAGAAGTGAACTACAGTCTCGCACTAAAAGAAAAGATGAAACTTTGCCGGAATTGGCACAATCAATTAGGAAATTGACTAGAAAAGCTTATCCTAGTGCTAATTCAAATGTTATTGAAACCCTTGCACTCGATTATTTTATTGATGCCATCCCATTTCGAGATGTTAGAATTAGATTGAGAGAAGTCTGTCCAAAAACTTTGGCAGAAGCTGAGAAAATTGCTGTAAGATTAGATGCTGTACATGTATCAGACAAAAACAGAAGCAGCAAAAATTTTAATGTCAAAACAGTTGGGGTTAGCAATAGTAATGATCAAAGTGATCAAAATAATTTAGCAACTAAAGTGGAAGATATGATAAGTAAACTTGACTCTGTGACAAATGATGTAAAAATGCTTAAAAATCTGAAAAGCAATCAAAACCAACAATATCAAGGCCCAAGGGTCCAAAATTCTAACCAAAGATTATATAACAGAGACAATTTTAATAATGGTAATAGAAACTACCGGGGTAGCTTTTACAACAAAAATAGAGATGAGCCTTTCAGTGGTAGGAAAAATTTTAAAATTAGTTCGGAAAACGAGAAGAAGTCGACTTCAGGGGGCGAAGATCGACAAATGACACAGGTCCCCCTCAAATAATTTTGAGAAGTCTATGGGATGAAGATGAGGGTTATTTTATTTCTACAAAAATTCAAGGAAATTATATTTCCATGTTAATTGATACTGGAGCTAATGTTACTATTTTGAATAGAAATATATTTGATGGGTGGACATTTTTGCATAAACCAGTAATTGAACCTGTAAATATGAGTCTATTGACGGCTACTGGTGAAAGTTCTCCATTTTATGGAAAAGTTAAATTGAATTTCTCTATAGGAACATGTCAGTGTGAACATGAATTTTTATTAGCTGATATTAAAGATAATGGTATTCTGGGAATAGACTTTTTGACAAAATATAAATGTGATTTATTGTTAAGTAAAGGATTTTTGATTCTTGACAAAGAGAAAATTCCATGTTTTTCAAAAAAAGGGAAAGAAAAAGGGTTGCTGTAGAATTGCAATATGTGAGAAGGTGGAAATACCACCTGAATCAAAAATTATTGTTTCTGGAAAAATTTTAGATGGAATTGAAAGAAATGTTGTGGGCATTGTGGAACCTGATGAACATTTTGTCAATAAAAGTGGACTATTGGTTGCAAAAGTTGCTGTTGATTTAAACAATGATGTAATTCCTGTTAGAATTATAAATTTGAGTAAAAATACATGTAAAATTTATAAAAACACTGTAGCAGCTGTATTTGAGAAGGCTTATATACATGAAACTGATGCAATTAATGTAAGAACTTCAAAAGTTAAAAATTGTACACAAACTCAAAAAGAGATTCCAGACCATTTAAAAGATTTGTACCATAAAAGTTGTGAAAATCTAACTTCTGATCAGTCAGAAGGGTTGGCTGAAATTCTTATTAAGCATCAAAATGTATTTTCTAAATCACCTAATGATATTGGATGCACAGATGTAGTTGAACATGTAATTAACACTGGTGATGCTAAGCCAATAAAACTAAGGCCCTATCGTATACCCCTATCTAAGAAAGTAGAAGCTGAAAAGGAAATTACAAGTATGGCAGAAAGAGGAATAATTGAACCCTCTTCTAGTCCTTGGTGTGCACCAATAGTAATGGTCACCAAAAAGGATGGAAGTATAAGATTTTCTTGTGACTTTAGAAAACTTAATGAAGTGACAGTAAAAGACTGTCAACCTTTACCTAGGATTGATGACACACTTTCTGCCTTGTCAGGGTCAAAATGGTATAGTACGACAGATTTACAAAGTGGATTTTGGCAAGTCAAATTAAAAGAGAGTGATAAACCCAAAACTGCTTTTTCAATTGAGGGTGGCGGATTTTGGCAATTTCGTGTGATGCCCTTTGGCACTTGTAACAGCAGTGCAACATTCGAAAAACTTATGGAAAAAGTGTTATCTGGATTGTAATGGAAAACTTGTTTAATTTACATTGACGATATCATTATTTTTTCTAAAACTTTTGAAGAACATTTACAAAAGTTAGACCAAGTGTTTTCAAGACTTGCTGATGCAAAGTTAAAATTGAGTCCGAAAAAATGTAATTTATTACAAAAACAAGTATCTTTTCTTGGACATACAGTAAGCGAGGAAGGCATAGCTACTGATCAAGAGAAAATTAAGGCAGTCAAAGACTGGCCTGAGCCAAGAAATGTAAAACAAGTACGTGGTTTTGTTGGGCTTTGTTCCTATTATAGGCGACACGTACCTAATTTTGCTGCAATAGCAAAACCATTACACAGGTTGACTGAGAAGAGTCAAAAAATTTTATGGGATGAAAACTGCCAAAGAGCTTTTAAAAAATTAAAAGAGTCCTTGATAATTTTCCCCAATCTTGTCATATCCTCAAGAGGAGGGTTTGTTCATTATTGATGCAGATGCTAGTAATGATGGCATGGGAGCAGTATTGTCCCAAATTCAAAATGGTACTGAGAAAGTTATTTCATATTATAGTAAAACATTTTCAAAACCGGAAAGGCGTTATTGTGTCACAAGGAGAGAATTATTAGCAGTAGTCAGTAGCATTAAAAATTTTCATCATTATGTTTATGGGAGACATTTTCTTGTTCGTAGTGATCATGGTGCCTTGAGATGGCTCATGAATTTCAAAAACCCTGAAGGTCAAATAGCAAGGTGGTTAGAGATTTTAGGAACATATGATTTCAATATAGAACATAGGGCAGGGAGAGTACATTCTAATGCAGATGCATTAAGTAGGCGGCCTTGCATAGCCAACAATTGCACATACTGTTTAAGGGCGGAAAATAATTATGAAAGAAATTTTAATGAGATAGACTTAGATTGTCATGTAAACTTTGAAAAGGGTAAACCTTACTGTACACATCCACAAGAAGTTTTAAATAAAGAAAATAATGTGGGAATAAGTGGTCTTGTAAATTATGCATGCGGAAAGACTGATAGAGGAGTCCGGCCTTCTATGACCGTAGAAAATAAGACCTGCTGTTCTTCCTTTGAAGAACCCCCTATTTTTAGTTTGAAAACATGTAATGAATTTACAGGTGGAGTCCGGCATACGTCTGCAAGTGTAGACATTGCCTGCTGTTCTTCCTATGAGGAGCCCACCATCAAGCAGAAAGTAAGATTAGTAAAAGAAGGTAACGGGCTTGTACCCGACACTTCTAGTGGTGAAGAGCGAGTACTCTGGTCTTCATCTGAAGACCCAAATTACCTAGAACAGATAAAATGTAAAAACATTGATCGAATAGAAGCCAGTGGACCATCCTTCGTGGACCAAAACCGAGGCCTCTGGTTCATTGCTGGGGATACCACTAATCAGTTTGTAGATAAGGAATGTGGTTCAGAGAGTACAATATTTTCTTTTAAAGACTTGTTCACACTAATAGAAAATGCCAATAATAATCTATTTGATGATGAGGTTAATATAAAAAATTCCTCTGTCCGAACAATGACCACACGAAGTATGATGAAAGAGAAAAATAAATCTCCAGAACAATTTAATACTGATCCAAATTTGGAACAATTGACTGACATAAAAGAAATCAAGAAAAATGAAATAAGTTTTGATAAAATTGTTATATTGCAACAGACAGATCCCAATATAAAGATCATCTTTGATTTTAAAAGCAAGGGGATCAAACCAAGTTGGTCTGAAATATCAATTTATAGTCCAGAAGTAAAATGTTATTGGAATCAATGGGAATCTTTATTCATTTACAATAATGTTTTGTACAGAAAAGTAGAAAATGATTCAAGCAATGAAATTAAATGGCAAATTATACTACCAAAAGACTTAAGAAATGTTGTTTTGAGACACTTACATGATAACGTGACAGCTGGTCACCTAGGAGTAAAGAAAACTCTAACAAAAGTCACAAATAGATTCTTTTGGCACAATTTAAGATCAGATGTAGAAAATTGGTGTAGATCTTGTGATGTATGTGCTAGTAGAAAAATGCCTATTAAGAAACCAAAAGCTCCTATGAAACAATACAATGTGGGTGCACCACTAGAAAGAGTTGCTTTAGATATAATGGGACCTTTTGCTAAAACCAAAACTGGAAATAAATATATAATGGTCATTGGTGATTATTTTTCCAAATGGTTGCAAGCTGTTGCTTTGAGACAGTCAGATGCAGTGACTGTGGCAAGAAAGTTTGTAGACCAGTTTGTGACAATATTTGGAGTGCCCCTACAACTTCATTCTGATCAAGGGTCAAATTTTGAGTCAGAAGTATTTCAAGAAATGTGTCAAATATTAGGGATTGAAAAGACTAGAACTACTGCAATGAGACCACAATCTGATGGGATGGTCGAAAGGGGGAATCGTACCATTCAAAATATGCTTTCAGCATTTGTAGCCCAAAATCAAAAAGATTGGGATGAATACTTACCATTATTGATGATGGCATATAGGTCATCTGAACATGAATCCACTGGAGTATCCCCGTGTAAAATGATGTTTGGCAGAGAAATAAATTTGCCTTTGGATCTTTTAATTGGGAAACCTGAAAGTGATAATGGAAATGGAAATAATTGTCATGAATATGTACAAAATCTTAATAATAAATTAGAAACAGTTCATGATATAGCTCGTAGGAAGCTAAAGTTATCTAGTGACAAAATGAAACGATGTTATGATGTAAATTTGAATCATACCAAATATAATGTTGGTGATGCTGTGTGGTACTATAATCCACAACGTAAACTAGGAGTCTGTCCAAAGTTGCAAAGACCTTGGAAAGGTCCTTTCATTGTTATAAAGAAAATTAATGATGTTCTTTATAAAATACAATTGAGCTTTAAATCTAAAGCAAAGATTGTGCATCATAATAGACTTAAAATTTACAAAGGAGAACAGAAACCTGATTGGTTCAGAGTAAATAAGAAAGTAGCGGTAGAGGATAAATTATCCCCAGAGTTTAAAGAAACAATAGTTCTAGACTGAGATAAACTATTTTATGATTTAATGCAATAAATTTTGTTGGTTTGGACCTAAAATGTTTTGTAAATAAACCTGTGATTTGGCAATTATAATATGTAGATATATATGTGTGTGTGTTGAAGTAAAACTGTTGTAGATAGTTGAAAAAGTTACAAATAGTTAAGTACTACATAATTGTATGATGTAGAAAATTATGATTTTATAGAGTACTGTACAGATGTACATAAATGTACATCCTTTATTTTACTGTTTTTGCAGTATAGGATTTGTTATTTATTTAAATAAAACAAAATTCATGATCAACTAAATGTTTTGAAATTTCGTTATTTCAGAGCAGAACTGTGAAAGTCTTTCAATGCATTATTTGCAATGACAGAGAGTTTTCAACTAAATGGGCTGCTGAGAGGCATGTTCTCGAGCAGCACAGCAAATTTGCTTACAAGTGCACTATTTGTAAGAAAATTTTTGACAAGAGAACACCTAGACATGGTGCCTGCTCAGCAGGAGAGGCCAACCAATTATTAATAAATAGAGAAACCGGGGATGTAGGGTTAAGAGTTAAAAATGAGTATGTAAAGTTTAAGGAAACTGAAGTAGAAACAAAAATCAGAGTAATCAACAAAGAGAAATATCCGGCTAATCCCAGGATGCAGGAATACAGCCATGCATCAAGCATGAGAGTAAGGGGCCGTTCACCTATTAAGAGGAGAAGGTCCCTCTCGAGAGAAAATAGTAGAAGTAGGCATAGTAATAGTGGCTCGCCCACAAGGAGGAAGAACAGGGTTGAGGACTGTGCCACTGCCAAGGCTTGTGAGAGAGCACAAGTAAGGGCAGCTAGTCCCACCCCACCACACGAGGAGGTTAATCAGGAGGTGAGGAGCAAGGAGAGCAGGGCCAGTACCCCAGGTTCCGTGCACAAGGCCAGAACCCCCAGTAGGTCTCCTGCTTCCAGGAGATTACGGTCCAGCAGTGGCTCTCGCTCCTCCTCCCGATCTAGTTCCTCATCATCATCCTCATCCTCTTCCTCCTCGGCCAAATCGAGGAGCCCGTCACAATCACCTGAGCGTGAAACAGGTGAAGAGCTACAGCTACTTGTACAAGAGGAAGTTAATGTAGATAATAATGGTGAATTTTTAGATAAATTAAGAGCAGTACAGGAAAGCAGATTTATGTTAAACGTGGGTGGAATGAAGTTTGAAACGTCCAGAAGTACTCTGTCAGCAGTACCTTCATCTGTACTAGCTTCAATTGTTAAACCGGAGTCTGGTTTTGAAAATGGTGTTTTTTTAGATAGAGACCCATCACATTTCAAACTTATCCTTAATTACTTACGCAATGTTAATGAATTTAATCGTAATGCCTTACCAAAGGATAGACGCTATTTAGAAGAGCTTAGGATTGAGGCAAAGTGTTATAAATTAGATCAGTTGCTAGTGATGATTGATGAACGTATTGAACAGTTATAGGAGAATAATTCAACAACATTAAAATATGATAAATTGTTTATGATTGGTTTTATTTTATATTGTAGGTGTATAAGTTATTAT
Organism: Limnoperna fortunei; assembly: GCA_944474755.1. NCBI lineage: Eukaryota > Metazoa > Mollusca > Bivalvia > Mytilida > Modiolidae > Limnoperna > Limnoperna fortunei. Next base: position 46,745,418 of record OX104116.1, read on the forward strand.
GTGGACATAAAGAATATGGCTGTTAGTTATGTATGCTATTTAAGTTTCGTGTGTATTGCGTTTTCATGCGTTGAGTTAAGAATTTTTAAAATTGGTACGATTTGCTTTAAAATTGCTGATATTTTCGTATGCAAAACATAATTTTGACATATACATACCTTGCCAAGGAGAAGACTTGTCCGTTGCGCTCATTTGGAGTCCAAATCCAAAGTTGGAGGGGGGCAATGAAACGAACGAGCATTTGTGTATTGTCCTGACCCAGTTATGTCATTACACAAAAGCGTCACACGTTTCCGGTTAGCGAATGTACCATTGTGAGATGGTCCCCGCATTGTTTCACATGCCGTTTGGCGTAACTTTTCAATGAAATGTCCACTCCACATAGTCAAAAAGCTGTTGAATAATGTGGTAGTAATGTATCGCAACTAATCGTTATACTGGCGATGCTTGTCAATGGGTGTTTGTTCTTTAATTCTTCCAGAAATGTAACGTTCACAGCGCGTTGCTTAGCAAGAACAGCCATCATAAATTTGTGTAGTTGTGTGTGTCACGTGACTTTAAAGTACACGAACGCTGCACACGTCAAATTCCTAATTAATTACTCACACTATTGGTTAATTACTATAGGTCAGGGTTCAACGCGTGCAAAACGGTATAAATACGAAATTTTGAGCTGCGGCCGTCGGTCCGCAAAGGCTGAAGGCTGGACTCATCAGAGTTGTTCAGAAAATTGTTCAGAAAAATAAATATATAGTTCAGAAAAAAAAATACAGGTTCAGGAAAACAAAATTTAAGGAAAAACTATTCTCCAACTAGTCTTTGACTATGTTCACCAAGGTAAATAATATTATAAATATTCTATAGACGTATATTAATTTTTAAGTCAAACGTTTTTTTTTTTTTAAAGATAATTAATAATTAAAAGACAAAGATTTTTTTTTATTATTGCTCAAAGATTTAAGCGAGATAAATGTATTTTTGGTGACAATTTGGCAGTACATGCAGATCTCTGAAACATTATGGCAGGGATTATGTCCTGTAGAAGTTGTCAAGATATTTAAGAATATATTCATTCTTTATAAATTAAATATTCATAGTATATAATTTAGTATAAGGAAATAAGAGTCACACAATTTAAAAATAATAGTTTTTTTTTATTTGTGCAAAATAATCAAATTTCTATCTACAGTAAATGATTTGTTTGAACTCGGAAATTTTTCCTGAGTTTGTTCAGTAACATATTTTTTTTTTATATACACTCATAGTTATATAGTTCAGATTTTCTAGTGTTACACATAAGGTGTAATAAATAGTTTGTCACAATATAGGCATATTTATTGAACATATGCATGATTGTTTGTGCTAGAACAGTAAGTTGACTGTTGCACAAGTTCCTGCATCCGTGCCACCAGAAGGACCAGTCTCGCGAACCGCTACCAAATTAATTAATTTATTTAATAAATATATTGTTATTTATCCCATCTTTATTATCTTTTATCACCACAAGCCAGTGACTTGACGGACCCTGTGTAACATCTGTTGTACATCAGAAGCAGAATGATATAACTTGTATTGTCACGTCCATTGAATGTATTGGTGTGATCTAAGCAGGTAAAAACTGAACTGCCAGGTCATACTTATATATTCCCCCTTATTGTTGTAGGGTCATTTTCTCAAATGGTATTTTAATGTAACTTGACATTGAGATGATGATTTTATAACTTTCCCACTTTGTACATCAGGCACGTTACAATATCATGTGGGACTTCTTCCTCTTCTTCATCTGATGGTACTGATGATGGACCTACAGCTAGGCTTTCGACTAAGGCTGATGGTAAAACTGAGTTGCAGATGGCCTGTACTGCTTCCCTTGAGATGGTCGCTGTTCCGTCTACATCATAGGGTAACCGGCTCAAAGCATCTGCATCTGCCATCTGTCTTCCAGATCGATAGGTGATGTCGAATTCAAACGCTGCAAGACTCGCTAGCCATCGGTGTCCTGTGGCATCAAGCTTCGCTGTAGTGAGCACATAGGTCATGGGGTTGTTGTCGGTGATCACGGTAAAGTTGTTACTGTAGAGGTAATCTCGGAACTTCTCACACACTGCCAACTTCAATGCCAGAAACTCTCTCTTGTGCGTTGGGTATCTCTGTTCCGCCTTGGTTAATCCTCTACTTGAATAAGCAATTACTCTCTTCCCTAGTGGCTGGTTCTGGTATAAAACTGCTCCTTACGCTGATCCTGAAGCGTCTGTGTGGAGCTCAAAGGGTAGCTTGCTGTCTGCATAACCAAAGATGGGTGCTGAAATGAGTAACCTCTTCAGAGTGGCAAACGCCTCTTCCTGTTCAGGTCCCCGTCCATGGCTTCTGGTGGTGCTTCTTCGACTTCTTGGATGCTGGAGCAGGCATCAGATCTGTCAAAGGCTTGCTGATGGATCTGAAGCTCCTAATGAACCGCGTGTAGTAGCCAACAAATCCTAGGAATCGTCGTACATCTTCTGGGCTCGATGGTTTGGGCCAGTTGACTACCTATTCTGTCTTCTCCGGGTCAATTTCTACTCCTTCCTCTGAAACGACGTGGCCAACATACTTTACCTTTCTCTCGAAGAACGTGCATTTATCTGGTGCAAGCTTCATGTGGTGTTGACGAATCCTCTCGAAGACAAGTTGTAGATTCTCGAGGTGCTCTTCATACGTCCTACCAAAGATGATCACGTCGTCTATGAAGATACAGCATATCCGGAGATGAAGATCCAAAAGACACTGTTCCATCATTCTCTGGTATGTGGCAGGCGAGTTCGTCAATCCAAATGGCATACGGTTGTACTCGTAAAATTCAAGTGATCCAACTGTGAACGCTATTCGCTCCTTGTGTTCTAAGATTTCGACCTGGTGGTAGCCACTCTTCATGTCCACTGTTGAGAAGAACGTACTTCCAGCTAGAGAATCTAAGAGTTCTTCAATCCGGGGCAAGGCATAGCTGTCCTTCTTGGTCTTCATATTCAGCTCTCTGTAGTCTACACACATCCTGAGTTTCCCATTCTTCTTCCTCACTAAAACTACATTCGATGTCCGAAGGCTTCTTGATGGTCTGATGGTTCTATTAGACAGTAACTAGCGTAGGTGTTCCTTCACTTCATCGTGCATGGCTGGTGGAATTTGCCTGTATCTTTGCTTAAAGGGTCTATCATCTAGCAGGTCTATTCGATGTTTCACTTCGGTGTTTCCAATATCTGTGTCATCCCTGTCGTCATACTCCAGTATAAGATCCTTCCCTCTCTGTAGTTGGTTGTCACTCAAGTCACTCTGTGTAATCTCAACCAGATCAAGTACTGAGGTCAATGATGATGATGACTCCGTCTCTGGAGGTTGAATGGTGACAGGTTGAAGTTCACACAGTATAGCTCTTGGTGGTATGACGATGGTTCTGGTAGATACTTTGGAGATCTGTACATCTACATTACTATTGGTCTTGTACTGGTACTGGATCAAACCTGGTTCAACTTCTAAGTCTGGGTGGTCTGGTTGTAGCTTGGACGGATGAATCATGGCTGGTGTTGTTACATAGGGCATCTCCTTGTCTAGTAATCCAATAATCCGGCATGATGTGTTGGGCTTGAGGGTAAAGGTCTCCCTACAAGCATTCTTTACAACAGCGAGGACATTGTTGTTTTTCCTCAGCTCTTCCTCTCTCAGGCTGATGTTCCTAAAGGTGAAGTACCATGGTGTCTTCAGTTGACAGGTCTGTAAGTAGTTGTTCCCATGGTGTTGTTTCAAGGAATCCATCATAGTTGTCAAGATGTTGGTACCCAAAAGGACTGGTACATGGGTGTTGTATGGAGTGTCTGGTACTACTAACAACAAACAGGGATGGTCTATGCTGTCGTTCTCCATCTTGAGCTGTGCCTCAATATACCTTTCATATGGCAGTTGCTGGCCTCCTGCACATTCTATATCTGGTAGATCCTGAATGGAGTGCATCTCTAGATCAACAAGGTTGTGTTGGTAAAAGGTACGGCTAACTGTTGAAACTGTAGAGCCTTAATCAAGAAGTGCCTTTACAGATATTACTTCCAGCAATACCTCACTCTCCGTTGGCTTTCCAAACAATCCAGGTGGTACTCTGAGTTTCATAGTCTCTGGTGTCTGTAGGCCCTGTACTCTTACATAAGCCTATTGACGGTCCTGGTTCAACGGCTTCTTGGAGTTTAAATCCTCCTGTCGGACTCTGCATCCCTTTTTATGTGACCAACTTGTCCACATCTGTAGCATCTAATTTCCTTGGTCTGGTTAGCTGAAGATGCTTGGTCTCTGTTGTCTTGTCTGTTCTGCCAATTAGGCCTGCTCTGGTACTTCTTGTTTCCTCTGTATCTGTTACCTCCTCAACCTCTGTTACCATAACTGTTTGTCTCATAACTATCCATCCTGGTGGCTAACTTTAGAACAAGACCGGTTAGTTCGTCAAGCTTGCTGGTATCTGGCTTGGGCTCATCTTGTTCTTTTGTCGCTGATTTGGCAATCTGTGGTTTCTTGGTTGTTGCTGTTCTTTCTTCATAGTCCTTATCAATATGCCTCAGTGCTACTCTCAACTCATCAAAGGTCTTCAGGGTATTATACTTATATCCAGATATGTCTTTTAGTGATAAATTCAATCCAGTCCAAAGCATAGATCTAAGCATACCATCTTTATCTGAGTTCTTCACAAGTCTCTTGGTAACTGCCTTTCCTAAAAGGCCTTCAAGTCTACAGCTCCATGTTGTAACACTTTCGTCATCTTACTGTCTTGCTCTATAAAATTCAGCAAGTAGTTCTTCTTTCCTTTCCACTGCACCATAAATACTCTCCAACTTCTCTAGTATCTCTGGAAGTGATCCTTGGGGTCCAAGGTGCATGGCTACTTTCCCAGCTTCTCCTTTGAGAGATCTTCTGACTGCGTAGTTAATACTCTCATGGTCCTATAGATTGTCGTTCATCAAAGATGTCACCTCATATCTCCACAGTTCATACGTCGTCTCATTCTTTAGGTTGGCACCAGAAAAACATGATATCCTTGGAGGTTCTCTCCTACCCTGAGGTGGTGTGTAGTTGGGTCTGACATCAAGTGGTCTATCTTGTTTCTATTCCTTCACAGTGGTTAAACGTTGTTTAAGCCAATCAGCAGCACCTTCTATGGAATCGGAATTGGTTTCTTCTTTCATGGTATTCCTAATAAGTTCAAGTAGCTTTAACTCCTCTTCTGATGGTTTTCCTCCAGTTGCCATGGTGATAAATTCTCAAAATAATAGCTAAAGTAAATGATCTAACACGGTAAAGAGGTAACGTAACTGATCTAAGTAAAGAGGTAATCTCTAAGTGTAACTAAGAGGTGAAATAAGCTCTGAATATAAGTAAGTCCAAATCTGAAAATAATCCAGAAAAAAAAATAAATGATATACAAAGTAACTTACCTACAGGATACAAAACCTCAACTTTTACGTTTACAAACTCAAGCCAATAGACAAAAAGATGAATCTATTAGTATATAAATACAAAAGTACAATACACAATGACAAAGCAAAATATGTTAAATAATAAAAATACAAGCAAGACACAAAATGGCAAAACAAATCAAGTATATATAGAAATCAGTATCTACAACACAACCTACACAACTCAAATAAACCTGATAACCTTCCCTGAAAACTAAAGATCTCAACTTAGACAAGTCAAAGACTAAAAGAGATATAGATCTAGGTAATGTTAATTGTCTAAGACAGTCACAAAATAAGGTAAAAGGGTAAGGTTAGTAAACTTTCACTGGACAACTGACAGAATGACAAGCATTCACATACAGTGGGTTCTTAAGGAACAAGGCTGACTTTCCCCAGAAAACCATCAGAATGACCAGCATTCGCATACTGGATGGTCCTCATCTGAGGCAATATTAAACCTTAAAGAAGATATTATCAGAAATTACAGTGTTAAAATTTGCATGATATATCAAAATTGTCAAGATCACCAGAAATAAATTGCTTTACCAGATGTAATAGATAACCTCCCATACCTGAATAAAAAATCTGACAGTCCGATAAAATACCTGTCTGAGTAACCTGGATAAAGAATTAACCCAGTCCAAAGATGCACCATACTCAGTTTTTAAGGTCCCAGCGCATCCCTGGGCGGCGGATAAGGGAGACTATCTCATTGGGGGTTGTTGGGTCATAATACGGTAAGCCTGGCCGTGGACCATATGGGTAACGTGTTTGGAGAATGCCACGCTCCTTGCACAATAAAGACCCCTTTTGTAGATTTCGAAAAAGAGTATAGGCTCATTGTAGCCGCTACAAAAGGCTAAAAGCTCTGCCACGACCCAAACTCCACAATTTACAAGTGTCGGTCTAAATTGTGTTCCTGTGTCTCATAGCACCCTCATTTTCAATTGATTGTTCGTTAACTTGTTCTCGTCCTGAATATAGCGGAAATACTGCTGTGCTCACTGGAAATAAAGCCAAATCTAATCAATCAATCAGTTTTTAAGGAAATTAAAAGATCACAACTTTTACCATCACCTACAACTACTACAACCACATAATCGCACAACACTCCAACTTGAAATTTTTCATACAAAATGTTGAGAACATGACAAACACTGTCAGCATAAGTACTGCAATAGATGAAAATACAGATTTTTTAGTTTTTTCAGTTGGAAGAGATAAAAAAGTTTTGAAGCTTGGAACAGAGTCGGAGATGTTTATTTGCTGTAATAGGAATTTCAAAAACCCGTACTGATGAACAGTGTTCTGAAAAGAAATAATTTCCTGGTTCTCAGAAGCTGAAAATCTGATATTGACAAGTTTGAAAATTGATCAAAATGTGAATAAGGTGGCAGTTGTATCTGGAGTATTCTAAATGCTGCCACCTACATCAGCTGAAAGGTTTCTTTGCCTACAATCTGTCAAAACATAAATATCAACATGATCAGTGTGATCTAAAATAGAATTTATAGTGTTGGTGACAAGATTGAGTTGAGTGTTGTGGTGTTGCAGTTTGAATTGTAGTGCAAGAAAACCATTTTTATCCTTTCCAGAACCTACAACAGAATAACTCTGGTTTTTATCAAGATTATCGAAGCTAACCACCATATAGTTGTTGGGAGTTATGAACCGATTTTTTGTCTTTAATTCCTTACAACAATTGGTTACAGATAGATGCAAAGTATCCTGTGAAATTCTGTGCAATTCTAGCATTGATTGAAAGAAAAACTGATGAAGAATTTTATTAAAATTTATCTGTGATGTCAGTTAAAATTAATTGCAACGGTTCAACACACTGATAATTTTGGGTATTAAAAATGCAACTAGAAATAAACGGTCACACCTGCATGAAACCAATCAAAAACTCGCTTTCATACACGACTTTGAGTTAGGTAGTATCCCAAAATCGATTATAAATTTAAAAAAAGGAGAAAGACATGTTTCATATACCACGTGGGGGCCTCGGTGGCCGAGTGTTTAAGGTAGTTTGTCTACTATTGATCTTGTGGTCTGTCAACAGATTTCGGGTTCGAGTCGCACTGCGGGAAGGGTGTACTCGACTCCAATCTTAACATTGTCCATGGTCTCTGTTAGGGTGGACCTTAATTTTGTATCAACTTGATTTGATTTTTGACAGAGCTGAAATTGAAAATTCTACTCCAGGCAGGAAACAATTACATGTATGCAAATTGATGTCACATTTTTGATGGTTGATTTGGAAATTAAAAATTGACATAGAACAATTGAATGTCAGAACATACATATACCAACACAACAACAAAATCATTTAATCTGGAAAAAAACACATTAAATTAATTCAATACAAAGTTGTTACTAAATTTGGTTGATCTGATGCGTAGCTAGAAATTATTAATTAAAATATTATAATTTATATTATTGTATTATATGAATAATATACAAGAACTGCATCAACAACAAAACTCAAAAAGCAAAGCGAAATAAAATAAATCAATCTCAACTAGACGCATATCTATGAACGTGTGCCAGCATATCTGTTGCTGTTATGTTAAATGGCTAGAATCTGATAATTACAATTAAAAATGTGTGGAATTCCTGATTATTTAACACAATCAAACAAATTTAGGGTGAATGCTGAAGCCTGTAAACTACATGTACAGCGAGGCATGGTAACTTCCCATTTGGTCTACTATTTGCCCTTTCCCATTTTGTCTACTCTTGAAAATTTTTAATTCCTATTTGGTCTACTCAGTAAAGTTCAAACTTTGTTGTTGAATTAAATGATGGTGTATTATAGTTTGTGTATTGGTGTTATATATATATGTGTATTCTGCAATAAAGTTTTGTTATGATTGAAAATTGACCACTTTTTCATGAATGTTTGTATTATAAATTTAATGAACAAATTTTTGCATTAAACTTACTTTCTCATAAAAAAATTCATCGAGTATACGAAATGGGACACTATAATTGTAGACAAAATGGGAATAGACCAAGTGGGCATGTCAAGTAAATTTTATTTATAGTCGGTAAGACAAATGACAACAAAATTATATACATATAACATAAGCTCTGATGAGCTTTTAAAACCGACATAAAGACATGTGAGTACAGACAAACAAAGCAAAACAATACATTGCATACATACAATACATGGCATTACCGTGGTCGTGGGTAAATTGTAAAGTTTAGCTGGTCTGCTACATTTCTATGAACAAACAGGAAAAACATTTTTTTCTGTATCCGATATATATTAAAATATTGTGTACAGCAGCTGTGTTGATCAAGGTTACGTAGTAACAAAACAGACGAATTTATCCTTCACCGAGAGGTCTATGACAAGAAAATGGTCGAAAAGGAAGGACCTCCTGTCATACTCTCGTTTGTAAAATCCCTGAAGGGTGACGGGAAAAATATGATTATAAGTGAAAGTGTGGCCCCTTTTCTTTCTATTTTAGCCACTTTTATTAAAAGTTAGGCAGTATGATGCATTTGTGTCAGTTATAAATCGGCTCGAGATTTATTTTCGTCAATAACAAAAAAATAATTCGCACGGATACCACCTTTGGAGAAAAGAACAAACCATTATCGAGAGATAAGAACTATTTTGTTAAGTTGAAAAATATTTGTTTCAACACAACACAAAACCATAAAATTAAACACACTTCTATTTATTTTTAAAGTAATATTCAACGCAAACTTCTACTCGGTGTCTGTAAACAAACTAATTACCATTACCGACAACGCCATCTTAAACAATTTTGGGTTGTCGACCTTACTTTTTTTGTTTTTACATCAAGCGGATGGAGGTAGAAAACTAGGTCGCGGCACTTCCACTGATGAGAAAATATTTGTGTAGTTAATACTTATAAATAAATTCAAACAATATAATAAACTCAACAATTTTATTTTTGTAACTGGACATTTTTTTTAAAAAGAGATCAACACAAAAACTTTTAGTTTCCCGCTGAGTAATATATGACGTCAAAGGGTGCGTGTCTCCATGACGATCAATATATTTTTCCATCCTCAGATAGAAAATATTTTCCAAAAGTCAGTATTCTCGCAAACTATAAATCTTAACAATAAAAAATCTCAAAAACGTCGATGACGTCATGGATCTATTTGAATTTAAACGGCGTAAATATAAGTCATAGGTCACGCAAATTAAAACGTATAAAATGGGATATTTGATTTGAATTAACCAATCAGATTTCAGCTTACAAAGCAAATTTAAATTATTGTTGTTTAACGTCTAGCAAGCAATATTTCAACTATATGCAGGACGTTGTAAGTTGTTAAATGACACGAACATAAATGTTATACCTCTGGATATACTGGTTTATATCTGTCCTCTTTCAGAAATTGTATATGTGACCTTACGATGAGGTCCTATATCGCGAGTACCGATTTCAGGTCTTTTGCGTATCTACTTCCTGTTTACCGACTTACAAAAATTTTCATCCAATGACCACTAGCATAAAGAGATATGAATAGCGGGGAATACTGAGTGAGCAGTAGCTCACAGCTTCCTTGTTCATAATAAAAATTTTATTATATATCAATTCTTATTATATATGGTTATCCGTTTCTAATTTGGTTTATATTCAAAAACCTATACGTCTTCGTCGTTAAGTTTTGCAAGGAATGTTATAGGTTAACATATCGTGCATTTCATTTTAGGCTATGTTTCCGAAGTAGCGTTTGATTGGATGGTTATTAGGAACAGACATTGCATTATATCTACCAGTTACATTTCGAAACGCAAAAAATATATTATGTCAAAATCTTAAGGTAGAGAATTTTAGATGCTTTTTCGGTTAAAACTATGTCCTTGTGGAATGAAAAATAATGCCGACACTAAACTATGTATGTAATTTATATAGGATCTCACATTGGTACGAGTGGGTTATCAGATTTCTCCAATCGAGATAGTTTAAATTATGGAATTTTAAGTCCGAGCCTTGGCGATTTAACTATCGAGATTGGAGACCTGCGATAATCCAAGAGTACTTATGTAAGGTTCTGTTTACCTAATTTCAAAAAGTAGTAAATTTGCGAAATGAAGGACAAATTCTCCCAACCCTAATTTTACGTTCATAACTTGAATACGCGGTAAATGTAAGGTGTTTTGGTTATAACGTCATGAGTTTTTATTATGACGTTATTATTTAAAAACAATCAACTGCTGAGAACAACACATTTACTAATGACGAGAACTATATTTTCTACACCGGTCAATCGGTTTGAATATTACGTAAAAATTAGAGAACCATACTTTTGTTCAAGTAATTGATAAAGTATTCTGTCGTAGAAAATGCTCGATGTAATACCAACGTTGCCCCACAATAAACGACTAAAATTGGATGACTTATTCATCTAACTCAAGCAACTCCTGCAATTATGCCGATTGTTGAAACACAATGATAACTACAGCCCTACATAGATATATATAAGATATTCGTTTCAAACAAACTTATGCGATATCGAAATGCCCATAGCTAGTATAAAATATTTATATACATTTTGAATTCTTACCAAAGACTAATCCAGCTTACATGATCACGGATGACTTTTGAAAGAAAAGCAAAATTATGTTTGATGTCAATTATATTTAAACTGACTAGACTAAGATTTCCTTAGCAACGGGGTTCTAATTTGAACATAGAAGGTTACCTCTAAAACAATTAAAATGCGTAAATACACATCTACACTCTTTGCCATTGATTTATCGATTTGCCATTAAAAGAAACTAAATAAGCTATGTTGAATTAATAAACAGATTTATCAAGGGTAACATATTTTTACTAAATTAACGTTGACAAAGATAAAATTTAATTCAAATATGAGTAGACAAACCAATCAACTACCTTCCTTCTATGCCTCCCAACACAGCCACTTTCCCATCCACCCCTACATCCCTCCCTACCTGACTTTTGAAATTTTTAGGGAATTGCTTCTTAACGAGTAAGGAAATCATGGTCACATTGAAACGTCTACTTTATATTCATTGGTAATCGTGTAAGGAACATAACGTAATTAAGATATCATGAAACCACATTTTTGTTGGCTAAAGGACGGAGACACACACACACACAGATGGTAAAGAAAGAGCATAATAACTTGATCAGATGTCAGTCGGTGAATGCGACCTTGCCCACTGGTCTTTACATATAATTGCGAAAATGGAAAACTCTTAAATATAAAAAATATATAAAATGTAGTGATATGCTAAAAATACATCAATGTCAATTTTAATACTATATACAGCCTGGAGAACATTGACTGAGAGGTGTACAAATCACTTACTAACATTTTGAAACACGAGTAATGTGGATGTTAAACATCAAAAAGTATGTAGTTTATTTGCTATTAACTCATTTTTATAAAGAAAAGTTTATTGTAGAATTTTATATCGAAAATTATATTTGAAAATGGTTTAAATTTTAAGTTTTTCTATAAGCAAGATGTAGATGTCTTTAGCCGGATTTGGTATAACATCTTGGAATTTTGATAATAAAGGCTCTACAACAACTTAATCATTTGGATTTTATATATTGTTTGGGGCTGAGCGTCACTAATGAGTCTTGATTATACGAAATTCTTGTCTGGCGTAGTAAATTCTTTAACCTTGGTATTGTATGACAATTATGACATTTTATCCTATTTTACATTTATGACGTTACAATAAGTGTAACCTGATGTTTTACATTTAAAACGCGACCCGATATTCTTGACGCCTTTATTGTTATTCTTTTTTCTGTTTTACAAGAGAAAAAATGTATTTTCATTTATAATTTAACTGGATACTTTGTACGTTAGAAAAACCTAAACCAAATATAATATCTCTACAATACCATAATTTGTTTCTAATTCATGGTGTCTAGGATAATGAATATATTTTTTCACACTAAGGATTGGCGTTATGTTTAATATTTAGATTTCTCAATTGCTTTAAAGAAAGTTTGTTACTATAATTTTAACAAGCGCGCGATGGTTTCACGTTGTACAATATTTTCAGAAACGTCAAATTAGTTTATATGATCTCATTTAATGACAGCTTTCGATCTAATCATGGTTTGAATTCTATACTATAATTTTTGTTAGATGAATGAAATAAAATATTCATTATGGCACATGCAATTGCTTCAACAACTCAGCACTTAGATTTGCCAATGCTGTTTACTTATGACGTCATATGTTAATTTAATGTCATCAAAGAAAGCAAGGGTATAAAATTTACTTTACCGGAATGGCTTTTTTTGTCTAATCAAGACTCATCAATGGTGCTCAAACCCCAAATATATTTAAAATCGAAATAAGTATGTTATTGTAGAGCTTTTATTCTCAAAATTCGTTAAATGTTATGCCAAATCCGACAATAAATAACCGGATTGTTTAACACATAAATCAACCATGTGCCATATACAATAGATGTTGTTTTGAACATTGAGCTTATGCATGTTGCTATTTTTATCTTTGCATAAAAGAACATTCTTAGTATCGTTGTACTGAAACCTTTTAGTTCAAACGGCAACCCATAAGAGTTAACTTAGCTGCTTACTGTAAACATTCTACTCTCTTCGTGTCCAATATTGTTCACACTCCACACCAAGCAGAGGACAAATTTCAAAACTGTTTACATTGAAATAACGCTTTTTCACATACAGCTAAGTAAAGTGAAGCGTTATTTAAACGAAATATTGGAGATATAAACTTTTAACTGGAATTCCAAATTGGTCTGAGTAGTGTCAATGCAGCTGCCATCGTATAAATACATAAAATATAGCATAAGTGCGATAAAGTGGTTAACTTTATTTGCCCGACTTTTGCGCGCAGTGGACCTCGTTGTAATATCAGCACATATTTAACTCCGGTGAACATATTTAAATACATATATTCTCTAAAGGATTGATCTAGTACAAAAGCTGATGTTTGATATTTGATATTTCCTTAAACATATCAACATCTCAATATGTTTGATATTTTTTTTTCAAAATTGTTTTGTTTTTCAACTTTAGGATGAAGAATATTATATGTATGCCCAGAGTTTTGGTTTTTGTATTTGCAACCATTGTACTGGGATTGCAATATCGAGCATTGCACAACATGCACTTAAAGAACGCGTCAATTTTACGAAAAACGACAACATTACGATATCAACAACAAGTAAGTAAATCATGTAAGGAAGTTAATCGGTTAGCACTCATGTCAGCGAAAAAAGTACAGCAACTTGCCTAGGAGGTTGACCTATGTCATACTTTACCATATTTGTTTGTAATACAAGATGTACTTTAGTCAACAACTACAAATGGTTATCCACAGTAGTAAACAGTGTGTAAACTTCGCACCTCAACACACCAATACATTAAATTAATTTTATATAATACCAAAATACCATTTAATACTATAATTGTATATTGCTAGTATGAAATAAACGATACAAATTAAGGGTTTAATGTCGTGACGTAAACACAGCCGTGACATAAAAAATTACGTACTGGCTACTTTTGTGAAGGGTTTATCAATAATAATTGACAGATAATTTTGAATACAACTCTAAAGGTATGGAACGTTCAGTAGGAGCGGAAAATGTCGAATTTGTATCGGGTACAACAAAACTACTCTTGTTAGCATCTAGAAAAGGATTTTTTCTCCTTCTAACAGCGTGACCCTATCTAATCGACTATGGTATACTATGACGCTTTCCATATTATGACTTGACATAGAAATTCCTCTATCCGCCACCTAGGGACGCTGTGCAGCTCTGGTGATCGAGCACTGGAAACCTTAATATGGTCAAAGCGGTTTTATTATGAAAATATTTGATAAACATTTAATAGTGCAATGTGTTTGTATTAATTGTTGTATTTTCTGTCAAAATAATAACTTTTGTCAATACAAATGTATATTATATTCACAATAATAAAACATTAAGTAAACGTAATTAGTAAGACTGTGATAATGTTTGAAAATTTCCTTAAAATTTTACACAAAGTATTATTTCTTTGGACATAACTGCATTCTTGAGAAAAAATACCTATATATTGTATTTTAAATAAACACATACATTAATTTATTAAGCTAACACTATTGGGTTTATCATTAAAGAGAATTTTTTTTTGTTTTTAGAAATCCTTCTATTATCTTTTCAGAATATAACTGTGAGAGATTATGACTGTATATCGACGGTAAGGAACTAGGTTTTATCGTAAGGTTGCATGTCTCAAATTTTTTTGTGCTGAAAATATCTCTTGTTTGTTTGGTTGTTTTTTTTTTTTTTTTTCTTTTTTTTTTTTTGTTTGATTGAATGGTGTCAACAATTTTCCAGCTTTTTATTGTCGCCTTAGAAAAATCCTGAATTTCGGAAAACTATATTCTTAACTTTTACTGACGGTGATTATATCACTATTCTTCGACCAGTTGACAGTTTCCTGATACTTTCCGAAATTTCTTTTTTTATGACAACTTGGACTAAGTGATAGGTCAAACGCCCGCATATCTTATCTTATTATAAGTTGCAATTACAATATTTCAGATCCACCTGTCGTTTTAATTATTTAAATATGTACTATTTTTGAATTATATTGATTAACTGCACAAGAGCCCAATGCAAGTAACTTATATTTCGCAAAGTAACAGACAGTATATCAACGCAGAAACGAATTGACAAATCGACAGACAATTGTAACACCGCTTGGAAACGAGAATTGAATTGAGACAGCCATTTTAGTCTTTTGAAGCAGCGTTTACTGTGCCTACTTTTTTGACGATGAATAAATTAAAATACATAGATTAACTATGATCATTTTATGTATATTTTTAAAGATTTTTTTAGACTTGGTTACCGATACAATAAAATCACTATCGATAAAAGTGAAAGTGAAACAATTTAATGATTGCTACAATTGCCTTTTGTGTAACTTCATACAAAATTAATGTTAATGTTAATTGTCAGCTAAACGATTTCGTCGAGCGGGACGACGAAAATAACTTTGTGATTCCATCAAATGAGGTGCTGATAACTTTTCCTAACCATGTGCTTGACTGTTTATATCACAGGTAAGATTTATTTTTTCACATGAGTCATGTAATGTTTAAGTCTATATATTCAGTATATAGTAACACGTATGTGTGATAAAAATACATGTACTTGATGATTTCTGTATTCTGCATAGCCGTATTGTTGGGCTTAGTCTTGTTGCAGCATCAGGCTAATATAGGTATTTGAGGACCAATAACTAAACCAACTGAGAAATCGTCAAGTAATGATATCTTTATTAACAAACTGGGCCAAAGCACCTGTTATCTTAATTATTTTACTTAATTAGTGCAAGGTGTATTGAATATTTTGTCATAAGCAAACCAAAAACAATTCGGGATTTGGTCAATATCGAATTTGCCAGGTTCGGTTTCTATTGTTATCTACAATGTAATCGGATATATTTTAATTTCCATTGAATACTCAATAGCTGAGAAACATTGTCCATTTCGTATAACCTAACTTGGTATTTCAGCACGTGCCCGATTTTTGACGTCATAATTAAATGTATTGATGACGTTGACTTTACATGAATTCTTCCGCAAACAACAAGTGACGACATTTATATTGTGAATTGCAAATTTTATTATACATCTTGTGAAATATTGCTTTTGTTATTTCTTTTCATAATATTGAACTTAAAATATAAGAATTGCTTTCAATTGCTGGTTAGATTATTGGATATAGACGACTTTGGGTGGGTTTACGCTGTACATAAACCGCTTCGCGGTTTATTGGCGTAAACCGAACCAAAGTCGTCTATATCCAATAATCTAACCAGCAATTGAAAACAATCCTTAAATAAGATAAGTTAATTATGAAATTGTGATGTTTGACTATTTCTTTATAAAACACATGACTGATGCACAAATTTAGATATTTCCCCATCTTAATGAAAGGCTCTCTCGTTCAACTATAGCATTCTATTTATAAATCAAAATTAGTTTCCGGAATTACATGTACTAGTTACAAGATCTTTCATAAATTATGAAGAACATTATTACCATTAATTGTAACAGCTAAAACATACCAATCAGACATTGCATTACAATTATCATGGCAAACGACGGTAGATTATTCAACGTGCAGTCAGCTTTAAAACATCCACGTTAATGAAGTTAACTTTATTATCTTAGAAAAGAAACGTTAAACAACTTTCAACAACTGAAAATATTATTGGGTTTGAGACCGTTTCTAGAAATACAACAAGTGATAATTTTAAATAGATTTAATTCTTTAACTAAAACGATTTATGATGTGTTTATTATCAAGAAGTTTCTGTTAAGAATTGCAAGAAAGTAAAAAGTCTCCTATTTCAGTTCATATGTCATACCATTCATTTTTATATGCATTTCTGGAGCATTTATTTTAGGTATACAAAAACTTTGCAAACTTTTTGTTCCCAGAGAAGTCGTCATGGCTATTTTGATGATGGTTGGAATGTATGCATAGACGGCTGTTATAACCCAAGGGCAAACGACGTCTTTTACGTTCTAAGGTAAAAACTGTTTTAACACTGGAAAAATATTACTTCTACATAAAAATATAATGTTGTGCCGATAGTCTTTCACTTGAGTTTTGTTGAAATAGCCGTAACTGTCCAAAAATATCATTATAGATATAAAGGCCATGAGGCGCAAGTTTTATCAAGTCTCATTAGTGAAGCTTTAACTAAATATTGCAGGTCAAATAGTAAGCATGTTGAAGAGCTTTTAGCACCAAGAATCCGGCTATAATAATATCAATGTTTCAATTAATTTACTTTACACTTTACACAAATTGATTGACTGAATGTTTTCATAACGCCCGGCCAGAAATATTTTAGGACGATAACATGTTAACAAGCAATAAGTTAACAGAAGACCATGTATCAATGGGAGCAGATTATTGACTGCCACAGGAAAAAAGTATAGAATAATAGGTACTGGCGGATAATTTAGGCTTTCGTAACGGCAACAGTGAGTTTACTCTTTTTCCAAAATCTACAAAAGTGGTCTTTATAGTAAAAGTAGCGTTGCACACTGTACCCAGTACGGTGTGCGCTCAGGACCTGATACCCCCCACAACGAGGATGCCTTCCTTGTATCCGCCTCTTAGAGATGCTCTGACAGGTTTGTGTGTCAAGCGCTGGGAATCTTAAATGTACCGGTATGGTCCCTGGCTGGGAAATGAATAAAATCTTCACTTTGTTAATTTGCAGTGTATATAATGACAGTATAAACGTGAAAAGCGTTGACCTTACGTTTCACAGCACAGTCAAGCACCTTGACGTCAAGTAAGTTATCTCTCTTTTCGTCTATAATCCTCCACCTAGCGACATTGACAACAGTTTCTTAGTTACAGGCCAAGACATGAATAGAAAGTCGAAGTAAGATTTCCCTGCTGTTTAATCATTATACAGCTACGAAAATAGACGTTATCTATTGAGGAGAGATATTTTAAAAGAATTTATATGTCAGAACACGCGCATAGCAATTAATAACTATAAATTAAATATAAATGACATGACTTATTTAGTTAGCATACCAACTAGAGATAATTTTATACTGTAACTGTTACTACATGTACAAAAAAGGGCAAAAAGTATTCAAAAATGGCATTATATAACAGACTTCTGGTAGTCTAAACATGTGCCCTGATAAAAAAAGAATTGACAAATTGTTAATGTTGTAATGAAATTCTTCGTATTAAAGTAAAGACTATCTAAAGCGCTTACACTTTGATTATTTGTGATGTTGTAAGAATTTATGCATTCTTTCTGAAGCTTGAAGGACATTTCTTTGCAAGGATTTTCTATCAGTTTAAAAATGTCGATCTTGCTTTATTATGTGTTGTTTCTTCTTGTACATATTACTTAACAATTTTATTGCAAACGGTTTGAAAATAATTCGCAATGTTACAAGTATAACACTGTTCTTTCTTGGAAAGTACAATTCATAACAATTACAAGCTCTTATGACTTTTAAGGAATTAATACGAGTTATACAGCAATAATAAGGTTTTTTTTTCAAAGAGAGTTCAAAGATAAAAACCTGGCATCACCTCCTGCAATGAAGACAGACACTACAAACAGGGCAGTAAGTTATTAAATATAGAGTTTACTTGCCCAGCTATTTGCTGTGCAAACGTTTGGATAATTAAAGTGTATTGGTACTGTAAAACCTAGTTAATACATAAAATAGAATTACAGATATGCCGGCAACATACTAATTTAAAAACAAAAACACAATACAAAAAAGTGTAACCAAAGTAATACCAAGCATTAAAGAAGTCACAAAATGAAAAAGAACAAAGGAAAACCAACATATTTTACAATCATTGATTTAAACATTACAAAAATTAACGTTGATTAAGACAATTGAGAACATTTCATTATTTCAGACCAAAAACGATGTTCTTATTGTTGATGTAGGACATTATACAGAGAAAGTTGTGGATACGGTATTGCAGAGTGGCCTTTTAAAAGATATTCAACAGTTATCGATACGTGCATTTTACGGAGATGAGAATTTCATGACGATAGACTACATTCCAGCTTTAAATCACCTTAGACAATTGTACCATCACGGCTTCAGAATCTACTGGTCAAGACCAGAATTTTCTTGTATACTGAAGAATAATCAAAATAGATCAAGTTGTATTTATTTAGATATGGTAATGATTTTCAATGTTTGAATGGAATGTAGTTAACGCCCCTTTCAGCAATTTTGCGGCTATATTGCGGCGTCCAATTTTATTTGGATGGAAGCCGGTGAAAACTGTGAGACATTTGAGAGGAAACCTGTCAATCTTTGTATTAAGTGTGAATATTAAAACTTATTACATAAATGTAAAATGATTTCAGAATATTGCCAAATTTGTCAGTGACCAAACGCTGAAGCTGCTAAAAACACTGGGACATGGCTGATATTTTCGCGGCTTCTTGCTGTTACCTTTTAACAGTCAAATTATGTTTTAGAATTGTGTCGCTGTGTTCAAAAACTAAAATGCATAAAAAAATATCAAATGACTCAGCATTTGAGTAATTTAAAACTTGTGCCGACATCAAACGAGTATATGCATAATGTCAAAAGTTTTAAATATTCTTTGTGAAGGTCGGTGTCACTCGGTGGTCATTTTGTCACAAACATAAAAGTCTCAATAATCAGGTATATTGTCTGTATAGTCTCTGCACACAACTCATCGATATTATTCATTAATATATTAATTAATATGAAACTTCTAATACAAAATACACTCTAGGATCAAACTTTAATCCGCAATATCTCCTATTTACATATAATGACATTGTCACAATGTTTCAACAGTATGTGTACAATTTTCCCACTCCAGTCTATAAAAAACTAGGAAAATATGAATGAAATTGTATATTAATGGAAAAAAGAAACAACTGTGCACCAGAAAAAATTTGATAAAATATTTATTGAATTATATTTATATTTAAGTATAATTTTTATACATTTAAGTCTTTGCGCGTGTTTTTCGTGCATAGTATAGGCATACCGTGTTATGATATTTTTGCATCATGCTCTAATGCTGTAAGATTACGGTAGCTTTTTTGGCCATATAAGGTTTGTTTTGACGCGTATCTCTAAGAAAAGCATTTTGTTTTTGTTTAAAATCACTGCACTTTGGACGAATGCCGCGGCTTTCTTAAGATGACTTGTATGAAGTAATCGAAATGTTTCTGTCTGGACGTACTCAGACAGACTTTGCTAGGCTATCCTGGCTAATTAAATGTCATCAAAAGGCGTCATTGTGTCGCTTGTATTCATGCTAATAAGGATCCCACCCGCTATTGATTTTTGGGAAAGTGTAATAACACCAATGTTTTAAAACTCCAGATGCCATAATGTTGAGAGGGAAAGGATTTTGTGATCTGTAATTATTAAAGAATAAAATGAATTTCATCTTTGACCTAATTAAACTTAGTATTGTGTATTTGTGTTTGCTATATTTAACTTAAACATGTGCACAGTTTCTTTTTTCCATCAGTATAGTTATCACTATTTACGTGTCGCTTGTTTTTCCGAACTTACTTAAAAAACTTGAATCTAGATAAGAAATGAAGACAGACATTGTGTAAGAAAAATTGCTCTTTTGTTTTGCAGTAACCCTTCCACTGTTAAAAGGTTGTTAAGCGCTGTCGGATCCGTAATTCTAATAAAAACCACAACATAGTGGACGGCGAGACAAAGTTATGGCATGACGAAATGGCTACTTTACGCTAAATTATGCTTAATAAAATATTTTAAATTAAAAAAATATTAATATTAATAAAATTAAACACCGAACGTGTTTGTGATAGTACAAACCTTTAAAATTAATGAAATGTGGTTAGAACAGAGAATCATGTGTGAAAAGGTTCTTTTGTTTAAAAAAAAAGAGTTGTAAAGAAGACATTATTTATCGGTGATGGGAATCGTTTTTTGCGAGCTGGTTGTCGTTAAAAGCTGCATTCTACAGTGAAAATGTTTGGAACACAAATATTTTGATCAAGATGCTAACATTTGTGTATAAATAATTATCCTGTGCATATTTAGAAAAATTGCGATAAACAATAAGTTGAATCATTGCAGGTACTCAACAATTGTAAAGATAGTGTTTTAGTAAGTAACTATCCTTTATCTGAATAGTTTTAGTTAAATAAAAAAAACTTGTCAGCAGAAAGTGCAACATTACTTTAATCGCGAAAACAAAATAGACGTTAAGTTTGAATTTTTGTCCGTTCTCAAAAGACATTCAACGTCGTATTTACCCTAGACCGATAAATACAATGACATCCATGCATTGACATTTTCACAAATTGAGTCTTTATAAGTGTAGTTAAGTATTGATTCTGTACTGTGTCTATATTAAAGTCTGCTGGCATTTAATGTTGTGTGTCACAAACTCCTTATCAATGTAATGCATTCAAAGAATAAATGTAACAAAAATATAGTATGTTGAAGTTATTTTAGAGATTGTAACTTCTGTTTTAATGGGTTTACCACCATTTTCAGCAATTGTGCAGCTATTTACAGATGTGCACAGTTTAAACATATATGTAGACAACATGCTTCTAGACCCAAAATAGTATCTTAAACGTTGTGATAAATAAATAAACTACATCCTATATTTGGTTTATTTTCTGTAAGAAAAAAGAAACTTTTCATAGTGTTGTCAATCGAATTTATGTATGCATGTCTTCTATACCTGTCTTCTGTTATATCACAGATATTTCACCAAAATCCAGTTATTCCAGACGATTCAAAGTTGGCATCGATGAATGCAGTTGAAATAGAAAATTTCTATCACAAGTATGTAAAATATATTCACAATTTTGAAGATATAATCGCTCTCAATAAGGATGTTGACATTGTAAAAATGCTGAACACGTGATTTCGTAAAAATTTTAGCACTTTCAGTTGAAAGCATCAACTTTAAAATGAAATGGAACGGATTAAGAAAGACGATGCAAAACGAAACCTGTGCTATGTTGTGCCGAGGTGCAAAGCCCATCTTAGACATAATTTTTTTGAAGGGGGTTGAGTTTGATGCCGTTCTCACGGTATTTAAAGAATATGAGATCAACATGGTCCTAATTTGGACTTCTCAATATAAAGCACGTTGTATAAAGCTGAATGTAAAATTGAAAGAGAGGGTTAACATTGTGCCCTTGTTTTTTTTTTATAAAAACCTCCACAAAGTCCTTCTTCTATATATAGAGGAACAAGTCACCAAGAAGAGGAGTACAGTTAGTAACCACTGGAATGTTGATGGTCTGTTGAAACGCACGTCCACCAAACATTAGGTCACAAAAAATTTGTATGTTTACCATATAATCTGTAACGCTTTAAAAGTAACGCAGTTTACGATATGTTTTTGGCCGCCATTTTGAAACCACTCAACCGAATCATGTACTTTTTTTGATCAAATTGTAGGTTTTTTAATTCTCTTTCAAATGAACCAATGTTTTAATCATCATCCGTAACGTTTAAAAATGTATAAACCGAAAACCATTTTCAAAATACGCTTTTGTACATGAAATATGTTTTGTAGATTGTGATGTGACGAACATTTTTCCCTTGTATTGTCTGCTTCATTTTTGTACGGTTTACGTGTTTTCTATAAAAACTGTTTATGGTGTCGGCCATTTTTAAAAAGGCTACCCATAACCATATGACTTTGGTATTAAGTCGAAGTGCTTGTTATGACGGTCTCAAAAACCCATGTTTACTATATTATCTCTGACGGTTTTAAAGTTATAAGCAAAATAATGATTATCCGAAACGGGTCAAGGGCCATAACTCGAAAACGATTTGTTGCACAGTTTTCGACTCTTCTGTAAATCTTAACGAGAGGAACATTTTTTATATATTGTTTGCTTCAATTTTCTATGGTTTTTGAGTTATATTGAAAACAAAATTTCAATAGCAGCCATTTTGAAAATGGTGGAACGAAAACAATTTTGATCCCGGATATGTAATTAGGAGTCTAATATCTACTTGGAAACCAAGTGTTGTGGAAATCAAACAACTTTGACGTTTTCGACAAACTTCGCGTCAAAAACGCGTTACCAAGAAGTTGATCGAATTTTTTTTTGCGTGATTAATCCTTGTCAGGGCATGCGCCGTAACACGTGCGTTGTGAAATGTGCTCTTATTAAAAGAACGTTATTACATAACTCACGTAATAGGATATATCTAATTATCTATCTTGAAAACAGAGTATTGCATCATTGAGGAATTAATAAAGCTAGATAATTATATTATAGAATTTTAAGTCCGAGCCTTATCCAGTAGTTAAAATCCATAATTTAACTATTAAAGATGAAGAAATCGAATAATCCAACAGTTCTAAATGTAAAATTATGTTTCTGTGTTTTTTAAAAGGAGTAATTTTGCGAAATGAAATACAAATTATCCAGATCCTAATCTGAATAAAGAGTAAATGGAATTTGTTTTGTTTATGACATCATTATTTTTTTTTATTATAATTTTAATATTTTGAAACCAATCAACTGCTGAGAACCACATTATTCAATTTTGCCGACAAATATGTTTTCCTTACCGGTCAAGTGTTTTGAACATTACATCTTAAATTTAGAGATTAGTTTTATACTTTATTTTTGACATTGACACAGAATGTATTTACTGTTTTGCTTTGTCTGTAAATGTGTTAATATAATGTGTTAATATTATGTCATATTTCTTGTAACAATAAAAACTAGTATATACTAAAAGTATCGTATTAATTTAAACAATTCAAAAATCTTTAGGAAGGAACCAGGACAAAGTGACAGACATATAAATATTTTGATTCGGTGTGTAACCAAACGTCTACTCGCAAATAAAACATCTAATTAATCAATGGGGATTATGAGGTACATTGAAGATTTCTACCTGTAATTAACCTGTTAAACTATTCATATTTTGCGAGTAGACGTTTTGAGAATATCTGTAATTTACATGCAAAAGATTTATTCTGAAAAATTTATTTAAACCTTTAAGATGTTTAATATAAAATCATAGCAATTATAAAACAATTTTACTTTAATATTTTTCACGATATTGCTTAACGATTGTAGTCAACTTTACATTTTCTTACCTAAGGTCGATGGTGTGCAAGATATAAATGTAACGTTTTTGTAGTCAACTTCACATTATTTTTCAAAAGGTATCCACAATATACCTTAAAGATCGTTATCAATCTAAGTGAAGGAGAAGCGACAAATAACGTCTTGTTATTTTAAAGAGAGTTTATATTTTACTTCTCTGCTGGACTTTGTTTATATTTAATTTTTTAAACAGTATGAATTATTTTACAGGTAATTACCTGTAAGATTTAAAAAAATCGTACCCTTCAAGGGTCTCATATCCCCATTTTATGTTGCGTGTAAACGCTGAATAAATCTTTGACTCTAACAAAAATGTTTCATACTATTAACTTCAATAGCTATGTCTATGTCTTCAACTCACTCGTGTTAAATATATATAAATTTGCCATTGAATAAAACTTTATCATGCAGTAGGGTGATGGCTGTTACCTTCGTTCCTGTCTACAACAAATGCCTTAACTTGCTGAAGAATGCCTTAATATTTACCAAATATATTAAGTCTATACATATTTAGTATGTATAGACTTACTCTTACATAAAATGTGCGTTCTTACATAGGAATGATTGTTGTTGTCGTTAATGTACTGAAAATTACATTTGACATTTGACTTAAATTGTTTTAATTTGTATCGGTTTTACGATCCGGACTCGTTAATTACATGTACTTATTAAATCATGAGAAGAAAAAAACAGCTGGTATAGAATGTTTAATCTGAAACATGGCCTCAGACTTCCAACTACGATTTTGCATCGCTTGGATATAATTGTATAGATTTTAGTCCCATCCTATCTACCTTTTAAAAAATCTTAGAGTATACATTGGATCGCATTAATTTTATTTCTGATAGGTGTAGATGTTTTATAATGTATTTATTGATTTGTAATACATAGAACTACATATCACACACTATAAATAAAGGACTAGGTACTACAGGACTAAGTATTTAATAAGGGCTCTACTTCATAACTCTACAACGGGATTGGTATAAAGACTCATCATTTTTTATTGTTATCTTGTATTTTTCTACTTCGTAAGAACTTAAATAACAAGAATGCATTCGCTTATTAACTTGCTTGATAACAATTTTGACTTTTGTAGCGGATGCACAAAATAAACAAAAAATCTTAGCAATTTGATTTTATCTTAAATACTGTTTATAGATAGGATAGCAATTTATCGGTGAATATATTTCTGTTTAGAATGGTCTTTGATAAGGTAAGTCCATTTGAATTTCTTTTGTATCTTGCTTAAATTTACATTTTGTACATATATTGTCTATAATCATTTTACTTTTCATTTTCAGTAGCTTTTCTTCTGTTGCAGATATTTGATCTTTTTACAGATACCTGACATCTACTCAGATTCTCTGCAAAGAAGTTATTCGACTTGGTGGGATTAAAGATGGTGGTTGGGATGTATGCAATGATCCCAAATATAAACCGAAACAATCATGTTTGGTGTACTCGTTTGGGTATATTAAAATAAGCAAAATAATTGATTCTTGTATTACGAGTAATAGAAGAAAAATTTAATTGGCAGAAAGATATCCAAGAGCTGTAGTCCATGATAAACAATTTAGAAAAACCAACAAAAAAGCAATGCAGAAAAATGTGTGATCAAGTCGGCGACCTGTGTTAATATATCATGTTTTACTGCAATGCAAATGATTGAATTTGTAACATTTGTTTTTATAATAGAACCGAGGCTTAAATCGTTACTTCATTCATTATTTCTCACGTTTTCCCGGAACGACACACTTAGCATTATTGTAGGAAGATGCTCCTTTTTTTCAAAGACAGTGAGATAAATATTAGTAAATTAAGTCTTCGTTACATTAAAGGAAAACTTATTTTACATTGGTTTAAATCATATCATATATGTTATATTGCTGTATCTGCAGAATAAATTGGGATTTCAAATTTGACGACGCCGTTGCAGAAGCGTATGGTTGCGAAGTTCATTCTTTTGATCCAAGGTAGTTATAAAAAACAATTCATGGTTATATCACAAAATTTCCAAATGAAGCAATTCATATCGGATACTCCTTTTGTTTGCTGTAATTGTCTTTTGCATGTATATATTTTTTACAAGTTTTTTTCCAAATCTACAGCAATCAATACCCTAAACTGCCAAAAGTGTTTGAGTGTCATTTGCTTGTTTATTTCTAGTATGAATACTACACAAGATCATTTCAAACACAGCGAAATGGTATGGTTTCATAAGATTGGATTATCAAATAAGACATACTATGACAAAAACAAAAAATGGAATTTGTCAACTCTAAGCGATATACGGGCGAAGCTTGGTCACACCTCGGTAAGATTTTATGTTATTTTAAATCATTCAACAAAGTTGGTTATAAAACCAATAAGCAAAGTAGATTTAACTGTAAAGATACAAGTATCAATCAGAATAGGTGACACGTTTTTATTTACAAAAGTGTACGTTAGAAAAATTTCATTGTTGTCTATTCGAAATTATTCGGGTAACGTCATCTGTATTTGAGGCGGGAAAGGTTTCGCGGTTTGTCCGAATACCATTTTAAGTTACAAAAGCAGACGAATGTTTGTAAACAACATTAGACCCCCTTTAGAAACAAAAATGGCTGACTTCCTATTATGACATTATGACATCGCTTCTTTTGATCCGTAGATGTTTTAGGAACCGCAAATTATTTCCCGGGCTACAAAACCTTTGGTTCAATTTTACAGAAGTAATACGCGAAATCCGAACCTTACAAGAAATTAATTTGCACCTCAAAAGTAGCATAAGCTCGACCATACGCGGTAAAAAGTTCTTATTTGCCACACAAAAATTCCCCTGCCAAAGTAAGCTGATTTTTAATATACACGAATTGTGAATATTTAAAATAGGGTTTAATCTCATTGCGGGCATGGTGCGCTCTACTCCAATCTTAATTGACAAGGATTGCCAGTTTTTCTGCTGATGGTAGGGGTTTGTCTCCGGGTACTCAACCTTCCTACCCAAATAAAAACTGGACACCATGATATAGCTGAAAAATTGATAAAAGTGGTGTTAAACAACATTTAAACAAAAACAAATAACATATTTTCTATTAATTCCAGGAATTCCATATACTGATCATCGTTTTAAATCAGTGCGTTTTATGTCAAAATATGTCAAAGATTTACAGTTAACATTTACATTAGTGTGAAAGTAGATACAACTCTACTCTATTTTAACAGTACATTTGCTTATGATTCATTTTCACATAGGATTACGTTGCGTTTGAAATAATATGACGTCACACATGATGTTACATACAAATCGCGGTACAATAAGGAACATTAGTATACGCAATTTACGGACAAATTTTTTGTTGTTCTGTCTTCCTTTGTTATTAGTAATAATCTTCTCGGCAAAACTATTTTCTACAGACGTGTAAATCTCTTTCTGGTGAACGAGAGACATTTTTTCCAAAATAATGTTTACATAGAATTGGTGTTATATAGTTTCAACAACTGTTTTAATCCAAAAATATATAAGTCTAGGTTAACACACTGTCTAAATATAATGTCTTTATTGTATTAAACTGTTGTGCTTGCTTCCGTTTTGTCATGTGTATTGATTGTTTGTATCGTTTCTCTTTAACAATTCTTTTAGATGACGAGGAATCTGAATCTGAACAATCATTAACATTCCCTTTTCAGTACTAGTATTTCATTTGTTTCTGGTTTTGGAAGGATGCAAGTTGCTTTAATGTTGTCTTATGGATCTAATATAGGATGTTTATACAATAAAGTATCTACAGCATTTAAACAATGACCGTTTCTAGAGGTCATGATTACATGTATATATTGTATCGACTTCACATTATATCAATTTTTATGAATGGTTTCAAGTAGATTTAAAAGTTTATTTTAAATAGATATGGATTATTACTTATAGTTTTTGATAAACAGTGTTCACAAATTTTGAATAGGTTTAATCAGGAAACATTAATTTATTTATTTATTGACAAGGATTGCAATTTTTCATACCAAGGGTTGTTCTCCTGGTACTCATTCATCCTACCCCAACAAAAACTGAAAAATTCCCGGAAGTTGCGCTTAACACCGTTAAAACAATCTTTTTAATAATACTGTTTTTTGTCAGGAAACAATTAATATTATGAAAGTGGACATCGAATATTCAGAATGGATAGCCTTACCGGATATGATAGGTAGTGGAGCGCTTCGAGATGTAACGCAGTTCTTCATCGAATTTCATTCCAGTGGAACTCTGAATGAAATACGGATTGTTAGGTTGTTATACGAAGAAGGCTTTAGAATATTTTGGTATCATAGAAATCCGGCCTGTTTATTTCAAAGACCTCTGATACAACATTCAATATGCATGGAGGTGTATTTCATCAGAGCCTAACAAAACGTTATATATATTTTTTAAGTATGTTAATTTTAAATAATAAAATATACACATGTACCTAAACAATTTAATATATTACAATACAATTTTCTGTTTTGCAGCAAAGCAAACGAAAACTCAATTTAAAACAGATTACATCTATCAAAATAAAAAAATCCCAAACATTTCTTTTCTATCTGATTTAAATAATAAACAAAATTATGAAATTTCTTATATATAGTAATTATAATCTAATTCTAAATACAATTTCACAAGTCATGAAGCTGTCAAAATCAACGTTGCTTCAAGAGAATAAATCAGTATGTGTAAGAAGAAGACAGAGGCTATTCGTATGTTTTATACCAAGAAAGAAGCTACTGGTATGTCATAGCAATCTCTACGCAAAGGATTCTGGTTATCCTACGTCAACCACATTCATCTCTGCCACACCTTTGGTTGACGCCATTGCGGATAAGCCTCAGATGCAAGAGGAAATAGGATGGCCAGTACAAAAGTAACCGAACTGGCGAGACATCTAAATTTCTTATTAAAAAATCTTTCTCTTACTTAAAATTTCATATATGGGGCATCACACATATAATGCTAAATTTCATAAAAATGGAGAAAAATTTTGGGGTGTCTACGAACTTTATATATTAATTTTACCTTAACGTTTACGGATGATTTTTCTACTTTCATTTCAATGGTGTGATCAATTTGTACCACATTACACACCTAAGGAATTGCTTGCACTGTAAAGACATTAACTGGAAAAAATATTCTTGTTCTACAATAATGTCATACGTACTTCTCAAAATATCTAACTCTTGAGCAATAGCAGTTATAAGCAAAAGCAGAAACTAAAGAGAAAAGTTGACATTAGGATAATGAAATTTGACAGAGCAAATGCACAAATTTCACTTGTCTGGTACTTTGTATGAAGGTTACCAAAATGAATTTTAGGAAAACATCTTTGTTGCAAAATTTCATTTTCAGGTTTTAAAGTTAAAGACTGCTTTGTTATTTGCAGTAAGATTTGACTTTTTAGCGTATGGTATAATGAAGATTGTAACTAAAGATTAGATGTATTCATTTTGTATCTTTAAAAAGAGGTTAAACATCAGTATTTTAATCAGTATGTAGTGTTTATTCATTCCATTGGCCTCTAGTTGATTATTTAGCATGGTAAACATCATTTGGAATGTGCCATTTTAACGTAGTCTATGAATACAGTATATTATTGGGTACTTTGAATCAAACAGTCTGGAAAGTTGGTATGTTTTATACTATTTCAGTTACTTGGCAAAAAAGGAATGAAAGTTGCCAATGTGTCTTCTTATATAGAAATTTCATGCAAGTTTTTAGAAAACTAGTTATATTTCTACCTTGTGCATAGATAACTTTGAAGTTTAAGCTACAGAAAAGGGAGCAAGATCTTCTATGTTAATGTGTTTTGGGCAGTTTTACACGTGGGTTAACTGTTTTTCAAATAAAAAAACTGTTAACTGTTTTTCAACCAATAGCTGTTATCCGTTTTCTTAAAAAAAATATATTGTTGTTAACTGTTATAAGAAAAAAAACGATCATAATAATTCGAGTCAAAACGCCCCCAATTTCCAACACACCCCAACCAAAACGCTCCTAATCCAACAAAAACGTCCCCAAAGAAAAACAACAGTTATACAAATTGAAAAGAAAAAACCTAAGTTAAATTTATACTTTTATTGTCTATAACAATATACACTAACAAAACATATTTTTCACAAAGAGAATATATCTGACTGGGACGTTCTTGCTGCTCTCCGACTTTCTGGTTAAGGCGAAGATGCCGTGACCCCTGGAAAGCATTGTTCGTTTTAATGGATAATCTGAACAAGATCTTGTAATCTTGAAATACCCCCTAAAACAATTTTACAAAAAAGGTATAGAGAAAGAAGGAGAAAGACACAAAAACATCACGTCGAGTGGGGAAACAAGGGTTTTTATTATCTTCTTTCATCTTGTGTATAGTGCTACATGTTTATGTTGTAATTTAAATGTTTTAATTATCACTAATTTTCAATACAATACGATGTCACATAGTGAAGTTAAGTGGTAGTTATCAATAGAATATTACACGGACATAGCTTATTCCTGACTGGGCACTCGGAACGGTATACTTTTAAAATAAAACGTGGGGATTCCAGTAAATAAAACTTGTGCTATTTTGAGAACTTGGAAAAGATTCATGACTTGTTATATAATAAAGAAAAAATCATTATATTTTCTGGGGGCAATATTTCTCAATGAGACATGTCAGACTAGTTACAAAACGAGTGAATACACGCTCATTTATTGGCGTTTTATTCTATACAAACAATTATCCTGACCCCAAGTGCCTGTGGATAAAACGTGCTGAAGATTTTTGACTATAAACTTCTATGCCCCAGATTTTCGGAATGACATTGTAATAGAATGTTTGATATCATACATTGACCCATTCCACACATAATTTTGAAAAAAACAGGAAGAAAACGAATAACATTTCATTTAACAAATCAGATTTTCGGAATGACGTATTAGAATGTTTGATATCATACATTGACCCATTCCACACATAATTTTGAAAAAAAAACAGGAAGAAACCGAATAACAATTCATTTAACCAATCATCTCTTGCTTAGCTCTGCTCATAAGTAGTTCTTCGGAGTCTTTTTTAAAAAAACATTAAAGGTTTCTGTTTGGCTGTTTGTTTTCTTCTTACATATTTAATTTGGTATAGTTTGGATTTTAGAAAAGAATGGAACACATATTGATATATATCAAGGCTTATAACGGATATATAATATTTTAAATTTAAAATTAACTTCCATTTGTGTGTGTATGACAAGTGATTTTAACTAATTAAAAACGTCACTTACACATTATTATTTCTTATATACATTTTGCTTTGAATTGTGTATTATGTCTCAGTGTTTTTTGGTCTAAGTCTAAATCGCTTAACGAGAATACATGTTTTCAGCACTATCTGCTGTAGCCTCTAGCTAATGTTATAAAATATGGACAGGTTATCGTTGATCAATTTTGTCCTACTGGATTTTGGTAATAAAAAAAGTACAATTAGAAAAAAAATGTAAGCAAACAAACGCACTCCACGGGGTGTGACATTTAGCATAAGACATTGTTACATTTCACAGTTCTATCATCATTCGTTAGTATTGTGTATTTAATTACACTAAAAGAAACAAACATGAATTAATAATATACTTCATATTTTGTATCTAGCTTAATAATACTTTGTTTACAAACTCAAATAGAACTTTTTAATTATTTCGTTTTTATTTCACATTTTCTAAATTCTATCTATTAATTATTATATTTAAGTGCAATTTTACAGTTCATTTATCTTATGGTAAGCTCTCAATTATACACAAACAAATTTTACGGCTCGGCTACCACATGAACAGTGGCTTTTTTTAGCTCACCTGTCCATGTGAGCTTACGCCAACACTATGCGCCCGTCGTCAATAGTCTGTTCTTCGTAAACAATTTAAAAATCTTCTTTGAAACCACTGAACCAATTTGACTTAAACTTTGCAACACTGATATATGGCATCTTAATTGGCAACAAACGATCCTCATTTTGATTGGATCCTATATAAAACATGGCCCCTGTTAACTAAATATAGAACATATTGCAAAAATCACTTAAAATGGCTTACAACTCAAAAACTATAACAGATAAAAAAAATCTGATAGATCTTATGCTCTTCAGAATCAAAAGTTCTACAAAAGTCTTTATTGGGTCGAATTTGTCAAATGATCTCTAGTAAGGGTTACGCCCCTAAAAGTCTAAAATGACATTTTGATGTGTTTGCCTTTTGGAATGAAAACTATTGCAGATAGAGAAAGCTGTTGCTTGCTGAAATGTTCCGGTCAAGAAGCTCTACAAAAGTCCCCACTGTAGTTGTCAGAAAACCCCTTTTATGGGGTTTTGATCGAAAATCGTGTTTTTGCTTATTGAATGAATTAAGTTGCTTGCTTAAATGTTTTGCTCAAGAAGCTCTACAAGTCTCTTTTGGACCGTAGTCATCTGATGGCCCATTTTAAGTGTAATTCTCCTTAAAAGGTAAAAAAATGTGTTTTATGCTTAGAATGAACACGACTTGTTCAGAATTTTTTAATTTTTTGGGGGTTTTTTTTGGCCCCTTAAAAGTACAAAATAATGTTTTCTCATGTTTTATCTAATAGAACAATTGTAGATAGAGAAAAGCTGTCGCTTGCTTAAACAGTTACATCTAGAAAAGTCTCAACTGATTAGAAGTTGTCAGGACACCCTTATAATGGTTTTGTCCCTTAAGTGTTTAAAATGATGTTTTTTCATGTTTTTGCCTATGGAATTAAAACTAATGCGAAAGAGAAAAGGTGTTGCTTGCTTAAACATTCAGCTCATTAAGCTGTTTGTTTTGTCTTCATATGGTCGATGTCGTCAAATGAATTTTTTTAGGGGTATGTATAAAATAGGGTTTTTTGAAGATTTTGCTTTGTGAAATGCAAACCATTGCAATTAGAGAAATGCTTGCAAAAATGTATAATATGTTTTTTTAATGTATTGGCATTATTAAAATTAAATCCTTTTTGGATACAGACAAACTTTTCTCGCTCAAATGTTTAGCTGGAAACAAACAAAACTTTTTTCTTTAAATATTTGAAATTTTAGAAATAAAAAATAATTTAATTGCTCTCTTTACCAATAAAATTTTATACATACAAAATTTTACATAAAGATAGGGAACCATATAAATTTCCAGTTGGACAAAACGTCAGAGTTATATGTGGACATGGCCGGGATTGAATAGTGGGTTTTTGACTTATCCTCAATAGTACTTTCATTTTCATATCGAAGCTGTTTATGAAAGTCGCGCAAGAAAAGTAGCTGAAAGAAAATATGCATAAATATGTCAAAATGATCCTTATTTTAGCTATTTCACATTGAAATTTATTTAAATATATTTAAGAGACCAATTTTGAATAAACTCATCGGTTGTCCTTTTACTCACTTCCCTGTCCTTGCATGTCTACTTTTTATCATCGGGCTATCGGAAATTCAAAATTGCCACCACTCTGTTATTTCTGAAACTGGTTAACACACCGAAACGAAACTTACTAGCAATATTTGATTTGTCTTTAAAGTTTATGCTTTTTATGTAAAGAGAAAATTCAAAATGACCTCAATGCACGACTAGTTTAATATTGGACCCTATGGAGAGTTTTGAAAGCTTCTTCTCTGAAACCAGTTGACCAATCCAAATAAACTTTTCACAAGTATTCATTCGATGGTCCGATATAAGGTTTATGCCAATTGGAAATTCAAAACAGCCACCACCACGGGACTTAGTATATCACGGGACCCTATAGGAAAAGTTTTCAAAAGGCTTCTTCTCTGAAACCGGTTAACCAATGGAAACACAAGTTAGATGCGAGTATTTATGGGATGGTCCTCTACACATTTTTGATGCCAGTAAAAATGAACACCATTACCATGACAGACAAAGTTTTAACAGAGAACTCTTATAGGAATAATTTTCGAATGCCATCTTTTCTAAAACTACAAAGCCGATTCAAGCCATATTGTATGCGAATGTTTATTGGATGGTTTTCGTACAAGTTTATGCTTCCTTTTTTCGAAAATCAATAATGGCTGCAATTGTAGGAATCAATTTGACATAGAAACCTACAGGAAATATGTCAGAATGGCTCTCTATCTGAAACTATTGATTTTATTAAAACCAAACAGAAAAACTCATTGAATGGTCTCAAATATAATGTTATTAATGCCAGTATAAAATTAAAAGTTACAGGGACTTAGTTTAACATCAGAGAAATCCCATCTTCTTTGGCTTTATAAATCAGGTGGGTGATACAGGCTCTAGAGAGCCTCTTGTTTTGTTAAATCATTGTGTATTTATAGGGAGTTCTATAATTCTAAGTATATAAGTCTATAGCATTTTTGACACTCCGTATTTTTATTTCACATTTCAGAAGTTTTTATTGCATAAATTTGCTTTTTACCGATATAACGTTTGTTACCACAATTGTCTAGTTTTTCTCTCGTAGAACCGTCATACTGATAGAATAATAAATGTCGAACCGGTTGTATTTCGAGTACGTAGAAACAATTTGATGATTTTTTTTCTATTTTGATAAATTGCTTTGTAATCGGGAATTTCTTTTCGTAATTTCGTAAAGCATAGTATCGAAATACGCAGCACTGGTATTTTCCTGGCTGGAATTCAAACTTTTTTGTCAATAAAGTCGAAACAATCTTTCATGTTTTAATAGTATAACTCCTCATAACTGCAATATCATCCTAATGCTTTACGAATCCACCTGATACAACCTGTGATCCTTCGGAATTAATAAAAAAATTGAAGTATTTATTTGTTTGATTCTGTCGGTACAAAATGGTCTTTGAAAAAGATGGTCGACACAACAACAATAAGAAAAACCTTTTTAAAATGTATCAAACGAAAGAGACAAGAAACTTTAACTTTCCCTTCAGTAACATAGGGGCGGGTAAATAATTATAGTGCTGAGAACAATATCAAATCATAGTAATATTAGGCTATAATATACGAAGGTTGCTGCATTGTTGTATTTTTCAAACAGGTTTCCGAACAATCATGTATTATCAAAAAGTGACTTCACAATTAGAGCTTCATCTCCTGTCAGCCGTGAATGACGACGGACGCAAAGAAAGAAGATTTTTTGCTTTAAAAATCATAGAACCAACAATAAACATATTTTAATATTCCAAACGAAAGCAGTCTCAGACTTGAAAACTAAATGGTAATAGTTTTAAAAAATACAAACCTTTATATATATATCTCGGAGTCATGAGTTTTTCTTATTATTTTTTATGCGATGTATCGTATATATTAACTCGAAAACAAAGTTAGTTAACCATCTAAAATTTCAAAACAGGACCTATTTGTTTTAAACAAATTTCCACCACAAAGCCTACGTAGAGGAACGCCATCTTTCTTTTGGTATATTTGTCTTACTTTTTAAATTGTTTCCGCTTATTGAAGCTGCCACTACATTCATTGTTATTCTAAACCTCGCCAGTTTTCTTACGTTTATTGGCTTCAAAAAATGAATTTACATTAATATATGCCCTGCAGATTTTGTGTCAAACAATTCAAGATAAGAGGATGCTGGAGAATCGCTTGAGAGATACTTGTGCGACCATGTGCAACAAAGCTTTTCTCATCTACCGTCCTTTCTTTTACTTTTTCTTTTGGTACCATCTCTGTCTTCCTTGTCTTTCATTGTTTTTGATTCCTCTTTCATACAGGCGAATTTTATCTTCTGTTCTCCTTCTGTTTATTTCTTATTTTTGTCATTTAGAAGTTTTGATAGTGAATGGTAGTATTTCAGTTTCTTCTGTCATTGCCTATCTATTTCATGTTATTCATAAACTCCCTATAGTGTTTTGACTTTTAAAACGGTATGGGTTGAATGAGGAGGCTGGAACAGTTATTCCCACTCAATTCTATTTGGGTTTTTTTTAATTCACTGTTTTCTGTTTTCTCATGTAAATTGCTGTTATATGTTATCATAAATGTAAATTTCCTGCTGTATGTTTTGGGGAAGAATATAAAACAAAATTGTTAACCTGTTAATGGAACTCCTCTTGCCCCTCAGAAAAGAAACCTTAACCTGAATTTAAAAGTGTGTATTTCTACTTATTAAGTCGATCTATATACTTATTACGTGTACAGCTAAGAAAAAACTTTTAAAGTTTTTTTTTCTAACGAAAAATGTTGATTTGTATATCATACCGTTATAGCAAGAGAATTGACTGTTTTGCAACCAGAGTTCCTGAAAATGAACTCACGATAGGTGGCTTTTATCAGACGTGTTTCTGCATTTTTTGGTAACTACAACACCTGTACTGTCATATAAAATGGTGATATTTTAACTGTTGTTCCGAACTTGTAGAACAGATGCAAAAATTATACTTTATCAGTTAAGAATGGTAAAACAAGCATTCACCACATATTTGGAAACTTTCATTGGTCTAACTTGCCCTCTATTTTTTTTAACAATTTTGTTTCCTGTTGAAATTTTGATTAGAAATGAGCATCGTAGTTGTGTTGGCTGATTTTTCATTTCACGCTCATAACATCTGTTGATACATTATTGTCATTTTTTTCATCTAATCTAAAATTTCTTCGATCATTAGCCAATCTCCGAGTAAATTACATTTTTCTTATCGTTCTTGGTATTCTTTAAAGAGTAATTGCTAATTTTTATTTTCTCAGTACTAATTGATTTCGCTTAACATTTAGCCTTAGTTATTTATCATTATACACCGCACATAAAGTTCGTGAACACTCATACTTGTTCTCCATATTTATCAAATTTAACATTATATGTGTAATGCCTCACATATGAAATTTTAGATGAAAAAATGATTTTTTCAATAAAAAAATTAAGCTGCCTCCCCCGTTCTGTTACATGCCATCCCATAGGAAAATGACTCCCTTAGAACCAGGCAGAAGCTACAGGTATGTCTAAGAACCAAAAAGAGGCTATTGGCATGTTCTAAAACCTGGTCCCCTGGTGCAAAAATTTTTCATTTACGCAAGCTTCAGTTTTAAATATAACGGAAGGTCACCAGTCTACTACTCAATCAAACATGGTAGTAGACTAGTGGTGACCTAGGGTTATATTTGAAAGTGAAGCTGCGTAAATGAAAAATATTGCACAATGAGACCACGTAAACCGGATTCTATATTCGAACCGGAAGTCCCCTGACGTATTCCTAGAACCAGAAAGGGACTGATTCACGGCGTATATTTTTTTAAATGTGTATGTAAAAAACTTACTAATATTTTGGTTACTGAATAGTGTAGAAAGAGATATTAATTCTACGAAATGCAAAAAACAAAAATACTGCCCCGTTACTGAATTTTTTAGACTGCTAAAAAGTCCAAGAGATCGCAATTAACGAGCATAACAAAATCCAGCCAACCACTTTCATCCTGTAGAAAGTCGTTTTTGCCATTTTAGAGATGGGTACATTTTTACTCGCCCTTGGAAGACAAAAAACGCTGTTGTACGTTTAAGTTTTATAAATATGTTTCGGAATGGAAAACATAATTATTTTTAATAATTCAAATAATTAAAAAAAATCAGATCTTTATTTGTTTTAATGTTCAGTTTCTTGTAAAAAAAATCAACAAAAAACTCATATAACTATAATCGTAAGAGTACATTATATAATTATTGGCTTTGACGTAGGTTGACATCTATGTTTATCAACCCGAAGAAAATTATATTTGCCGAGTTAAATATATTTTTATGTGGGTTGATAAAAATTTATGTTAACCTATGTTAAAGTCGACAAATGTTTTATTATATGAATAATAAAATGAATACATTTAATATGAAAGTAAAGCTATCTAGTTCAAAGTTCATGCAGACTACAGCATCATACATATCTATTTTTAGACACTGCCAGGGTTCTGGAATCTATTTTTAGGATATTCCATGGTGACATAACTTTCCAGCGCACTTGGTTTGACAGCTGGTTCTTTTTTAAGCCCGTTTTACTTTGTTCTAATGCTAAATCAATACTTTGAAGGCAGTTTAAGCCAATAAAATGAACGATTTTTTTATAGTCATTTAATAATGTTTGTAAACGAAAACGATATTTACATATGCTACCCTGCCACACCGTGCATTGGCATTTCAAATTGTGTATGTACAATGAAATAACATTTCATCACTGTATGCCTGACCAAACAACGAGTGCGAGATGAACCTGTACTCTTTCCAATCTTGTATATTAATAGGTTTTTTTAGATGAATGTATTTTATTTTCAAAAATTTAACTCATTATGTTTTTGATTGGGCTTCAAGGATAAATTGATGTTCTTTGAAAAAAGTTTGAAATGTTTCGGTTACTATGGCAACGGGTCACGTGGTTAAGTTCAAAACCGTGCAACACTTTCAAATTTGAACAATGTAAAAAAACTGCTGTTATGTTGAAGACCATAAAATTTCGTGGTTTTTTTTTGGAAAATAGCTTTTTTATCTATAATATTTTTTTGGGGGGAGTGGGGGGTTACCACGTAATAAGTGACACCTGCTTCTAACATATATGTATTTATTAAAGTTGCATTAAAAATTATGAATAAGCGTCAACATGGTAAGAGAGGTTGTTAACGCAGTTATTTTTCAACCAATATCTGCTTAGTTAGAAAATATTTCAAATGTGGTTGCTTGGTTAATACTAGCGTAAATACCAGAAACAGATATTAAATGTTTGATACCCTTGTGCGTGTATCTATATGGTCTCGTTAGCTGTTTTAATAACTTGTTTATTTTTAGTTCTGCATGTCATGTGTATTACTATTCACGGTTGACGTATGTGGTACACTTTTAAGTAATAATGCCTTCTAAAAAAGTAAACAAACTTTTCTTTTATCCTACATAATTGTCAAACATTTTTCTTATTCCCCTTTCACGTTTTGCTACAGATTTAATCAATTATCATTATTAATCACTCTAAATTTAATTTTGTTGTCTGCACTTTCTGGTAGCGATGTGCAATGTTTTGCTTGGGGCCATTACTCGACGTTACGATTTACTTTTGAAATTAATTTGCGTCTCTAGAGGGTCGTTTTTTTTAAATCGCAAGTTCATCACATTCCAATGACCAGTAACTTATCTCATTTTATAAATCTCTCAATAGAGTGCTGTTTAATTTACCTGGTAAACTGCATATATTTGTAAAAACAATTATCCGTTATATTCGATAGTCGTAGCCTTTTCCATGTTTTTCAGACTCAATACCAACTATGAAATGCAGACAATGGTCGCCTACTCAGATATTTAATGCTTGAAATATAATATACTACATGTACCATATTAAATATGATTTGCCGCCAATTGCCGGTCTGTCCATTTTACTATAAGTACGTTCCAAAGAAGACCCCATCTTTTGTTCACTGCTTCTAAGAGTTAAACATTGACACAACTTTCAGATTGGGTCACATTTTGGGGTTCTCTAATTAGATAATGGACCATAGTGGATGCAATTGTGGTATAAGGAGCTTAATCCCACAATGTTACATATGCTAGATCAGCAAAGTTGCAGTATTACGTTTTGGAAAGGTTTAGTGCAAAAGTCACCATTGTGCAAGTTCTATGACATTTCAACATTTAGAAAGTTTTAAATTTCCTTAATAAATTTATGGACTTAGTGGACTTACAAATATGTAACCCCTATGGGATACTTCTCTTACACTTTATAGTTATAAAAACAAACCTGAAAATCTTAAAATGTAACTTGATAAAGGAATAAATAAAATAAAATTATGTGAATTTAATGTATTCAGCATTAAATTCCTTTATCGAAGGAAGACTGACTAGTATAGTTGTTGGCTGTTGTTGCTTTCGCTCAACATGATTGGTGATTGGTTAAACCTGTCTTAAAATAGAAAAACCAAATCGAGGTTCGGTCTTTTTGAAAATCGTCTGCAAGGAGGTGACAGGAAAAATGTCGGTTTGGCAATCTAAATTTTTTAATCCTTATTAATCTTCCATTCAACAACACTTCTTTGGAAGAAAAATTTGTTTAATGATCTTCCAAAGCCAGAAATCTCGAAAAATGTTATTTGGTTTCAGGATGGTTTAACAATTTCTTTAATTTTATCACATCTGGGATGGGAAGCATCATGGAGCTCCCGACATTTTATCAATATCTTCATTTCTTCTTGAATTCTAGTTTCATATTTCCCCTAAACAACAATAATAATAATGTTATGTTATGGACATATTAATACGAGTAAAGCATTTCTATTTAAATAAAAATAGGAATAAAGCCCTGCTTCCCTCCCTCACGGTCACAGCTTTTTTGACAGTAAACCAATTGATAAAAGTGGTAAACTTCTTGAATTCTAGTTTCATATTTCCCCTAAACAATAATAATAATAATGTTATGTTATGGACATATTAATACGAGTAAAGCATTTCTATTTAAATAAAAATAGGAATAAAGCCCTGCTTCCCTCCCTCACGGTCACAGCTTTTTTGACAGTAAACCAATTGATAAAAGTGGTAAACTTCTTGAATTCTAGTTTCATATTTCCCCTAAACAATAATAATAATAATGTTATGTTATGGACATATTAATACGAGTAAAGCATTTCTATTTAAATAAAAATAGGAATAAAGCCCTGCTTCCCTCCCTCACGGTCACAGCTTTTTTGACAGTAAACCAATTGATAAAAGTGGTAAACTTCTTGAATGCGTGTCAAGAATCTGGATTAAAAATACTAAATGGTAGAACAATTGGAGATTTATTAGGAAAATACACTTTTGTGCTACATATAATGGATGTATAGTATAGTGTTGTGGATTATATTATTGTTTCTAATGATATATTTTTGCTGATTTTACTGTACATGATTTCCTTCTTTATGAAACCATTGTATGTTAGTTGTTCATTGTTAACAAATTTTCATGTAAAGAGCAGCTTTCAAAATTCATTGGAACCACTTCCATGTAAATTTATATGGACTTAAGAATCGGTCTAACTGTATTCCCAGAATATAAATAGCATTGAAAGTAAACAAAAACTTGATACATTTATGACAACTAAATTTAATGACATTAATTTGTCTACTGATTCCTTAACCACAATTTTACAAGAAAATGCCAAAAAATCAGCTAAAATTGTTAAACCCCCTAGCAACATTAAAAAAAATTTAAAAAAAAATTAAAAAATATATATATATATATAAATAAATAAAAAACAAATAAAAAAAAAATAATAATAAAATACAATAAAACTAGACACTGGTTCTCAGATTCATGTAAAGATCTCAGGAACACAGAAAAAATTATGAAAAACTTGTAAATAAATTTCCCGGAAAAGATTAATATAGGAAAAATTCTATTCATTTAGATCGAAATACAGACATCTTTGCAAATTTGAAGAAAAGTCATAAAAAAAACAAAATTTGTTCTGACTTAAGTAACAACTGTGCTAAGATCCAAATGTATTTTGGAACATGATAAATAAACTTGAAAGGGAATCATCTGGTCAAATTGAAGACACTGATATTCCAAAGGAAGAATTCATATCATTTTACAAAAAACTAAATAAAGCTGACACTGCATATAGTAATAAACAAAAAAAAAAAAAAACAAAAAAAAAAACAAAAAAAAAATATATCACTCAGGAATTTGAGACCCTAAAATCAAATATTAACTTCTCAGTCTCAGGTGAGTCGAACAATGAAATCACCTGTGAGGAGATGATAAAACCATTAAATTACTTAAAAATGGTAAAGGTGCATCATCAGACCTCATCTCTAATGAAATGCTGAAGAATAGTACCACAGCATTAATTAAACCACTCTGTAAACTTTTTAAAATTTTTTCACATGGTATCTTCCCTAAATCTTGGAATGAAAACTATTTAGTTTTATTACATAAAAAGGGTAATAGATTTGACCCTAATAATTATAGGGGAATATCTATCAGCTCAAACTTAGGAAAATTATTTAATAAGATTATAAACAATCGACTTTTGGAATTTATGAATAATCACTTTCTAATAAGTAAGAACCAAATAGGTTTTAAAGAGAAGTGCAGGACTTCTGATCACATTTTTACTCTAAAAGCTATCGCAGATAACTATAAAATGAAAAATCAAAGTGTTTGCAGCCTTCACTGACCTAAGAAAAGCCTTTGACACAGTGTGGAGAATTGGTAATATAAATACAATTAATGTAAAGAATTGTATTACATTTGTATAACACACTTTGTATTGATCCTTTAAATTGTTGTGCCTTAACATGTACTGTACCATGAGTTTGTGCTAGTAAATATTTGTATTCGTATTTGTATTTTGTCCACATTTTCTTTTAAAATATATTATTGTTCTGTATTCACAGGAATGAATACACCTTAATTTTCTGCAACCATTTATGTTAATAAAGGTACCAGTCATACCGGACCCACCTTAACTATGACTGGTTACAAATTTATTGAACTACCGGCATCAGTTTCATTTTACATTTCTTTTATGGTAACCGTTGTTTTTGCAACAATATGATATGGCCAGTTAAAATAAATGAATTGCATGCATCTCCGGCAATTTTTATTATCAAAATAATTTAACATCTTATTTCTTGGCACACGCCAGCTGGGCGTCCATAGTTCTGCGTTTTAGAGGCCCAGACTTGATCCAACACGCAGCGGGTTCCGGACTACCTGTTTAATTCAGAGACTAATTTCACATTGGTATAGCAACACATTCCGCCATGGAAATAATTATCAACTGAAGATATAAAATCTCTTGGAATGCAGAAATCTAATGTTTTTTCAAAATTAATATTAGAATCCCTTCATGTAACTAAATTTTAACTGTTTACACATAATTTACACTATATCTTTATAAATGTTTGTTGCTTTTAATTCTAGTATATACATGCATATTAGCAAAACACTACAGATTCCGAATGCTATACAAGTATGGCAGGTCAAACATCTTGTAATATATTTTGCTAAATCGTTAATGAAATTGGTACTTCGCTTCCTTTTCTCGAATATTTTCAGGTATTGGGTCAGCTTGGAGCTTGTGAATTGAGGAGCCTTGCAAGGAAACACAAGTTCTGCCTTGTTTGCTTATACATCATAAGGAATGCATTAACTCAATGGTTATATTGGAACCTTTATTAAATTGGAAGACCCTCCAAAAATTTATTATGATAAATATTGGGCGGAAAGATCTTGGTAATGTATTGGTTAGAATGCAGTTATTATTCTCTGGTCGCTGGAAATTTTTAAATAATTTGACAAATTGTGTTCGTGTTATTGACCAAAAAAATGTTACATAAACAAATATTTAGACAAATCTACATGCTGCAATTATTTAGTTTACTATGACATATACATACTAAAAATTCGTATTAAATTGGAAGACCCTCCAAAAATTTATTATGATAAATATTGGGCGGAATGATCTTGGTAATGTATTGGTTAGAATGCAATTCTGTATGTTATTATGCTCTGGTCGCTGGAAATTTTTACATAAACAAATATTTAGACAAATCTACATGCTGCAATTATTTAGTTTACTATGACATATGCATACTAAAAATTCGTAATTGTATATCTGTTCTGCAAATA
Organism: Limnoperna fortunei; assembly: GCA_944474755.1. Lineage (NCBI taxonomy): Eukaryota > Metazoa > Mollusca > Bivalvia > Mytilida > Modiolidae > Limnoperna > Limnoperna fortunei. The sequence continues at coordinate 46,789,109 of OX104116.1, forward strand.
TTTAGTTAAATTTATATACTAGAGCAAGTTTTCCCACCGTAGGTCGGGATGTTCTCCGGCTTTCTCCCCAATAAAAAACTGAACGCCATTATATAGTTGAAAAATTGCTGTAAGTGGCGTTCAACAACATACAAACCAACAACATAAGTATACTAGAAGTTCTGAATTTGTATATACATTCAAGCACAGACATTCTTGTGCTATTTCAATTTGTTATTCACATTTATATTGACGTAGATATGCCATATATAAACTAGAAATATATTATATTGAATATAACAGTGCTATTTCAATTTGTTATTCATATATATAAATATGCCATATATATACTAGAAATAAATTATATTATATATTAGTTATATATCAGTTATATATTAGTTATAGATATATATTTAACAGTATTGGCACAGCTGTACAGTTCAAACCCCCCCCATTCTGTGGCGGTTGACTGAAACGACACATGACGAGCATCTGTCATTTCAGTCAATTTGGCAGATTTTTCACTGCACTGGCCCCCCTTTTTATTAACTGTCAACTAGCAAATATCTAAATTCTGGAGTAACCAATGTTTCCCAGGGTTGCTCATCCCCCATATATATCAGTTGCTAATTCATTTATGGTCTGCCATCAAGTTGCGGCGACCAATATATAGACTTGAACTTTAATCTTATCTTATATTTCAAATATATATATATATTTATTTATCTATTTATTTATCTATTTATTTATTTATATATATATTTATTATTGTACTTGTATAATAAAGCTGTGGCCAAATACTGCCAATCTAGATCTTTGTTTTTATTCAGCATTCTCTGAGATGAACAATTTTCTACATTAGAAAAACCTGAAAGATAGATTTTCTTCTTTTCTTCTTCTTTTTCATTGTTAAAATGTTCGTAATTATGTGTATGCGCTGTATAAAGAAACCAAACTGTCTGACAATATCATTGGTTTTGATTCTCATCCTTTGGTCATTAGAAAAAGGAAAGGATCACAAAATAACAAAAAATCGAAGAAAGTGTTCATGGGACACAGATGTCCCCGCTAAATGAAGTCACAAACAGGAAGTAGTTGTCCGACAGGTCTGAAAGGTGCTTATGACTTACCACTTGTGATACTGAACCACCCTGCCAAATTTCAAATTGTTCTCATGTACAATTTCTGAGAAAAGCTTGACGGAAATTCGTACGGACGTACGGACGAACAAATGAAGTCCCAAACAGGAAGTATAGTTGTCCGACAGGTCTGAACGTCGCTTAGAACGTACAACTTGTGATACTGAACCACCCTGCCAAATTTCAAATTGTTCTCATGCACGGTTTCTGAGAAAAGCTTGACGAAAATTCGTACGTACGGACATGAGTCAAATTAATCCCCCCCCCCCCTCCGACATGTCGTCGCGGGGGCATAAAAACATAGAAGATTAATGGGTTTTTTCATACGTTTTTGAGCAATACCGGTTCGTACTATAACAAGATGTTTAGCTGATAAAATCTTTATTCAGTATCAGAGCCCCGAAGAGGGTAAAAAACTAAAAGAACAAAATTACAATCATAAGACAAAGGTACGCAAACGATGATAAAGTGCAGTTACATGACAACACATAAAACATATCAAAAGGTGACAAGCTCAATACAAATCCTAAAGAGATATATCTGTGGTACATCAAAGGCAAAAAGTCTGAGAAGACGTGAGATGATCCGACATGGGAGAAAAAAACTGGTAAATGTGAAATTATGCGGCGAAAATGTGTCAAAACGTCACTTCCATAACATCACACGGGTGATCTTCCACGAGTGATAGAAATTTTATGTCTTTTCGCGAGTGGAGCGCAGCAATGTTTAGTATAAAAAACTAAAATACAATCAAACAAATCATTAAAGTCTCATTTCCCACAAATTTTTAACTTGGTGCAATATCAGTAATCTTTATCAACTGAACGAAAATTTTACTTACTTGTACAATTAACATGCTGGCATCAATTCTCATGCACAGTTCTGATCGAGTGTGCTTGTTGAACATTATTTTTTCACTCATGAAAATAGCTGGTCTGGTTGTCGGAGGCAATGCAAATACAAAGCAGCATAAGAATCCAATCAGTAGCTCAAGCTGCTGCTGGTCGATTCTAAATACGGCTGTTAATTACATTGTAAATATACTTTGTCCACTTGGCTTGAATCTTTGTCAACTTGGCTTGAATCTAACATGTTTTCTATTTCATATTGTAACATGATATGAATATTTAAAATATGATAAAATAATACACGTAGATTGAACAAAAAGGTTTTCGGCAATATACAACTGTATTAATTCCACTTTGAAATGTATCTGTTTTTAATTTTCTGAAAATTATGTCTTGTCATATGTAATTTTTGTAGGCATTTGCTATGCGTTCTGTTTTGAAAGAGTCCTGTAATCCTACTGAAGGGGTCATTGTCGACCTGGGTACTATATCAGCGTACCCAGGGTACTTAAAATTTGAGAAATGGTACCCAGGGTAATATTGCTTTTTTTAAACTAACAAGATACATGTATATCGCAAAACAGTATGTTAGGAAGATAAAAGGAAATAAAATTGGCAAAAACATATATTGCATTGTTCCAGTTTGAACTTTTCAGCTGAGCGTCGGAATTCTAATTGTGACGTCACACAACAGAAGAACGTCATTTAAAAATAATGCAACGGGAGTATGTTATGTCATACAAATCTCAGAATTTAGACTATAAATAACTGCATTCTATCAAACATGATTTCAGTTTTTACATTTACAAACTAAATTTATTGGAATTTAACAAGACTTTGTTTAAATAGCTAAAGAAGGACGTCATATTAGAATAAAATTATACAAACATATTTCTGAAACGTTTACCTCGCTGACCTAACAACTCTAGATTCGTAATGATCGATGCATACGATTTTGTGATTTATGACAAGTGTGACTAAAGCATGTACTAAACCATGTAACCTTGACACTGTTTCTCAAATCCCATTGTGTTAAAGATAAAGGGCACGATTATGAATAAATGATGTAATCAACAATGTAAATTAGGGCTCCAACGGGTAATACGCTTTGTTGCTAAAGTAATTATACTTAATACTCTCCGAGCAATTCCCGGCAAATCGTGTGCAACGAAGAGTGGATTTTTTTCTCAAGCAACTTACTATTAGTAAATTTTATCGATTGTCTCACGACAGAAAATAAGCTCTGAAATTACGAAGTATAATGAGTTAGTCACATTACTGCAAGTACAGTCGTTGGACATAAATATTCGTCGCTTTCGTATCGGTAATACGGCCGTCGTCGGAAAAAAACGGGCTATAAAAGGCGTGATTATATCTATACGGTTTGTTGACTATATATATACTTACCGGTAATCTGTTAATAGACTAAAATACACAGAATCATTTCCCTGACGAAGAAAATATTTTCATGTACACACTGTACACAGGTCTCGCTTAGTGAAAACTTACATGACAGAAAATTCGACAAACACCACAACTTTGCCTGCACATTCTCCTGATATAAATATTATAGGAAATAATTTCGTTAATTACATGTATTAAACGTGATTTAGAAAATGTCAGTAATACCATAACTACATGCGATCAGCTGATAAACGAAATTTATCGTATCTGGCAAAAGTCTCTATAAATTTGCTTCATGTCTTATATAACACTAACCTTGGTCGTTTGAAATAAGTTGTGAGGATAAAAGGGAACATGACAAAGTACTAGGGTAAGTTTTCATGATATTTAGCATCGGCCAAACTTTTCGTCTGTCGTCTCACTATTACGACGCCAGATTGAAAGTGACGAATATTTATGTCCAACGACTTTATGGTGACCGAGCTGACACGAATGTTTAGTAGTTACCAGACTTCTTGACCCAAAGTCCTTAGTTAGAAATTCTTAGGTGATATATTATCGAATTTCAAATGGTAATGAAAACTTGTTTAAGGTAGACCCACTAGGAGGGAGCTGAAAAGCAATCGGAGCGATGCCTGAATCCTATTATGAGAGCTAAAAAAGTGACACTTTCGGGCCGTATTACCCGTATTACCTTATACATACCAAGTTACCCCCCCCCCCCTCCACGTGGACTTATCACACAAGGTGTTAACACCTTTAAAATTTTTTCCATAAAAACTAATACCTGCTATAAACAGCCTAATTGTCGAATATTTCAATATTAACACTGATAAACAATGTGCTACGAAGTATTACAAAAAATCCTCAATAACATTTACCATTACACTTGACATATTACATCCATTAAGATGTCAAGCACAGAATTGATTAAACACTTAAATCGAATACATGTACACATTTTGAACTCACCTGACCCAAAGGGTCAGTGTGAGCTATTTTCATCATTTGGCGTCCGTCGTCGTCGTTGTCGTCGTGGTCGTCCGTAAACTTTTCACATTTCAATCTTCTTCTCTAAAACCACTTGGCTAATTGAAACCAAACTTAGCAGGAATGCTTATTGGGTGGTTCTAAACAAAGTTTGAGTTTTTGGTGCTGATCAAATATAAAACATGGCTGCCAGGCCATTAATGCGTTCAGATTATCTGAATTTAAAAAATCTTCTCTCTCATAAACTGCTTGGCAGATTGATTTGAAATATTGCAGAAATGTATCTTAGATGGTCCTCAACAAAGTTTGAGATTTTTGTGCCGATCCAAAATCCAAGATGGCCGCCAACGCAAAGAACCCTATGGGAAAAACATCAAACAACTTCGTCTTAGAAACTGTTCCACACAATGAAGCCAAATTATGAAGAAATGAAGGTAGGATAGTTATGTTATTTTTTTAAGTTTTTCAAGCCAATTCCAAACTGAACATCGCTTCCAGGGCCACTAAAGGGTTCTGATTGGCTGAAATTTCAAAAATTTTCTTATTACAAACCGCATCGCAGATTGCTTTGAAAGTAATGTACCTTAGATGGTCCTCTACAAAGTTTGAGTTTTTTGTAACGATCCAAATTCCAAGATGGCCGACACCGTGAAACACAGCTTAACATTGGACCCTATGGGAAAACCATACAAACATCTTCTTCTCTGAAACTGTTCCACACAATTAAACCAAATAATTCAGAAGTCAATCTTAGATAGTAATCTTATTGTTTTGAGTTCTTCGAGCTGATAGGAAATTCAACATGGCTGCCAGAGCTGCAAATGCGTTCTGATTGGCTGAAATTTCAAAATTTGTTTCCTTACAAACCGCTTGGCAGCAGGAAATGTGATACTGTATGGTCCTCTACTAATTTTGAGTTTTTTTGTTTCAATCTAAAATACAAGATTGCTGCGACCATGGAAGATCACTCAACATACTGACCTATGAAAAAAAAGTAAATGGCTTCTTCTCAGAAACTGTCCAACAAATTGCTGCTGATTGGAAATTCAGCATGGCAACATTCATAGAAACATCATCTTTTCATAAACATTTTAGCATTTAATATGAAAATTCGCAAGAAAAGTATTGTCTCTTAAAAAGTTAGTTTGTAAGTCAGGTGAGCGTTACAGGCTCTTAAGAGCCTCTAGATGTATTCTTATTCACACAGTTGTTAACGAAATAACATACTGTCCAAACTAGCTCAGAGTGAGTGGGCAAGGGCATGGAGTCGGCAAAGCGTCCACTGCTAATTTCTTGAAGCTTTCCATCTGATTACGAGGAAGAGTGTCGGAAATGTTATTTTCATTTTCTGGAACACGTACTGCATGCATGACAAAATTATTTACAAACGTACACCATGTTAATAGCCACAACAAAGTCATAATCATTTGATATTTTCTTTGAGCCTTGTTTATAATTTGCACTGTTGACATATTGTCATAAGAAAAAGAATTAGATTTTGAGACCATTCTCCCCCCCCCCCCAAATAGGAAATAACAATTGGGTATAATTCTAATCATACGATTTACTTTGAAACTATTGACCTTAGAAATAGCTCGCATATAAATCTTAGAACTCGCGTCATTAAAAGTGTGACAATTCGGGAAGTTATATTATTATATGACTAACATTCATCTTGATTTTGATTGGCCCGAGGAATAATGAAAAGTATTATGCACACGGTGTGTTTACCTCAGAGTAGATAAAAATATACTGATATAAAAGTTTTGACTATTGAGTAGCTAAAAATAGAATTATTTATCACTTTTCAGTAGTTAAAAATAGAATTCAACAATAGGGAACAAGCATTAATTTGATTGGTTGAATTTAAAACATCAGCCAATCAAAACAATTCTTTAAACACATTACATTTGTTAACATTGGTTCAAAATGGCTGACGAGCAGCAGACAAGTTTTGTGAACTTTTTTGAGAATTTTTCATAATTGCTCCAATTATAAATTTTAATTGGAAAATGTGAATTTCTTTCAATTTAAAATGTGATAGTATGCTGTTGTTATTGTTGAAATAATTTTTTTTTTCGTTATCCTTTTTTTATTAGAGACTTCCAGTGTAAAAGTAAAAATAGTAATATAATAAAACATTCATCGACTTTTATATAGGTTAATACCTGGTTTTATCAACCCTCAAAAATAATATCCACACTCGCCGTTGGCTCGGTAGATATAATTTTTTTTCAGGGTTGATAAAACCAGGTATTAACCTGTATCAAAGTCAATAAATGTATATTAGTATCCAGAAAACTACTATGGATAACTGATAGAATAACATGGTGCTTGACCTCGAACCAAACGCCAGACTTGTATAAAAAAGAATAGCTTCCGTTCCACCTTATACCATAGAATCCGCCTAAATCTGGATGCAATGGGATTAATTTAACAATCTTGTATATTTTAAATGCTTCTATGAACTTTTTTGTAAAGTCATGCAGGTTTCGTTAAAGTCAAGGATCCTTTTTTCACCAGTATAACTGAACAGTTAGATTCATTAATTGTTTTATAATCTTGGTTGTTTACGGTGCTACTCAAAGTTACATAATTAATGTACTTGCTTTCCATTATCTGTCTTCTAATTGCAGGAGATACTGTTTGTATGTGCGGAAACATTCCCGCTGATATTTGCATGGGCGATAATGCATGCCGTACCTATATTATATCCATTTTCAAGTTCGGAATAAATTAGTATCAGGATATTTTGATGCTGAAAAAAGATTTGTACACTCCTAAGATACTTTGGGCAACTCACATCAACCGGTGAAAAAAACCTTACATAAAATTCAATAAATTTATGTACGAAATCGGAATCCGGATAATATCTAAGTTCATAAGCGTCAAAGCTAATCATTGGCTAGGAGCAACAGACCGCTTCTGCTAGGTTTGATTGGTGCTTTTAGTGGGTTCCGCGTACTTTTAGTTGGTTCCGACTACATTTTAGTGTTTAATTTAATTTAAACTTGCTGTTTTATTTTTGGTAATTAAAATTTTATAAATTATTCAATTTTATAATAAGTGCGCGAAAAGTTCCTTGTACGTAAATAGTCCTCGGTTGAGCACGAGTAACGTTCTGTTCAACGTTCCGATAACTTTTGATATACGTCATCAATTTTTTCAGTTTTGTGACGCATAAAGTTTGTAGAGTTATCTTGCCAATTTAATTTTTACACATTTGGACTTACTCTGGTTTAATTTAGCATATTCCTAAAATTACATTAAAAATTTGTTGGATGTCTGCAAGTCTTCTGGTCGACTTGTAAGAGATATTTTTTTATATTAATAGATCAACAAATTGTAGCAAAACAATTTACTAAACAACAGGGTAATTATAGGTCAATTAAAGGAGAAATTACAGCTCAGCTTTCTATCGATGTAAAACAAATATTTACTTTTTGTGCGGTTAAACTGTATTTTGGTAAATAAATGTTACTTGGCTTTTCTGTCATCAAAAACAATAACCGATCAAATGTCATATGTATTTGTGTCTTCCGGGTTAGATATTTAATATTGTAGAGTATGTCATTTTACGAAAAGCCCCGCAGACATTTTTTTTACCAAAACTTGTCCTGATCGAAGTTTTTCTACATGTTTCAATCGTAAGAACAGTAAAGGTATGTCTTTCTGTTTGTAAAATGAACGGTAAATTTTTTGTTTTTACAAGAAATTTTGGCTATTTTTATTGAATTATTGTTTAGTTTAGTTTAAACATATTTTATTTGCTCAAACATGCAAATTGGATAAGACACAAGTTAATCAAACTTATGATCGAAGTCTTCTCCAGTATACAGTATGTTACAAAAATATGTTGATAAAGTAGCATACATTGTAATACAATACAAATTATATTATGTTTGTTGGAGACACAACAAAGCTTTTGATGACACATATTGAGGAAAAATTTTTAAAAAGAAATAAAATAGAGAAAAATTGACGTGATAGATGAGATGGATGTGATGATGATGAGTGTGATTTCAAATCCTTGTGAGTAATGATTCAAACTATGGGGAACCTTTCTGACCCTTTGATATACTCAAATATATGCTTAAAGACTTGTTCATTCTGCTCATTAGACAATTGCGATGTAAGGAGTTCTAGATTTATTGGACAGTAGATTGGCAGCCACTGAAGGTTTTCAAATAATCTATTTCTAATATTAGCATATCTCGAACATTCAAAGAATAATGATTTGAGTCTTCTTGATCCACAGCGACAAGATGGATCAGATATAATATTTACCCTGTATAGGTCATAATTCAATATTGATGCTGAACATCTTAATTGAGTTATGACAATATTTAGCTTTCGAAGACCGTATTCATAATGCTTTGGAACTCTTCTATGTGGGTTCAAGTTCTTTAGTTCAGATTTAAACTTAAAAATAAAGTTAACATTACGGATTGATAGATCTAAACGGTTCCACTGTCGTATAGTTGATGGTATGAAGGATTCTTCAGTCAGTGATAGTCTACAGAAGGGAGTCATACTATTGTTGCTATTACGCAAGGGATAAACTGTCGTGCTTTGTATTGTAGGCGGAATTAATTTACAGAGATATGCTGGTGCGGAGTCGTGCTGTATATTATAAAATATTTGTAACTTGCTGCGTTCCCTGCGCTCATCCAAAGACTCGCACCCAATTTCAGTATAAATATTTGTTGCATTGGTAAAAATTGGTAGGCCCGTGACAATTCGAGCAGCCTCAAGCTGTAATTGTTCAAGTTTATGGCAGTAGCCTACTCCCATGTTATCTCAAACTTCACATGCATATTCAAAAAAAAAGGTCTTATAAAGACTAAATATAATTTTTTTTAGTCTTTTCGAGTAAGTTTATATTTCAATTTCCTGAGTACATTCAGGTGCTTTGAAACACTACATATAATATTATCAATGTGTGTATTCCACTTAGAATCACTGCTGAAGGTAACACCTAGATGTTTATGGAGTTTAGTGACTGGTAAATTAGTGTCATTTAGTGTAAATCTCATATCTGGTGGGATTATATTTAAAAATAACATGATTTCGGTTTTTCGGGATTAAATGACATTAACCATTTTTGTGACCATTGGTTGAGCTCTTTCAAATCGTGATCAATAACAACCTGAATCTGCGCAGGATCACGACTGGAATAGCTAAACGACGTGTCATCGGCAAACAGTCTACTTAGTGAAACAAGTTTTTCAGCTATATCATTAATATATGATAAATAATAAAGGACCTAGCACCGACCCCTGTGGAACACCAGCATGCACATTACAAAGCTTGCGGATGACGATTGTTTGATTACTACTCTCTGTTGCCTATTATTCAAGTAGCTTTTAAACCATTGTAATAAAGTTCCATTAACTCCATACGATTTAATTTTATTTAATAAACCTTTATGCCAAACTTTATCGAAAGCTTTTGAAAAATCGCAGAAAACAAAGCAATTTATTTCTTTCTTCTCTAGGGAATTTAAAATACAGTTGTATATTTCTAACAGCTGGTGAACTGTAGAACAGTTGGGAAGAAAGCCAGACTGGTATTGATATATTAGATTATTTCTTTGCATGTGGTTGAATACATATTTTTATATAACACGTTCCATTACCTTGCCGACGCAGCTAATAAGCGATATTGGTCTATAATTAGACGGTATTGAACTGTCACCCTTTTTGAATATTGCAATAACATTTGCAATCTTCCAACCAGATGGGTATTTGCTTAGCTGTAGAGATTTATTAAAAATTAATTGGAGAGGAATTGCTACTTTTTCTGGACAAAGTTTTAACATTTTGTGGCTTATTATGTCTGGCCCAGTACTTTATTGGGTTCTAGAGTTTTTATAATATCAACAATTTCTTCAGTACTGATTACTATGTCGTGAAGTTGTATAATTGTCCTCAGTTCAAAATCAGGGAGAATAACATTTTCGTCATTTAGCGTTGAAGTTTGACTGAAATATTTATTTAATAGCTCACATTTCTTGTCGTCCCAGTAGACAACATCTCCCAGGCTGGAATTTTGGATTACATTTTGAAGTGGGGGTATATTATAACATCCTTTATTTAATTTTATTAACATTTTCATAATTTTCCAATAAGTCTTAGGGTTAGCAGCATTATCTAGTATAATATTATCAAGATTTTTTTCAAAATTTTCTTCTGCAGTTTTGTTTCAAATTATTTACTTTGTTCCTTTGTTTTTTTTTTTGGTTTTTTTTGTATTTTATTAGATCTGCTTTTTTAAAAATTTAAATGTTGTTTTTCTAAATCGGTCCCTTCTACAAATTTCTTTTCGAAGTTCGTGGTTGAACCATGGTTTATCGTTATTTCGAATGGTAACCATTCTGGATGGAATGCTCTCCCTTGCGATGTTAAATTCGTCGGTAAATATGCTACATTTCATCGACATCCTTAACATCAGAAAGAAGTCCGTTCCAATTTATAGAACAAAGTTTTGTAGAGAATTGTTCAAAATTTGTTTTATCGTACAATATATTTGTCTTTGAAATGAATTAGATAAATATTTTGGGCAGTCTAAGAATAGTATTGGCGAGTCGTAATCACTTACGTCACGAGGTACTTCATAAACGTCAGAAAATATTGAATTGCGTCGCTGATTATAATTGGGTCAAGTAATGTCCTACTATGATCTGTTATCCGTGTGGGCTTACTGATTACGTTCGTTAAATTGAACAAATTCATAGTATCAATTAATTTATTATTATCAACATTAAATAAATCAGAATTAAAATCCCCCGTAATCACAATGTTTTAATTAATCTCGTAGCCCAATTCTATTGCATGATTTAGTCGTGTCCAGTAGTCATTGTCCGTCCATTCGGGTCGATATGTACAACAAATTAAAAATAGTTTACCTTTACCTCTTAATTCTACCCATAATAACTCACCAATTTGGGTTTTCGAGTGCACCTTTCCGCGTTATTGAGAAATCGTCCTTTACATAGGTAAGTAATTAAGCCACCGCCAACTTTGTTTCGAATCATAGTTTTTGAAAAGGAATCAAGTTGCAGGTTCGATCTTCATCTTTTATATTTGAGTCTAGGTGAGTTTCGGTAAGAGTAACTATGTCATACTCGTTCGTGAAGTTTTCTAGGAAAGAAAGTTTGTTTCTTATACTTCGAATATTTAAACTACATATTGGGATTGCATCTGATGGGATATTAGATAGAGAATTGGTAATATTATTTATTGTGGGGCCAGGATTTCTTTCAACATTTCCAATTACAAGGATATAATATATTTGGATTTAAACTTTGAAGTATGGAGAGGGCGACGACGAGTAATGAACACTTTAAATTGGTAAGTAGTATATGAGCTCTCATAGACATTTACCTTAACGGGCCTAAGGGTGCATTGGATACGTAAATTAAATAGCCCGATTGCCGCCCTGTAAATTTCAGCAATGCAATTACCAATTTGGTTGTAAGACAATAACTGTTTTAGACGGGCTGCCTAACCTGTAACACAAAGTAAGAAAATCACACTCGCCATCACTTAAAGTAAAAATAGAGAAGTGGTAATAACAACATAATAAACAGAAAAATATGAAATAAGAAAATAATGCACATATTCAGGGAAGTCATTTACATTTAGGACGGAATAGGATATTTACAATTATTTTGTTCATGGTCAGAAATGCTATTTATCTACAATTCAGTGAATACAAAGGAATATACAGATTAAGAGAACATGCAAGAAACAACAGCATGGATATATACATACAAGACTACAAAAACATACGCACAGAAAAAAAACATTGGTATTGTTATTCTTACAAAAACGATAAAAAAAACTAGAAAAGAAGCTACTTTATCAAGAACTTAATTTGAACTTGACCTATTAATCGATTTACTATGAAGTGTGGGGTTCCAATTGGGTGACATCAGGTATTGTTATATATAGATTCTAACTGATAATAAAATTAGAGGATTGTGTACTTAAGGTCATTTCGATATTAATTATACAGTCATTATAATAATATTAATAATGTGGGGTTCCTGGTGGGTGAGGTCAGAATAGGTACTAAGTAAAATACACGATAAAGATATAGGACTCGGTGCACTTTAAGTAATAAGTGAAGTCTGAATGTGTGAAGCTTAAAATGACAATGGGCGTTGATTATTAAATGGGATTTGGAGACATATATATATATATATATATATACAATCTTTAAATTGTGTGTTTTAGGAAAGTTGCTGGATAATAGTTTGATCTCAGTTTGAATAAATTACACTAGTAATAATAATAATACAGGTCTATAATTACATTTCTAATAATAATAGTAATGATTATAATAATAATAATTATCATTATTAATATCATCACCATCACCATCACTATTAACATTATTACTTACAATACAATACTCAAATCGAATATGATGCTAATATTCTTGATTTGACAGATATTTTTTATTTATATGAATGCTTAAACGTTTTTTATAAGGAACTTTTTGAACTTGTTATTCAGAAAAGATGTAGATGAACAATTGTATGGATTGTTCATTTTATAATACCAATATGTATACTACCCAACCCATAAAACAAGAAAAGATATGGTTGTAACCATATCGGGGAAACTCAATTAATATAATTGGAGGATTAAAACAGGAACCCATTTTGTAATGTAATATGAGAGATTAATTGTTGTTTACAGCTTGTGAAGATATAATGTACTTGATATTCTATAATATGCTTTAACCAACTCAGGATCATTTAATACAATCAAATTTTTATGATTTGTCTTTGCCATGTGTTGCTTTTTTTTCTTTGATATAAAAGAATGATCATCTGAGACATCAAAGTTCTAAATATTTGGTTCTTTATATAATAATGCATATAGATATTAAGGAAACGAGTTAAATAAGATACAATACAAGACATAAAAAGTAAAAAAAAATACAGAAAAATGCGTGTTAAATGTATTTTTAGTGTTATCTTGTAAAATATATGCTTATATTAATATTTATGTTTTGGCATATCTGTTAAAACATATATTGAAACCCTAGTTTCATTTTTGCCCCCTTTGTGCCCCTAATTCCTAAACGGAAAAAGGAAGAGCCCCAAACTCAATCTCATTCATCCATTTATGATAAGAAAAATTATTGTAAAATTTCAAAGCAATCTGTAAACCAGAACCAAAGTTATTGTGGAAACAAATAATAAAGTACCATTTTTTGCCCCTTTTGGGCCCCTAATTTTTAAACTAGAAAAGGTCGGACCCCAAAAATCAATCCCATTCATCTATTAATGGTATGGAAAATCATTGTAAATTTTCATAGCATTTGGATGACTAGAACAAAAGTTATTGTGGGGAACAAACAAAATAGTGGCATTTTTGGCCTCTTTTGGGTCCCTAATTTCTGAACGAAAAATGTGGGGACCCTAAAAATCAATCCCATCCATCCCTTTATGGTAAGGAACAAAAGTTATTGTGGGAACAACAGACAACGACGCAACGACGACGACACAGACGACATCATCATACTATTATACGCCTGCAATTTTTTTGCGGTCGTATAAAAATAGTAGGCATGCATAGTAAATAAACCAGTTTACATTTTTGAACATTTGAATTATTGAAAGTAAAAGAAAGATGCAGGAAATTGAACTTGAGACCTGTATTTAAAAAAAAAATAATTTATTTCTGTTTGATGCGACAACAACAAAATAATTGGAATGCATAAAACCAATAATAAGAAAATGCTGAAGTCATTTTCCAGGAATTACAGATTCGTAATATCTCCCTCATCAAGTCGGCGTGCCATCTTTGTCCATCCTCCCAAATTATTTACATTTGTACCATTTGTTAAATATGCAATCCCAACTGGGATAAAGAACTGGTTATCGCTTAATTGTTTTAAAAATATTCAAAATTATTAATACATTGACTTATGTGTTATTATTTTTTTTTTTTGCAAAGATGATCAAAGATCTACATTTGCGAATCTTGTTTACTGGTATACAAGTATATATATTCATCACGATGATCAGCTGCAGAAGCACAGGCATAATTGAATATTAACTGTTTACATCACGAAAATTGTTTAATTAACCATTAAAAACAGTAGCAAGAAGATCATTATTGTTGGACATACTTATTATGCGTTAATTATATAATTAACAATTCAGATGAAAGCAGATTGAATGTGCATTTATATGATCATTCAACTAGCCAGTTTGATCGCGTAAGAATATATGAACAAAATTATACTTTTATTCAAATGCTAAGAACAAAATTATTCCATTTCGCAATACCAAAACATACTGTTTTTCACCTGAAAAATAATCAAAACAATATTACAGATATAAAGTACTTATTTCGGTAAATGCAAACATCGAACTATATTATCGCGCAATAGTTCAGTAAACCGTACCCAAAATTAGTTATAACCCCATGTGTGATACAATTCAATGATTTGAGTTATCATAAACATATACGTACACACTCATTTAAATATATATATATATACATACACATACACACATATACACATACAACTGTATATGTACATGTATACATAATAGTACTCACATATCTTTATAAATATGAACTTTTTACATTAGAGTCAATCTTAACATTATAAGATTTAATATGGAGTAGGCATTGCCAAAATGCGAGCAAAGACAATATATTCCTTTATTATCAATATTTAATGTGCATTTCATAATTGACTTAACTTCCGAACACCCTAAAAGTGCCTCTAAATTCCAGTGGTCACGTGACGTCTTTCTGTGTAACGGTGACGTCACATGAAATGTAATTCATGGTCGTCAGTTTTTAAAGATCGATTTAGAGATTGCAAAAATAGTATGAAATTTTTGTTCTTAATTTTAAATATAACATTTATTTTTTATCTATGTCAACTTTATTTTCAAGTCTTCCTTAAATTTATTTTTGGTACTTTTCTTCATTCACTTTGTTACAGTTTTTTCACGATATCAACTTCCGGACGAAAAAAATTAATTTCAGGTAGTCTCGATCATCCAGACGCTTAATTGCATTTGTGCGTCTGGATTCATCTCTATATTGAACTCGTTACTATTAAGCCCAAAACTGGGCGTAATTTTTGATTGGATGATATTTTTATTGTCTAAAAAATTACTTCCGTTAAGTCAAGAAGTGTATAAAAAATTGTACCAAAGTTTACATTTGAATATTTATATAAAATATTACTTTATCAATTATTAAACAAATATTATTGTTTTGCACAATCAAGAGAGAATCTTACTGTGACGTCATTTTATAAGTATAGAGATGTTTGCATAATTTTCCTGATCTAAAAATAGGGCCCTAAAAATAGAATCATTGTTTTGTCTCCACCTATTGGTAGCGAAATTACCACAAGGTGATCCCGGACGCTATTATATATGCGTCTGGGTGATCTAGACTAAATTTCAGCATGAAGCAGATTTTTATCACGTGATTTCGTTTTGATCACATGACACATAATTGCCGTAGAGCTCAGCCCGCTGCGAGCTGTGCTCGCTATTAAGCATAATGCAAGAGCATAAAACATATAACTTGCTCTTTTTTATGTGTAAATTGATACAGATATAAGGTTTGTATATTTACAGCTATTAGGAATATAAAAAAACATAATACATATTTTGATTGGTGAACCATTGGGGAGCTGTATCATCAGTGACCTCGGGTATGTGATACATCTCCTCCAGGTAATATTCAATGATTAGTTAAAAAAGAAGTAGAGCTCATCATCAACAAGAAATTTTGGTTATTTTTACTGAATTATTGTTAAAACAAATCTTCCTAATATTTCCTAAATTATTTGAAGATCTAAACTATTCTACGAACTGGTTGCAATTTTGCAATTTTGTTTACGGGAGATTCATTTTGATATCCAAAGTAATTTCATTATAAGTACGTTCCGTGTGAAAAACTTTCGTTGACTCTTCGATAATTTTAATTGTTGTATTACCTTATTTACGTATAAAAGTGTGGTTAGCCTCTTATTCAGTTAATATTTGATACTTCAGATGAAGAGAATGGCTGTAAGATGCAAATATTGTTTACCGTTGTCATTAGGTGGTATAGTACTGTTCTTAATATATATTTTCCGGTATGAAATGGAATTTTCCGCAGTGACAAGTATTAAAGCTGATGAACAAGTAAGTATGAATGGGACTTGTGACTACTTAATTTACAGTGTACAGAATGTGTATTCCTTAAGTAAGAAATTGCAGAAAAACAGATATTGTACTTGAAATTTTGCTATCATTTATACAATTACTAAATTTAATTTACAAAAGTGCACAATAATATCATTGAAAATATACGTATCTTATTAACATATTAGAATCCAATATAAGGATTCTGTCTCAATATACAAACTGTCACACTGCAAGTCATCCTCACAAGTCAGGGTTTCTGTGTCCACATGTGTCCACGAACCCCTGACAAACTTAGCTAGGAAATTCCCGGGCTGGAAGATTTTCGTATGACGTCAATCCTTCAAAATATCAACTAATGAAATTGCCTGAAAGAAGCAAGTGTTTGGCAGTAGTCATTCTTACTCATTCTTGAGTGGTAAGAAATCGAAACGCAACTAATAAATAACGCGGTAATAACAAACTATTAACACTTCTGTACAAAATACACTGACTTTCACATGGTCTATGGAACACATCCGTTTGGTTTATTAACAATCGACATCGGGAAATCCCCTAACCAAGCCGCGAATGAAAGCGAGCTTTTGATTGGCTACATCAAGGTATGATGTAGCCAATCAAAATAGTGACTATGAGCCCGGGAATTTCCTAGCTATGTTTGTCAGGGGTTTCGTGGACACATGTGGACACAAAAACCCTGACTTTTGAGGATGACTTCAAGTATACCATTGATCTCTTATCACTTATTATCATATCTAAGTAAACTCTTAAAATTATAAGATGTTGTACACAAACAGACAAATACAAGGATCAAATAAAGACGGCTCTTCTTTAGCCAAAGGTTATTGAATACCCCTCTCAGGTTAAAAGGAGAGGAGGAAGGGATATAAAACTCTGCAAAATTTATCTTTTATATTTCTAGAATTATAGGAAAATTAATTTGGCGGAGTAAGTATCCAAAATATGATCACGAGTGCCGCATAACGCATCTGATTAAACAAGTGCGCGGAACTTGTTCCGCGCACGAGTTTAACCTGATGCTTTATGCGGCAAGAGTGATTAGAATAACCATTCAGACAAAAACTAAATGCATCTGGTTTTTTCAGGAAACTATTTTCAAAGACTTTGAGTGTTTATCAACGGTAAGAATTATTATTTGTGTTAACCTTATCTAAAAATAATATAAACATGTTTTATAGAATCTTGAATATTCTCTTGTTTATCAACCCTAATATGTGCAATCATCCAAATAAAATAAACTATGAACCATTGAAATTTAAATGAACCGAATAAGTTTATTGCTGATAGTAATTTGTGTTGCAGTTTCGACAAATGAATGTGGCATTTTTTATATTTACATGTATCAAGCTCTGGAAGTTTAATACCCTATTTTTCGTAATTTTCAGTTAAACGGCGTAATCGAGCGTGACGAAGAAAACAATTTTATAATTCCGACTGACGATGTTTTGAAAGGCTTTCCAAACTATGTTTTGGACTGCTTGTATTACAGGTAAGACATATTGCTATGGACATATCTAACCCGTTTTTTGTATTAAAACATTCTCTTTAACAAATTGTCATTTTTGCATGCATGCCATGTATGTAAAGGGAAAGTCGATTATTATAAAATGTATTTACGTAAGATTCAATTTTAAACATTTTATGCAACAATAGTAACAGTTTTCTAATTAACGTTACAGTTTTAACATCAAATAATATCTGCTAACGTTGTAAAAGATCAACAAATTCGTAGTTCAATTTAAAACAAGTTTAATCGTGTTCTGCTTTTATTCATATGTCTCATAGATACACAAAAACAATACAAAAGTACTGCTCTCAGCGAAGTCGTCATGGTTCAATGCGTAATGGTTGGAATATATGCGTCGACAGCTGTTACAAACCAACAACACACGACATCTTCCATGTTTTCAGGTAACCATAAGATATTTTACAAAATATTTAGTTCAAATACATGTATATAATTGTTTGCTGGTAATTATTGTTTTGATATAATTTAATTTGCTTTGTACGCTGAAATCTGATTGGTTAATTCAAATCGTGCAACCCATATTATAAGATATAACTTGCGTGACCTATGACATATTCTTACGCCGTTAAAATTCAAATAGTTTCATGACGTCATCGCCGTTTTTACCATAAAAATTGTTAAAATATATAGTTAAAATTAAATTATAAGTAATATTTCAAATTTCTGAACAGGTGATACGATATAATATGGTTTTGGTCTGTTTACACCAATCCAAACCGCTTCGCACTTTACAAGGCGTAAACGGACCCAAACCATATTATATCGTATAGCGTGTTCAGAAATTTGAAATATTCCTTAAAGAAACATCCCAGTACCTGTAAATTGCCATATACACGTATTCACATAATATACAAGTCATTAACAGAATCTTCCACTTTTATCCGAATTCATTTCATGAACTCGTTTTCTATATGAAGTAATTTACCAAACACGAATCACGTAGGCTTTTTGAATTAATTTTGTTGTAGTATACAGGATGACAGCATCAATAAGAACAGCGTTGAAAATATTCATCGCAGTAAAGTCAAGCAATATGATGCCAGGTTAGTTATATTATCCTTCTATGAGCCACAGTTGTCTAGAGTATGTAGCATCTATATTAATCACTGCTGAGTATAAACGCTAGGATTGTCAGTTTAAGTCGCACTTTGGAAATGGTGTGCATACTTTGAAGTTAATTGACACAAAATACTTTCTTATCGAACGTGATACTATGGTTTTCTTTTCACAATATAAAATTGACAAGATCTTAAAAAATCTTAAATTACGTAAACAATTAAAACTCTGGTAAACCAAGGCGATGTTATGCTACTAAACATCGATATATTTCCGGCTAGTCTATCTCTATAAAACATGTGTATTTAGGCACCTTCAGGTCTGTACAATCGACTCTAAACATGCGTAGCGATATTTCGATTATTAAGGAAACTTCGAACAAAAATTAAAAATTTTGAGTGTATTCTACTAAACCTGAAATACAGTGTTCATAACTAATAGTATTATAAAATATTTAAGCATTGCGGTTGATTCCGCCACGGTAATGATGGCTATTGTGGTTCATATCGACACGGTTAAGTGTGCCATTTTTGGGCATTCCACCGCCATCTTGTGTGCCATTTTGGTTTATTCTGCCACTGTCGTGTGGCGCCGCGGTCAAGTTGGCCATATTTGTTATTCCGCCATAGTAATGTAGGCCATTTTGATTCACCCGCCACGCTCATATGATACATTTTGCTCATCCTGCAACGATTATGTCCGACATTATGGACATCCCACCAAGGGCCATTTTGATTTATCTTGCCACGGTTATGTGGGCAATTCTGATTTATGCCGCCACGTTCATGGACATTTTATCATCCCGCCACGTTAAGTTAAGAAGGAAGTAGTATAAGAATCGTATTCCTTAATTTATTTTTTTGTCTCCGTTAAGAATTTTTTACACATTAAGTGAATATAAAATATTTACAGTTTTTTCTTAACTCAAACATTTTTATGATTATTATTTTACTTTTACTACAAAGATATGCCTATTATACATATTCTTTGTTAAATATCATGTAATTATGACAATAAACAATTATACATGTATAAACATAGACCGCAGATCCCACTGGAATTTCTAAGAAACATAAGTAGAATACTGGAAATATATTGCGAAGCTCACGTCAATGACTACAACCTACAAACCAGGAAACAAATCAGAACTAGTAACACGAACTGCACACAGAGGGAGATGCGTCTCACTGTTTAAGAGCAACACCCGTTGTGTAAATTGATTTATTTAATGATTGATTGACCGGATGTGTGCTTAACACCAGAGAGCATCATTTCAGTTATATTCAGAATGAGAACACGTTAAACAATACATAGTCGGGCCATCAAGTGGACTAAATGGCAAAAACGTTCGATTGCCACTTGAAAATTATGGAGTATTGGGTAGGATCGGAAAATTAAGTCCTGTGTAGTGGCTACAACAAACCTACTATTATCTACAGGAGAGTCTTTAGCGCGCAAGAAGCATGACTCTTTCTAAGTACGTTACGCATGATGTGATACGTTCCGCATTATGACCTGACAAATGCTCAACGAACATGTCTCCCAAATTCCCCACCTTAGATCTCTAAGAACCCTCCTGGTATGGTATAAGCATGCAAATTATTGTAAAATCTTAGTTAAATACCAGAAATGTTGAACTCTCGCTCTATGTAAAGGAAAAAAAAACAAATTCCCACTGAATTGAGAAGTGGAAAGTTCGTAGAAAGTGGCCTGTAGTGACTATGCAGATGATAACTTGCACATTAAAACTGACTCTGTTAATGTGTTTTTGCATGTACCTTGCCTGGGTTTCATAAAACTTCTCAAATTGGGATTTTCCTCAAATACCTGAGATTTTCCTTAAATTTGAATTTTCAAGCAATCTGATTGGTCAATTTTTGAGTTGAGGACACGTTGAGGAAATCCTCAAATCTGAGAAGTTTTATGAAACCGAGCCCAGATCCTTTTTAAAAGGGTGAGATTTTCTCTTTTTTAAATAATTAGAATTTAAATGTCAACTTTGTAAGATTTTCCTTAAAACGTTAGATCGAACAAATTTAAGATTTGTATATTCAATCACGCCTTTATTCATCTTCAACTTCTCAAAGACTAATAAAAGTACTTCCTTGTTTATCTGTGTCAACATCAATTAATCACACAGTAAGCCGATACCTTAATTTTTTACAGATTGTTCACAAATAAAGAGCAGATATCGTCATTTTTCAAGATCAATGACTTCAACATCAGCATGGTAAGCTTACTTATATTTGTTGATGGTGGCCACTGATTTATTTGTTTCGAATATATACATATACATATATATATACAAGTGTCTAATGAATTAACCAAACAATGTCGTTGTAATTTCCACTCTGAAAATCATCTGTACACACAGATTTGATTTTTGAGCCGTCCCACCTCGGGAATCGAACTCGTGTCAGTTTATAACATCTATGGCTACTGCGCCTAGCATGTAAAGACAGAGGTGTAACCTCTAGACCAGATCCGTCCGCTAAAAAACGGAGTTTCACTGGCCTAGTGTTACTTTTGGTTGAACATGTCATTTACATACACAATGTTTTTGTGCGACCTGAGCTTTAATTACAACGATTTTCATACAATCAGAATGGATCTGTAAGCAATTATACAGATGCGTGCATATAGTTGTTTTGAATTTCTATTTATAATTGTCTATTTATATATGCCCAACATCTGATTATATATATATATATATATATATATATCTATAGGCGGATGTGAATATCCTAGTATTGTTACGGTATGGTAAAGCGAATAAAAGGGCTCAAATTTAATATTTTCCAGATTGGCAAAAAGGACTGATCTATCAAAATGTTAGTAACTGCTTGCGCAACTTTTTACACGCTTTTTTGTAAATGTTATATCATGCCTTTCCGAAGTCTATTGGAAATCACAAGTGTTTCAATTGATATTGCGTCTAACGGTGCAGCAGACCGAGAAATACAAATATTCCATGTAAAGATTTTTTCAAAGGATATTAACATCCACGTGTAAACATCTTTATTTTATTTTCCCATGCTAAGTGAAACATATAATGAAAAGACCAATACATGATATTTTTTAGAATTATGCTTGTAAAAAAAACAAACTTCGGATCAGTAATAAAATTGCATTTAAATATGTAAAAACTGTTGTCCGCTACATAATTCCGCTGCACAGTAGTAAAGCGGAATCCAATATCAACCTGGTTGTTCTCTAAAAAGAGATCCAAAAGTACAGTTTTGTGGTAGCAACCTCTGTTTCTCTGATCAAAGATGATGGTGATTTTATTCATGTAATAAAGCAATTGCAGATTTTGATATACGGTCGCTATGAGGATTTATCAGCCCTCAAAAATGGATTGGTGAATATTACATTTTCTCTGGCTGATAAATCCTGATAGCGACCTATATCATAGTCATTAATTATATAATATCATAAGCATTATTAACCAGAGCCAATATCAAACCCATGGCTAATAGTACATATGATATAAAAATGTCATGTTATAATCTGATTATAAAACACAAAAAAGCTAATTTGCATAACAGAAGACAGCGTCGCTTTAAAAACAACACTTAAACATGACTAAAGTAATAGACGCTCTGTGAACAGTATATTAATTTTGTTATCAATATTAAATACAAGAAAACGGGGTTTAAAGTCAGTTAATAGAAATGTAAGTTTATCTGTTACATAAAATGATTTACGCTCTGCGTATGATACAGTTATGTTTGGTACAAAATTATTTTATTATTTTTTTTGGTCATATATTTATAGTCGGCATATCGGTGTAAATTAAGATCGCTAGATAATATCTATTCTTTAATGAGATATAATTTCGTTTTTTCAGGCCAGATATGTTTGTTACCATTTACCAAAGTTTTTAATTCCATGTTTTTATTAAATTTTTTTCAGACCAGAAAAGATATCCTTTTGATTGATGTAGGAAATTCTACATCAGACCTTTTGGATCAGATATTACAAACCGAAATATTGAACGATATTCAACAGTTATCGATACGAACATTTTACGGAGATGAGAATTTGATGACAATAGACTACATTCCTGCTCTGAATCACCTCAGAGAATTGTACAATCATGGGTTTAGAATATACTGGTCGAGACCAGAACTGCAATGTGTACTTAAAAATAATCCCAACAGAACTAATTGCATCTACTTAGATATGGTAATATCTATTATACAAACATTAATATATTTTTTGTAATTTACAGACATCTACAGAACTGAACACATGGAACACATCATCTTAATTATCTCTATTTTCCCTTAGTTGATACTCTTTTCGTTTGTATTAACCACATTACAGACCTTTTACAATTTGACAATCTATATTAAATTAAGAAATAATTCATGCATACCATACTTTATTGTCGCTATTGCTCGGGACACAATATACGACAATAAAGTTTGCTGTCGTGAATTATTTCGATTCTGATTTAGATAAATGCGGTAATCTGTATATTGAAACGGCATAAAAATGTGCGCAACTGTATGTCTGTTCCACATTGCTCCCGCGTGTCATTATGTCGAGTGGTGAGAAAAAAAAATTAATTGATGTGTGTTGATGCATGCAAATCTCAGAATTTCATTAATAAAAAACGATAATTATGGTCAGAAAAGTGAAAAAAAATATTAAAACATCCTACTGTACCGACATCTTGCGCATGTGCGAACTACATTTATTGGAATTTTAACATGGCTTTTTTACATAGCAAAAGCATTACGTCATATTAGAATTATTATATTATTATCTTCAAAATACCTCCTCATTATTACAAATAATACAAAACCTTTTTTTCCTCTGCCTCAGTCAAAATGAAAGCCAAGGCAACCAATAATCATGTTGGCATCACTGCCCGCCTTACGAGTTCATCCATATGAATATTTTTGACGAATTGTAGTATTCAAACAACATGTCATCAACTTTTCAATAAACACAATATGCTCCTATTTCATATACACCGTAATTGTATTACAGGTTCTTAAGGAATGTAAAGAGCCTGTCGATAGTGTAAGTACATGTAGCTTTCTTCTAATAACTACAGAAATAGTTTAAGAAGATTTATTGCTTTATTGATAAATAAACGTGTCTTTAAATGAGTTCCAAAAAATTTTTTTAGAAGTTTTGTTAAAGAACAGATAAAATATAAAACGATTTTCTTTATTACAATTCTGATAAAATTAAAGAAAAACAACAATTATAGTAATTTAATACGGACCTATGTTTAATAAGTACTACAATTTGTTCCAACGATTTGGTGTGTAAACATAATTTGTGGTACTTGTTAATGTTGCGATTATTGTAATACTTAATTATATTATATAGTAACATATTTATTGTATTGTACAATGTATTGTAGACGCACCCGCAGCATCTAGTTATTCCAGACGATCAGACGTTGTTTTCATTGAGCCAAATGAAAATACAAGATTTGTATCACAAGTATGAAAAACATTTAATTGTTGGAGATAATCAATATGGATATTACCGCATCAATACTTAGCACCTTACCTGTCATTAGATTATTTTTAAAACCTTTATTGGTCAAGTTATTTAGGATTTTTTTTAGCTTTATCAGGATTACAGAGGTTTTACATACTTAAGTTCAGTCTTAAAAATCCAGTTTCACATAATCTATAATTCATTTTACAAGTTATTGTTTTACTTGAACAAAACTACATTTTGCAGAACACTCTGATTTTAATGTATATTAGATATTGCTCGACATCGTTAGGACATGCTGTAAAGAAGTCAAATTTGCACAAACTGAATTGATTTCACTTACCAAACTACATGTACTACTTAAAATCAAAACCAATCAAAATCGGAAACAAACTTTGTTATTGCGTCTGAATGCAAGCTATACATTAATAATATAAACTAATAATAACTGTGTTGGGAATGTCCCCCAATTGCTACTATAATCTTTAGCATGTTGAATTGCAAAACTTCAGGTCACCCTTAACATATTCCCAAAGTTTCATATTGATTGGGCATTGCTTTTCTGGGACACTGCTGACAAGACTGAGCGGAAAGAAAAAAGAAAGAAGAATAATAATAAGAAACCGGACAAATCATCATTAGGGCTATTGAGGAACCATAGAAACTATGACTTTAAGTGACACAACACAAGGCAAACATACATTAATTTATAAAAGCCGAATTGAAAAGAAGTAGTGTCAATGTGTAGGCTTATTGAAACGAAGTATATGTCTTACATTCAAGCGTTCATGACAGCAAAAACTGTCATGCTTTAACTTCCTAAATTGCACACAGTCATGTATTCTACTGGGTCTCGCCCCTTTTTATTGTGGTTCGTGTACCTCAAATTTTTGTGTTGTGTGTCTGTCTCTTTGGCATCCTTAGATAAAGCTTAAAATATTTGTGATAAAGCTTCTGTTGAGAGATATATCACATTTGCCTTTGTTTTATGAGGTCAGATAATGTGAAGAATATGTTGGCTAATAAACAACTATCTTTAATCGACAAATATCTAATATCTAATATCTGTTTTACAGATATCTTACATCTACTCAAGTGATGTGTAAAGAAGTCATTCGACTTGGAGGAATTAAAAACGGAGGATGGGATTTCTGCAATGATGCAAAATACATACCTAAACAACCATGCTTGGTGTACTCATTCGGGTATAACGATTTTTTAATAAGAACATTTATTTCATATTACGTCCCTGTTGCTGCCCAATGATTTGTTTAATATCAATTGCATTTGCATTAAAATGCATCATCTGAAGTCTTTTATTATCCGACTCGGTCGGTCCACACACAAAACATATTTTCATTGCTTTGTATTTTGCTAGATCCTGGTTGTTTGAAAATGACCATTTTTCTAGGTTTTTTTTGTCTTCCAGTCATGTTATCATTCAAGTATTCTCGAGGAGTGGAAAACTATGAATGAAATCTTTTTAAAAAAAATTTAAAAATCTAACACAACTGTAATATTGTCTTGTGAAAAAGTTTATTATTTTATCTTTTACCTTGGATTACTACTTTACTCCTTTATATTAATCAAGTGGTAACACAGCTTAGTAAACCAAATGTAAGAAAAAATTTTACGGATTTCACTTCACTTGGCAGTCCTACCTACACACCTACGTCGCTTTTCAAAGATGAGATTCTTTAAAATCACTAATCGGTTTTCACATCATTTGATCTCTATACCAAAGACTGATATCACCTCCTACTTATTTCATACCAAAACGTCATAAAAATCCAAACAAACGGCGTTTTATACCAAGGTTTTCAAAGTGTTCTTCAATCAGAACTACTGACCACTATTTTAAAGCAATGAAACTGGGCTCCAAAATACAGTGACAGTTACTATTCCAGGAGTAGCATATATGAAATGCGGCTACTACAATATTCATGCAGCTTAAAACCAGTCTTAAAAATCTTATTACACGCTGCTTTAAAAAAACAATGAGACGATATAAACACCTGGTAATTAGCTATGATATAATTTACTTCTTCATCAAATTAATAAACTGTAGATAGAATATGTGAAATTTCAGATTTTCTGATTGTCAACATATTTGTCATGTTTGGAGGACATGAGATAAAAACAGACTGTTGGTGTTTCTATGGGTACTAATATGTGGTACTCTCCTCGCGTACCTTTTTGTACTCTTATGAGGTGGAGTTCCTAGAAGGCCCGCTAAAGATGACAGAGAAGACACTAGCACATACCTTTTAATTTTACATTCCACTGTCTTGATAATATCTGTCCTTGCACAAGTCTAATAGGCATTTAATTTACCCGAGAAAGCTTGAAATTAAAAATACAAATAATACACTTAGATCGGCCTTTTCTTGGACCTACTTCTAAAACTAGACTTGAGGAAAACTACTAAGAAGACTCGGGGTTTCTTTCAATGGTCAATTTTCCGTTCATCGATAGACAAAATTTAGCAGCTCCGGCGTATGGTGTGTACATTGAACAAATTATAGGTTGTGCATTGAACTTGACCTATACCTGACAATTAGACAATTAGTAACTCACATGGTATAATTAGAGGCAGGCACTGGTTACTCTTCCCAAGTATCTAAGTGCCCCTTGTTTTGTATTTCGTCCGGATAACTCATTTTCGTTTTTTTTCGTTTATATATAATTGTCTAAATCCGGATTGGGATTGGTCCTTACATTTTTTATTCTTGTAGTTTCTTCGGCTTGTTTTTTTTCCTTTTTTCTTTTTTGTATGACACGTTTTAATGTAATGTATAGTGTTTATGCTTACTTAAAAAACTATTATACTTGTTATACCATATAACATGCGTAAATATTAATTATGTTATTTAATTTAATCAAACATTGTTACTTCTTTTTGTAGAATATCCTGGAATTTTAAATTTGATGACGCCATTGCAGAAGAATTTGGATGCGAAGTTCATTCTTTCGATCCGAGGTGCATGTAGTGAATTTAAAGTAGAAAACATCACACAACTACACAACTGACATTACTTATATGATCATATCTAAATACACACACATAAAAAATTCATTGAATATACTAATCGAATGTTCAAACTAAAATATTTTAATTTCTTATAAATGCTCAACAGCTGAGAGACGTTGTCGTATAACCGAACGTGGTATTTCGGCACGTGACTGATTGTTGACCTCATAATAATATGTATTCGCGGTTTATTGGCTTAAACCGACCCACAGTCGTCTATATCCAATAATCTAACCAGCTATTGAAAACAATCCTTACATAATTTCACGTAAAAATAAAAATGATGTGGCCTTAACTAATATAGAACCATCTGCTACCTTTTGATATAATAATTATCGTTGTTGTGTCAAAACTAGGGCTGAGTTAAACTTTTGCTAGACTTCAACATTACCTGACAAAGATGAGGTAAACGCCATGCAAACAAAATAATCTGATACGCTTTAAAGTACTTTTGATTAAATAGGTGATTTGTATCATAATAAATTGGGGTAAAATTGTATTGTTGAATTAATGTTAACATATTCATTGTCAAAATAGGAATAATTGAATCAGACAAAATGTATGCAACTCAGTAACGTAGCCTCCATGTTTCAGGGTTAAGTCATGTATATACAACACAGATCTAACAAGTTACATTTGATTTCAACGTCGACTTTGACAGACCTAGTTTGTCTGTTATATTTAAATCGGTAATGTAACAGAATATTTGGAAATATTCTGCTTAAAAGGTTATGCTAGTATATAATGACGCAAACCTTTATTTCTAGTATGAATTCTACAGACTTTAAGCACAGTGAAAAGGTGTGGTTTCATAATGTTGGATTGACTAACAAGATATTTTATGACGAAAAAAGAAAATGGAATATGTCAAATCTGAAAAATATTAGAGAGACCCTCGGCCACAGTTTGGTAAGTTATTTGGGAAATCGGTATTATCAGTTGGCAAACTTAAATAAGCACAATTCACACGATGCATGTAGGTGGGGTACTTTAGAATCATATATTTGCTTATTTATTGTCGTAAATGCATAATCACATTATTGTCTCTTTTTTATTATTTTTTCCAGAGACATATTAGTATCTTGAAAATGGATATCGAATGGTCAGAATGGAAAGCCATACCGGATATGGTAGAAAGTGGAGCTCTTCGGGATGTAACGCAATTATACCTAGAATTTCATTCATATGGAACTTTGAGCCATCTAAAGATTTTAAGATTATTATACAACGAAGGTTTTAGAATTTTTTGGTATCATCGGAATGAAAATTGTTCATTTAAAAGACCTTTAGTTGAATATTCGGTATGCAATGAGGTGTACTTTCTAAGACCATAACAGGTACAACTTCTTTAAGTATCTCAAAATTCAAACAAGTCAAATACTAAAATAACTGTGTTTTATCAGTCTGTAACAGGAAGAAAGTCTTTGATTGTAACGGTATGCTTTCCGCATATAACATGAGAAATCAGGGGATAAAAGTGGCCTTTTTTAACTACCTAACCGATCATGTCACACCTGTAATGTTTTTATCGGCATGTTTTTTTCTTCCGTAAAAAGCATCGCGATACTTTTGAAAAGTAAGCCGAAGAAAAAATATCAAGCATAAAATAATTCATCCGTTACTTGTTAAAAGCATCGCGATATTTATTAGAAGAAACACATTGCTTGTTAAAAGCATCGAGATTTCTGCTAGAGGTATCGCTGTATTTGTCAATACCATCGCGTTATTTGTGTAAAGCATCGCAATACTTTTCAAAAAGCTTTTTTCATGCATTATGTTTTTCCATTGGCTTACTTTTCATAAGTATCGCGATGCTTTAAAAAGGTATCGCGATGGAAAAAAGCAAGCCGATACTTTTATTTAAATTAATTATAAATACACATTGTTAAGTAATGTTGACAGTTAATGCCATCGACTCTAATGTATTAAACGGCGATCAAATTTGAGCATACAGTATAGTATTTTGTTTGGTCTTCTATATAGACACATTTGCACAGCTGTAAGATATAATTGTGTTAAATTTAAGTTATGTTTCTTCGTACGTCAGCTCAAATTTCTTATTTCAAAACACTTGGTGTCTTAATCTTTGTCTTATTCAACCGAACAAGAACCAATAGTTTTGCCTCGTGTCGTAATTGTTTAAAGTGCAGGAGATCTGGAGTATCTCAGTGGACATCTGGTACAATAATGTCTAGCCCAACACAGTCATTTTACTAGCGGTCGGACGACAAACAACGCGGCAAACATAAACCCGATTTGCGTTTAATTGTTTTTGGCCGGATTTCACAGAGTGAAAATCCGGGTTATACTATAGTGACAGTTGGGCGGGCGGGTGTGCGGGCGGGCGAGTGGCGGGCAGGCGGGCGGGAAAAATTTTCGTAACAGTTTTCTCGGCTTCTACTTAAGGGCTTGATTTAAAATTTGGTGCACAGCATGATGAGTTGTACTGTGCCCCCCCCCCTTTCCAGGTCAATCATTTAGCCACTTCCTGTTTTCCGAGCCAACTTTTCGTAACAGTTTTATCAGCGACTACTAATCACATTCTCTTGAAATTTGGTCATCAGCATGGCCTCCCATAACTTGGGATTCTATTTTAAGTCTGTCGCCCACCTACTTCCTGTGTAACGAAATCTGGCCATTTCTGTCTTTGATCGATTTTTTTTTATTTTTATTTATGTGTGTGTATTTTACAAAATAATTCCAATATATGTTTTAAAGATACACTACGGAATGGAATGCCTGATCGGATGATGAAAAAATATAATTGTACACAATATGCATAACTTCTAAACCATTATGTTAGAAATGCTAGTTTGTCACATTCTTCATCCACAACATACAAGAGGTTTTTATATTTTGCTATCAATAAGACATGTCACATCTGTATTTCTAAGTAAACAACGAGTGCGTGGCGTACTAGAATTTAGCTTATGATTTCTACACATTAAACACATGGACAGCAAAGCATGGTAGGTACAAGTGTTTTAGTATTAGGTTTTCGATAGGTTAATGTTTGTCAGTTAACTTGATGATTTGGTAGGTAAACAAACAAAATTTATTTTTTTATACTGAATTCAATATTTGTCCAGCGTTATGTCTTCGTCAATTCTTTATCAATCAATCTGTTTTATAGTACCATACACACTTAATTGATGTACATTATTAATTGAACATGAGAGAAAGATCTGCATTGATTTGAGTGGGATACAACTCTCTGTATTTCATATGTTTGTAGTGTGTCTAACTAGGAACTTGGGAAGAAGACTAAATAAATTAACAAAATAAAATAAAAACGGATTTTTTCTGCAAATATATGCAGTCAACCACGCGAATTGCACAAAAATTCCATTTAGATTCTTTTAAATTGAAATAAGTCAATTGACATTTGGACTAACTTCTCTTGTGATTTATTATATAAAAATACCTCTCCTTTAAACCCTCAAATTCCAATGGCAACTCTTAATGTGGCATGTTTTATCATAATTAATGAGAACTGATGTAATATTTTGCCAAGCGTAAATGGGCTTAAGAAAAACGACAGAGAATGACAAGTGATAAAAGAAAAGTGTATTCGATTTTTTACAAGACATTATTATGAAGTCCCCGACCACGAAGTTTCGGGGACTTATTGTTTTTGCCCGGTTTCTTATTTTTTTTTCTTATTTCAATGAAAATTGGTACACTGACACAGATGAATATATTTTTTCATCATCCGATCATAAAAACGCAACACTTTTAGCAATCCGTCAGCGATCCGTCAGCGTTCCAAAATCCGTCCGCAATCAGTTATCAATCAGTCAGATCAGTCAAATCGTTCCCAATCCGTCCATCCGTCAATTGACGGATTCGGAACGATTTGATTGATCTGACGGATTGATTTTGACTGATCGCTCGTCCGTCGATTCAACTTTCGGTCAGGAAAATTAATATTTCGAAATGTGAAAATTCGTTTCACTTGCAAATATTAGAATGTCAACTGTTATGTCCTGATTTATGGCTCGTTTTACCTTATAATAAGGCTAAAACTGGTATAAAGTTATATATGATATAAATGGAAATTCCCCCAATTTATAACTAATGCATCTATGACGAAATATAAACATCACATGGTGATAGTATTTACAAAATAAATAAAACAAAGTAAATTAAAAAAAAACACACACACAAAAACTTAAATAAAAATTACATCGCATGCCAAGGCGCACGTCTCGTATTTGTCTTCGAATTTTTTTAAAGCTGAAAAGTCTAGTCTAAAGTCATAAATGATAAATGGAAATTCCACTCCCCCACCCCCCAATCTATAACTACGTGTACTACATCTGTGACGGAATATAAACATCACATAGTGTCATTTTATAAAAAAAATAATTAAAAAAGAAATGAAAAAAACACAAACACAATCAATTAAAAAAATATTTGACCTCGCGTGAAAAGGCGTACATCTCGTATTTGTCTTCGAAATTTGTTAAAGTAGAAAAAGCGAGAAAGACGAAAAACGTGAAGGCGGAATCGTAAATTTTTTTCACTTCGCGCTTTCGCGTTAGCATTATTTGTATGTATGTTTGAAGTTTGTTTAACATTATTTTAAAAATTATATTATTCTATATAGTTTTATGGCGTCTAGTATTTATACGGAAGAGCTGGAGTACCAAACGAAACAGCACACCTTCGACAGGAAAACTGGTGTTCTTTGCAAATTAAAAAATGAGTCGAGCAGACCCTCTCGCTGTAAGGGTCGAACAGAAAACTCGGTGATCAATGATAGATTACTGCAACCTTAACCACCGAGGTCGAGGTTTTTTATTATAAACTCTTAAACAGATCATGTGTCGTGGTTTGATCGGTTTTCTTTCTGTGCCACAATTCCTAAGAATTCCGGTGTATAACACTGAATAAGATTTACGACAAAAGCGAAAATATCTATTTATATATTTTATTCACTATCTCTTTGTGTCGCATGAATTTACACAGAATTAAATTTCAAATAAAGAATAAACGACTGTGCCACAATTCCTAAGAATTTCGGTGTATAATACTGAATAAGATTTACGACAAAAGCGAAAACATCTTATACATATAAATTTTATTCACTATCACATTGTGTCACATGAATTAAATCTCAAATAAATAATAAACTACGAAACGTGATTGTATATAGAACCTTATGAGTTAAAGATGCTAACATGTAAGCGTAATATAAAAAGCAATGTCTGTTTTAGTCATTCGATAATTAATGAAATATAATTATAAATGGTTTCCTTTAAATTCGGTTCGGAAGTATTTGAAATTAGTTACTAGGTTTCACAGAGCTGCCAAGCGCGTCCTCAGCTGGCGAACATGGGATGTGCTCTCGTGTTTTTTTTTTTTGGTTTTTTTGGGAGGGGGGTGCGGCTAAAAAAGTACATTTTCGGCCCCTACCCCATATTTTTCCAGTGGAATTCAAAATTTTTGCCCTTTGTGCATCTTTCTCTTATTGATTTGGGGCCTCGGTTGCCGAGTGGTCAAGGTAGTTCGTCTACTATTGATCACGTGGTCTGTCAATACTGAGATTGCGGGTTCGATTCTCACTGCGGGCAGGGTGTACTCGACTCCAATCTTAATTGACAAGGATTGCCAGTTTTCCTACCGCAGGTCGGGGGTTTTCTCCGGGTACTCCGGCTTCCTCCCCCAATAAAAACTGGACGCCATGATATAGCTGAAAAATTGATGAAAGTGGCGTTAAACTCCATCAAACAAAACAAACAAACTTATTGATTGAGGGGGCCTTGGTGGCCGAGTGGTTATGTTACTTCGTCTACTATTGATCACGTGGTCTGTCAACGATGAGGTTGCGGGTTCGAGTCTCACTGCGGGCAGGGTGCACTCGACTTAATTGAAAAGGAGCCAGTTTTCTTACTGAAGGTCGGGAATTTTGTCCGGGTACTGCGGCTTCCTCCTCCAATAAAAACTGGACACCATGATATAGCTGAAAAATTGCTGAAAGTTGCGTTATACAATATTTAAACAAACAAACAAACAAATCTATAATTGAGTGATATTTAACTTATTCCCGTCATGAATAAAGCTGAAAGAAAAGCAAACATCCAATCAATCAACCAATGAAATAATTTATTGTTCAAATTGAATGACACCCTTTTTAAAGGCAAGTTTTGAAAAGGTTCTGTTTTATTAATATGACTATAATGACAATGTTAAAACCGATCTTCATAGACCTAAAGAATAAATGACGTTTTGTTCTAAAAATTACTATTTCGTACTATAACACGTGTCTATGTGAAGCACATTTTTATCCTTAACATTCGCAGACAATTCTCCTCCTTATTGAGGCCTCTGTGGCTGAATGGTTAGTCATCTACTAGTTATGACATGCCTGTCAAGGTTGCGGATTTTCGAACGACTGCAGGTAGGGTGTTCCCGACTCCAACTTAATTGACAAAGATTGTCCGTTTTAACCTGTACTTTGGCTTCCTCCCATCCCACCCCCAATAAAAAATGGACGCCATGAAATAAATGCAACAATCCAGCGTAATTGTAAGTATACTTTTTTAACTTCTTTTATTGCCTGTCAAATAACTATTGAGAACGGAATCGTGGTATATTTTACAATACAACTTTTTGTTTACTAAACAATGTGTATTGATTGCCAATGCTTGTTCAACAGTTGAAAAGTTGTTTAAACACAACAGTTTTATGATTGTATAAAAATGTTGTAGACTAAATAAAAACACGCAGGCATACATTCAAGTAACTAGTAATGATGTCAAAACGAGGCCAAGTCCTTTCCTAAATGTGAAATAAATCTGTTACTGATTGGGGTAGTCGGGTCGGCTTAATATATATGACAAAATATATCCATGTAACAGGTTTCAGAAAATAAAATAGGCCGAAATAACGAGTGGCGGAAATAAAAAAAGAGAATCAATAATGGATTAAGAAAGGAAAGCATTTACCTCGTCGCAACTGATGCGCCTTAAATCGCTTAAGTTTTTTTAAGGTTTACAGGGCTCGACCCGCAGATATGTCCTGCCTTAAAGAAATTTGCTTAATTATATAATATAAAGAAAATAGTTTTTTCTTTAAAATTTTTATTTATTTTATTTTTTAGAACGAGACATTAAATTTTCTTTTGAATACTGCTTTTATTTTATTATAAATGTTATTATAAAACATATATAATATATAAATGATGCATAATTCGTTCTATCTTTAAATTATTAATTTATACGCATCCGTCAATAAACTGACCGATTTATGCACATAATTAAATGACGGATTCTGGATCGCACTGATCGCTGACGGTTACCAAGGTAATGACGGATTCATAATTTTGGACGGATGTATTCATCATCAATCAGTCAGCGTTCCAAAATCCGTCAGCAATCAGTTATCAATCAGTCAAAGTGTTGCGTTTACAGGTGCAAGTACTGTATAGGGATTGATTTAAAATTTGGTGCACAGCTTTAGCATGATGGGTTGTACCCTGCCTCCCCTTTCCAGGTCAGTAAGTTATCTACTTCCTGTTTTCCGAGCCGACTTAGACTGTTTCAAAGGGTCGAAATAGGAAAAATTTTCGTAACAGTTTTCTCAGCAACTACTAATCACATTCTCTTGAAATTTGGTATGCAGCACCAGCATGGCCTCCCATAACGTGGGATTCGATTTCAGGTCTTTCGCTAACCTACTTCCTGTTTAAAGAAATCCGGACATTTCTGTTTTTGATCGATTTTTTTATTTTTATTTATGTGTGTGTGTATTTTACAAAATTGTTCCAATATATATGTTTTAAAGATACATTACGGAATGGAATGTCTGATCGGATGATGAAAAAATATAATTGTACACAATATGCATAACTACTAAACTATTACTATTTTATAGTAATATGTTAGAAATGCTAGTTTGTCACATTCTTCATCCACAACATACACGAGGTTTTTTTACATTTTGCTATCAATAAGACATGTCACATCTGTATTTCTAAGCAAACAACGAGTGCGTTGCGTACTGGAATTTAGCTTATGATATCTATACATTAAACACATGGATATCAAAGCATATTAGGTACAAGTGTTGATCACATCTTCTTTATTGCAGTCTTATAGTGCTTAACAGTTGACTTATATTTATGCTGGGCTAAGGTGTTTTCGATAGGTTAATGTTTGTCAGTGAATTTGGTGCATTTGTAGGTAAACAAACAAAATTTATTCTTTAATACTGAATTCAATATTTGCCCAGCGTTATGTCTTCTTCAATTCTTTATCAATCAATCTGTTTTTATAGTACCATACACACTTAATTGAAGTACATTATTAATTGAACATGAGAGAAAGATCTGCATTGATTTGAGTGGGATACAGCTCTCTGTATTTCATATGTTTGTAGTGTGTGTAACTAGGAACTTGGGAAGAAAACTAAGAATAAGTATTTCTGATAAACATTTGTTCATATTAATGCATAAATATATAACAAAACATACTATGTACAATATTTACAACAAATAACAACAGGACTCAACCAAGAAAATATACATTTTTGTTTATCCTCCTTATGAATGCACGCAATGAAAGTCAATTAAATTCTTAGACTTTTTTGCCTCGGAGATAAGTTCTTTACATTTTAGAACATTATAATTTTTTTTTTATTTTGGTAAAAGCATGATCATCTTTTTCCAGTGAAAATGTACATTTTAGAATATAAAACTCGTGATTATCGTCTGGCACTAAAATCTAGAACCATTCCTGTTGGTTTATAGTTCTCAAACTAAACCATACAAACACGTATGCATGTGGTCACTAAGTCGACTAATATGGAGTAGGCATTGCCAAAATGCGTGCACAGACAATATAGTCCTTTATTATGTGCATTTCATAATTGACGTTACTTCCGAACACCCTAAAAGTGCCTCTAAATTCCAGTGGTTACGTGACGTCATTTTTAGTAACTGTGACGTCACATGAAATGTAATTTGATTGTCAGTTTTTAAAGATCGATTTAGAGATTGCAAAAAATAGTATGAAATTTCTGTTGTTAAATATAAATATAACATTTATTTTTTATCGATGTCAACTTTATTTTCAAGTCTTTCTTAAAATTATTTTTAGTACTTTTCTTCATTCACTTTGTTCCAGTTTTTGACATATCAACTTCCGGACGAAAAAAAATCAATATCAGCATTAAGCAGATTTTGATCACGTGATTTCATTTTGATCACATGACACATTATTGCCGTAGAGCTCACCGCTCTTCGCGGGCAGCTTCGCTGCCCGCTGCGAGCTGTGCTCGCTATAATGTTTTGTTCTTGTGATGCATCTTCAATTAACAAATAACAATATACCAACAATCTTCCTGTCGAACTGCCCGACTACCCTAATGCGATTTACAGGATATTTCTTACTTATTCTTACCTGTTGTTATATTGTTGCAAATTCCTTAGACACATTATAATAATGTTAATTGTATATGTGCGACTCGTGGAAATATAGATAAAAATTACAGTAGAGCTTACACGCGTGTTCATGAAAATATCTACAGTCGCCTTTAAAGACGATATTAATTCATTTTGTACATATTTTTATTATATTTATGTTTTCCCTTCAATGCAGTATGTAATTTTGATAGAAAAATCCATTCCAAAACAACCTATCGAGCTGCTCCGCTATCCCTATATGTATTGGTTGATCTAAACCTCATTATTACACTAGTAAAATTTGAGCGATTAGTTACATTATTCGAATATTACACTACTATGCCTTCTCTAAGTCAACGAAATGTATACTTATAGTGTTAATATAGTAAGTTCATGACCACATACATACTCACCTGTCGGACAGCTCGAATATATACCTAATTTGTGTATTGATTGACCTAAATCTTATTATCACCTTACGTAATTCCCCGGGCACTTAAAAGCAGTTAGATAATAGCAATTATTTCACTGGTAAGTAATCACCCAAGTTTGATGCAGGCGAGTCTTTTGTTTTATAGACTGTATTATGAATGATACAAGGACCATCTATAGACTTGAGCAACATTTTTTTTTATCATGCATAGCTCAAATAATCTTATGTCTTTAAGGAATGCATCACCTTTATTCTGTGTTATGTATATGTAACAGTGAAAACTTACCTGTGGGTCAGCTCGACTACGTTCCCATGTATTATTTTACTATAATGTAGATTCAAGAGGGTTTCTAGATTTTCTATACCCTGTTGTCTCATTAAATTTAAATGCATAAGAGTTGATACATTGTTTTGACATTCTTTTACGATCATATAGTGCCGTCAAATCGCCATTAACAAGCGTTATGAACAGTCGTTATGAAAAACAACTAAACATGTATTTGCACAGAAGTATTTCTTTTCTAAAAAGCTGTCATAGGCTTATGTCGTTGATAACTTCATCCGACCTGCACTATCCACTTCCCTTATTATTTGTCTTCACAACTACGTATCCAAATGTATATACTTTTTTATTTGTTTTCATCAATGTTTATGTTAAATGTGTTTGTGTCTGTAAATTCTTTTACTACTCATTTTCAAAGCAGTGTTTTTGAATCTCTTTTGTTCACGTTTAACTATTTATGTCAAACCTATGTTACATGTTGAATTCTTATTAAAAAGCCCGATAACTTACCCTACATCTCACTGTTACTCATCCTTATTTAGAGTGACGTAACATGAGTATATCATTAGCTCAATACAGGGTAAGAATCGGCTCACATTACGGTGTGGCCACTAAGGCGTCCTGTTACTATTTAACGCTTCAGGATATACAATCTATTAATTTGATAGCAAGCTTTGGTTGTAATGCATTACCAATAGTTATATATACGCACTTCCTAGCTAATGGAAATCTTGATCCATTTAGTGTGGTTACCTCCCCTGAATATTTACAACCACTTGACTATTCAAATGTGTATCAAAATTATACAAACCTTGTGTTCAGTATGATTGATTGATTGATTGATTAATGGTGTTTAACGCCCGAGCAGCAATATTTCAGCTATATTCAGGCGATGTTCAGTATGATACTACTCTTATTACTTATTATTGCTGGTATTGAAATCAACCCTGGACCTATATTAGCCAAAACGTCAGATGACTTAAATATGTCTCATATTACCGACTTAAGTAACCTTATCGAAAACTCTGTTTCTTTCCTTCACTTAATTATACAAAGTTTGGTACCTAAATTAGATCTGATAACTGCTGAATACAGCAGTCACGAAATCATTTCCTTTTCTGAAACCTGGTTAAAATCGACTACTCCTGACGACGACATTAGCATTCCTCATTTTAAAAAACCATATCGTAAAGATAGGCCCGAAGGCAAGTCATGGGGAGGGAGCACGTATTCTCAGCCAGGCGAACCAATTTGGAAGTAAGTGGTGTAGAGGGCATATGGGTGGAAGTGAAATTCCAAAATACACCGTATCTGTATGGTACTTTTTACATGCCACCAGGAAGTAATGGACAAACGTGGGATCTTTTTGAACAATCCTTGGAACTTGCGCTAAATAGCACTATTAAAAATATTGTGGTTGTTGGTGACTTTAACGACAATCAATTTAATCCAAAAAACAAAACAATAAAAGATATTATCCAAAAATATAGCTTAAATCAATCCATACGAGATCCGACATTCTTCACAGAATATTCCAATTCTCTTTTAGATCTTATCTTAACAAACGAATCGCACTCGAACTTAATTTATACTGAAGTAGGACCTCCACGTTTAAAGCTTAGGCGTTTTCATTGTCCAACAATTGGATTATTGAACTGTGACAAAATACAACAACAATCTTTCAAGCGAAAAGTTTGGCAATATGACAAAGATGATTATATTAAACTCCGTAACGTTCTGAATAGTGTTGATTGGGATAGTATTATAACCGAGTACTAAAACCGTGACGGAAGTTATATTAGGGGCAGCTAATTTGTCAATACCAAATAAAATAGCACGCATACGACCAACTGAACCGCGCTGGATTACGAATGAACTGAAGAATCAAATACGGAGGAAAAACAGTATACAGACAGGCTAAAATAACAAAATAGGAAAGAGCTTTGGGAAAAGTTTAAAAATTTACGA
This sequence comes from Limnoperna fortunei, assembly GCA_944474755.1. Classification (NCBI taxonomy): domain Eukaryota; kingdom Metazoa; phylum Mollusca; class Bivalvia; order Mytilida; family Modiolidae; genus Limnoperna; species Limnoperna fortunei. The sequence goes on from OX104116.1 coordinate 46,828,842, forward strand.
AATAAATGTACGGCTTCGGTTCGTCTGGCTAAGAACACGTACTATAAAAAGCTAATAAATAAGCTCCAAGACGATAGTCTTGTTCAAAAGGATTGGTAGAAAACTATTCGAGGTCTGGTGGGTTTTAAACTAAGTAGGTCTGAATTATCCCCAATTTTCTATAATAATGAAATAGTCGTTGATAATGTTGGAAGAGCTGAAATTTTTAATTCTCATTTTTGCCAACAAAGCCATTTGAATGATACAGATAAAATTCCCCCAAGACCCCGAAACGCTTGACATATTTCCTTTAAATGAAATTATAATTACTGAATCTGACCTTGAAGATGTTCTTATTAAGTTAAATACTAGTAAAGCACTTGGACCAGACTTAATTAGCCCGAAAGTACTTAAGGAAGGTGCGGTTGTATTAAAAAGACCCCTTTGTTAGCTGTTCAACCTATCACTTGAAAAGGGTATTTTTCCAGATGATTGGAAAGACGCAAACGTTTTCCCTGTTTTTAAAAACGGTGACTAAAATAATGTCGTTAACTATAGACCGATTTCTCTTTTATCTGTACTTGGTAAAGTTATGGAAAGATGTGTTTATAAGCATTTAAATAACTACCTTGTACAAAATCAAATTATCACACCATTCAAATCTGGATTTACAAAAAATGATTCTGCCGTCAATCAACTAGTAGATATCACTAATGAATTCGGGAGGGCTCTAGACGAAGGGAAAGAAATCAGAGTGATCTTCTGTGATATTAGCAAGGCGTTCAATCGAGTTTGGCATAAAGGGTTATTATTGAAATTACATAACTACGGACTTCGAGGACAAATTTTTCTTCGGTTTAAAAATTACTTGAAAAACAGACGTCAACGTGTTACAATTAACGGAGAATTCTCTTCTTGGGGTAATATTGCTGGAGTTCCACAAGGATCAATCTTAGGTCCCTTACTCTTCCTTATATTTATAAATGACATAGTAAATGATATTCAAGCCAACATTAGATTATTTGCGGATGACACTAGTCTTTACTTAATTGTTGAGAACCCGGTTCTAGCTGCAGATGTTCTTAATAACGACTTGAATAAAATATATTTGTGGTCACAGTGGCTTGTTACATTTAATCCCAGAAAAACTGAAACATTACTTATTTCTCGGAAAAATATTAAGCCATCCCACCCTGACCTCCTAATGAATAATCAGCTGATAAAACAAGTTGATAAACATAAACACTTGGGTTTGTATTTTTCAGAAGACGGTACTTGGAACAATCATGTGGACTTAATAGTGACCAAAGCTTATAACAGACTTAACCTTATTAGAAAACTTAAATTTAAACTAGACAGGGGAGGGCTCTAGAAAAGTTACATTTAACATTTATTAGACCTTTACTCGAGTATTGTGACATTATATGGGATAGTAAACTGCAATATTTAATAGATAAAGTTGCAGGTGTTCAACTAGAAGCCGCAAGAATTATAACTGGAGGAACAAAACTCACATCAAAGGAAATGTTATATAAGGATACTGGGTTAGAAAAATTAAGCTCTAGACGTGCAAAACATAAACAATTTCAATTTTATAAGATGTTCTATGGAATGTCTCCTAACTACTTGACAAACTTGATTCCAAGACGTGTTAGCAATTATGCAAAGCAAAACGCAAGTTTGGTTCAAACTGTCCGAACAAAAACAGTTCTGTACTCCAACTATTTTTTACCATCGTCCATATCTCTTTGGAACTCGTTAAATGACGATATAAAAACTTCTGATACTATTCATTCTTTCAAAGCAAAGGTCAATGCTGAACCGATTCAACGGAAACGCCCCAAGTACTTTTATTCAGGCACATGAATAGGACAAGTTTTACATTCATGTCTCCGCATGAGCTGTAGCAGCCTTAACGAACACCTGTTTTTGAGAAGTCTAGTGGATACTCCCAACTGTACCTGTGGCTCCATCGAATCTACTGCTCATTTTATTTTATACTGCCAAAAATACAATACACTCAGAGAACAACACTTGCTTTCCATTAATATACCTACTCCACTAACCATGGAAATCTGCCTTTTTGGTTCACAAGAGTTATCCCTGGACACTAATACTAAAATATTTCAACATGTTCAAAACTATACCATAAAAACTAAGAGACTCGCTGCTTAGCTATGTTCTTTTTTCTCTTTTTTTTTCACTTATATATTATATTAGTTTGTCATGCGCCTTTTATTCCAGACAATATATGCAATTTATAATTATAAGGAAACGGATTTTAATAAGCATGTTGCTTTTTCCGAATCATTTTGTTTAAATGTTCCACTTACTTAAATTGTAAAATTGTGTGACGTACTTGTACATTTATTCAATAAAATATTGTTTACACTATAAAACTAAGAAAATTAACAAAATAAAATGAAAACGGATTTTTTTCTGCAATATGTGCAGTCAACCACGCGAATTGCACAAGAATTCCATTTAGATTCTTTTAAATTGAAATAAGTTAATGGCCATTTGGACTAACTTCAACTGTGATTTATTTTAAATAAAAATACTTCCCCTTTAAACCCTCAAATTCCAATGGTAACTCTTAATGTCGCACTTTTTATCATAATTAATGAGAACTGATGTAATATTTTGCCAAGCGTAAACTGGCGTAAGAAACACGACAGAGAATGACAAGTGATAAAAGAAAAGTGTTTTGTATTTTAACAAAAGACATTATTATTAAGTCCCCGACCACTTATTGTTTTTGCCCGGTTTCTTCTTTTTTTTTCTTATTTCAATGAAAATTGGTACACTGACACTGATGAATATCCTAAGCATTTTCGCCGAACAAATTTTGACGCAAATAACGGCATTTTGTAATGGGTGTCGTTTAACCACACTTCCCCCAAGCGTCAACGTGTTCCAATTGCGAGGAAATTTGAAAATGTAGATAGATTTTTAATGCACAAACGAAGAATATCATGTGGCCGAATATGTGGGGAGACGGGAGGGGACTTTTTGTGATTTGCTTGCCATCACAATCAGCATTAGTTTAGAGTTGTACTACAAACCTCAACCTCGCCAGGTTAGGGTTTTGGTTCTATATGTCAACACGGAAGTAGTAACGCACATGACAAGCAGAACTAAAAATAAATCAGCCATCGAAAACACCTAACAAGACCATACATAAATAAAACGCTGTGAAAAACATAAAATGTTAGAAGTTTGCTGACGTTCAGAATATAGATGAAATATTGTTAAACACCAAGCAATCAATCGAAGTTTAAAGTTAAAAATACAATAGCATTTAATGTCATTCTATACAATTTTGTGTTAATTTTTTTTAGAAATTTTCCTTGTTCTTGTTTTATTATTAAAAATATTACATTTAAAAAAAAATCTTTGGAATAGAAGCTCCATAATCCTGAGAGTGAAGAGAGTGTTTAATTCCATACGTCTAATTTATACTTGCTTCCTGATTGTTTTTCAAAAAGTGACAAAATTATTCACCGCATATGCATTTCGACTTTATTCATCGCAAATCTGAATTTTTGTTAATACAAATTAATTTTTTCATAACAATTCATGCCGTCAAATTATGCCAATCGGAATTAAAAATGGCTGCCTCCGCAAGACTTAGTTTTACACCCAGAACCCGAAAGAAACATTTAAAATTGCTTCTTCTCTGAAAATGGAAAATTGAAGGACTTAATTTAACATCAGGAAAATGCCATCTTCATTGCCAAAATAAATCGGGTGAGCGATACAAGATCTGTTTAATTAACAACCATAACAAAAAACAAACCCGATAAAATATACAATTACATCACCACAAAATAGTCTCTTCCGCACCCCCCATTTAACAAACGCCTCGTTCTCAATAAGTCTCGTATGCGAGAGTTTGGGATTTCGAAATCGTCAAATATACTATCCTTATCCCAAAAACGTTAAAAGGCATGGTTTATCTACAAAATCTTTTTGAAAATGTACTTCCGGGTCAAAAGTTGCTCCGCAAAATAGAAGGGGTCATGTAGTCTTTATTTTCAAGTGTTATCAGATATTCACATTTTATATTTATGGTTTCAAGTAAAATGCGAGTGAAAAATCAATATCGCAAACATGGATTACGTGATTGAACATGGTTTAATGTATTGAAAACAGGTATAGTCATTGTGTTTATGTTAATTTCATTATATTTAACATGTTAAAATATACTGAACTTTTGAAAACATTCGCTCCGGGATTATTCAACTTGTAGATAAACCTTCAAATAATATTAAAACACTTTAAAGACCGATGAAAATGGTTATTATAACCGTAAAAAGGGGATGTTTTATGTTATTGAACTACCAGAAGTGACTAGTTTAGTGCCGACACCAAAACGTTGATAGTGAAATTAAACAAAAAATGAACAAAGTGGGGAAAAGTTATGCTTTGTTTGGCATTAACCCTTATTCTGTTCAAAAGTCTCTAAAGCGCTTTAACGTACGTAGTTCTGAAGACATCATACAACGTAGTGCACGACCCAGAAAATTTAATAACAGGACAACAGGCAACTTATTAAAACTTTAACGCCGAACAAAATTTGGTGGATCTTACAAACCATTTGAATGAAAGAACATTGGTTATAATTAGCAAATCAACTGTGAAACATGCTTGAATTTTTATGGATTTAATAGTAGGTTTGTAAAAAAGAAATTATTTATCTGTGATAGGAACCGTTTTAGGAGGTTGTTTCGGGTCGCGTGAAGTTTCATGGTACGGTAAAAAGTTACTGACAAACAAACCAGCACAGCGCATATTTGAAGAAAAAAATATGACCAATGGTGATGAAAGAGTTACAAATCTTTGGGTCCCGTCGTGAGTGTCGGGTAAATTTCATCTAACGGTTTTGGCATATGTAAACGTAACTGTCGTTGGAACAATAAACTCACACATGTATATTGATATCCTGGATTACATGTTTTGCTATAAACCTTTTCACAAATAAACCCTGATATTTCAGGATGATAGTACAGCATTCTACAGCTCTCAAAATACAATTTGTTGGAAAAGGACATTATTATTGGAATGATTGGCCTACTCTAAGCCCTGATATTACCTTTATTTAAAATATTTGGAGATTCATGAAATTTGGGATAGGTACCTGATGATAAGAGAATAGCTGAATGTACATTGTTCTATAATAATCACTATTATACAATCTTTTGGTGTTTATCTGAGAGAGAATGCTGACGCGGTGATTGTTTTTGATGGAACAAAATTTTTACTTCATTTGAAATAAAGGAAAATTGTCAGGCATAATTAAAAAACCATCAAACATAAATGGCGAAGTCGCATCGTTACTAGATATTCTAGACAATACATTTTATTTTTAAGACCTCACATGGGGTATGTTAGTACAATTTTTAACAGTGTGAACATATTTACAGTATTGAAAGATATTTAACCATTAAGATACGATAATTGACAGGAAGCACATAATGAAAATTTATCACAAAGTTTTAATTGCAGTTTTTCAAAATTTTGCAAGACCAGAAAGTGTAAATAAATCTGATGTATTCACTGAACTAAAACATTTAGGTTGTCATAAAAGTGTGTCGACAGATCTATACTTCGAACAGTGTTGAAAAAGTACACTTAAATAAATAGGGAAAATCGATTATCTCCAAGTTTGATAACATTACAAAGATTAGATCTGTCAAAATCACATAATATATCCATTTCTAGAGGTAAACTGTAACTATACAAGGAAATTTACATCAACAAATTCTTAAATCACATGGCAACATTGATAAGTAATGGTAAAAACAGAAATTAGAAATTATATAACATTGTTTAGACATTAAGCAGAATTCGTAAACTTTTGCCAGATTTGTATAAACTTATCCTTAATCACTTATGCATAACTTAATTTTTTTGCTAATACAGTTGGATTTCAAAATCCATAACACGTTGTAATTACATTCATACAAAGTATTGTGTATGTCCAATGACCATTTAGATTGATAAATATTTCACTTGCCAAGCTGATACAAAATAAAATATAGAGTATATGATCTGTTTGCTCTTTTAAAACACATAATACGTTGCCAGAAGCCAACCATTCTAGCTTTTATAAGAATACTCTAATAAGAGTACTCTTTGAACATTCAAGATAGTTTTACAAAAAGGTAAATGGAAGTTTTCTAAAATTATTGCAATTTTCAAATCCCCATATTTCATATTTCTGCACCATACAATAAAATCGGTACTACCATTGCAATTTAAATTGCATATCTATATGAATTAAACTTTCTGGCCTTTCTAATTACTACAAACATGGCTTTTCTGCTTGTTATACAAGATGTGCTTTTGCATCATTGAAAGTACCTTTACATGAAAATAAAATACAGAGATATTGAAAATTAGTAACAATATTCAGGTTGACATCATTATATTTTAAGTTTAAGTGTCGAGATCTTGAAAATATTACAACTTTCGCGAAAAGTATACTGTTATAAAGAATCGAAAGCTTTTCGGATGTCAACAAATACACAATACTATTTCCTTTGCTATGCAAATATAAATCAATCAGACATTTCAACTTAAAAATATGGTCAGATGTACTATAACCTTTCCTAATAACGGATTGTTCTTCACACACAAAACTGAATTTTCAATGTAAGAATGTGGCCTGTTATTTAAAATTCTCTCTCTTATTTAGCGGTGGTTATTAGTTAGTTCAGTAAAAGTAATCATTTATTGAAGTCCAAAATCTTTTAGTTGTTGTAAATGCCATTAGTATTTGATGGGGGTCTCTGAGTGGTTAAGGTAGTTCGTCTACTATTGATCACGTGGTTTGTCAAAAATGAGGTTGCGAGTTCGAATCTCACTGTGGGAAGGACGTACTCGACTTAAATCTTAACTGACAAGGATTTCCAGTTTTCCTTCCAAAGTTCCGGAGTTTTTTACGGGTACTCGGACTTCTCACCCAATAAAACTCGACGCCATTAAAAAGATGAAAAATTGCTAACAGTGGTGTTAAACATCATTCAAACAATTCATTCATTAGTAGTTCATTTTCCCAAGTCAGGGGTTCTGAGTCCGCATTCGGTGCATGGAACGAACGCAATTTTTTATGACGATATAAAATCCAAGATGGCCAACACCGTGGAGCACAGCTTACCATAGGATCCTATAGGAAAAAAACTGTTCCACACAAGTACGGCAAATTGTGCAGAAATGAAGCTTGGATAGTTATCTTGTTATTATTTTTGGTGTTTTGAGGAAAGTAGAAATTCAACATAGCTGCCAAGGCTACTTGTGCCTATTGATTGGCTGAAGTAAAAAAAAAATCTTCTCCCAAACCGCTCGGCAGATTAATTTGAGATATTGCAGCAATGTACCTTAGACAGTCCTTTACATGGTTTGAGTTTTTTGTGCCGATCTAAAATTCAAGATGGCCGACACAGTGGAACACAACTTAAAATAGACCTTATGGGAAAACCATACAAACAGCTTCTTCTATGAAACTGTTGTACACAAACCAAATAATACATGAGTGATTCTTGCATATTACTCTTATTATTTTGAGTTTTTCGAGCCGATAGAAAATTTAACATGGCTGCCAGAGCTGCAAATGCGCTCTGATTAGCAGAAATTTCTAAATTCGTTTCCTAACAAACTGCTTGGCAGAAGGAATTGTGATACTGTAGAAAAGTACCTCAGATGGTCCTCTTCTAATTTTGAGTTTTTTTGTTTCGATCCAAAATCCAAGATTGCTGCCACCATGGATCATCTCTTTACATAGTAACATATGAGAAAAACATAAAACGGCTTCTTCTCTGTCTCTGTCCTACAAATTGCTGCCAATTGGAAATTCAACATGGCAACATTCATGGAGACAATATCTTCACATGAACTCTTTAGCATTGAATATCAAAATTTGCGAGAAAAGTCATGTCTCTTAAAAAGTTTTTTTGTAAGTCGGGTGAGCGATACGGGCTTTTAAGAGCCTCTGGTTATTATACCCTCCGCAAACTTGTTTGGGGGGGAAATAGGAATCACCCTGTCTGTTCGTCTGTCCACATCCCTTTTAAGCGCTTCTCCTCCTAAACCGCTTGACAGATTTTGATGAAACTTTACATGAAGGAGGTACATCATATGTAGATGCGCATGAAGAATTTTCGTTGCTGTCGGATATTATTCAAGGGAGATAATTGGACTTGAAGCGAAGCGTAGGTATCCCTTTGTGAGCGTGCTCACAGTCCACGCTTGTTTAAACTTATTATTTTATTTTGATAACGTTTTTATAAATTATTCGATTTTCTAACATGTGCGCAAAAGTTCCTTTTACGTAAATAGTTCCCGGTTGAGCACGCGTTCGTTTGAACGTTCCAATAACTTTTCATATACGTCATCAATTTTTTTCAGTTTTGTGAAGCATAAATTATTAAGAGTTATCCTGCCAATTTAAGATTTACCTATTTGGACTTGATTATGTATAATTTAGCACACTCCTAAATTACATTGAAAATTGCGTCGATGTCCGTTATTCTTCTGGCTGCGTTTATCAGAGTGACTTATTAGTGAACTCTCAAGATATTATTTTTGTATTGATATATCGACAAAATTGTATAAAACATTTTACTCAATTACAGGGTAATTAGATGTCGATTAAAGGAGAAACTACAATTTATTTACTGTATCTCAGCTTTCTATCGGTGTAAATATTTATTTATTTTGTTGTTTGTATTTTGGTGAACAAATGCTACTTGACTTTTTCGCCATCAAAAACAATTACTGATCAAATGTTATTGTTACTTGCTTCTTCTGAGTTAGATATTTAATATTGAAGAATATGTAATTGTTAAGAAAAGCCCGCAGAGAAAGTCTTACTACATGAGTGAAGCGTAAGAACATTAAAGGTATTTTTTTTGTAGAATAACGGTATAAATTTACGTTCTTACAAGAAATGTGCGTTATATTTCTGAATTTTTGTTAAAGAAAATCTTCCCAATATTTCAAAAACTATTTGAAGATCTAAACTATTATACAAACTGGCTGCAACTTTGTTTACGAAAGATTTATTTTGGTATCTAAAATGATTTCAAATATAAGTACGTTCTGTGTGACAATTTGTCATTGACTGTTTCCTTTAGATATGTTTTCGTTGTTTTATTACCTTATTATGGCATAAAAGTGTAGACAGTCTCTTATTCAATTTATATTTGATTCTTCAGATGAAGAAAATGGAAGTAAGATGCAAACATTATTTACCGTTGTCATTAGGTGGTATAGCACTATTCTTAACATATATTTTCCGGTACGAAATGGAATTTTCTGAAGTGCCAAGTATTCAAGCTCATAAACAAGTAAGTAGAAATGTGACTCGTGATGAATTAAATAATTTACAGTGTTTAGAATGTATATTCCTTACGTAAGAAATAATAGCAAAACATATATCATACTTTTTTTTACTTTTGCTATCATTTATACAATAACTAAATTAAATTTACAAAAGGGCACAAACTATACGTATCTTATTAGATTGTTATGTGAGTAATCTGCCTTTCTATACAAATTGTCACATTGCAAATATTCAATTGATCTCTAATCCTTTATTATCATATCTAAGTAAACTCTTAATATTACACGTTGTTGAACACTTCAACGTATGCATATACAAAAAAAGCAAAGCATATCAAGAAAATATTAAAACAAACAAAAATACAGACAAATACAAAGGTTAAATAAAGACGGCAAATACTGCATAGGTTATTGTATACTTTCTCAGGTTAAAAGGAGAGGAGGATAATATTTTAAACTCTAAAAAAATCACTTTTATATTTCGAGAATATAATAAATCTGTAACTGTGTTTTGCGTCTATGATTTGCCTATTATTGAAAAGTCATGCATAGCAAACAGACAAAATAAACCTATAACCGAACAAGTGTTGCATAAAATCATGTGCACGGTCTCTAAAAACAAGCTATGACGTCAGCTATATGTAGAATATCTATTAAGACAAATCAAACTTTTAAATGCATCGGGTTTTTTTCAGGAAACCATTGTCAAATATTATGACTGTTTAGCAACGGTAAGACTTATTATTTATTTTGAACCTATTAATATCTAAAGATCTAGAGAATCTGGAATATTCTCTGGGCAACCCTAAACACGTGCAGTCATCCACATAAAATAAACTTTGAACCACTTAAATCTTAAATGAACCGAATAACTTTATTGCTATAGTAATTTGTGTTGCAATTTTGATAAATGCATCTAAATGTACCAATTTTTATAAACATGTAACTAGCTTTAAAAGTTTCTAACCATATTTTTGGTAATTTTCAGTTAAACGGCATAATCGATCGTGACGAAGAAAACAATTTTATTATTCCGCCTGACGAGGTTTTGAAAAGCTTTTCGAACTATGTTCTTGACTGCTTACATTACAGGTAAGATATTTTGCTATGGAATTATTCAACTCGTATATTTTTTCAATTTTTCTGTCACAAAATTGTGTACTTTTACATGTATAAAGAGAAAGTCGTTTTTATAAAAAGTATATTCACGTACGATTCAATTATTAAACATGTTGTGCAACAATAGTAATTAATTAACGTTTCAGTTTTAACATAAAAAAATATCTGCTAGCGTCGTAAAAGATAACAATTAGTAGTTCTATTTAAGTTTTTTTTTAGTTTAATCATGATCTGCATTAATTCGTATGTCTCATAGATACACAAAAACAATACAAAAGTACTGCTCTCAGCGAAGTCGTCATGGTTCAATGCGTAATGGTTGGAATATATGCGTCGACAGCTGTTACAAACCAACAAAAGACGACATCTTCCATGTTTTGAGGTAACTATAAGATATTTTATTAAATTCAAATACATGTTTATAATATTTTGCTGGTAATAATTATTTTGTCAGAAGCATTCAAATACTTGTAAATTGCCATAAACCCGTAACACATGCAGAAGTCAATATCAGAATCTTCGAATACTTTAATCCGAATTTATTTCATAAACTCGTTTACTATAGGAAGTAATTAACCAAACATGAGTCACGTAGAATTAATTTTGTTGTAGTGTACATCTTGACAGCATCAATAAGAACAGCGTTGAAAATATTCATCACAGTAAAGTCAAGCAATATGATACCAGGTTCGTACGGGTCTCAGTTGTCTAGAGTACGTAGTATCTATATTAGTCACTGCTGAGTATAAACGCTGGGATTGTCAGTTGAAGTCGCACTTTGAAAACGGTGTGCAGATTCGATAACAAAGTGTGGACCGTTTTTGTTCACATCGTCTCGGTCATATGCCATTTTATGTTTTGATAAAATCTAAACCTTAGGTAGAAATTATTATAATAATCGTATTTTGCTGAATATACTTTTATTTCTCCGTTAGTGATTTTTTTTAAAGTTACAAATATGTCTTAAATATTTATGCATTGTACCATACAATAAACAAACCAATTGTATTACCTAAAATAAAACAAGATTAGTTAAGTGTTTATAAAACAAGTAAACTCAGCACACGTTTTTTTCTAATACAAATATTTTTATGATTATTATTACACAAAAATATGCTTTCATTCACATCGCTGTCAAGACATCGTTAAGTCACTATCGTAACGTCAAAAAAACAGCAATAAACAGAGTATTTACGTTTTATGAAACTCGATGCAGGCGCCCTTCGATGAGGTAGGGACGAGAAAAAACAGCTCACTTAAAAAAATGCAAATAATCTATAAGGGGAGTAAAATTAAGCCTTGTGCTGTGGCTACAACACGTCAACTATTATCTACAAAAGGGTCTTTAGCGCGCAAGAAGCATGACTTTTTCTAAAAACGGAAGAACGCCACGCACCACGCCAGGTGTTCTGCATTATGACCTAACGAAAGAGCCTCTCATATTCGCCCCCTGGGAAATGCTATACTCTGTGAGGAAAGCACTAAGGACCATCCTAGTATGGTCAAAGTTAAAAAATTGATGTAAATCTGACAGCCATATCCCAGAAGTCTAAAGCTGTCACTAATTGTATGGAAAAAAAATCCTAATGAACTTAGAAGTAGAAAATTCGTAATAAGTAGCTATGTGATAATGCAGATGATATCAAGCAAAATAAAACCGACACTGTTTGTGGGTATGGTCTTATTTCAATGATCGAAAAACTAAGTTGCCCTAAATACTTCAGTACAATACTCGTAACATTTGTATATACAATCACGCCTTTATTCACCTTCGGCTTCTCAAAGACTACTCTAAGTACTCCCTTATATATATCTGCGTCAGCATCAATTTATCACACAGTAAGTCCTTTAAATTATTTTTGTTACAGATTTTTCACAAATAAGGAGCAGATATCGTCATTGTTCAAGAAGGATGACATACACAGGAGCATGGTAAGTTTACTTATATATGTTGTGGTGGGTTAATGGCATACCTCTGTCTTTTGAATAGGGGGTCATTGATTTAATTGTTGCTGTACGTGTGTTTTAATTATTTATTTCAATTTTGGTATCAAGTTTCACTCTTTCGGTTTATATGGAGGTAGTGAGTATCCTAGTATTTAAACAGTATGACAAAACGCTAGAATTACATATTTTCCCATATCGGCAAAGCGGGCTTATATAAAATGTTATTATCTGGTTACGCAAATTATTATATGCTTTTCCGTAAATGCTATCACATGCGTTTTAGTAACCGATCAGAAATTAGAGTAATGAATGGCGTCTAACGTTCAAGAAGACGGAAATATACGAATACAGACTTTTCAAGTCAAGATTTTTTATTTCTGTGGCTCTTGGCCTGGGCCAAAATCAAACCTGGAGCTAATAATACAATGTCATGTTATGCAAAAAGCTAATTAGCATAACAGAAGACAATGCCGATTTATAAAAGCAATACTAAAACTTTGCTGAAGTAATAGACGCCTGTGAACAGCATAAATTATTGTGTTAAGAACATAAGAACAGTATACATTATTGTGTTATGTGCAGAAAAGTCACTGAATAGAACTGTAATTTTATTTGTCGCAAACAACAATTTAACACTCCGTATGATTCTGATTTAAGTTATGTTCGGTACGAAACCGTTTTCTTTGTTATTTGTAGTCATTTAAACTGTGTACTCTTAAGATCGCTAGATAATGACGATTCTTAACGTGATTTATAGTCATTTTCAAGGAAGATATGTTTGTTACATTTTACTCAATATTTAAAGACCCTGTTTTAATAAACTTATTTTCAGACCAGAAAAGATGTCCTTTTTGTTGATGTAGGACAATCTACAAAAAACGTTTTGGATCAGATATTACAAACTGGAATATTGGACGATATTCAACAGTTATCGATACGAACATTTTACGGAGATGAAAATTTGATGACAATCGACTACATTCCTGCTCTGAATCACCTCAGACAATTGTACAATCATGGCTTTAGAATATACTGGTCGAGACAAGAAATTCCATGTGTACTTAAAAATAATCCCAACAGAACTAGTTGCATCTACTTAGATATGGTACTTTCTTATATAAAAACATTTATATTTCTTTTTTTGTAATTTATAAAAAACCACAGAATTAAACCCACGGAACACATTTTCTATATTTTCCCATAGTTGATACTCTTTCCGTTTGTATTATCCACATTACAGACCTTTTTGCCAGTATTTGAAAAACGGTATTAAAATAATTATATTATAATCATTAAAATAACTCCACATATTAGGTCACGGAAATACGATATAACTTCTTATAGCCATCGAAAGGGTTTTCAGCATCAAATTAACACTTCTTCTGGCTCAGTCAAAACAAAAGTCAAGGCAATCAATGATCAGGTTGGCATTCTCATTCGCCCTAATTGTAGTATTCAAACAAAATGTATCATTTTGCTCCCATTTATATACACCTTAATTGTATTACAGGTTCGTAAGGAATGTAAAGAACCTATGGATACTGTAAGTACATGTAATTTTTGTCTAAACCTATAGAAATAATTTCAGAAGCTTTATTTATAAATGAAAATTGTCTATGAATCTCAGGATTCCAAAAAAATCTATTTGTGAAGTTTTCTTAAAGAATAGATAAAATATATCTTTAAAACGATAGTCTTTCTTACATTCCTGATAAAATGAAAAAAAAAACAGTAACTCAATACGAACCTATGTTTAATAAATAATACTGACGATTTTGTTGTAGACTTTCTTTGTGGTAATTGTTGGGAACAAAAAACATTGTTATAAATTATTGTAACATATTTATTATATGGTACACAATTTATTGTAGATGCATCCACAGCATCTAGTTATTCCAGATGATAAGAAGTTGATATCAATGAACAAAGGGGAAAGAGAAGATTTGTATCACAAGTATGAAAAACATTTAATTGTTTGAGATTATCAAAGGAGAAATTTCCGCACACCGCTATGTACCACCTAACCTGTCAGTCGATGATTTTTTGCACAGAGATTGGGAAGCAATTTTAGATTTTTAGCTTAGAAGAATCATAGAAACTATAACAATACGTGAGACAACACAATGCAAATATACATTAAGTTATAAGAGCCTAATTAAAAAGGAAATACTTAGTTTCAAGGTGTAAGCTAGAAACGATTTATTTTCTTACATTCAAACGTTAATGACAGCCAAACTTGTAGGTCATGTTTTAACTCCATCAATTACACACATATATACTATTCTTCCCCTTCATGAGCACTTACACTCGTGCCCTTTTTTATTGTGCCTATTGTTAAGATTTTTTCGTTTTTGTGTTGCGTGTCTGTCTGTTTGGAAACAGTAAATAAAAATATTTGAGAGAAAGCTTTTATGAGAGATATATCACTTTTGCCTTTGTTGTTTCTTAGTTCTTAGATATGCTGTAGATTGGTTTTTTTTGGTTAATAAACAGGTATTTTTAATTGACATATATTTAATATCCAATTGACAGATATCTTACATCTACTCAAGTCTTGTGTAAAGAAGTCATTCGACTTGGTGGAATTAAAGACGGAGGATGGGATTTCTGCAATGATGCAAAGTACATACCTAAGCAACCATGCTTGGTGTACTCTTTTGGGTAATTACAATTTATAAATCAAGAACATTTATTTCATATTACATCCCTGCTGTGGCCTAATGATTTTTTAATATCAATTGCATTTGCTTTTTCCGAAATCATTTTTTTCCGACTCCGCCGTCCACACACAAAAAACACTTTCACTGCTTTGTATTTTTACTAGACCCGTTGTTTGATAATGACCAATACTTTAGTTTTTTGTGTGCAGTTATGTTAATACTCAAGTGTTCTTGAGGAGTGACGCGTAGTCGGAAAACTATGAATGAAATCTTGTGAAAATCTAAATTAAAAATCTGACAACTGTAATATTGTTTTGTTAAAAAGTTGTTAGTTTTATCTTTAACCTTTGATCACTTCTTTACTGCACATATTAATCGAGTTGCTTTATTCTAGTAACAAAGCTTAGTAAAACAAATTTACAAAAATATTTAACGGATTTGATTTCACTTGGAAGTCCATCTTACACATCCACAGCGATTATAAAAGAGGAGATTCTTTCAAATGCCGTTCGATTTCTCATCCTGTGATCTCTATACCTTCTCACCTTCTCTTTATTTTATACCAAAAACTTCATAAAAATCCAAACAAACGGCGTTTTAAAGCAATGTAATTAACGTGTACTGCCGAACCTTTTTTTAAATGAAATAAAATGTAAATATAAGAATTGAATGTATTCTTTTTAAGTTTCATTGGCGTATGACATAAGACATTGTTATATAATAAGACATTGTTAATTCTTTTTGTAGAATATTCTGGGATTTTAAATTTGATGACGCTATTGCAGAAGAATATGGATGCGAAGTTCATTCTTTTGATCCGAGGTGCATGTAGTGAATTTAAAGTAGAAAACATCACACAACTACACAACTGACATTACCTTTGTGATCATATTTACATACACACATACAAAATTCCTTGAATACATCAATTAAATATACAAACTGAAAATATTTCACGTAAGAGTAAAAATTATGTGGCCTTAACTAATATAGGTTACTTATTGATCTAATAATGATAGTTGGTGTGTCAAAACTAGGGCTGATATAAATAGTATCTATCACAAGTGGAAAGGCGAGAGAAAAAATCTCAAACCTAAGGGCTAAAGTATATATTCCATCCCATCTTTGCATGTGGGTTTCCACGAGTGATTTGATACTTTTCCTCACCAAGGTACCGGATGTTTTAGGCGTTTTTTCAATATGCTTGGTAGCCATTTGTGTATAGATCACTTGACATCAATGACGTCATAATTAATAGTCTTGTTTTGATTTGTACCGCTATCAGATTTTCGCATAAATTAATTCATTGAAGCTCAGATGTGTTGTTTTCGTGTCGATATTTAAAGAGACCTAGAAAACCAGCACAACTAATGCATATAACTTATGATTTTTCTACTTGAACCGACAGTTGACGTCACAATACATTATTACTTGAAAAGGTGCGTGAAATTCTTATCTCACCTACAAGTTGAGGTAAGAATATCTTAAACGGCTAAAAATAGGTACCACGCTGTCTTATTAGTGAGAAAGAGAAATCTCATCAACAGGAAGTCACGAGATATTTCTATACCTAGGGTGAGCAAATATTTGCTATAATTCAACATTACTTGACAAAGATTGAAAATTTTTCTTCCGAGTTCTTACCTTTAAAAAGCCGAATAATTCCTGAAGGTAACACCCATGTAAACAAAATCTGATACGCTTTACAGTACTATTATTTCTATTAATTAAATAGATGATTTGTTGCATGATTTAAATTGGGGTAAAATTTCATTGTTGAATTAATGTTAACATATTCATTTTCAAAGTGTAAATAATTGTATCATACAAAATGTATACAACTCACTAATGTTGCCTTCATGTTTCAGGGTTAGGTAATGTATAAACAACGAAGATCTAACAAGTTACATTTTATTTCAATGTCAACTTTGGTAGACCTATTTCGTCTGTAATATGTTAAATCAGTAATGTAACAAAATATTTGAAAGCGTTCTGTTTATAAGGTTATGTTAGTATATATGATTATCACGTCAACTTTTACTTCTAGTATGAATTCTACAGACTTTAAGCACAGTGAAAAGGTGTGGTTTCATAATGTTGGATTGACTAACAAGATATTTTATGACGAAAAAAGAAAATGGAATATGTCAAATCTGAAAAATATAAGAGAGACTCTAGGTCACAGTTTGGTAAGTTATGTGGGTAATCAGTATGATCAGTTGTTAAACTTAAAAAAGCACAATTCACACGATTCGTGTAGTAAGTTCGGGTACCTAAGAATCAAATATTTGCTTATGTATTGTGTTAAAGGCATAATCACATTATTGTCTCTTTTTTATTATTTTTTCCAGAGAAATATTAGTGTCTTGAAGATGGATATCGAATGGTCAGAATGGGAAGCCATACCGGATATGGTGGAAAGTGGAGCTCTTCGGGATGTAACGCAATTTTACATAGAATTCCATTCATATGGAACTTTGAGCCATCTACAGATCTTAAGATTATTATACAACGAAGGTTTTAGAATTTTTTGGTATCATCGAAATGAAAATTGTTCATTTAAAAGACCTTTAGTTGAATATTCGATATGCAATGAGGTGTACTTTCTAAGACCATAACAAGTACATTTGCTTTAAGTATCTCACAACTCAAACAAGTCCAATACTAAATTTACTGTGTTTCATTAGTCGGCACAGGAACAATGTTTTGATTGTACCGGTGTGCTTTTCGCATATATAACATGAGGTATTAATGGGAAAATGTGTATTCTCAAAGCAGCAACATATGTTCTGGAATGGTCTGGAGAACCTTGTACGCGAGGCCGTTGCTAGCGATGAGTGATTTATAATGACGTTTTGCAAGACTACTGGGTTGTTAAGTTTGACCTCTTGATTGCTAACAGTGACTGTTTATGTCACAATTGGGTTTTTATATCTGCTTTTAGCAAGTATCGCGATACGTTAAACTAAACATAGTGATACTTGGGGAAGGGATCGGCTTACTAAAAAGCATCGGGTTGCTTTTTTCAACTACCAGACCGATCGTGTCACAATTGTGATGTTTTTAAAGGCATGCATTTTTCTTTCGTGATACTTGTTATAAGCATAGCGGTACTTATTAAAAGCATCGCGTTACTTGTAAAAGCATCACGATACTTTTGAAATGCAAGTCGAAGAAAAAATATCATGCCTGAAATAAAAACATCGCGTTACTTGTTAAAAGCATCGAGATAGTTGTTAAACGCATCGCGTTACTTGTACTTCAAAAGGATTTTTCATGCATTATGTTTTTCCATCGGAGTAGTACGAAAGAAAAAAGCATGCTGATAATTATATTAGCATGCTTTCGATGCGATATGTGTCAAAGTAAGCCGATAGAAAAATATAAATAAACCCTATTGTGACATGAACTGCCACTGATAGATTGCTACGTAATCGTTGCTGTGAATATCCATGCAAAGGATATCAAAAGATTCGTTGTTCTAAATATTCTTATGTTTAATAAATGTATTGTTGTAGATATAATTATCATCGTGTATTTAAGAAATTTTAAAAATATGCAATAAATAAATTTATTATTAATACAGATTGTAAAGTAGTGTTGGCAGTTGATACAATTGACAGAATAGTATTTTCCGGCGATCAAATTTGTCCATACAGTATTGTGTTGTGTTTTATCTTCTATGTAGACACATTTGCACAGCTAAAGCTCTGTATTTACTTATACTGAATAAAATCAATGGAGGAATTTGAATGTATATTTGTAAATACAACAAGATATAATTGAAACAGCATTAAATTTAAGTTATCTTTCTTCGTACGTCAGCTCAAATTTTTATTTCAAAACACTTGGTGTCTTAATTTTTTTCTTATTCAACCAAACAAGGGCCAATATGTTGCCTCATGACTTAATTATTAAGAGAGCGGGAGATCTATAGTTTATTCCAACACAGTCGTTCACGCCCTGAAAGAGCAGGGGAAATTTATACCACGCCGCAAACAGAAATCTGATTTGGGGATCATTTTGTGTCTCAAAATATAATTATACGCAACATGCATGACTTCTAAATATTATTATTTTAAAGTAACTAATATTTTAGAAATGCTAGTTTGTCACATTTTTTATTCCACACCATACATGAGGTTTTTACATTTTGCTATAAAAATAAGATATGTCACATTTTTATTCCTGAACAAACAACGAGTGTGTGGCGTACCTTAATGAGGCTGTAAGGTGTAAAAGTTATGGCATTTGCCTTATGATTTCTGCACATTAAACTCATCGATATCAAAGGCTTGAGCATATTAGGCATAAATATTGATCACATTTATTCAGGTCTTTTAGTGCTTAGCAGTTGACTTATATGTAGTTAAAAAACGCAATGAAAAACATACAATGTTCGAAGTTTGTTGTTAAAACAATAGCATTTAATCTCATTCTATACAGTTATTTGTTAAATTTTTTAAGAAATATACTTGTTCTTGTTTTATTTTAAAAATATTACATTTTGAAAAATTTCTTTGGAATGGAAGCTCTATAATCGTATTTTAAGAGAGTGTTCATTTCAATATGTCTATAAATTTTGAGTCCGAGTTATTTTACGAATGCCAGAATATATCACAGATAGCTCCGAAACAATCGACAACCGAAAACAATTACTTAAACGTGAATGACTGACAACGAACTGTATAAAGTACGTAATAGTACGTACAGAAGACCAGATGTTAAGTTTACTTACACTTTAATATTACGAAATGAAATCATGTTCACCAGATTTAAATGGAAATTGTATTGTAACGTTGGATGTAAAGTCATTCTGATTGGACAGTGTGAATTATTCATGCCATCCATTATACGATGTTTTGAATAAATGTGTTTGAGTAACTAAATGTACTTTCAGGTACAGGTCTGCGAACGGAGCTTTGAAAACCCACCCCATTCATATATTTTCGGACGTTATAAAATGGGACTTAATATATTGAACTTTTAAGCCAGAACTAATCATATATTTTATGATTGTTCATCCACATTGACACTACCATACAATACCTAAAAATTAAAGCGACATGCTAGGACATATAATCCTCTTTCTTTTGGTGGTTAAATACGTTCTACACTAATAACCTAATATCCTCGGTCGGACGGTTGCTAGGTGTTAGTAATCCATGGACACCACCATAATAATAGTGGTTTTGTTGAAGCCCTGCCGTCGGGATACCTGGTCGAGGAACTCGGCAGCATATTTCTTACTAGGCTTCTACGATGTAACGTTGGCCTACTCCAGTACCCTAGAAGCGATCTGCACTCTGACCGTCTTATAGGTCTTATTATCTGCAGAGTGAGGACATAAAATGTATTTGATGGCGGTACAAGAACAGAACATCTAACATCCGTGGGCATTCCTATAAACAAATATTTATTATTACTTCATGGCACATGTTTTATTGGTTTATTTAACAACATAAAGGCATTGTTTTTCGATTAATCAAGTGATGGTAATGAAGCACTCTAAATTTGTTATGACACCGTGGTTTACTCGACTTCAGAGAAGAATTTTGGGCATTGATTTTATACACAAACTGGTTGTAGTAGAGGGTGTTACGCTATAGAATGTCACACGAAGTAAATAAGTAACCCGAGACGTAGTCGAGGGTGATATATTCAATGAGTGATATTCTGACGTAACAGCCACCACTACTGGCAGTATGTATTATATTATACTGAATACCCTTTTTCTATATATTTGAGGGCACGCAAATTCCGGTCAAGAGGATGTTATATCGAGAGGAGTGTGATATATCGGGGTTGATCTATCGTGGTGTTATATCGTTGTCTAGAATGTGATGTAAGTACAGAATAAATTGGAATAACTCATTTTAATTATTCAATAAAAACATAAAAACAAAATTTTTGTTTGAAGTATAATATATGTAGATAATTAACAACTACCCCATGATATATTTTCAAATAAAAAGAGCTACGTTTTCATATATTTGGGTAAAGGTAAAAAAGAGACCCTTTCAGGCCGCACATCCGTATTGCCTTATAAATACTAAGTTATCCCACCTCTCTCTTGATATTTCCGTATCAAATCATCACCAATTGATGCCGACAAATCATCCAAATGATTGCTTAAACCTTTTGATAGAAATTATACTAACAACATAACTAGCTCGTAACAATGTGAGCTTTTCTGGCTCTCTACAGCATTAAATTCAAATCTAATCCTTATGATATAATTACAAAAATATTTATTTGTCAGTCCATAAATTTCATTATTTTTATTATGTTAAATATGTGACATTATTTTGTACGAAGTGTTTAAAGACGACTTTCTGTGCCAAAGTACAGTATAAGTATTCTTAAATTATAATAATATTTTTATTTACAAGGTGTTTATATATATTATATATATTACCCTTTGAAAAGATGTTGACGTTATTTTCAGTTGTTAATAAAATATTTTATTTACTTATATACAGAATTTAAATATCTTTGAGACTTTAAATTAATGTTTATACTTTTAAATTCGAGCCACTAATTATCCATTACCGGTGTAAATACCTCTCTTATCTAACATATTTACAAGTCGAATTTTATTTAATATCTGGTTTGATACAGTCTTTTTAAACTTTTCAAATAAAACTTAAACTTAAAATAGAAGGCCCAAAGTTTTTATCGATAAATTGAATACCAAATTTATCCGTGTCTGATTGCAAGCGTAGATGACGCATTTGTCGTGTAAGTATTACTTCGAATTTGACAAATATTTTGTGTAAACGTTGATTATTTTGGAACATACCCATCTGCAAGTAAGTTCGTGGATTTTTCGTCTGTACATTTATTTTTATTAATACTATCAAAACATTTTTTGGTTTTTTTTCTGTACAGAATTTGAAATGGTAACCATTCAAATGCATGTTTGAAATGAATAATATAGAAATTTAATTTTGTTTTTATGGAAAGCGTTTTTTTTCATTAGTTATAAACAACAAACAGTACTGGACTGGCCAAAAGTCATATCATCTTATATAAGGTTCTATCTTTAGATACGTTTACGATGACACTAATGCATGTTAATGTAAACACATATTCAACTATACATTGAATTATTCATTAAATGGCTGATAAACAATGAGCATAATACATATTTTGTGGATCTTTAAAATGGATCTTTTTCGTGCAATGAGTGTAGCATTCCAAACACTTGACTGTTACACGTTACTGTGAACTACTATGGTAAACAGATCAGGCTTAAAACATAACATCCCCACAGAGGGAGCCTCCCGTATGCACCACATGGGATGACCTGAACAGCGGTAGTTGTCAAGGCCCGTGAACCTTTCCTGTGACCGAGAACTATAAATGTGTAATTGATTAAGCACACAGTAAGTGCGTAGCCGTCAGTAATGTTTTAGGCATATCAGATTATTGCCATAATTTTGTACTAAATCCAGTAAACAGTTTTATTATAGTATTGTGCCGCATACTTTATATTTTGTTTCAAAGATTTTTTCAGTTTCTGATTTATAAAAAAAATCGTGTTGATATTCTACACGCACACAGCTTCAAAGTTATGTTTTTTCTTATATTACACTGTAATGCGGCAAAAAGATGAAGCCAAGCTTCAGGTTTAAAGGAGGGTAGCAAGTTCAGATCTAGACTGATGCCCAGAGCCGCCCAACGAGTGTTGGGTGTGTTTGGGCAGATAGCAGATGGTTCATTCTGTTTCCCTTATAAGTATTTGTTGTTTTTAACTTGACCTCGTCCTGAATATAGCTAACATACTACTCGCAGAAAGTAATCAACAAATCAGTCAATAAAAATATCTTTTTCAAAGATCTAAACATTTTGCTGTTGATTTCGACTTTGAAGTCCCCGCTTTAAAGACATTTACTTAGAATTCAGATTTGGTAGAATTTACCCATTGACATCTTATAATTCGGTGTTACCCATCACGTTATCAGACAATAATTAATGTTATCCAATACATTTTGTACACAAACTCGACCAGATAATTCCTTGATTATGTATATCCATTTAGCTACAAGTAATTTCTAATTTGATCTGAAATGAAGATGTTTAATGTGTATAGCTATTCTTATATAAACAAAAACAACATGATACCCACGCTTATAAACGAAACCGCACGAAATTAAATATAAATTGGCCATAGTTGATATTGAAGTTTAATGCAGTTGTCAATAAGGGGTATCATTGGGCCACGTTAAGCAATTTTTCATCTATATATATATATATAGGGAGAGGTAAGAAAACTGTCAATCCTTGAGAATTAAGTTTGGGTCGTGCACACATTGCCGGAAGTCAGATCCAAACTCGAAACCGTAGTGTTGCCACGCCTTTGATCAAAAGTAGACGGCTTACTATTTAGACCACTTGTTTATTTGAAAATAGTCTACTATGTAGTTAACTATTGATTTCGTGGAACAACAAATCGTTTCTGGAGATTAAGCAAGTTATTAATGAAAGTTTTAAATGTAAATGAATTTTAGTGATTATTCTCATATTTCAAATTAAATAACGGAATTAATTACAAATCCCATATTAACAAAGCTTATGGTTTCCATAATCTAAATCGTTCTGAGTATACCTGAAAAATTACTCGCTAGAGTTAAACATTCATTTAATCAGTCAAACATTTTTTTAAAGAAAGATAACTGCGAAATCGTGTCACAACTATTCGAAGTTTCCGCGCAACGCCGCGATACATGCTAGACAACAGCCAAACAAACAGTCTCAAAATGTTGTTCAAATCTACCATGACATCTGTAAATAAATATGAGGTGTAGATGTATAAAAAGACACTTATATATGAAGAATAGAATGCACAAATTCAAGTATCCTGTCGTAAATTACTTCTATTTTGCGATGAAACATTAACACCTGTCAACACATTTAAATTATTATCCCATAATGCAGGCTAAGGACTAAATAAGACAAAAGACTTGAAATAGGGTTGGCATAATAGGGCCACAGTATTTATTACAAAAGAACAAAACTGAATACATCGATCGATTGAAAACTGATTATTTGAAAGTCTTTGCATATCGATAACTTAACTGACGAACGATCGATCATTGGAACAATCAATAAACTGTATAACGATCACTTAAAATGTTCAATCTAAATGGTTGCCGCAGATTATGACAACCTTTCAATCACTTCTAAAAAAGGTAAATTTAATTTTTGACATCATCGTGGGAAACACAGATGATGAGGCCTAAATAGGGTAAATAATACAGTTCATGTAAATCTAATATCTCCTTGCATAACTCTGGTGCAGCGATTTTGCCAACAAAGACAGACGTGTGTGCCGTCAATTACTTTGGTTTTCTCCTCGATCTCGGCCCACCAAGAGGTACAATTGATCAGTCTCAAAGTTCAAACAAGAACAGGTACCTGCAAATATATATTAAAACCCAGCAGAATACATTCACACCAAGCAATAAACATGGAACATATACCAAAAATCCCTAATTATACATGAATATATTTGTAAATTGTAAGTGGAGGGTATTGTAACTGCATATTAACGGTGACCGATAAGGGTGGGAGGGAGAGGAAATTTGCTTGGATAAGACTTCCGTGTCGTCTACCAGTTTTTGAGCACAATTTGGAAAGGAAGTAGATGTCACGTGACGAATAAGGGCAAGACCAAGTGCTTTGTTAAAGGAAAGATTATTAAAAACGTACAAAGAATTAATAAATAAGAAACTTTCAACCAATAGTTATCAAAGATATCTCAAAGGAAATGTAGGGAACAAAACAAGCTTAATTACATATTTGCTTAATGATAAAAGAATTTAAATCTTATGACTTTAAATTCTATTATCCCATAATGCAGGCTAAGGACTAAATAAGACAAAAGACTTGAAATAGGGTTGGCATAATAGGGCCACAGTATTTATTACAAAAGAACAAAACTGAATACATCGATCGATTGAAAACTGATTATTTGAAAGTCTTTGCATATCGATAACTTAACTGACGAACGATCGATCATTGGAACAATCAATAAACTGTATAACGATCACTTAAAATGTTCAATCTAAATGGTTGCCGCAGATTATGACAACCTTTCAATCACTTCTAAAAAAGGTAAATTTAATTTTTGACATCATCGTGGGAAACACAGATGATGAGGCCTAAATAGGGTAAATAATACAGTTCATGTAAATCTAATATCTCCTTGCATAACTCTGGTGCAGCGATTTTGCCAACTTGACAGTGGCACATAAGATACACTGTCAACCGCCATTATGCGGTGAGCTGCACCCAAGACTGTGGCCCTAGGACAAAACTAAACCAAATAAATCACATTGGTATTTTCCTACTCCCAATTATATATGGGATAACAAATACAAAATTGAGCACGAAATCAGCAAACATACATGTATAAGGTATAAGTTACCAAGAATTCAATGAAAGAAAAATGTTATGTATACATAAATTGTAAAGATGTACGAATACACTATGAACCAATCTCTCAAGATGAAGGAAAAGTTGTGATCCAATCATTAGCTAAAAACTGCTCCAACCCCCCTTGTAAATTGTTTAACAGAACTTCAGTACCCAAGTCTGTTAAATGGACACCATCTTGCTTGAGAAATCTAGCGATATTAAGTCGCAAATCTGGATAGTGTATGTAACGACCCCGGTTAGCAATTACAGTATATGCAATAAATTATTTAGTCTATATCGACATCTTTCCATGGCTTTCAAGTTATTTGAGAATCTCCAAGATGTTCTTGGAAGAATTTGAGACCATACAATAGTAGTGCCTGGAAGGACATCTTTCAACCATAAAATTAGTTCTTTGACCTGAATGCGAAGATTTCCTATTCTAGTGTGACCAATGTTGTTACCCGAGACATGGAGTACTAAAATTGTTGGAGGATTTTCAGTTAAATTCAACATTGTCTGGATATGAGAATGTACTTGCTGAATCCTCAAACCAGCATAGCCTTGCCACCAAATATTTAGGTTAGGGTTCAATCGTTCTAGCCCCAAGTTGAGACCGCCAGGACGAGATCTTGCTGCCCTGAAAGCATCTCTTATAATGGATGAGCCCAGTATCCAAATGTTCACAGGGTTACCTAAAATTCCCATTATATAAAAATTTAGACAACTAACAAATGCAACTTAAAAATTTACAGACAACAAATTTTAAAATTTAAGGTCTTATATAGCGTTTAAAACAAGAAGATTTCCAACGACCTGCCTTCATGATGTCCACGTCATTAAAGCCCTGAATAGCCATGCTAGTGGCAGCCCCTATACGGAAGGAGTGTGAGCTATAAAATTGTTTATCTACACCTAACAATTCCAATGCCTTCTTCAAAACTGTCACAACCTGAAAACGCGTTAGCGGTTTTGTATCAAAATGGCAAAAAAATAGTCCAGAATTAGGAGGTCTTACTTTAAAGAACTGTGACACTAACAAAACTGGACAGTACTCAAAACCAGGCTTATGGTCTAACTTTAAACAAACTCCCTTCCTATATTGATCAGTTTTAGAGGACCCAATTTGAATCAATACAGCGTTTTGATGAAGTGATACATCTGAATACACCAAGGCATGTTGACTTTTGGTGCTACTTAAGGCAAACTCTGATATTCTCAACATTGCATGAAAGGCTACACTAAATGAAGTTCTGAAGAGTAAAGTTTCAAATGCATTTTTGCAGACATTTGGTAAAATCCTGAGAATATTATACAACAAATCTGACGTAATAGGTAAACGATGATCATGCACGGTTCCTTTAGACCTCTTTAGACCTTCAAGTACCTTGCGTACTACAAATTTTTGGGTTGGGTCATCGAAATCGTTTATTTTGCAATAGAAGGAAATACCCGATAGATAACAATTTATTGAAGAATGAGCAAGATTTTTTTGAATTAAATACATAATGAATGACAAAATAACCATTACATTGGGGGGCCAACTAACAGGTAAGCCACTGTTAAGTCTAAATCTAGAAAATTCTGATATTGCCCTCTGATACAGCAAAACTGTGTTTGGGGATAATGACTTGTTTAAAAATGTTCAATCATGGGCCTAAATGCATCAAAAACTCCTCTGGTATTTGGGTCATCACTGGATCGGCTAAGGGGGCTAGAATCTTGAACCTGTCCATCTGAAAACGTGACAATGAATCAGAAATTTCGTTAATAAAGGAGCAGATATAAATTGGTTTAAATTGGATATTATGCAGCATAGCTATAAGAACAAATTTCCTAACTAATTTCATGATGTTTTTATCTTTAGATGAGCACTTGCTAAGTATCGAGACCACGGCCAAATTATCAATGTGGAGCAATATTCTAGTGTTTTTAAGCAAATGACCCCACAAGTAAAACGCTAACAAAACAGGCACCATCTCTAAATAAGCCATGTTCCTAATAAGGGGGGAATAACTTATGCTTTTTGGCCATGAGAGTTGAGCCCAATGCCCTTGAAAGAAGGCACCACAACCAAGTTCAGGATTACCAGACGCATCTGTGAATAGCTCTAAAGTTTGAGAAGAATACCAAAGGCGATCAGGAAAATAAAAATGACCATTAAATTTGTCCAAAAATTCTAACAACATTAGAACATCGGCTTTAACCTCCCCATTTATGCGTACCCTATAATATGGTTTTTTGAGTCGAACACTCCCAATCAGGTCATAAAATCTCCTAATAAATGCACGAATTGCTGGAATGGCTTTCGAGCAAAAGGCCAAAAGACCTGTAACTGATTCCAAATCTTTAACTAACATTTTCTTTTTAAGTAGCATAGGTTTGAGAAGATCATGTAATTTAGACAATTTTTCTTTGGGGATCATAACTAGCATCAACTCAGTGTTGATAATAAAACCTAAAAAAGGTAGAATAGTTGTTGGGCCTAAAGTTTTGTCAACAGCTAGTGGAACCCCCAGATCTTCGCACAAATCAGTGAAACTAGACATCAAGGTGGCACAGTCGTCAGACAATTCTGAACCCATAAAGATATAATCGTCCAGATAGTGGTCCACAGTGTGTAAACCACAACGCAATTCTACTGCCCACTGAAGAAAATGTGCAAACTTTTCGAATAAATTACAAGATAAGGAAAGCCCCATGGGTAAATTCTTTTCAATAAAATAAAACCCTAAAAATTTGATACCAAGCAAATCGAAATCAGCTGGATTTACAATAAGCAATCTAAAGGCAGAGCTTATATCGATTTTCCCTAAGAGGGCCCTGGGACCAAGACTGTATATTTTGTCCAAAATCGAATCAAATGATGTGTACTGCACTCTACATAGTTTTTCATCAATATAAGAATTAATACTGTTTCCAGGTGGATAAGACAAATTGGTTATAAGTCGCCATGAGCCATCAGTTTTAGGAACAAGACCAATGGGGGAGATTCTTAAGGTTGAAATTGGCATGTTTTTAAAGGGACCTAACATTCTACCTATTTCAACTTCCTTTAATAACTTGGCCATGGTCTCTTCTTTGTGCAACTCAGCCGAAATCAAATTTGGTGCTAAAGAGTGATATCTGGGACCAGTATAATGTAATCTAAATCCATTTGTAAAACCAGAAATTAATTCACATGCTACATCCTTCTTTGGATAAGCTTGCAGGAGAGTAGATAACTGTTTGACTTTAATTGGGGTATACCCCAAGTCCCATAGGCGAGGAAGTAACTCTTGGTCTTGAGAACTGCTGAGGAACTCTAAATGAATTTAAAACATGTGAATTAG
The DNA here is from genome assembly GCA_944474755.1 of Limnoperna fortunei. Classification (NCBI taxonomy): domain Eukaryota; kingdom Metazoa; phylum Mollusca; class Bivalvia; order Mytilida; family Modiolidae; genus Limnoperna; species Limnoperna fortunei. Next base: position 46,857,646 of record OX104116.1, read on the forward strand.
TCTTCGGAATTCTTACAGGACGCCTAACTGAATTATATTGACCATTAAATTCAATTTTACCCTGATTAGATATATATGCATTCTTTCTGCATGATGCGACTGGATGATTTTCATTACATCTTAGACAGGTGTGACTATACATACAGGTTTGACGAGTGCACTTATTAGAATAATTGAATGGGTAGCACTTCAGGTTGGAATGCAACGAGTTCTGAAATTTAGTAGCATGTTGTGAATTGAAGAAATGTGTGCTAGAATTTCCATTCATGTACAGAAGCCAAAGCTCCATGTCAACATCAGCCCAAGAGCTGGATGGGTTAATGGATTTTCTCAAACGATATTGCTCGTCATAAGTTATCCAACCTAAAGTACTGCGTGAAGCTCCTTGACGGACGACATACATATATTTCAAAAGTTCTTGAAATCTATGTGAGTGAACAGAACAAAATATACTGGTGAATATAATAAACGCAGTTGTCCATTGGTCTATAGACAAAAGCTTTTGGCTGTTTTGGTTGCTTTGTACAACTATTTCACCTTTATTTGATAGAACAAGTTTTTGCACTCCATGAGAATGACTATTATTTAGTAATGTAAATAGCTCAATGTAATCACCCCTTATAATTTTCTCTTTTAAATTTGTGGCACAGTGGCCGACACTTCATTTGTTACACTTAAAACTGGGGCAGGGGTAAATGACACTGTATTAACAGAATTGCTAGTACCTGGAGAAGAGTAAATAGTTGGGGCTATGGCTCCAAAACCTGCTCCCAATGAAGTGAGTGTTACATTCACACGGTTGTTACATGTTTCCAAGTATAATGGTGCAGACGAGGACTGAGCAAAACCTGTTTGTGTACCGGAACTGGAAGCTAAAGTATTGACTTCCTGGGAATTAGTTGCCATACTACATGTAGAAGTACCAGTTGAGCTGGAAGTAGAATCTTCCAAACTGCTCGGGACTTTCCTTTTCCTGCCACTTCTTCTTAAGTATGACATGATCTGAAACTCAAATAATTTTATTAGTACCAAATAAATCAAATATTGGCAATGCAAAAGTGAAGCATGTGATAAATAGACACAAATAAATTAATACCCTCTGCTTCAGGTATATGCAACAACATTAATGTAATGAAAACAGAAATGCACATTGCCCACACAAAAATATGTATACTGTGGCCAGTGAAGTAAAGTTTAATTGCAATGTGAATACATTATAGTATAGGCAGAATTTATTTCATAACCATATACATGAATAGGTGCTGTGAATATGTATTTCCGATATGATTAAGTCAATTACAAATGCAATAAACGAATATTTCCAAAGTAAGAAAAATTTATTCTTTCCAATATATGTAGTAAGGGTAGTTTAATATGTTTTATCACGTCCAGTTTGAAAACCGATGTGAAAATACAGTTTCAAAGGGGCGACAACTAGTGCAACAAATTGGAAATTATTTATGGAATTATAATTTTATAAATTAAATAATTGTAAACAAAACTTACCATAAGATCTTAAATGTAAATAAAGTTATTATGCGAAATAGAATACATAAAAATTAGTCACTACACAAAGTGATAACCACGTGCACGAGGTATTAAATCGGAGTTTAAAAACCGCGAAAGTTCAACGATAAAATAAGGAGAATAATATTATTTAATTAAAATATGGCTATAAGTTAAGCAACAAAATGAATAACTACATCACTGTTACCAATTTTTTGGTGTCGATGGAACTCAAGTTGTGAAATGGCTTTAAATTTGCTTGGATAAGACTTCCGTGTCGTCTACCAGTTTTTGAGCACAATTTGGAAAGGAAGTAGATGTCACGTGACGAATAAGGGCAAGACCAAGTGCTTTGTTAAAGGAAAGATTATTAAAAACGTACAAAGAATTAATAAATAAGAAACTTTCAACCAATAGTTATCAAAGATATCTCAAAGGAAATGTAGGGAACAAAACAAGCTTAATTACATATTTGCTTAATGATAAAAGAATTTAAATCTTATGACTTTAAATTCTATTATACAACTTTAAGGTTTACCATTTGTTAATCACATATAAAAATTGCCGGTATTCTGTCATGTTCCTTTATTTTTGAGTGGTGTTTGAACCCTATTACACAAAGGTACAGACGATACATTAAACTTGGTTATTGCTCAATTCCGGACTTGCATATGCTGTTTGTGGTTAGTTTAAATCGAATTAACAAATTGTGCATTGGTTTCAAGTACTTTTACAACATATTGAAACGGGACTTAGAACACATGCGTAATAACCAAAGCTTAGTAAGATATCAATGAATAATATAAATTTATTTGGCTTTCCGCAGTATTCACAATCACTTTATTCCTAAAATTTAACATTCTAATTTGTTTTTCTGTTTGATTTACAGGATAACATAGAAAAGCGAATATAATCCTGATGGATTCAACATGTTCGTAGGCACGCGTGGAATGCAGGTTTTTGGTCTTTCTCCTCAACAAAAGACGTCAAATGCAGTATCAAATTTTCATCAACATAGAGCTAGCATGACTAACCTCCAGTTTTTAGGAAGCCTAGTTGATAATGCGCAAAAGAAAAAATACACAGATTCTAAAAGACAAATAAAAGGAATTCTTAAAAATGCGATTAGTATGCCTAATCTTGCCCAAAACAGTGATCATCCCAAAATTGATCACAAACAACTTAAAAACGTTTTTAAAAAGCAGAAAAGGCCATTTGTTGAGAAAGTGACAAAAAAGACTGTGAAGTTTAATGACCCCGTTGGTCGTCTTGGTCAGTTAGAATCAAAATATAAACTGTGTTTAGCAGAATCCAACACAGAAGGAGTTTTGTTGCGAAAACACAAGAAAATTCAACAAATTTCATTACGAAATGCTCAGTCGGAAAATAAGAGTGATAGTTCGAATGTAATGGTGACAGTGGTGTATGATTTGAAACTTAAAGAAAATAAAATGATAACGAATAGTAGCCACGAGACAAAGGAAAAAAATACCGACAATCGCAAACAGGAAGCGAATAGTGATTACGACAACTCAGACTCTTTTACGGGTCGTCAGGAACCAAATGACGCTAGAACTAAAGAAACTACCAACATTGCTTTTTCTCAAAACGGCGATACATTTTTATCGCATACTGTTATTGCACCAGTTCTTCCAACTTCTGAAAAGTTCAAACCAATCGACAACGAAGGCCATTGCCTGAATATATCGACTCCGCCGGAAGAAGGGAAAAATAAGCAGACGACGGCAAAGCCAAAAGACAGTGTAGTTGTTACTCGATCACGTGCCAAACCCATAATGTTTACTCGTTGTGTTAATAACACTGCCATTCAGATTGTGGAGGATCCTGTGAATATTACAACAAATTTTTGCGATGACGAAAAAACTTCACATATTATCCGTTGGTTGAACGATGTTAAACACGAACAAGAACGTGACGGATTTTGCACGCTTCTTATTTCAGATGGCGAAAACAAGTATTAAAGAATTGTAATATAATTAATCTTTTTTCAACATTATTATCCCGCCTGTACTTAAAATTATATGAAGATTGGTGTAATAGAAATTAGAAGCTTTATATCATTCCGCCAAATAGTTTCACATCTTTTGGGCAAACTTAATATTGATTTTACTTTGAAGCTTGAGTTTTTAATTTTTGTGGCAATTGTTTAACTCATCTGATTTTACCCATTTTAAAAGCAATCTTGTTTTTTGCCCAAGGATCTCCTTAACTTCTTTTCATAATTTCAATGTGAAAATCTTTAAAAAAAAATAATGGACAAAACATAACGACGTTCTTGATATATTCAAAAACCAGACATAAGTAAAAACCTATTTTCGATTGTATTTATCTGCGGTATTTGTCACTTTCTTTACTGATGTTTTGATGAGCCGTTTCGTGTAAAAAATAAATTTGGACATAATTAATATCAACTGTGCGACGGGGTTCATATATGATTTTACCACGGGCTTATTATGTTGACGTATATAACAGTCCGCCTTGACGAACAGTCAAACGATTTAAACCTACATACTAAAAACATGAAGCTGTCAATAAATTTCAGTCTTGGAAGGTCTGGAAGGCTTTTCAATAGACATAAATGGGGTTTCGTTTTGTTTTGTATTATTTTTACACATGCATGATAATCTTAATTTAGGTTTGTAGACATAATCGATCGGTTGGATTACCCGTTTGTCTGGGCTGTAGACACATTTGTGTATGCACATAGACAAATGTCAATATGCCTGAAGACATCGATCTCTCATTTTGTTGGCACAATTTTCCGTAGTTTACATGTAGCATATTTACTCAGGTAATGATCCCAATAATTTCGTTTACATAGAAAGTAAGATTTACAAACGTATGGCAGGATTTTTAAAAGAAATTTTTCAATGACGTACAATTCATTCAATTAAAACACATATTAAAGCAAAAACGGATACATATAAACAGAAACACACAAATCATGTTTAACTAATGTGAAATAGTAAACATTCATATCCTTTGTAGCTAGGACCTTTCTAACTAATATTGACAGAGGCCGATACAAAACAATTCAAATTGCGTCATAGCTAATGTTTATATGGTATATTTGATGCAAAAATGGTCTACGGCATTGTCTTTATCGATCATACTGTTAACATAACCAATTCATGATTATATTTTCGTATTATTACATGATTTTACTTATATGGGATTGAATCCACTTTTTTATTGGGGTAGAAAGCCGACGTACCTGTTGAAAATCCTCGTAATTCGGAAAATTAAGATTGGAGTCGAGCAAACCCTGTCCGTTGTAGTAAAAAAGCAACAAATATCAAGACGAAATGCGAGAAAATGGCTAACTAATAGGGGTATTGCATGTTACACGTTGCCATTTTATTTCAAGACCACACACAATAATCAACATTGTGAAATCAGACAGTACACATGTTCACAATGTTTAATAAAAAATCTTCTTGAAATAAATACTTGTATTATATTATCTATATTGGATATTCCAATGCAAAGAAGAATGATAAGGAAAAAGACAGACAAATAAAGATTCCCCAAAAAAAACAAATGCTAAGGGACAAGAACAAATGAAGGAGGGAAGATACATGACACACATTCCATTATGAACCGGTATAACTTTGCGTCGTCGAATATTGTAAAAAGTTCTCCCTTTTTTAAATACATCCGTAATTTTGTCACAACGATTTTTCGTAAAACTGAAAATATTTGCAATCTCTACATTACGATATCTAGAAAAAAAGTCTATGAACACATTCGTGTACAGAATGGCTTTAGTCAACAATTTAGTTATGAGAAAACGACAATGTGGCCTATCGCATTGACATAGGGCCGATTAGAATTACCTGAAACGGAAAAAACAAAACATAAACTTAAACTTAATTTGTAGATGATACTCATGTTAAGAATCGCTTTCCGCAGCTTGTAATAATAACATTAAAACATTTTAAGCTTTTCTATGGGGTTCTTGTTAAAGTAAGAGGTTGGCGTCCATCTTTAGGTTGAACTAAATTTGTTGATAAATATCCAACAACCACAAAGTTAGTTTGACGTTTCCACCAACACATGTTACACTAAACGTGCACGCAGTGCGCTTTGTGTAACAGGTCTTATTACAAATTAAGACCACTATAAATAATTCGCCTGTTTTATTTAAAAGAATTGCGTGTTTACCATTCTCATATTTACAGTATATGCACCAGATTTTTACTGTAGTAAATTACACTCTAAATACCAACTACTACGATTACAAACTTGCAACAACCATGTACACATAAACATGAAAAACATTTGTAATAACAATAAAACATGTAGTTTGATAAATGTCATTTTCTATATCGGGAGATTAACTTAATTGTAATCCTACGCCTTAATATAAACCGTCAAGCTGAAGAGTTCTGGCGGATATCAGCGGGGACACGGGATTATATGTTTTCGATATAATGCAGAGTTTTCCCATATAACACATAAAAACATTTAAGTGGCGCTTAACTGTACGTACATGTATGTCGTTAAAATAAGGTCACATGGAAAATAAAATGCGTAAGTGTAATTTCCAAGTCAAATATTTTGTTACAAACACATTAAAAATTACAAGCAATTGCAGTCTAATAATGTAAACTGAATATGTTCAAATAAAGTCACAGTAATTTTTACTAGTATACGTCGTGTAAACGATCTCATTTTAGATTAAGCTGGGGAATTAAAAGAGCATTTTTAAACACGAATACGAATACGAATTTTATTAGCCAATTAAGGGCCAACAAGGGGCATTCATACATACAAACAAATATGATCAGTGTATATAAATATAAGAAAAGATAAATGACATAATATGAAGTTATGACAAATAATTAAAACATGTATATATAGATTAAAGGTCTATGTAAATACGATAAGTGAAAATGCTAAAATTATGTCACATTATAATTTAGCAGAAAGAAGCCCAAGTCATTAAGAATTCTTATATCTTCATTATTGAAGCACCAGTAAAAATTTATGGAAGTTTTAAACACAATGAGTTCAGGTGTTGTTTAAGCCGTTAGAGTTATTTCCCTTACACTGAAATAGCCAATAATAACGGTAACTTTAACTATATATGGACAGTTACACAGATAACAATAGTTACAATGACACAGCCATTGGCTAGTATTGTTGTTAAGCAATTATATCTGTAATGATAGATAAATATGTCATTGTTTGTGGTGTGAAATACAATAATGATTCGATGCGTGTCGAGAACAAAATTGAAATGTTAAAATGTAATCAGGTGAAAAACTATGATGCATAGTTTGGTTTATTTCGACAGTAATCAGGTAATAGAGATCAGATAAAGGTCGAGAAATTTACTAGACATAAATTATCCGCGAATCTTTACGCACAATAAGTGCTGGTTTTTGATACTAGACACTTACTATTTTGACTATAATATTTCGACCGATTAAAAATAAAACAAAAAAATGCATTATAGTGAACAGTATCAAATAATGAAAACTGCAGTTTCGACAAAGACGTCATTCTTTTGTTTCAATATCATCACTTCATCAACTTTTTTCCTGATTTGGAGATACCCCTTAAGCTTTTAGCAATAAATATGAGTTTATAATTGTACCTGATTATTTACATTGTTTCAAAAACATTAAATGAATTAGTAAAAATCAAACATTTTTAACGTTTAAAACAAACAAATCCAAATATGTCTATAATTTAATCTATCGACAAATGTCAAACACTTTCTTCGGTGATCGTTTACTATAGATGAAAGGAGTGATATGCTCTTAAAGGAATATTTTTCTATATACAATATACCATTATCGTGTTGAGATTATTACTTCGACGATTGCCAAAGCATTAGATTAGCTTGGTTGCTGGGATGACGTGACACATCTTAAAGAACTTGTCTGGGTTAGCTTCGACTTTATATTAATTTAGTCATAATACATAACTTCATTGTGTCAGGTCTGCTTATTTATGACACGACTTATGGAACCTTAAAGGGAACAATTTCCTTCATAGAACAGACAAAAGATTATGATTGCAGAGATGGTGTAAATCAATTATAGAGGTAAGATTATTATTTTATAAACATTTTCATGTTCGCACAGTTTTTATGCCTAGTATAGTATCCTGGAAATTGGAGTGACATTATTTTGTTATTTGCGCACAAAAAACCCTACTCTATAATAAAAAAAATCTTTAAATAAAGTTGAATTGTTGATATTTCTGAACCCACATTAAAAATAAAGTACATGCATTTACAATCGTTGTTATGATGGATTGAAATACAATTTGTTATTGATTACAAATGAACAATGTAATCGACATTTTTTATTGAAAGGGTAAGGGTTGTAGATTTCGTACTGGTTAAAACGTAGTCGACAACAAAATGTGTATTGTAGGGATAAATACGTTTTAATTACTTGTTTTACCTTTAACAAAATTTTCATATTTACGTATGAATATACTGTTTATATTTTTTAAAGCTTTTATTATGACTCTTTAAACACTGTGCTCTTTCAGTAGGACACAATACTTTCCATTCAAAACGTAATTATTTTAGAAAGTGACAATAAGAAACATTTTACTACTTAGGGATTTACTAGTTGAGTTTAGGAAAGGAGTGATATTTACATGGAATGTGTGAAATTAACATCCAGGATAATCTGTAAGTAAATAATAATACTGATATTAATAGTAGTACTGAAATTTTTTTTATAATTATCCAAATAAATCTTTTCATATAGCAATATATATTATCTTCTCTTTTTTATATGAACTTCAAAGGCATAATTTTCGAATTTAAAAAAAACTCTTGTTGGGAATGTAGGGTTATAATTCGGGAGGCAAGAATGGGTAACCATACTGGGTAACGTGTTTGGAGTGTGTCCCGCTCCTTTTAAGTTAAACAACCCTTCTGTAGATGATGATCAGCATCATTGTAGCCGCTATACACATATCTCAAATTGTCCTACCCTACCTAACTCTCTAAAATTTTCGAGTGTCATACAAAACCGTCTGTCTATTTTTTATTCCATTTCTCGCATCAAGCAGAAAATAAATGTATATTTATACTTACATGTAAGTTAAACAACCCTTCTGTAGATGATGATCAGCATCATTGTAGCCGCTATACACATATCTCAATTTGTCCTACCCTACCTAACTCTCTAAAATTTTCGAGTGTCATACAAAACCGTCTGTCTATTTTTTATTCCATTTCTCGCATCAAGCAGAAAATAAATGTATATTTATACTTACATGTATGTTAATGAGTTTATGAAAAATACCTACCTGATTTTTTGTTTCCTTAATAAACAGTCCACATTACCATGCGACAATAAACAACCTACTAACCTCTACCATTATTCTTTATATTTTTTCAAGTCTTTGTTTTTTTTATTTGTTTTTATTGCAACATTCAATTTGATATTTGCCATTGTCAAAACGTTCACATAATAATTGTGTCGAATGTAAATTTGAAAAGACTTTTCAAGTACGAACTACTTGTGTCTGATCCTGTTTGTTGGTTGTATAACACTATACTGTATTTCCCGTTAAGTTCGGTACTCGTCCTAAATAAGACCTAAAACCTCGGATTTTCTTTTTTGTATAGATAAAAAATTTTGCAAGCATGATAAAACAGTTTTAAAATAGATTTCCTATTCGGCAAATTTGCTTTTGAATATTACATGTTAGGATGAAACTTTTTTCCATTTGAAAACGATTTATATAAAATGTAATGTGTTCTTCTTCTTATTAGATCTGAATTTATAAAGGTCATCGATAAAATGACAATTAAATGAGATTGTCAAATGTACACCAGTACAATGTTGTATATATATTTTTTCCTACACGTGTTAGACATTTACAACGTTCTCGAGTGGCGTGTCAATCAAAATCCATCACTGTTGTAGGTTTCACATGGGGACTATTATGAGTGGCCGTTCATTTCATAGTTGCGTTATTTCTTTCGCGTTTAGTTACTTTTAACAAGTATCGTGATACTTTCAACTTCTATCGTTACAAATGAAAAACAAAAGTAACGCGTTACTAAAGGTACTAAAGAAGTAACGCGATAGAAATTGAAAGTATCGCGATACTTTTTTAAAGCATCCTCACAAGTCAGGGTTTCTGTGTCCACATGTGTCCACGAACACATGTGGACACTGAAACCCTGACTTGTGAGGATGTTTTTAAAGTAACGCGATACAAATAACGAATAAATTATGACATGAACGGCCACTCGTAGACTATTAGATGTGTCAAATTAACCATGTTGCAATTGTTGTCTGAAAATTGTGATAAATTTACAGATATGCAATGATTTTGGCACATTTTTAAAAATTGGGAATAATTTTGATTTAAAAAATTGTCACAAAGTTCATTAATTTGATTTAATTCGCATTAACATTCATTTACTTTCTGCTTCTTAAATATTAAATATAACCACAAATATTTTAAAAGATTAATAACAAACTATGTTGTAATACAGTTGTAGATTGATGACGCAGGCAATATATTTCAGTCTCGTTAACACGCCAAATCAAATAATTTTGGGAAAAATTCTTCATATATATGTCATTTTTGACTATTCCCTTGAATTGCTATGTTTTCAATATAAGGCCGCGAAAGGTGTACTCGCCTGGATACTTATAGCTTTGGTGTAGTCAGTTAATCTCGATCATTCAGACGTTTTAAACGAGACTGGAGGTCATTATTCTATTGAATGGCTGTGCAAAAGTAACCGAACGGGCGAGACATCAAAAGTTTTTATTAAAATATGGCGTTTAACCATATTACTAGTAAATCTAATCCAATCCACATCAGCTGCGGAAAACTGAACGTTATTAGTTTTGTTCAATTAATCTAATATTTTCCTGAAATAAAAAATACAAAACAATTGATTGTTAGAGTAACAACAATGTTGACCTAGAACAACCAAAAGTAGAAGCATTTTAATAGTTTGAGAGTTCATACAAGCTCCTCGTGAGCCTCTTTCAAAGAGGGGATCAAATATGCAGGTGAAAACCCTTCAATGCTACGTTTAGTATAATACCAATATTTACCTATGACGGCGAAATTTAAACTAATAGTTACATTATCCACTTCTATGTATTTAAAATGTTGAGATAAATATTATAATCTATTCTCATGAATTTGATATGTTTAAAAAGGTCTGACCTAAAATGAGGCAGCACAGTATCAGTGGTCATTCTTTTTATTATTATTTATTTAAAGCACAGTTTATAATTTAGGTATATTTATATAGGATTATTTTTTCAAAAGGCTTTCTTTACTTAATATAGCGATAGCGAAACGCGCGTCTGGCGTAGTAAATTTTATTAACCTTGGTATCTTTGGTATGACATTTTATTTGCAACCACTGGGTCGATGCCACTGCTGGTGGACTGTTAGTCCCCGAGGGTATCACCAGCCCAGTAGTCACACTTCGGTGCTGACAGGAATATCATTGATTCTTTCATTGATATAGTCAATGTCTAAATTTACTGCCCTGAAATTTCGAAAATTATTTGAATTCTAAGGTTTTTCTATTTTCAAGGTGTAGATAGCCTTGGTCGGATTTTGGTATAACGTTTTGGAATTTTGGTGATAAAAGCTCTACAACATTTCATTCATTTGGATTTTAAATATTGTTTGGGTTCGAGCGCCACTGATGAGTCTTGATTAGACGAAACGCGCGTCTGGCGTAGTAAATTTTATTAACCTTGGTATCTTTGATGACATTTTATTTGTTATAAGCATCAACTTACTTCTAAAATGTAAGCCTATAGAAATAACTTTATGCATAGTGAACGAGTATTGGTTTATTTCAAAAAGCCATCGGCTTTCTTAGTAAATAATTTACTAAAAATATTTTGATTATTTAATATCGAATAAGAAGTGGCTGGCGGTCTTGAAAAATAAGCTGATGCTTTTTATATCATGCATGATCTGATGATTTTTTTTCATCGAACTTACTTTCTTTTTAAAATTAAGCCGATGCTTTTAACATGTATCGCGACGATTGACAAAATTTAAGCCGATAAGAACATCACAATTATGACACTGAACGGTCGGGTAAAATAAGCATGCCCTCGAACCCGTATCCTTTGTGTTGATAGACCAAATGATCAATTGTAGATGACAAACTACCTTAACCACTTGGCCACCTAGGCCCTTCTGTTTATTGTTATAACCATCTAAACTATCTTTAATATACGTGTTTATTTCAGGAATGGCTACATCTGCGTCGTGGACATTGTGGAAACGCCTACCCCCGCGTTATCAGCTAAGTGTAAGAACATTTGTAGACGAAGATGAGCTTGACAAATATTCTCCCCCTGGATCACCAAAGCAAAAACGACGAGGTTCCCCAAGACAGCCTAGATCAGAAAGCAAGTCTCCTAGACCTCCCCAAGCCTCGTCGCCAACTCCGGGAAAAACACGGTCCATTCAAAATATTCCAGATCTTCCAGAAAATCATTGTTCCGGAGAACGGCCAAGTAGTCCATCTGGTTCGTTCTTCCCATTTAGAAGGTCGGGATACATCGATCATTTCAAAACTCAGCAAAGGGTAAACTCGGCCCGAGTCATGATGGCGACTGAAAACCGCTCCCGCTCGCCTTCGCCAACCGGAAGAATAAGCAAAACACCGTCCGAAACCAAATCAAACGTCGACAGCGTTGTTAGCTGTCCATCTGCCAAATCTCGAATAACTGAAAAAGAGCCAACAACAAAGAGATGTAAACATAAAAAGGACTCTGAAAGTGCTAATGTCAACGAAATATATCCACAGTATTCAAATAAAATTGAACAAAGGAAGTATTTGGTGAGAGAGACTGACGAAGGAACAATGTATATTGATAGAGGAAAAGTCATCTACTTTCGGAGATACAAATCAAGCCCTGTATCTCAGGCGTCGTATTTATCTAGATATAATGATGGTGGTTACCTTGCAAGTATAAGAAGAGAATATCTCACAAAACCGAGACTTCTGGCCATGGGACCAGAAAGAAATACAGTAAAGGATGAAAACCAAGTACACGAGGAAAGGGAAAATTACAACCGGAAAGTTGGGCATATCTTGGATTATTATAGTTATCCAGATGAAGACAATATATCCATAGACGATCTTACTAAATACACATCTTCGAATAAACGAATGAACTCTCCTCGTAAACAGATTAATATGACTGGCAGGAATGTTAAGCGCATATACTTTGCTTACCCAAAGTCGGAACAAGAATCGCGACCTCTACCGGTACCTGATTATCAACATGACCCTGGGTTATATTTTAAGGTGAACCAACAGTCCAAACTGCACGATAGGACCTTTTATTTAAAGACCCCTGGACATCAATCTTCTCTCCGCGAAGCAGACATATTAGACTGCACGTGTGGAATGTGCCGTATCGAGATGCAACTTGCCATGATGGCGCAGGCTGATGCTGAAAAAGTGGCTAAGTTTCAACAAGCAAGGAACATCAAGTCCAAAATCACAGAAAAAACTAATTCTCATGTTTATGAAAAAAAGTCAATGGCAGACAATGAATTAAAACTGAATTTAAAGTCGGAATCAGCATCGAACAATAAAGATGATTTAAACGGCGCGATGACATCACCTTTTCCAACATCGACCAAAAACGATGAAAACAAAAATGAAAAGGCTGTTACTGCTAAGGATGGCAAGCAAGAACAAACACTCACTGTTACAATTCCTAAAATGGAAACAAACCGAGAAATAAGTGAAGTTGCAAGGGAAAACGAAGCTGTCCTAGATATGGTAGAACCTTGTACTTAGTTTGAACGTGTCAATACTCATCGCTAAATATAGAATTGCCATCATGCTGATTTTTGTATAAAAGAAAAAAGATTTAAACTTGTCTCTTGATTGCTTGAATGTTATTAATAGACTGATAAACAAACACATTTTATAAAGTTATTCTGTATAATAAAAAGCCAGATACTTGCGAGATTATTTCTATCGTATACTCGTGTTTGTACTCTTTAAATTAATAACTATCAGTTAGTTCTGTATGTTAATTTGTTTTGTTTTTTTTTGTTTTGTCTTGAATACAGATGAAATACTGGCTCGATTTACGTTACACCACCGTTCAGTCAATTTAGTTTTTATTTTTAAGACAAATATGCGTCTTTCCGTCAAAGTATTTGGTCAGTGTCTTCGGTCGTTGTTTAGCAACTGGCAGCTAAAGTGAGAACATGTGTTGCAATGCTAAATTAACATTAAGACAGTTTAATTTACTTTCTGTTACGCATTCCTTGGCTAGTTTGTTATAGACGGAAACATTGTTATGGATTTTCTACAAAGCTGACAGGCTTTTGATTTTGTTTTATTGAATGTAGTTAACGCCACTTTCAGCAATTTTTTAGCTATATCATGGCGTCCAGTTTTTATTGGGGGAAGAAGCCGGAGTACCCAGAGAAAACCCCGACCTGCGAAAACTGGCAATCCTTGTCAATTAAGATTGGAGTCGAGCGCACCCTGCGCGCAGTGAGTCTCGAACCCCAATTAAAGTGTTGACAGACCAAGTGATCAATAGTAGACGAACTAACTTAACCAATCGGCCACCGAGGCCCCCAAGCTCACACACCTAAATGTCAAAAAAGACATTTAGATTGCCTGTTTTTTAATGGGGTTTAACACTTTCAGTAATTTTTTCAGCTATGTCATGGTGTCTAGATGTTATCTGGGGAGGAAGCCGGGGTAATCGGTGAAAATCAATGCCGAAAACGCAGGGAAATGTGCAATCTTGGTACCCACATTAGTACTCCAAGACTCAACTTCACTGTTGGAAAGCAGGGGATCAATAGTAGATGACAAGCTACCTTAACCAATCGTCTACTGAGGTCCACATTTTATAGGTCGAATTTTACTGCCGGTATAAACCGAATTTAGTTTTGTGATTTGTCGGATTAACGGCCCTCGCCAAAAAAATAAAAAAAAGAAAAAAAAGAAAGAAAAAAAAATTCTAAACATTTTGTACAAATACAACAGTTATGCTGAATGCTTTTCATAAAATTGGAAACCTCTGTGGCCTATTTGATCACTATCTTGCTAACAGTGATTTTGCGAGTTCGGGCGTGATTTCGGGTAAGATTTGTGTGAATCCAACCTTAATTGACAAGGATTGCCAGTGTTTAAATACCAAGTACTTTGCATGGCTTCCTCCCAAATAAAAGCTAGAACTATGATATAGCCGAAAGTGGCTTAGACACCTCAATCAAATAAACCAAACAAACATCAAACGTAGCACCAAATGACAGCTAATACATCTCGTGTGATCCAGCTGCCTGCAAGGGTAGTTTAGAGGTTCTTTGTAGGGGAGTATCTAATATATATCATCGATCAACACCAGTACTGTGTGGTGTTGGTACCAATAGCTAAATACTTGTAAAAACGAAAAACGAAAACAATTCCTACCAAAATACTTTCAAACTAAACCAAATGTTTTAAAGTTCTCTCAATTGATGTCGACCAGAAAGCAAAGAATACTATATAAACTGTGTAACTTCATTAAACATATAAACAGAAGCATTGGAACTCCTGGCTGATCTTGTCTCACTTCCGCCCATGCAGTGATTCTCTGTGTTTGTTTTTTGTTGCTGTATATATTGTAAATAGTCTCTATATTATTTGTTATTTATGTTACACCTTCTCTGTACCAACAAGTGTTGGCTTTATGAGAATAAAGATATATATTGTACATAGTAATGATACAAAAATGGCATTTTTGTGTAATCTTAACACGACCCTGAACATAGGCTAATATAAACATACTGTTATATATATATCGGGGTCAGTTTAATGGACGATTGATAAAAAGTATTAATTGATGTGACAGTTATACAAACAGGAGGTAAGTACAACATCTATTAGACATTAGAAAGGTTTACACTCTACCGAGTAAGATGGCTTTTAAAAATACTTTTAATTTTCATTGTTGTGATAATTCACCGTGTGTCTGTATTCAGCATGGTCTACGTGCACACCAATGCGGATTCGGCCCGGGGCGGGGGACCTTCATTACGAAGCAGCGTGATCCAAAATATCCCATTATAAAAAATGTGGTCAAGAGCCCCTCTAATGTGATAAACGCCCCATTAGAAATACTGATCCAGACTAGGATATAATTATGTTTTGCGCTGCCACTATGCAAAGTCCAATGGGTTAGACTTTTAGTCTTTCAGAATGAATTAAAATACTAATGCGTGTCACGCCATAAAGATGGCCAAATAAGGCATCGTTTATGAAAACTGTTGTTTTACAGAATAAAAAGTGCGATACGATATTTATATCTTTATTTACTATTATATTTTCTGTTAATCAGAACATATTTAATGAAGTGTTTCGAAATCTTCATAAACGCTTGAATTTATTTTGTTCTAGTTCAGTTTTAAATTCTATGTTAATTTATTATGCAAGTTTTTGTTCATAAAATGATGTCGATTTAAGTCTGACTGTGATTTCTTTTCTCAAATCAATTTTGCAATGGCAGAGCATTACAGCATATATGTTATATAAGTAGTGTCACTAAAATTCAAATTTACATTGGCAAATTCTTCAAATACACGTGTGCAGTAATGATGATTCGATTCTTATTCAATAATATTTCATGATGTAACATTAAAATGATTCAAAATGTAAAAAGTTCATAAATAACTCAAAAATCAAAAATAAATCGTACAAAAAATAAAAATAACAATAATGTATTCTCTAGAAAAATCGAAGAAAAAAATGAAATATTCTTTTCACAAAGTTTAGTCAAAAGTACCAATAATCCATCCTCACAAGTCAGGGTTTCTGTGGACACATGAGGACACAGAAACCCTGACTTGTGATGATGCCAATAATCAGGCTGAAGCAAGTAGGTTTTGTATTTAAATTATTTAATAGTTACTATTGACACTATATTGAAAAACTCAAAGAAAGGCATGGAAGTCTCTGAAGAGCCCTCGATAATAAAAATTTTCGACAGAGGAAGACTATTAATCAAACCAATAATCGTTAGGGCATGCAACAAAAATAGTTCCGAATTGACAGAAGATGATTTGTAAGTTCTCAAAAATGATTGATTGTATTTTAACGGCAAACTTAGCAAGTGTTCGGATAGTTTCTGTTTCATTTGCACTGGACAAATGATAACATTGTCATTTTGTGTGTTTCAACTAAAAACAGAAACCGATTAGCGAAAAGCCGACCGTGAGAGTGTAACAGAATTAATTTATCATATCTTGTCGAGAGTCGACTGCTAATATAAAAGTACAATGCGGAAGCTATCTTTTTATATAATATTAATAATAATTCCCTGATTCATTAAGTCTAGCCAATCGTCGATAAGATTATTTAATCGCTATAAATTACGATTTTTGTAATTCATACCATGTTAGACATTTCTGTATAACAAACAAATGCCTATATCCTACCTCCTATAAGTATCTGCGTTCTAGATTGGCTGATTGATGTCACGTGTTGACCCCTCTTTCCTCTGCACGGCAAGTAGATTTTTTACACGGTCAGTAAATAACAGTCTGCGTTTGTGGCGACATTGAAACACAGAATCAAAATGAGTTTGCTTGAATTAGAATGTTTTAGGATAGTCGGTACGATAATCGTTAGAGGCAGTTGCTGACCTGATGCAGATATACACGGTTAGTATATTTTATAGTTCATATGAAATTTACTTACCGTGTATATCTTATATGTGTTCGGCAGAGCCTGTTTAACTAAAACTACATATTTCAGCAAACACGTTTGTCTGAACATGTTCATGTACATACATGTCCTGCATGTTTGACGAAGCTTTTTTATTGATAACATGTTTAAATGACTTTTGTTGTATATTTATTGTGTTTTATATTTTAGGAATAAAATAGCAACTTTATGCCAGGAGTGCAAGACATCTAAAATCCTTATAACACATGGCACGGATACGATGGTTGCTACTGCCAAATATTTAGCAAATCGACACATTAAGAAAACTATCGTCTTAGTGGGAGCTTTTCTGCCAGAGACCTTCAAAGATTCAGATTCCGACTTTAATGTTGGGTTTGCACTAGGGATGCTTCAAAGTTTATTTGACAATGATGTATATATTGCTATGAATGGCACATTGTTTCATTGGTCTAATGTTACACATGAAATCGGTTTGAATTACTTTGATTTCAAGTCTTAAAAGTAAACTGCAATAAATTTTACCGTAGAAAAAATACTGTTCATCTTTGAATACAGTATATAATGGAATGTTAAAGCCACTATTTCGCCACATGCAGGTAGTATATATCAATCACACAAAAATAGAACTATGTCAAGAAAGATAACTCGATGTAACCTTTCGTATTTATTCGACAATCCTGTTATATATGCACCCCAAAAAATAAAATTGAAGTTATTAACTGCAAATAACTGTCATTCGACAAAAGTCCCCCCCCCCCCCCCCAGAACTAAGTTGGATCTTTTCAAAATATGGTCCGTTTTCAGCAAAGACAGAGAAGTTTGATACAAAACACGCCTATCAGATTTTAAATCGATTTATCGAACTTCTAAGATGTTAAATTTTACACGAGGATTTATACAAGAGTTATATTAAGATATTTTACGAGAATCACTCTGATGACCTTATGGCTTTCTGTAGTGAAATTGCAGGGTAACTAACCAAATATAACATAGCACTCCTGTACCCTTGTTGTTCAGCAAATGCAGCGATTTTCAGAATAAAATGCTTTATTCGTATACGTATTGTATGATGCTGAAAAACGTCTGTAAATTGAACGATTTTTGTTGTTTTTGATAAAATAAATAGCTTTGTTCTGGTTTGTTCTTAAATGCCAATAGGAAACATGCAGTAATAATTTTTAAACAATAGTGCTTGTAATGGGACATTAAATGATACTCCGCCGCGTTGCATTGTTTTTATTATTCATGAACACATTTAACTGAATTACAAATCAGCCTAGAGGAGCACAGTCCATCTTAGAAGACAATTTTTACCTTGATTTATAAAATAATTTCAAACTGGCACCATAGGAAAGACTTCCATTTTAACCCCCCCCCCCCCACTAAAAATGCATTATTTCGAACGTATAAATAAAAGAATTTGGCACTGGGTTGCAGCCACTGGTGAACCCCACAGTGGACACAGCCATGCATTGCCAATTGGGAAGGTGCGATCCGTGTGAACTCCATGTATCTTGTTTTTTTATTTTATAGTACTTTTGAAAAAGGCCAATTTAGAAACAGTCAACTGTTGACCACAAAAATGGCCTAAGTAAAAAACTACAAATTGAATTGTGCTGAAAATTGAAATTGTTCTTTATTTTACAGTACTTAACAGCTATGCAAAGTTTAAACAATATCTATTGACGCGTTTTCCAGAAACATCTGGAAACCACCAACTGTTAACCAAAAAAAAATTGAATTTGCCCAAGTCGAAACTACAAATCGGATGTTGCTGAAAATTGAACTTGATCTTTATTTTATAGTAATTAACAGATGTGCAAAGTTTAAACAAAATTCGTTGTCGCGTTTTCAAGTTATTATCGAAGTTATAAGGAAACCACCAACTGATGACAAAAAAATTGAATTGATCTAAGTCGGAAACTACATACTTGATTGTGCGGAAAATCGAACTTGATCTTCACTTTATAGTACAGCTATGCAAAGTTTAAACAAAATCTGTTGAAGCGTTTTCATCTGGAAAGCACGGAGGACCGATGGACAATTATATTCATACGGAGGTTTTACCACAATACCCCGTTAAGAAGAACAACTGCCTATATCACAGTAGATAAACAGGGACTGATGTGGACTGGTCAGGCATACTAAATGTTCTTTTCAATGTCTGCACTGTTCCAACCAAATGCATTAGGCTGGGTTTTTAACGCACTTGTTGATTTAAATACCTGTCATCATTTGTAACGCCTCTGCCATACCAGACATTATGCTGCGTGGCCACCAGAGAAGCAACAAATCCTAATGTCTAGATTTTTTAAAGATTCGATCTCTTCTTGAAATATGATCATATCCACAGTCTACGGGTCCACTCTTTGTTCCGATCCCCCCCCCCCCCCACTTTATTACTTTATTACACGTTATGTGATGTTCTGTCTGGTGCATAAAGATTAAGTGTATAGTGAGCGCAGAAGTGATAAGTAACTATTTGAAAACACAGATATAGAAAAAGTTTTAGAAATAATGAGGTGTGACTCCAAGGACTGAACAAAAATTATGACAATAAATGTGTTTGTAGTAAGGAAGTTGAGTGGCGTTTTATTTCAAAGTTTATCGAAATTTTTTCATGTTCAATCTTTCGTATAAGAAACGAAATGACAATTCCAAGAGCGTTTGCCAGGAATTCCGAAAACATCCCTTCTATTGTGCATCTTCGCAAAATGATTGATTAGCTAATATCAGAAGACTACTTTTGTGGTGCAAATTAATACACGAGGGGACTTCATTTATGCTTGTAGCAGATCTGGCTCATTTTTTTCTAAATTTTTTTTTTGGGGGGGGTGGCTTTTAGGTTTTTTCTTTCGCACAAAAATACTCTCCCTCGATTCGTCCGCTGATTAATACAATTTCAAGGAATCATATAAAATGGCAAGTATACAGAGCGTCATAGCTTGACAAAACTGTCAACATGTATATGTATACAGGCGAAAACAAGTTGCGTGATGCTAATTATTAAAAATTAGCTTTTAATATTGTTCATTTATTTTTACTTAAAACATACGGACTTCTTTGTACTCTCATATTTTCGTTTTCGATAAAGAGTACGTGGATAATACGAGCACACATTTATTCATAGCATTTTCGTTATTGATTGATTGACTGTTAACTTTTAAAAGTCCTTTCGGAACTTTGTTTTGGCAAGATGATTCCAGTACGGGAAAGAATTACTAAGAAGATCATACAGTAAAAAAATTAGCAATTTATTTCCCGTTTAGATTAAAATAATCTTGCATACATTTACATACCCGCTTTCAAATAGACAGATAAATACAGGAACATTTATCACATTTTTAAACTAAAAACTCCGTAAATAATGATCACTTCATTTGATGTTCAGAAATTAATTCTCTTCTGTCAATATCGCCGAATTCAAACCCATGTTTATCTATAAATAAATGACGTGGAATTGATAATCTGGAATCAGAACTGGGTGACAGTTTGTGTCTATCACGACGAGACGGACATGGATGTGGAGAAGGATTTCGTCTGGGATCGTCATACCATAATGTGTCGTCGGGTACTTCAACGTCTACTGTTTCAATATCTAAACCGGAAGTTAGTGTCTCTTCCGGGGGACCACAACCTTCTATACTTTCTAACCACGTTTGACACTTTTTTGTCGTTTCATCCAAATCATCCTGATTCCGTAAACCGATGTCTTGCGGATCAGCGTCCGCTAAACTCAAGGTCATATCACAGTCTGGAAGATCTTCACTTTGAATGCAATATTCGCTTCTAGTTCGATGAATACGGGCTCGTGTTCTTTTTGTGGGTCTACTAGCTCGAATGGAAGAGCTCGGCTGAGGTCCAACAGGAGAGTTTTTTGAACCCCCTTCTTCCGAAGACGATTTGTGACCTTTCAAATCCAACCAACATGGAGGTTTCGGTGGTTTTGTGTTGGTCATACTAACTGCTAATCCCGATCGTGATCTCTGCATTCTACATGTTACATATTTTAATCAATAGATGTAAATAAATTTCATTTCTAAGATGATGTAATCTGCCTTTTTTAAGAGGTTAGATCCCGGAAGATACTTAAATCCAGCGGATGTGAACTGACATTTGTAATGTAAACAATTGTTTATTTGAACGATAGATGCACCATTTTCAATTTATAATTCTAAAAATAACACGGTTGATGTGAAATCTAGCCAATACATTACAAAAATCTAATTACAACTAGTTGTTTATACACAACGTTCATTACTAATCCATTCCTCATAGTCAATGTCTGAGTTAATTAATCCTATAATCCGTATGTGTGAGAGAGGGTAAGCAATTAAATTGTTGTTGTCAGAAATCTGGGTCATCCCCGTTCGTGCATCTATCATATGAGGCGAATAGGGTTACACGTGCGTAAACAACAGCTACTTAATCTACCTCCATTCATACGAAATAATCTACAACAATCTACCTCAGCAGTTTGTGTTCTTATTTAACTTTATTATAAGTGTACTGATGGTTGAGGTGTGCAGCGGAAGTGCAGACGAAAAAATTGGCACCTCCTCGCCTAAACAATACAAGCGTGTCAGTTTACACACTATGCGGTTTCTGTCTTTATCATTAAGACTGCGTCTTTGTCTGTTTCAATGGTATGGAAAACCTATTTTGTTACCGCGGCAGAAGTGATGATTTACTGATGTTCTAGTTATTTCTCTCTTTCTCATCAATTTTTTTCAGCTTACACATCTTCGCCATTTTTCATGGCAGTTAATGATCTTTAGCTTAGTAATATTTCCCGTTTATAACGTATAGACAATTTGATTTTATCACTCAGGTTAATATAATTCACATTTTAAAGTGAAATAAATATGTTTCTTCAGTGTCGTTTTAATTTTATTTAACAAAAGGGAGAGTGAAATTTAATTATCCAGACTAGCTCGGCCGAAATAAAATTACTACTGGTATCATAATTTAAATGAGACCCATTTAAATTGCTTCAATAGAAAATAACACATTATTTTTAGTTGCCTACAAATTTTTATTCGTATATATTTTTCAAAAAGGTCTGCACGACTTTTCATTAGTTTTTGCATTCGATACTAAAGCTTTCCAACATTTTGCTTGTCTTTTTTCTTTGTCCCAGAGGAGATTATAATCCTACTGATAGCTTAATATTCTTTTTTTTTCTTTTATTTGCAAAGCACCACAAACATATCCATGCTGATATCAGAATCATGAAACTAATCTTCCAAAGCCGAACTTCATTGTTATACAAAAGAACAGCGTCAAACAATTTATGATAGATTCTTTGCAATAAATTGCAACTTAAAATATCATAACGGCTTCTAAATAGAACCAGAAGACTGATTGGTAAGTTTTTGAACAGCTCTTTTAAAATTACGTCTATACTGCATAATGTTGCTAAGAAAGTTATATTTATGATTTACACCGGAGGGAGATATTAAAAAATCTTATTATAGAAAAAATAACGAGGATACAAAAAGCAAAACCCACATCACTACATGACACAGCAATCAACAAAAACTAATGAAAAACAAGAAAAGACAGCTCTGGGTACATTCGAGGGCTTTAAACTTTAAAACAATCACATGGGGCCTCTAACCTCCCTCCCCCACCCCCCATTTATGCCCGACGCCGCCAATTATAATCAGCACTAGTTATTTTCTTTCTTCTTTCTGACCACAGTTTGTCCTGAGATTATGTGTACGCGAGGGATCCACTTTGCACATACCTGGAATGTCATGTCTTGTTTATTGTGCACATTGGTTTTACATTTTTCAAGTTGGCCACCGCCTTCGGAAATATGTCAAAAATTATTTTCGTCGGATCGTTTTGAAAATGGGTTATCTGGGTAAATTGAGTATCCGGACACTGATGGCGCAAATAAAATGTTTCTACGACTTGTACATTTTTGACATCCGCCATACCGCCTTATTTTCCAAAATTTCAAATATTTTGGATTGCCTTGAAAATAGGTTATATGTGTAAAATGGATATGCTGAACATTCATAAGTGTGCTAGCAAACTTTCTCTTCAACTTTCCAAATTTTGTCAATTGGCCACCCAAATCGCCAAACATTTCAACATTGTTGGATGGCCTTGAAAATGGGTTATCTTGGTAAAATGGACATAAAAACATGACGGCGAAAACTGAATTTTCACTACGATTTGCCAATTTTTGGCATTTGGCCACCAAATTCGACTTTTTTTTACACGAAAGGGAACTTTGTATGACTTGCTTGCAATCTTAAGCAGAACTAAATATTATTAGGCCGAATTTTACTGCTGTTATAATGCGAAGTTAGTTTTGTGATTTGTCGGATAAACCATGCCAAAAAAAGAAAAAGGCGAGGGTACGGTTATTCGTTCTAGTTATTATTCTTCTTGTTTTTTTCTTTTACCATCAATCTTGTCAGCTCGTTTTCTCCGAGATGCGATGCCTGATCAACACGAAACTTTGCGGGTATGTTGGGGCTGACCTAATGACGAGGGAATTTTTGAATTCTCGAATCGAGATAGTTAAATTATGGAATTTGAAGTCCGAGACTTGGCTAAGACTTAAATTTTCATAACTTAACTGTCTAGATTGGAGAAATACGATAATCCATGAGTACTAAATGTATAAGATTTTGTTTCTCTAATTTTAGTCGGATTTAGTATTACGTTTTAGAATTTTTTGTGATAAAAGCTCTACAACATCTTAATCATTTGGATTTTAAATATTGTTTGGGTTTGAGCGGTACTGATGATTCTTGATAAGACCCAAACGCGTGTCTGGCGTAGTAAATTCTATTAACCTTGGTATCTTTGATGACATTTTATTTGCAACCACTGGGTCGACGCCTCTTCTGGTAGACTGCTAGTCCCCAGCCCAGTAGTCACACTTCGGTGCAGACGGGAATGTTATTGATTCTTTCTGTGATATAGTCATTGTTTAAATTTACTGCCCTGAAATTTCGAAAATTATTTGATTCTAAGGTTATTCTATTTTCAAGGTGTAGATAAAAGCTCTACAACATCTTAATAATTTCGATTTTAAATATTGTTTGGGTTTGAGTGCCACTGATGAGTCTTGATTAGACGAAACGCGCGTCTGGCGTAGTAAATTCTATTAACTTAATAATTATATATTGTTATCTTTGATGACATTTTATTTTAAAAGTAATTCTTTCAACCCCCTTTTACGTTCATACCGCGTTTATTAAGAAAATAATTAATAACACATCTTATTTTTTTTAAATTGAATGAACACTATTGTTTAAAAATATAAGATAAAGAACGAGAGGGTAAAACGAGAGAAAAGGAAAACGAGGAATGAGAAAACGAGTAAACGCGTCGAAAAAACTGGAGTTCCTTCATTAAAATTCATTCTTTATGGTCATAGTTGAAAAATAAAGCCAGCTTAAAGACGGGGCAAAAGCAAAAAAACGAGTCTAGAAAACTTTGTCTGGATGGCTACCGAATACTTACATTCCCGGAGCTTCGGCCCCCCACCCACCCCTGGACGATGCTCAGAACCTGCTGGGGGCCGTGGCCGTGAGCGGCCCCCAGACCCTTGGCCGAACTTTTACGCCTGCCCTTACACGAATTCCTGGATCCGCCCCTGGACTGCATGCATAATAGTTTGAAAATCTAAATTTCAGTGTACTGGTTGAGGTCTTCTGATTTTAGGATCACGAGAACAAAATGCATTTCAGAGATTCTCATTGGTCCATTATGTGCAGATCACCAGTAATGACATGACCAGATGGATTGTTTTTGAAAGAATAAAGAACAACAGCAAAACAAAAAACAGAAACAGGAAGTGAGACACCAGATCCAATCAAAACCATGAGACCACTCGGGTGCTCCGGACGAGTACGCACTTCCTGCTTTTTATTAGACACCCGTCAGGTTACTAATCGTCATGTCTAAGATAATTCAAATCCAAGAATAGGAAAGACTATCTAAGACTCGGCGAAAATGTAGGAAAGTATTTGAGTGATTGATTTCCCTAACAATCAATTAAGTCATGGTGACGACCATAGAACTTCTGAGGGATACCTTTAACCTAGGTACATCAAGTTGTCAACAGCAATGAGCGGTCTAGAAAATCGTAATATCAATCGCATGATCTAGAATAACGTATAATTGTGAAATGTATACGCTAGAGCTGGAATGTTGCTATCGATGAATAGGAAGCTGACGATTGGAAAGTTGAAGTTATCATGTTCGTCGTAGAGTCTTATTTGTAACAAACCATTTATGTCACTGCTCTGCATGCTGCTCATAAATGCTTTGTTGCAAATATTATCATAGCTTTTATTAAACTCGGATGCTTTGTCAATAAAACAGCTTGCTAATCAGGGCTTCTCTGTTTATATCTGGTTTCACTAAACTATTTTAACGTATTTAGTGCCTGCATGTGTCTATGTATGCATGCTTGTGTGGTCCATATTATATGCATTTATATGTTTTCTGTTTTCTTTTGCTGCTATTATAGTGCTGGGTATGTAATGATGCCACTACTTGCCTGTTTCCTTTATTCCTACATGTAAATTATAGTACCTTCTGTAGCATCTTATTCAATGTTGTTTAGATATCCCTCCTGTTTGTATGTGTTTCACCTTCTTTTATTTGATCAAAGTTCCTTAAGTTATGATTCCATATAATGTTATCTTAATCTCTGTGGGTTTTTTTCAAATAAAGTAAGAGGCTATGGCTAATGTATGTTGTATGAATGTATATGTAATTTGTCTGTAGTGGTTATTTATGTATGTGGCTAATGTATGTTGCATTAATTTAATGTAGTATGTCAGTAGTGCTTATCAATATGGTTGGCTAATGTGTGTTGCATGTATGCATATGTAACTTGTCATTAGCCTTATTTATGTACTGTATGTCGATTAAAAAGCTCTTTAAAGATAATGTTATGTGTTGTTATTGTACTTTGTCTTGTCTTGTCTTGTCTTGTTGCTTTCCCTCAAGTCTATATTCACATGTAGGTCTAAGCAGGATGCCGATCTAAGTGTATTGGTGGTGTCTTTAATTTCAAGCTCGCTAGGTTAGATTGAATGTAAATCGTCACCAAATTTAGCATTGTTGAGGGACAAAACAGATGCATATACATGTAATTGATTATAATTAATTTAGAACTAGGACGAATAATCGTATACACTCGCCTTCTGAAACACCGGAATTTTACGGCTGTATTTTTCGGTCTAATTATATATAATTTAGTACTTGTACTAAATACAGTTTAGGAAAAAAATGCTCTCGGATTTTAGTGCATTTCGGTCTAATCCGGACCTAGTACTGAGGAAACACACTTTAGAACGAAATCCCTCACGGGCATAATAGCTTTTGTGCAAATAATCATAGGCGGACAAAATCCGTACGGGCATATTTACAAAGCGTTCGCCTGACTTGGATATATTATGGTAAATTGGTAAATTGCTCAAAAGTGATTATGCCGATAGGGTTTTTGTCCGTCCCCCATAAACTTTGAAGAACTATTTTACCTTTTATCTCCAAGCGAGATATCATGTGCGTACAAGGTTGAGCCTTCATAAGTGCACAGTGTTTAATCAGATAATCAATGATGCAAGCCGGCTGAGCAGTTTTATTTGAGGCCTTTCCACATTTCATACCAAAAGTTGGCCACATGCTGAATTATCCCGAACAATAAAATTCCAAGAAGTTAAACTAAATCTGACTTTTAGGTTTAGACATTGCGAATATTGCGATATTTCAATTCAAAGCAGTTTTGGAAATGTTTCAAATTTCATGGAAGTAAAATAGGACGAATTAACAATGATTTATACCACTGAATAAATAATATTTCTGACTAATGCACTAGTAATACCCTCTCATACATACAGACCATTGGTGGATTCAGCACTTGTTGCAAATAAAACAAAATGTCACCAAACATATAAATGTTTGTTGAAAATTTAACTACCTACAAATAAAAATAATTATAAGATGATGTGGTCTTGGAAAGTCTAACTACCTGAGATATACTACACAAAAAATAAATATTAGCTCAGACAAAAACTTAAAAAGATAAAAAGATAAACACAGTGGCTTGACTTCGAAGCTGATTTTAACGAAAACTCCTACTAGTAGTAGTACTACCGTTTTTGTGTTGCGTAAAAAATATTAAACCCTGTTCGGTGATTCCGGAAAAAGGAATTTACCCGATGTAGGTTAAAACTTCAACGTTACAGTTTACTTCCTGTTGTGGATTTTGTTGTTTTCCTGTTTTTATTTTTATTGATGATCAAATAACTACGTGAAAATTATGGGTTTATTTGGAAAATCAAATGAAAAATCTCCAAAAGACATGGTATTTACAACAAATTTCTTTCGTGTATACGTCTTTAAGTAAAAAATAGAAGAACGAAGTATCAGATACGAAGTCAGTAGGGGATTCCATGCCAGATTGCCGACTTCCATTTTGCCTATTCCCAAATTGACGAATTCATAAAACAAATTTATGCTAAAATATTTGTTTCTTTAGGAAATAACTTACAACTTATTAAAAAAATGTTTTACTTTATACGCAAACTATACTGGTCAGAGAGTAGTTCTTGCCATAAAAAAGACAGAAGCAATTCTCGCCATTTTTGTGACTGTGTCGTTATTTTTCCATGCAAATCAATGGAAAGGGCTTCATTTAATAGATTTTAGCGTCTTCCATCCAAAACAAATTACGCTGGGCACTTCTAAAATGCCAATTTTTCACACAAACTGTCAAAAGATCTGGTGGCGAGAATTACTTGCCGGCTTGAACTACTCCATGACCAGGCCAGTAGAGGAAATAGTCAATTTGATCATTTGAAAAGTTTTGATTATTTGATCGTTCTAATCTAAAGTATCGATTTCATAGAAAACTTTAATTTACAACAAAAAAGTAGAATTTTAAATGGATAATTTTAAGAGATATTTTAAAACAAATTTAGTATAATCATTATATATTACTTTGTTTTTACCAATTGAATGTAAGTTAATTAATAATCAGATCATTATAGTTATTTTAAATTGCAATTTTGTTGTTCAGCAATATAACAATTAAAATTGGTTACCAATAGTTAAAACAAAAATTGATTATTTGTGTAATTGAAAACACAACCTTGTCTTGTGTTTTCGCAACACAAGCTGATGTTCTGAATTCAAAGATTAACTGGAGTGAAATGCAAGCTGAATCACATAGATCTCTTTATTATTAACTTTTAATTTTAAAACTTTAATAGTTGCTTTGTTATAAATCTAGTGCTTGATGTCAAATTAATAATATAAATTTTAGGTCTATCTATTGTTTATTTTATAATTTAAATAATTACGTATATACAAAACAATTCAAAGATCTTCATGAAACTAATTACATGAAATCCATCTATTAACAAACAACTTCTCCGACAAAACATAATGTTTTCTAAAATCATTAAAATCATTGATAGTCAGCAATTAGGGAATTGGCTAACTGGACTCAGCAATTTGGAAATCGGCAATCTGGGATGCTACCCAGTAGGGGTAGAGTCAGTAGTGAATAGAACTATCTTTCAAGTTCCAACTCTGCAGTAATATTTATGTATATGACAAATGATAAATTGTTGTAAATTGTAAAATAGTTATAAATGCATAAAATAAAAAAAAATTTAAAAATGCCACCGGTGTCAATATCTGAGTGAGGATGTCATAAAAAAAACCCTGCTGCGTAAACAAGGTGGTTAATTAATTAACAGATGTTTATTCCCCCCTTTACCTGATGCTAATCAGAGGCAGAATCCCAGCTGTTAATAGCTTGATTAAACAAGCTTACCAGTGACATCTGTGTTCTAATATTCAAACTCACATGTTGCCGGTAAACAGATAGAAAGTCACAGGAAATAAAGTCACAGTTTTGATAGGAAAAAAAGTAACAGGAAAAAAAGTCACAAGAAAAAAAGTCACAGGAGAAAAAGTCACAAGAAAAAAATTCACAGGAAAAAAAGTCACAATTAATAAGTTGTCTTGGCCACATATGTTGTCATAATATGGACATATTTTTATGTTTATTATAATTATAGTCATCTTTTTATGTAAACTTTTTTTATTACTTATTTGTTATTTAATACCATTAATAAAAATTGTATTTCAAGTCCAACAAAATCTAGAAAACATTTTAGTAATAACAAATTACTGTAGACAGCTCTTCTTGTGCTGCTTTAACAGTTAAAAATATGTATACCAGCAAAGAAAAGTATAGAAATTTTTTTAAATATACATGGATCCAAGCCAAAAATATGGCTTCAAAATTTTTTTGATTTATTTATTAAATAATGTGAAGTGAAAATGAACATGTGTGACCAATTATCGCACTACTAATTGTTTATTTATTCCGTTTATTTTATATGATTAAATTTTGCTAATTTGTTATGATATATATTTTAAAATTAAATGTCTTTAAATATCCACTTTACTTTTTATACACAACAACATAAATCTTGCAAAAACCTGAAAAACACAGTCAATACCAATACAACTTATTAATTGTGACTTTTTTCCTGTGATTTATTTTCTTGTGACTTTTTTTCCTGTGACTTTTTATCCGTGACTTTTTTCTGTGACTTTTTTTCCTGTGACTTTCTTTCCTACAACCATGTTGCCTATAGCTATAGTAACATCTACTAATGAGATTAATTAGATAAAATTTGATTGGCATTGACAAACAATACAAAAACAATGCAAAATCTTTATTTCAGTATCATAGTCTTTTAGTGATGACAGCTTTATTTTTTTTACCAGAAAGTAAAGGGGGAGATAAATCAGCCCCAAATCTTGTTCACACCTGAGTTGTTTCGACTCAAACCTGTTTGGACCGAGTTGATTAGCCCTGATTCCTGTTCTCCCCGCCAGAGTTATTTTATCCATGGAAAAATATATGCTTAATACCCATACTTGCTGCAGAGTAATACCTATTAAATATGCTTAATACCCATACTTGCTGCAGAGTAATACCTATTAACAATTTCAAAATCCCAAAATCTTACTCACGAGATTTGCTGAGAACAAGGGGAGGGGGGTAAGAGACATTTCTGTGATGTAGTTGTATATTAAATGTACCTCGTTTATTCGTTAATTACTTATATATTACCAGACACTTAACTTTGATGAAAGTAAAAATGAAAGACTGACATGATAAGCTTCGAAAATTTAAATTTAGATTATGATTTTTGTAAGAAAATTAGATTTAAAAAACAGGTATGTTGTTGAAAAAAGAGGTCTAAATTGTTAATATCGGTGAAAAAATGCAATTGCGAATTGAAGGAAAATAAATTTCTTTATGAGAAAATAAAGTCATTAAAAATATTGATTTTTTATATATTTTAAGATTAAAAAATGTTGATGTAAAACTATTTTTTTAAAAAGTTATATTTAGATACTTATAGAATAAAACATACCTTGGATAGTATATTAAATCCTGAAAACTAACACAAATTAAAAAGGTAAATGAAATTTTGAAAAATGTTATAATACAAAAAATATAATTCAGTTAATTTAAAAAATCTCATCAACAGTTTATTTAGATTTAAAAAAATTACAAAAATTAATTATTTTATATCGATTCTTTTGCAAAAAATAAAGCTCTTCTAACATTTTGTTGTTGTTGTTCCTTTTAAATTAAAATATTATAAAGTTCTTAACAATGTTAATGCACATGAAATGTTAGTTTTCTATTTGGAATACATGTAATTGCAAATCTTTTGAAACAATTTAACTTCTGTAAAAATAATTCATTGGAAATTGTAATGTGTCAGTATTTTTTTTCTTTGATCTTTCTACGATGCTTGACGGAGAGACATGATAACTGTCGATCTACCCCCCACCCCCCCAACCCTCCAGAACCATGCGACTGGGATTTCCAAAAGGTGTTGTGTTTTGATCATCTTTTTTAAGATGATGAATGACTATGCAGATACATGTAACTAGGACTTCACAGGTATTTTTTTGTGTATGGTGAAGGTGTTGTACTGATTTGGTGAGCATACTAGTATTTGGCTATAATTAACTGATTGTTTTTTTTTAAGATTATGACCTCCTGTTATGGCATCTATGTTTATTGTAAACCTATATACATGTATGGTTATTACCATGTAGTTATACACACAACTGTGTATTCTGATATATTTATAGAAATTATCTTCTTGACAT
The DNA here is from genome assembly GCA_944474755.1 of Limnoperna fortunei. NCBI lineage: Eukaryota > Metazoa > Mollusca > Bivalvia > Mytilida > Modiolidae > Limnoperna > Limnoperna fortunei. The sequence goes on from OX104116.1 coordinate 46,889,051, forward strand.
ATTTTGTCATCATTAATTGACTTAAGAACTGTACTCATAATCAAGCCCCCACTTTTTTGTAAAAACTTATGCAAGCATTATTTGATACAAAAATATTTGTATATTTTATTTTTGCATATATATATATATAACTTAACAATGTGAACTACAGGGGTCACCACACTCTAAAAAAGTAGGGAGAAGTGACTTCTCCCTGGCAGCCAAACAGGGAGAAGTCAGGCCCTGATAGGGAGACTTCAGGAGACACTAGGGAGAAGTCAGGGGGACCGTACAAATAATTATATTCGCAGTAGTTACATACATTTTTCATTATTTACATCAATTTCCAGGATTATTTCTCTTGTGTTTTAAAACCATAACACACTTAGATTCAGTTTTTTTTCTTTCTTTTTCATTATTATTCATGGTATTCAATATCAAACAGCACATAACCTTTATCATTAATCAAAGTTGTACTGATCCATATTGCTTCATGGGACACCCATCTACAGAACTTATCATGATGTCAATAATTACTATACATCTTTATTCTTTCAAGTGAAGCTCAAATACTTATCAAAGAAAATTATTAAAGTACAATACTCTTTGAAAGAACTGAAGTTTGAAACCAATTTAAAGTGTTTGTTTATCAAAAATATTACGATTTTTCATTATGGGCCGTTGTACATTACTTTTCTTCGTTGTTCACTTCCGGTAATTAGTCACATCCGGTAAATAAACAAATGGCGCGTAATACATTTGAAAGACGTAAATCGTTTGAAAATATGTTAAATACGCATATTGTTTGCCGTTTTTTTTTTTGGAATTACACATTTACTGATAAATTGGTAGTTAGGGAAAAGTATTTGGACCAGATTTACAAGTATCTTATGTTAACCATCGGGCGACTTGAGGGAAATGACAGGGCGACTTCGACTTCGCTTTTGAGGCGCATTAGGGCGACTTCAGGTCCTAGTAGGGCGACTTTGTCGCCCACTTCGCCCAGTGTGGTGAGCCCTGGAACTAGTAAATGTTTCTATTATTAGTACATGTTCTTTATTTATAACATTTCTGTTACATCGGGGCAAACAGGTACATGTAATTGGGGGGAAACGACCTAGAACCCCTTGACTGGGGCTGACTGACCCATATCCCATTTCTTTTTTTTACAAATGGGACTGTAGATATCAAGGCATGTAAATAGAAAACAAAGTAGTCTTCACAATGATTCAGTCCTTCTGATTTTTCTAAAGATTTTTGGTGCATTATGGCAGATGGTACATGTAAAAAATTAAACTTGGAGACCCCTTTTAAATCCTTGACTAAAATGTGTTTCATTTGCTTGACATAGGAAAATTATTAAAAAAATTTAATCAGTTGTAGTACATGTATGCTCTCTATTAACTTTCCCTGTACAATTCATTACAAATTTGGATTTACATGTACAGTATACTATGCTAAGCACACCTAACAAAAACCATTACTTTTTATTTTAAATCCTTCTAGAAAAAGAGAACTATATGACATGATTGAAGAGAATTAATTGACAAAGCCTTTACTTTATACATCTTGGGCCTTCTTAAAAACACTGTCCATTCAAATCCTTGAAGTTACTGGTATATACATATGTATAGTACATGTACATGTAACCATGGTCATGCTGATCATGAACAATATAATCTGATGTTTTATATATATAATCCAAAGGAGCTAAATCCTGTTAATCATAGTGTGTTGTACAGAAACACTTATTATTACTTGTACATATATTTAAGAAATAATTTGTGGAGGCTCTGGTTTATCATTGTTTTACCACGGGGTGACCATTTATGTCGTATTATTTCATCCCAAGCGATAGCGAGGTATAAAATAACGACATAAATGGTCATCCCGTGGTATGATAAATCACAGCCTCCATGAATTATTTCTATTCTAATAAGACAATTATAGTACATTTCGTACCTATAGAAAACATCAATAGCTTTCCGGTGGGAGTTACAGTTTTGTAATTGGAACAGCTATTTAACAGCATTTTCTCAGCGCATGTTGCTCATAGATAAATCATTTTTTTAACCACAGTTGTGGTCTCAAAGCCTTTAAAGCATGTCATATTAGAATTAACATTTTATCCAAAAGTACTTTATTTGGTATATCTAAATGTACTATGTGAAATTTCAGGTGAATGAATGGACTCACAAATTACGGAAAGAAGGTTTCAACCTCGACAGGCAAATCAAAGGTACAGCCACAAGTTTCTATTGTATACATGTACTTAACAACATTTCATCAATGATATGAGCAGAAAATGCATACACAACAGGGCTCACGCTGGGTCAAAATTATAGGGAGAAGTCACTTCTCTTTTGGGTGGCTGACAGGGAGAAGTGAGGATAGAACAGGGAGAAGTGGGTGGACAACAGGGAGAAGTTGCATAATATGTCGCGAAAGCGTCCTGTTTACTTTGTTTTTTTTAAAATAAGTGTTGGCATTTGCATTTTCATTGTTAGATGTCTTTTTAGCAGTTTAATTTATTGAGGATAAAGTATCAAAGATTTGATTAACTATTCAGTTTACTTATTTCACACATTTTTAAAAACACATGCATTAAACATAACAATAAAAAAAGAATAAACTGTCACAAAACTGTTCATTAAAATAAATGTTTCTTTGTCATTGATACACTATTTGATTGATTTTTAATGAAGTACTATTAGAACTAGAAGTAGAAAATTACATAATTGTGACACATAATATATTATGTAAAATTGTAAAATTCACTATTAAAAGTATTTAAGCATATTTAACTTAAATTTGTTTTAAGTAACTGCCAAAATACTATTTTTACTACGTTTCTATCATTGCAAAACTCATTTCACCACTATCTGCAATCTCCGGCACCAAATTCATATCCGCTCCGGAAATGTTCACAAGTTATTGTGCTCTGAACTGGTTTCCGGTCATATTTTAAACCTACGATTTATATACCAAATAAAAGTTAAAAGGTTACCAGTTCAACTTTGGCGCGTAAACAAAATAAACATGACACGGTATCAAAAATATTAACATTTCTTACCAAAATGGGAATAAAATTTGAAAGGCGACATTAGGCGATTCTACAAAATGAAAGGGCGACTTCACTTCGCTTTTGAAGATGATCGACGGTGAAGTGGGACCACGATAAGGCGACTTCTTCGCCCGAGTCGCCCTCCAACGCGAGCCCTGACACAAGAAAAACAATAGTGGGTGAATCTTTGATAAATTCAGCCTTTATTGTCCTATCTTAGATTTTGATTAAAGAAAAATAGTTTACACTGTGCATGTACATGTACCTAGTTAATAAATGAATGCCAATTCTTTTTTTAGGATAAGTCAAGGGGCATATTAATTTTCCCTGTGTTTTAATTAAAAATTTTTAATTGATTTCCTTTTATGGCAATTCTAGTTTAGTGAGACAATTTTTCAAACTGTTTCACAGTACATGTACTTATGATATGAAATAATATATATATATGTTACAACAATATTTGTTTTCATGCAGCTATACAGAGAGAAGAAGAGAAAACAAAGAGGCATTTGAAAGATGCAGCAAAAAAAGGAGAAAAGTCAGCATGTAAAATACTTGCAACCGAGATTGTAAAATCGAGAAAAGTAGTGAATAAGCTTTATGCTTCTAAAGCACATATGAATTCTGTTTCCATGAATATGAAGAATCAACTAGGTAAATCTGCAAGATTAAAAAAATCAGAAAATGACAAAAAAACAATTAGTGTTTGTTTGTTTTGGAGTTTAAAGCCACTTTCAGGTGAATCATGGTGTCTACGTACTTTTTATTTGGGGAGAAGGCTAGAGCACCTGATGAGAACTCCAAACTTCTGTAGGAAAACTGACACTCTTTGTCTAAGAATTTCGCCCTTAGTTGCTTTTCTTTCTAAAAACAATTTATGCAAACCCAAGCCTTTATAATGCTTGGCCAAACCATGTCCAATTAAGCCATACACAATTTTTGATATAAAACACAAAGAAGGAATCTTGCACATTATCTTCTTTTTTTTAAATACAAGATTTTGAATAAATATATACCCAGTGCATACTAGTATATTTGACAGAATTGAACCCATTCAAATAAATTACTTTGCTTCACATAGATCAAAAAGAAAAGACAAATGAATATTTTTATAATTTTTAAATACTATTCTATGTTTTATATTTGGCAGCTGCATTACGAATAGCTGGTGCTCTTGAAAAAAGTACAGATGTTATGAAGAGCATGCAGGCATTAGTTAAGCTGCCAGAGATACAACAAACCATGATGGAAATGTCCAAAGAAATGATGAAGGTATGCATAAAAAACACTAAAAAATAGTTCTATTTGGCATTAAACAACATGCATTTGCTAACCTTTGTATTAAATTTTATAAAGAGAATACTATATGTTATTCGGGATCTTCACAGGGAATATGAACCCGTATCCCATGTGAAGCCAGAATAACAATTATATTATGTTGAAGTCTTCTTGTGCAAATATTCTAGAGTATATATATTGTAACATTTCTCGTGCTTGAAGAAAAAACTTATTTTGGACCACCACTATTGAAGAACGTAAATTCAACACATTTAAAGCTTACGAATATTGCACCATACCTGTTTCATAAATGATTTTAGACAGGTCAATACACACTGTTACGAATACTTTCATGTGTATTGTATATAATATGAAAAACAAAAAAATGTTGGTATACTACTGTACAGTTAAATTAGTTGAACTGATAAATTTTCATAGTTTAATTCAAACAAAAATTTTTATGGCATTTTAAATTTTATAACCTTGTTATATTTGACGACATTTTATTACCAGCAAAACTGTTTTAATATATATATCCCTTTCGAAGTGCGATGCAAATGCTTTTGTTGTCATTTTTTAGCAGACTATATCGGTTATCTTCCTTGTTAATTTCAAGACAAATCGCAGACGGATATGATATATTCCGTAAAATCCTCGTATTTAAAATCGATATTTCATTTTTATAATATGTTTAACTGTTTATTTTATGTGAAACAAATAAATTAGACAATGAATAGACCCCATTTTGAAACTGGTTTCAATATCCCCGGGGTTTCACAGTGAATACGGTATGATATCCCCGTCTTGATTAACCAATCATATTGCAGGGATTAACTAGATACATTACTTTAACAGAATATATATACTTGTAAAATAATGTCAAAAAAGGTCATAATAAACACCATACAGGATTCATGTATTCTTTACCTATGACCACAGTTTTACGGTAGAATATTTGTTATCCGAAGCAAAAAAGAAAGGGTAAAAAAAAAAAAAATTGCCATAGCTACATATTTTCCCATAACAGGCTGGTATACTTGAGGAAATGCTAGAAGACACCATGGATAATCTTGATGATGAAGATATGGATGAGGATGTAGATGCTGAGGTACAAAAGGTCTTGGATGAACTCACAACCGGTATGTTGTTCATATTTTCAAACAATCTAAAAGTCTAATTAATATAAGGCTGTCCATATCCATATGTGTTTACTGTTTTTATACCCCGCCACACAAGGAATTATGTGATACCCTCCGTTTGGATGAGTGTCCGTCTGTCTGTCCGTGCCTTGGTGGTTTCCTGGTGATACTCTAAAACATGTCAACAGATTTTGTTTAAACTTTGCACGTGTGTTAAGTACTGTAAAATGAAGATCAAGCTAAATTTGCATCACAATTCCATTTGTAGATTTTGAGTTGTGCCAATTTAACATTATTTTTAAATTTATAGGCCCAAGGTAAAGGTAAAAATTGTATAATTGAATACATGTACAGTAGTCCCCCTCTTATAAGACCACCCCATCTGAGTCATGAAAGTGGTCTTATAATGGGGGTGGTCTTTCTTGAGGGGATACAATTTATACAGGTGTACAGACCTTGGTCGGTTGGTTAGCAGCAAAAGCTGTGAAATGATCAAGAATCACACAAAAGAAGTATTTGTATTTTATTATGCAGTATAAATAAAAATAAAAAGAATTCATGCAGTTTTTATCTAGATGATATTGATAATATAACAATTCCAAGTCTTCTTAACAGTGAATGTTTCTGTTCCTGTTTCATCTGCATTATCGTTGTTTTTATCACTTTTATTGTCTGCCCAGGTTCCACTTCGTAGTTTATTAAGGTTCTGTCTAATTTTGAAAAATCCAGTTTTTTTCCCAGTTTCCAGTTTCCCACTTGACCCATGTTTTTGACATCGTTTGTAGTAAATTTTGACTTATGATTATGTTGGTACATTGTACTATTATCTCCTTGTTGAATATTTCAGTCTTCTTGTAATAAACTCGATTTCCGTAATGCCGAAATCTTAACTGGTCTACAATATCCTACTTTTTCCCCCTTAAATCCAGCTTAAAAACCTTTCTTTTACACGATTTCGACATTTTGTTTACCGGTTGTTGAACTGTTTCTGCACTGGTTTTCGATAATAAAACCAAATCTCGTTCTATTCAAGACTTCCAAAATAAACATTCGGTCAGTAAAAATGGTCGTTCGTGAGGAGATTTTACGTTGTTGTGTCAAAAAAACGTGGTCGCTGGTCTCGTTTGAGGGGTGGTCGTTCGCGAAAGGTAATTTTACGTTAGAAACACTTAATGCATTAGGGTTTTGGTCGGATAAAGCGGGTGGTCGCTGGCGAAGGGATCGTATAAGAGGGGGACTACTGTAGTAAAAAATGCTACATGTATGTTGCAGGGTATCCTTTAATGTCCCATTTAATGCCCTATTTTTAGTTTATATTGTCATCATTAGATCTTTTAAAGTTCAGCATGAATTTCACAATAAAGTTCAACCTCTATGTAGAAAAATACAATGTAGAGGTATTTCTGCTGTGAAAGAACTGTTTTATTTTCATGTTCATTTCCTTTTATTTGGGGTTAAAAGCTAAGTAAAAACCTATTGCATTTTAGCAAAAAAATATTCATAATTCTCAACTTTAAAAAAAATCCACCTACAAAAGATATTAAGTAGGGGAAATGTTGTTGAATTTAGCATTCATAACATAACTGCCTTATGTTTGCAGGCAAGTTAGTTAATGCACCAGATGCTGTTGCCGACACATTACCAACACCAGAGGGCGCAACTGCTTTAAGTGATAGTGAGGGGGAAGAGGATCTGACGAGTCGACTACAGGCTTTAAAAAGTTAACAATTATGAAAATACTTTCTGTTTTTGTGATATTTATACTTGTTGACACGTATTTATGATATCAGAATGGATAGCATGTGTTATTTGTTGATTCTATTGAAGAGTGATCTAGTATGGTCACTCGGTAGCAAATTTGTTTTATCTTAATTGTTTTTGTTTTCATTTATGATATTGTTTGTGAGTTGGCTTGAGCCAATTATGAATTTTGTTGAAGCAATGATGGGTGGGAGGGAAGTGGGCAGAGTTATGTGATGCAATATTTTTAAAAAAAGCATTTGTAGCCTGTTTTTCATAAATAATAGAAAATTACAAATGGCGATTTGAAACAGATGTACATAGTTTATATTAATTTGCTGCTTTCTTGTGAATTTTCATGTAGGAATAAATAAATTTATGTTAGTATCAAAGTTAAAAGTAATATCTAAGTAAAATGTATTCCAAGAACTTTAGGGCACCCTTGATTTTTACTGGGTTCAGGTTACTAATTTTTGGTTTTTCTTGTTGTCAGTTTCTTTCTTTATGTTATGTGTTGTCACAATACAGATTTAGTCATTGTGCTATGTTTTTTTTGTTCTGTTTTCTTACCTTTTATATGAACATTAAATTTAAAACAAAGGTAAACTACAAATCTAGTAGATTGTGGTCATTCTACTTCCCACTGTAGACATTCACTTTGTGCTCATTTCTATGGCCTATAGTAGGCAATAGAAAAGCTTTTACTCAAGAAAAGAAATACATAAGTGTATATGTATCAAACACAACTGATTTTCAGAAAGTAGTGCTATGGAATGGGCTCATCATGGGATCAAAACAAATATTTGTTTGACCATGTTATCACATTTATTTTGATAAATTTACTATTAAAACTTTGTCTTATTTATTTGTCTAAATTGATCATTGTTATATGTGTTATCTTAAATTCTTGTATATAACTTTTTTAAAAATTTTATTGGGAAGCTTATTTGCACATTTTGTTTTTGTTATGAATTATCTCTTTTACAACCCAAGCCCCCGAACCCTTCCTGGCTTCCTTGGCAACTATGAAAAAATTTCAATTCAAGGATTGTTTATATGAATTTATTTTGAACACACTAATTTATTATATTTAAAGTGAAATGAATATTATTAAATTAAGAAGTTAATTTCAATGCAAAAGCTACAACTTCTTATCATTTTGTAAATTAGTAATATATTTTCTTTTTATGAGTCACCAAAAGTTGATTTTTTCATATTGAAAAAAAAACATAAAGTAATGAATTAATAGATCCTGTTTGTAGACATCTGAAAAAGTTTTAAATAAAAGTAATGTTGCAGAGCTGAACCTTGTTTAAAATACAGAAATTTTGTGTTACAATTGAGGAAAATTTAAGTCCCTTTTTACTATGACCAAACTGTTGTGTCAGCTGTTTAATACATTGTCTTGAGACTTTGAACAATATTGGTGATGTTTTGTAGATATGAAATATTATATGTTTATAATATAATTAAACACTTTAATTGTTATATTCTAATATGACGCTCTGCTTTAGCTATGTAAATAAAGCCAATTCAAATTCCCATAAGTTTAGTTTGCACATGCGTCAGCTGTGTGTTTTGTGTAAATGTAAAAACTGACTTAAAAATGCAGTTTATTATGTGTTATCCATAATTATCGTTATAATTAATAATGCAGTTATTTTTAGTCTGAATTCTGACATTTGTATGATTTTACAAACTCCCAATACCTTATTTTTTTAACAATTTTATATTAAATTAATTAATATGACATCACAATTAGAAATCCGACGTCATATTATGCTCAACTGAAAATTTCAAACAGGAACAATGCAATATTTTTAAGATTTCTCAATATTTTTGTTTAAAAGGTACATATATTCAATAAAATGACGAGAATATATGTTTATGTCACTTTTATTTGCTTTAACATACTGTTTTGGGATACATTTGATTAGTTTCAAAAAACAGTATTACCATTAAAAGCGTCCTCTTAGAGCTGCTTTGAAATTTTAAAACAATTGCTGGACATATTAGAATTGAAATCGATTATTGCAATTGGGCTCTATGTGAATTAGAACATGTCAGGCCTTATATTTGTCTTCATTTATACCTCGCTATCGCTTGGTGTAAAATATTGACAAATATAAGATCTGACCATGTTCTAATTCGCATAGAGCCAGTCTCTTTACATTTTTAACAATACAAAGACCTGTTGTGGTTAATTGATATTTTCTGCATAACACTGACATTTACTTTTTATCATTTTTCATTGTTGTACTTGTTTTGAGAGAAATACATTTTTTAGTGAACAAATGTGGATCAATTAATTTAGTTTACTTATTATTTGTGATAAACTTCAGGAAAGAATGTAATTTAAGTTCATGAAGAAATAAACATAATGTTTAATAAACATGGAGGTTACACTTAAGTGTGTACAACTTAAATGAACGGAACAAGTACATTACAATCAATTGCTATAATTTAATTATTAAACATTTTCTGTAATTAAAAAATAACTTAAAAGCCATCTTAGCAGTAAAGGAAGTTGTAGAACAATCATTTTACCATTTGACAAGCCTGACTTTTCATGTACCACCATGACATCAGAAATTAAAAATTTTTCAATCAATCATGAAATGTTTTACATCCAAAATTAATATATGTATATACAGTGTATGTCTAAAACTGGTAGACACAACAAGTGGTTTTATAAAGTTTTGGCCCTTAAAACCAAGTATGTTTTATCAAAACAAACAAAAATGCTGAAGACTTTTTAAAATATAAATGTTTAAAGAACTGAACATTGCTTTCACATATTATTTTGAATTCAGTGGATGCAAGTATTTTTCATTGAAAATTACCTTAAAAAATGATTTAAACTTTAGTTTTGGGTCCAAATGCATAATTATGATGCAACAGCCACTTTATCAGTGGTGTCATATACAAAAATGCATCAGTTTTATATTCATCAGGCAAACAGAATTAATGTCATGAATACAAAAATTCAATTTTATGGAATAACCAAGTTCTAACATATTTCTGGAGATGTAAATGTGTATTTATGCAATGTTAAATTACATAACAAATGTTACTTTAACTTTGAAAATGAAATCGACAAGATGAATCCCTTTGGTATCATTTTATGAATATACATAGCAATGTTGACAATTTGTTATACCCCCGCTCGACAGAGTCGGGTGTATATAGTGGTCCTCATGTCCGTCCATCCCTCCACATTTGGTTTCCGGATGATAATTCAAAAAGTTTACATCCGATTTGAATGAAACTTTGGGGTATTGTCATATATCAGGTTGGTAAGAAGCCTATCGATTTTGGGGGAAATCAGTCAAATTTCAAGGTCACAGTCCACGAAAAACGTTAGAAATTTTTACAAAAAAACTGTTTCCGGACAATAACTCAAAAAGTTTGCATCCGATTTGAATGAAACTTTGGGATATTGTTATATATCAGGTTGGTAAAAAGCCTTTTGATTTTGGGGCAAATCCGTCAAATTTCAAGGTCGCAGTCCACGAAAAATGTTAGAAATTTTTACAAAAAAGTTGTTTCCGGACGATAACTCAAAAAGTTTGCATGTGATTTGAATGAAACTTTGGGATATTGTTATATATCAGGTTGGTAAGAAGCCTATCTATTTTGGGGGAAATCCGTCAAATTTCAAGGTCACTTTCTACGAAAGACGTTAGAAATTTTTACAAAAAAGTTGTTTCCGGACAATAACTCAAAAAGTTTGCATCCGATTTTAATGAAACTGTAAAATATTGTTATATATTTTGTTGGTAAGAAGCCTATTGATTTTGGTGGAAATCCATCAAATTTCAAGGTCACAGTCCACAAAAAACGTTTGAAATTTTCACAAAAGCGGGGGTATCAGTAATCGCTAGATCAACTATGTCTAGTTTGATATTAAAATATATGACTTCCATGTACACATAGCTGTTGCAAACAAATCTTTTTTGTAAACAAAAAGTAAACAAATATTTGGCTGTATCTTTGAGCTTTAATACTTGTGGTTATAGGATGTAAAAAAATATTGCTACATTTGATCTTGTATTAGATGTTAAAAATATTGTCATTTTTATAATAAATTTTTTTTATTAAACTGTGTGTCTTTGTTTTTGTCTTACATTTTTACATTAAGAATTTCGTCCAATTGTCTTCTTAATTATATAATAAAATTTCCATTTGATAAGGGTACTTTAAAATTTTAATCGGTTTTGTTAGCCCAAAGGGTCAGTGTGAGCTATTCTCCTTCACTTTGCATCCGTCGTCGTCGGCCGTAAACTTTTCACATTTCAATCTTCTTCTCTAAAACCACTTGACCAATTTGAACCAAACTTTGCAGGAATGTTCATTGGGTGGTTCTTTAAAAGTTTGAGTTTTTGGGGCTGATCAAATATTAATCATGGCTGCCAGAGCTATTAATGCATTCTGATTGGCTGAATTTAAAAAATCTTCTTCTCATAAACCGCTTGTCAGATTTATTTGAAATATTGCAGAAATGTACCTTAGATGGTCCTCTACAAAGTTTGAGTTTTTTGTGGTGATCCAAAATCCAAGATGGCCACCATCACAGGACATATAGGACTCTATGGGAAAAATATACAAACAACTTCTTTTCGGAAACTGTTCCACACAATGAAGCCAAATTATAAAGAAATGAAGGTTGGATAGTTATCTTAATATTTTGAGTTTTTCGAGCCAATTGCAAATTCAACATGGCTTCCAGGGAAATTAATACATTCTGATTGGCTGAATTTCAAAGTTCTTCTTCTCACAAACCATTTCACAGATTGATTTGAAATATTTCAAATATATACCTTAGATGGTCCTCTACAAAATTTGAGATTGTAGGGCTGATCCAAAATCCAAGATGGCTACCAGCAGAGGACTTAGTTTAACATAAGACCCTATGAGAAAAACATAAAAACTTCTTCTCAGAAACTGTTCCACACAAAGAAGCCAAATCATGAAGAAATGATGCTTGGATATTTATCTTATTATTTTTAGTTTTTCGAGCCAATTGCAAATTGAACATGGCTTCCAGGGCCACTAATGGGTTCTGATTGCCTGAAATTTCAAAAATCATCTTTTTACAAACCACATGCAGATTGATTTGAAATTTTGCATAAATGTACCTTAGATGGTCCTCTACAAAGTTTGAGTTTTTTGCGAAGATAGAAAATCCAAGATGGCTGCCACTATGGAACGCAGCTTAACATAGGACCCTATGGGGAAATCATACAAACAGCTTCTGTTCCATACAATTAAACCTTATGCAGGAACTTGCAAGAGCTGCAAATGCATTCTCATTGGCTGAAATTTCAAAATTTGTTTCCTCACAAACTGCTTGGCAGAAGGATATGTGATATTGTATGGTTCTCTACTAATTTTGAGTTTTATGTTTGATCCAAAATACAAGACTGCTGCCCCATGGATCATCCCTAACCTATGAAAAATCTTAAAACGGCTTTTTCTAAGTAACTGTCCTACATATTGCTGCTGATGGGAAATTCAACAAGGCAACATTCATAGAAACAGCATCTTCACGTAAACTCTTTAGCATTTAATATCAAAATTTTCAAGAAAGTAATGTCTCTTAAAATTTTTTTGTAAGGCAGGTGAGTGATACAGTCTCTTAAGAGCCTTTAGTTTTAGAATCAAGCAGTTTAAAAATATAGGATGTATTCTTAAAAAACCTAAATTCAACCTGTTTAATTAACATGACCTTAAGCAAGACCTTTTCTTGCTTCTGATTTGCTGAATTAAAAAAGAAACTCAACCACTGAAATCTCAAGTCCAATAAAACTAGATACAAATAATGCCTGCGATGTCTTCTAAAAACCCCCACAGTTTGTCTTGATAGGGCAAAAACATGGCCACAATGGCTGACTCTTGTTTCTAATTGCTTGAATTTTTTTAATTTCTGATACAACAATTCCCAAATTTTTGCAAATTATCTTGAATATTAATGGGCAAAAATTTGATTAAGGCTATCTTTGAGATTTCATAATTACAGACTGGTTGAAATTGAAAAAAAATCTTTAAAACTCAAGTCCAATAAATTGCAACTTAGCAGGATTGAAGTATAGAACGTCTTTTACAAGTTTTCCCAATTTTGTTCAGAAGCAAGTTCATGGCTTTTTGGGGAAATTCTACCTGCTAATTTGTTGAAATCTTTTTTGGAAACTTTTTGGAATTAATTTATAGGTCTTGTACATAAATTGTTTTTTCTAGATCTGAAACCACTAATTTAAAAAAAATTGCAACTTGGCAATATGGAAAGTATAAGAGGTCCTCAACAAAGGTTCCTTAGTTTATGTTGAATCAACTGCACCATAACATTAGGAATTGGCTGATGATTTTTGGTCTGTTTGTTCACTCATCCATCTATCCAATGTGAGGTTTACCTGACAAAGAAGCTTTTTTGTGAAGTTGACCTCACATCTCTATGAAACTTGGTACACAGTTACAAAATAAGATCTCCTCACTGGTAAAATTCTGTAGTGAACAGTAACATGCTTCATTGAAACTAGAGGATCCCAGGAGCCTGTAATCGCTCACCTGGAACCCAAATGACTATATTTAAATTTTTGAAATATACAGTTTTAGTTTAGTTGTTATAGCTTTTAAGTTACTGTGCAAAAACTAAACATTTTTTCACAAATTTTAGTACAATAACTCCTATAAGGTGTCATCTGACAATTTCTGAAAATTAAATGGTGTGTAGGCCTTGTCCTTAAAGGTAATTTAGAAATTAACAGTTTTACTCTAGGTGTGTCTAAATTCATAACTAAAGGGCAATAACTCCTATAGAGTCATCTTGCAATTTTGGACTAAGTAATCATTTGTAGGCCTTGCTTTGATAATCAGTTGTGCAATTTACAGTTTCAATCTAGCTGCTATAGTTTTCAAGTTACAGGACCAAAATGAAAAATTTCATTAAAAAATTGTCATTTAAGGGCAATTATAAGAAATCATCAGACAATTTCAGACTAATTAAGTGAATTGTAGGGTTTAATTGCTGATCATTTTGCTATGGTTTTTAAGTTACAGGACAAAAAACGAAAAATTTCATAAAAAATTGCCATTTAAGGGCAATAACTCCTATAAGTAGTCATCTGACAATTTCAGACTTATTGAGTGAATTGTAGGGCTTGTATTTCTGATCATTTTTGCTTTTAAGAGTCTCACTCTAGCTGTTACAGTTTTTATGTAACAGGTCAAAAACAGAAAATTTCATTAAAAATTGTCATTTAATTGCAATAACTCATAAAAGGAATTGTCTGACAATTTTAGACCAATTAAGTGAATTGTAGGGCTTTTATTGCTGATCATTATACAGATATTGCTGTAATTTACAGTTTCAATCTAGCTGCTATAGTTTTCAAGTTACAGAACAAAAACGAATAATTTCATAAAAAATTGCCATTTAAGGGCAATAACTCCTATAAGGACTCATCTGACAATTTCAGACCAATTAGGTGAATTGTAGGGCTTGTATTGCTGATCATTTTTTCTATGTACAGTTTTACTCTAGCTGTTATAGTTTTTAAGTTGCAGGACAAAAATGGAAAATTTCATTTTAAAAATTGCCATTTAAGGGCAATAACTCAAACCAGAGGCTCTTAAGAGCCTGTATCGCTCACCTGATTTTATAGGCAATGAAGATGGCATTTCCCTGATGTTAAAGTAAGTCCTGTAATTTTCAATAAACTTTAAATAGGACCATCCAAACAATATTACTAGAAAGCTTTGTTTCATTGGTTAACCAGTTGTATAGAGAAGATTTTTTTTATTTGCCCATAGGGTCCTATGTTAAACTAAGTCCTGCGGGGGAGGTGGCCATTTTGAATTTCCAATTGCCATAAAAACATTAACTTTATAAAGGACCATCCAAACAATATTGCTAGTAAGTTTTTGTTTCCATTGATTAACCGGTTTCAGAGAAGAAGCCTTTAAAAACTTTTTCCCATAGGGTCGTATGTTAAACTAAGTCATGCGGTAGCGGCCATTTTGAATTTCCAATTGCCATAAAAAACATAAACTTTATAGAGGACCATCCAAACAATATTGCTAGTAAGTTTTTGTTTCCATTGATTAACCGGTTTCAGAGAAGAAGCCATTAAAAACTTTTTCCCATAGGGTCCTATGTTAAACTAAGTCATGCGGTAGCGGCCATTTTGAATTCCAGTTGGCATAAAAATCATAAACTTTATAAAGGACCATCCAAACAATATTGCTAGTAAGTTTTGTTTTGATTGGTTAACCGGTTTTAGAGAAAAAGCCCTTTTTAACCTTTTTCCCAAAGGGTCCAATGTTAAACTAAGTCCTGCGGTGGCGGCCATTTTGAATATCAGATTAAGATAAAAAACATTAACTTTATAGAGGGCCATCCAAACAATATTGCTAGTAAGTTTTGTTTCCATTAGTTGGCCGGTTTCAGAAAAGAAGCCTTTCAAACTTTTTCCCATAGGGTCCTATGTTAAATTAAGTCCTGCGGTGGCAGCCATTTTGAATTTCCAATTGCCATAAAAAACACAAACTTTATAGAGGACCATCCAAACAATATTGCTAGTAAGTTTTTGTTTCCATTGATTAACCGGTTTCAGAGAAGAAGCCTTTTAAAACTTTTTCCCATAGGGTTCTATGTTAAACTAAGTCCTGCAGTGGCGGCCATTTTGAATTTCCAATTGCCATAAAAAACACAAACTTTATAGAGGACCATCCAAACAATATTGCTAGTAAGTTTTTATTTCCATTGATTAACCGGTTTCAGAGAAGAAGCCTTTTAAAACTTTTTCCCATAGGGTTCTATGTTAAACTAAGTCCTGCAGTGGCGGCCATTTTGAATTTCCAATTCCCATCTAAAACACAAACTTTATAGAGGACCATCTAAACAATATTGCTAGTAAGTTTTGTTTTGATTGGTTAAACGGTTTCAGAGAAGAAGCCCTTTTTAACTTTTTTCCCACAGGGTCCTATGTTAAACTAAGTCTTGAGGTGGCGGCCATATTGGTTTACCAATCAAAATAAAAAACACAAACTTTGTAAAGGTCCATCCAATGAACATTATGGCCAAGTTTGGTTTCAATTGGCCAGGTGGTTTCAGAGAAGAAGATTAAAATGTAAAAAGTTTACAGACGCCGACGACGACGACGCCGACGGACGCAAAGTGATAACAATAGCTCACATGACCCTTTGGGTCAGGTGAGCTAAAAAGGAGTCATCTGACAATTTCAGAAAAATTAAGTGAATTGTAGGCCTTTATTGCTGATCATTTTTGCTATTTACAGTTTCACTCTTGCTCTTATAGTTTTCAAGTTATATTGTTAATACCAAAAAGTTTGTCAAAAATCGTCTTTAATGGGCAATAACTCCTACAAGAAGCCAATAAAAACTACACACTAAAAGCAACTAATGTAGACCTTAGTGTTCTGATCAATTTGAAGTAACCATTTTCTCTATAGCTATTATAATTTTTGAGATAATGATCAAAAACGTGTGTTGACACCCATGTTATTATGTAGAATATCAAATTTTCCGAGTGACAGAAATCACGGTAAATCACATGTGAAAATTATTGCGGCACATGTGATCATATTTTGGATAATCACTCTGCCCAATTAATTATCCTCTAATTCTATTTTTAGTAACAGTGGCCATCTTCGTCAGTTGATCAACACCCTGGGTACAATTTGAAACTAGGAACGCTAAGGATGATTGTGGCCAAGTTTGAAAAAAATTGGCCCAGTGGTTTCAGAGAAGATTTTTTAAAAAGTTTACGATGGACGACGGACGACGAATGACAGAAGACGGACGCCAAGTGATAGCAAAAGCTCACATGAACCTTCGGTCCAGGTGAGCTAAAAAAAGGGGGTGTTATACCAATATATTCCAAGGAGGACATCAGTGTCGCAGAAACAATTTTCTTGCTACCATTTATTACAGTTATCAGGCTTTCCAGATCCACTAGTTTTCTAAGCCATCAATTGCTGGTTGTCTTTTTGTTTTAATTTTAAAGATACAGTGTCTTCTACAACTATTTATACAATTGTAACAAAATAACAAATTATTTTATTGTTTGTCTTTTTCTATAATTTGTTTTTGGCAACCCATTACCAAGCATAATATCCACAAAAACTATCTAAATTTTAATTGTTTACATCACCAACATTGCTATTAGATAGGTTAAGATTTGAAAACTCACAAAACAAAGTCCTAAAATAAGATTTGTGTATTGATGTTTGTCAATGAAATAAAGAGGAAAGAGGATACACAAAGGATGGGTGAAGGGCATACCCTGTTGTGAGGGCCAAACTACTGCCCCCACCCCCCTCCCCCCACACACACTGAAAATATGGAAGAAGCATCAGTACTGAACTACAACCTTCTCTAGGGTCCATGAGAGCTACAAAAAACTTGGTTGTATCATGTTATACTTGTCACTAACTTTTTAAAAAGTTCACTTGAGTGTTTTTTCAATGGTGTTTAATGCTACTTTTATCAATTTTTCAGCTATAATATCATCGCTTATTGGAGGAGGAAGCAGGAGAAAACCCAATACCTTTGGTAAGCAAACACACAATTCTTGTGTTCAGCACAATATTAGCCACAGCCACTGAGGGCCTTAGATAACTAAATGTCAGCTTTTGTTATCATGTTGCATCTGTAGTTATATATTGTAAACTTTTACATGTTCATCTTCTCTGAAATAACTGGGCTAATTTATAATTTAAACCAAACACGGTCAATCTTTATGGGATGGTCCTTTTCAACGTTTTTGCTTTTTATTCTGATCATAAATGGAATTATATTTTTAACTTTGACAATTTGATTTATTTGATCAATTCAATTCCATTAAATAAAGGTTCATCATTACACATAAATATAAAGCATACGTGTTTATAAATTCATTTCTACATAAAAATAATGTACTGGTTTTTTTTTGTCGTTTTTTATATTACAGACAAAATTGACAAATCTATTCCAATTTTTTTTAGGTCAAGGGTTTTTCCTGGATACTCTGGCTTCCACCCCCCATAAAAACTGGATGCCATGATATACTAGAAAACTGAAAGTGAGGTTAAGCACAATTCAAACAAAGTAAAATCTATTTTTATCTATTGTTTATAGAAAACTTTTGTTATCCACCAATAGAAATTTTCTCAAATTCACCACTGAGTTACTGCTTACTTTGACACTATTTTATAAAACGAAAAAAATGTAAATGCATATCTGTGCTGTTATGTATTATAATTTAGACCTTTGTATGGTTTTGTCCTGCTTAGTAAGTAGTAAATGGTAAACCTTGAACTTGTATTATATTATGGACTGAGAAATAGGAAATCCTAGTTATTAGTTCATATTCAAATTCAATACAAAGTTCTACTGTAGAGTATTTAGTACTTTCATGTTGTTTATATCTGAGGGAAGAATATACGTTAACAGTGAGGCAGGTACAAATGTAGAAACTAAATCGTAAAGTTTTAACATGACAACTTATTAACTGACGGGGAATATAATTTGAATATAGGGCATAGTTCACAAAAATGGTTCCTAATTAAGATTTATATACAAATGTCAGTGGAAAATAAAATAAGTCTTTTTAATTATGCTTTTATTTCAGATCAGTGATCACTACCAACAAAATTTGGTCATGATTGTTGACAAATAAATTGAACCTTTTTAGTCTGATAGTCAAATCAGTAACTCGCATAGATATCTATTCCACTGCCATGTGGCAGTGCATACAATCATAACTAGAGGCTCCCTGGAGCCTGTATCGCTCACCTGAACCTGAAACCAAACAACTCTTTTTTATCCAGCTTTTCTTTGCTATAAGGAATTGCCCAACACTTCTGCAAGTCATTAATTTTGACCTTTTAAGGGAAATAATTCCTATAAGGAGGAGCTTTTGATGCTTAGAGGGAGAAGGGAGGTTCACTTCAAATTTGCTCTACCTGTTATACTTTTTTAACTATCAGTTGAAAACTCTCTTGATTCCCCCCCCCCCATTTTCTATTTTAAGCCAACGTAGCTATGTAGGTAGTCAGGTGTCATGATTTGCACAATTTTGGTAGAAATCCTAAAGATGATGTGTGCAATGTTTCAAAGCAGTCCTTTAATGGGTTAAAGAGGAGAAGATTTTATAAAATCAAGTAAAATTGATTAAAAAAAATTCAAGGAGAATAATTCCTAAACGGTTCATCAGACAATCTTGACCCTAAGTCATTTTTGTAGCCCTCATAGAGCAGAACAATTAAGCAATGCTAACTTTTTCTCTAGTTCTAATAATTTTCAAGATTTTGAGGCAAAAATGTCAAAAATAATCAATTTTGACAATTTAAGGGCAATAACTCCTATAAGGAGTCCTCATACAACTTCGACCCAATGGAGTGTTTCGTAGAGCTTTTGATGCAGATGAAGGCATGTCTCTTCGGTTTTCCTGTATCTGTTACACTTTTTTAAATATAAGCCAAAAACTGTATTTTACCCCCCCCTCCATTCCATTTGTAGCCATGGCTGCAATGTTGGTTAATCTGCAGCCATGGTTGGTGCAAACCGTTTGAGGACATTTGACGGATGATGTGTACAATGTTTCAAAGCAGTACTTTCAGAGGAGAAGATTTTAAAAAAATCAATTAAAACCGATTAAAAAAAAACAGTTCAAGGGGAATAACTCTTAAATGGTTCTTCAGACAATCTTAACCCTAATGCATTTTTGTAGCCCTCACAGAGCAGAAACAGTAAGCAATGCTAACTTTTTCTCTAGTTCTAATAATTTTCAAGATTTTGAGGCAAAAATGTCAAAAATAATCAATTTTGACAATTAAAGGGCAACAACTCCTATAAATGGTCATCATACAACTTTGACCCTTTGGAGTGTTTCGTAGAGCATTTGATGCCGATAAAGGCCTGTCTCTTCGGTTTTCCTGTATCTGTTATACTTTTTGAGCTATAAGCCAAAAATTGTATTTTGACCCCCCCCCCCCCCCACGTTCTCTTTTTAGCCATGGCGGCCAAGTTGGTTAATCTGCGGCCGTGGTTGGTGTAAACTTGGTTGAGAACATTTGACGGATGATGTGTTCAGAGTTTCAAACCAGTACTTTCAGTTGTTTCAGAGGAGAAGATTTTAAAAAATCAATTAAAACTGATTAAAATAAACAGTTCTAGGGGAATAACTCTTAAACGGTTAATCAGACTATCTTGACTCTATAGCCAATTTTGTAGCCCTCATAGAGCAGGACAATTAAGCAATGCTTACTTTTTCTCTCTTTCTAATAATTTTCAAGATTTTGAGGCAAAAATGGCAAAAATCATCAATTTCGATAATTAAAGGGCAATAACTCCTACAAGGAGTCGTCATACAACTGTGACTCAATGGAGTGTTTTGTAGAGCTTTTGATGCTGGAGAAGGAAGGTCTGTTTGGTTTTCCTGTATCTGTTATACTTTTCGAACTATAAGCCAAAAACTGTATTTTGATCCCCCTGTTCTATTTTTAGCCTTGTTGGTTGGTCTGAGGCCATTATTTGTGCAAACTTGGCAGAGGACATTTTACTGATGATGTGTGCAAAGTTTCAAAGCAATCCCTTCAGTGGTTTTGGAGAAGATTTTTAAAGAAAAGTTAACGACGACGACGAACGCCAAGTGATGGCAATAGCTCACATGACCCTTCAGGTCAAGTGAGCTAAAAATGACTTGTCTGTCGACCTACTAAATTAACCCCTCTCGTAACTTGTCAGAGCTTTTGAACTTGTTTTACTAAAAAAATAAGTTTTAGTGAGAAACAATGTGAATGCCTACCAATTCAACTAACTTATCAAATTTCCTGTAGCGATATTTTAAACCAACGAATTTCAAAGCGTGGCCTGGTAACCTGAAGTAGACAAGCATTTAATTGAATTGTAACTTTCGCAGGAAAATGTATGCAAACCCACTTGGTGAAAGTAATAACTGTATGAGCCACTGGCCCAAATTTAAAATAAAAACCCTTATTTGAGAATAAACTAAATCCATGTTTTCACCAATCAAAATTCAGAAAAAACCAAAGGTTTGTTTTAGAGAATTCAGGCCCGTTTACCATCTGCATACAACTGCTTATGTGTAAATTACCAATAATAAATTTCTAATTAGTGGTTGTTAACATGTGATCTTATTTGTATTTTTGTACATTTTTATGGTTTTAATGCAAAAACAACTGTATATTTTGTATACATGTACATGTAGAATATAAATATCTATTAATTTCTGACAAAAATTACATTAATAAACTCAACTTAGGATCAACAGTATGTAAAGTTGCCATAGCACTTAATACAAGTACAAGAAACAGTCACAGCCTGATCCAAATTTAAAAAAAAAAAGATGAGGACTGGGTTCACTTCACTTACTTTGTATAACAGAACCGAATCTTGACAGAAATATCCCAGTAAATTTAACAACAATAGAACAAGATTCCCTCTTCCCTTGATCTGCCTGTGGCAATTTCATTACACAGTGAATGAAACAATTGAATTCTGCCATAATACAAAAAAATGTTTTTGTTATTTTAAGTCTTTACTTTTACCAGATCTGTATACATTACAAAATATTTAATGTTTGTAAGTTTACCATTCTAAAAACACAAAAATGTCTAATTGAAACACAATTTAAAAAAATTAGTTCCTGGAAATTCTATAAACATCATAGCAATGCTTTATGGTAAATGTACGAGGTGAAAGAAAAAAAAAACAACAGACAACTAAAACAGTAATACTTTTTTATACAAACATTAATAAATATTGCACAAACTAACAAAAAACAATCAACATTAGAATCATCTTCATCTATAATAACAATTAGAATGTAAAATACTGATAAATTATTTTATTAAAGTATAAAATTATAGCAGGACGTTAGTAGGGCTATTATAAAACAGTGTACAGACGCAGGTTGAAAAGCATTATATAAAATTGTATAGGAAGTTCAGGGGTCCCAGAAAAAAACAACAAGGGATTTAATTACCAATTATTTATCACTGATTTTTGACCTTTTTCTTTGATCATAACACAACAATAAATCATTTATTCAATACCATCGGTTTTGTATTCATAACTGACAGTCTGTCAGTAATAGCTTAGTATTATTAACAGTTTCTTTGTGCAATGTGATGTCACAATGTTACAAAACAGTGATAAACAGATTATAGTTAGTTTTATTTTCACAATCTCATTATCCATTTCCCTGCAAGCGATTTGGTGAATAATTTTTATCTTAGAAATAAACAAGCAATATCTACATAGTTGGCTTTCCAAATGTGTATTCCAATCCCAAAAACACAACTTTTCCTATAAAACCAGGAAAAAATTTTATTAACTGATGATTGACTGTTTACTGCTATATGTCTTCCCTTTTGAATTAATATAAATAAATCTAAATGCTACCTGTTAACACATTACAGTTCAATTTCGGTAGGTTCTTAGTTACATTGTAACAAACATACCTCAAATAATCTCTAGCAAAGAAAAATAATAATGAAGATTTAAAAAGGACTATGTCCATGGGACACAAAATAAAATATTAGTAGTTTATTCAAAACAGAACACCAATACTGATGAGTTCACTTAGACATGTTACCAGTTACAAATATTTATTCTAAAAAATTAATTGTAACATGATAGATAAAAGTTTTAAGTTACACCATTTTCTTGCTCTGTACACTAACAAGGTATTCTTAATCTTCTTCTCCATCATTAAATAGTAAGTAGTCTATCAATGATGTTGGTACCTGTAAAGTACGAATTTGTGGTATTCTCTTATTTGTCATTGCATGCCGAACAGAACACCGGCACAACTGTTGAAGAGTCCTTGGCTTTCTACATTCATTTTGAAACCATCTTAACTTTTCATAAGGAGCTTGTGAATTTGCTATTAATCGACGACGCTGGGCCATATCCATATGCAGCCCAGCCAGAGAAGGATCAACCATTCGTATAGAATCAGGGCTTGGCAAAACTGCCATTGTTTTCACAATATACTTTAGTATAGACTTGTCGGCAAATGGACTTCGTAATTCTTGTGTTAGCAGATTGGAATGATCTCCTCGTATGATTTTAATATCGGTATTGGCACCATATGAAATCAGCAACCGAGCAACCTCTGGTCTACGCTCTTGCATATTGTTCTCATGGAAACAGGCATAATGTAAGGGGGTATAACCTGAAACATAAAAAATCAAACAGAATTTATTTTGGAAACACAATAGTCTGTCAACTGAAAGTATTTAAAACTATGCTTAACTACAACAAGGCTATGAGTTATACCAATAGTCTGGGTACTTACTGGGTTCCCAGGGTCTGATCCACAAAGCTGCTCCAAGCATCTCAAGGTGGATTGTAGGGATGGGTGTTGTAATATGTTATATAAACATAGTGGCCAATATATTTGGTATGTGCAGCTCCTTGCATGAAAAAGATGCCTTATGCAGTTTTCGAAAAATAGTAGTCAAAAGGCAGAATTTCCTGTACCCAATAAACCATACTTTTCAGTGGCTGTCAAAATTTGTGCCTTTTATCGATCCAGACATTAAGCAAACATTTTAATTAACCAGCCAATAGCTTTTCAAGAAAATACAATCCGTGCTTACATCGAGGCATTCATTTTTTATGTTGAAGAATGACAAAGTCCCCAGTGAAAACCCTACCTTTGGCTGTCTATTACTATGAAACAAGTATTTTATAGTTAATGGTACCAGTATTTTCAAGATATACGGTAAATGATCAGCTCCATCTTGTATATCATTACTGGTAACATGACACCTGAAAGTAGCTTACATGTATACTTATTGTCATTGTGACAAGAGTAAGCATTATATAATGCCAACCTATGTTAAACAATAATAAGTATGGTTGCCATAAATTATTTTGATTCTGACTGTGACAATTTATATAGTTATTTATAATATTATTGTGGCTTTGTAGTATGGTGTTGTGTTTAGCTGTTAAAATCTTCCCTCTGAAAAGAATGCTCTCATACTTTATCATTGAATTTTTTCATGGTTATGATCAATTATCTTGTAACTTGTGAATTGGTGCTCCACTTTTAAACACATTTTAGCAGTAATTTGTTCAGAAATCTGATGTGTATAACATTACTGTCTTATCTATAAGTTTACCTGACCACCCTGAATGAGTATTTATCAAGAAGTCTAAAAGGTTTAAATTCAATTATTGTAGACATTTAACATTGGAAACTGTAAATTTCATGTATATTACAAAACAGAAACATGGTGTGGTTAGTTATTCAATGATTTTAAAAGTTAGAAACCCATTAGGACTTTCTATCGATGAGTCACATTTTGAAGTCATATCTGCACAAAATGTTTAATCTCTGAAAAGAACCTCTCATTTTTTTCACAACTGTATATGCAAGGACATTCACAAGATAACCCTGAAGTGTACAAGTCATTTCAATTCAGAAGTGTTACTGTTCAAGATATAATCAAACATCACCAGGCAAATACACAAGTATGTTCCTTTTTACCTAATAAACAACATATCTAATTTGTCACTGTTTTGGTGAAGTTTCCTTTTGAAGACTAAAGTATTTTAATTATGCTTTCAGCCTACCTTGAAAATCAGGAATATTGACATCTGTGTTGTAACCATTTACAACTAATGCCCTCAATACTTCCATGGAAAAACCTTCCCCGGCTCGTACTGCCAGATGAAGGGGGCTATATCCAGCAGCATTCTTATGATTGACATCAGATCCTTTCTTAAGTAAAGCCACTATACAGGACACCATCTTGTGCTTCACACATTCATGCAATGGTGTATTACCTGAAAATAAAAAGAAGACGACAATGATATTTTCTTGAGAATATAAAGTTATAAACAAACATTTTTGAAGGAATGTATACAAACTATCAATGGCATTTTAGGGTTATTGTACTTCCTTGTTGCGGGATATTTTTAAATGCTTTAAAGCGTGTACAAAGAAAGATAGATGACTGAGAAGTATCACTAGTGGTACATTTTAGAGATTTTCTCTTTTCTCTATTTGAAGTTGTGTGAGTTTGCATTCTGTGTATGCATTTTGATACAAGATTCTATACGAATATACAAGTGAACGAATTAAATTTGTAGGGCCTGTACTGTACTACACGTAGATCACACACTTGGAAAAGAATACCACCATTGACTTTGTCTTAGGCTGTATTCTTCCTTCATGTGGTAATGTAGTGTACCAACCTCAAATGCAGGCAGTATTTGTTTAATGCCTACTGGTACATATTGAATTGAAATTCAGTATTTCATCTGATGATGGATAACTGCAACTGGAGTAATAATCTTTAATAAAAATGAATACTGTAAATGTTTAATTTTAAAGATACTTTGTTTCATTGTTTGGGATTTGAAGATTCACAATATTGTGGTTTTAGCATGTGCTAATTACACAGTAACAATGGTTACCAGAATATTGTACTTTGTCTAGTCCTTATACTCACTGTTTAACTGTATGTACATATAGAACTATTATTTTATTAGGAATAACAGTGAATCCACAGTACACATGTATATTCCGCTCTAGTGTGCATGATGTTCGGAAGAAGGGGTTCTACATTTCAAGCTATACAAGCATGGACACGGAAAAATGTCTTGCCTGACCTTGACCTTAATTTCATGGCCTACCAGACTGTCGTTTACCTTTAATTACAGTGTAGAAACATTTACAA
The DNA here is from genome assembly GCA_944474755.1 of Limnoperna fortunei. Classification (NCBI taxonomy): domain Eukaryota; kingdom Metazoa; phylum Mollusca; class Bivalvia; order Mytilida; family Modiolidae; genus Limnoperna; species Limnoperna fortunei. The sequence continues at coordinate 46,914,970 of OX104116.1, forward strand.
TGTATATCAAATATTTTCATCCTACCATATATGCACTTCATGCAACCATGCTTAAACAAGTGTGGACTGTGAGCACGCTCACAAAGCGATACCCCCACTTGGCTTTCAAGTCCAATTATCTCCCCTTAATGATATCCGAGGTAAATGAAAATCCTTCATTCACATCTACATATAATATACTTCCTATATGCTAAGTTTCATTAAATTTCATCAAGCGGTTTAGAAGGAGTTGCACTTAAAAGGGATGTGGACAGACAGACAGACAGACAGGGACGGGTGATTCCTATACACCCCCCCAAACAAGTTTGCAGGGGGTATAAAAAGCAAGGTAACCGACCACACAACAAGAAAGGAAAGTCAAGGGAAAATTACAAATTCTTATTTCCAGACATAACAAAAAACCAATAACAACAAACAACAAAAACATAAAGTGAGTAACCTGAACCCAATAAAAACCATGGGTGCTCTAAAATTTTGTGTACATGTACCTGATATCTGTTGTGGTCCTGTCTTATTGACTGGAAGTGATAAAATATCTTTCCATATAGCATTATTGAGGTGAGCATGGACACAATCTTCAAAAGCAAAAGTTGCTGCCAGGAACAAACTTGTTCTTCCAAATTCATCCACAGCATTGTAGTCTGCACCATGCCATATCAAGGTCTTAACACATTCTATATGATTGAATGTTGCTGCCAAGTGAAGTGGAGTTGTTCCCCCTGGGTGTGGAAAAGCTGTAGAAATATAAAAGTCTTTGTTTGAATTGTGCTACGAGTACACACGAGTACGTGGACATTAACAAAAGATAAAATAATAACCAAATCATTTTCATCAGTTCAGAAAAACAACTGGCAATTTCATAGTATCTGTTTTTGTTTGACATACACATGTAATAGTATTACTTTAGGGTATCTTGTTTTTATGTATTATCTATAGATAATAGAAATAAACTAGCACACATTTGTACTGGTATATTATTACATGTAGTATTATTATTTGTCTCAATGTTTTAAAGACACAAACAGACTTGTAAAGAGATATTTAGTTGTACAAAAACAATTATTAATTAAATTAAATGGTAGTTTGTAAGGAACACGTCTTGCAGTGTGACACTCAAAAAACAACATGAATCATGGTTCCAGATATGATTCAGAATTCAATGCATTCTTTTTTTTTAAGTTTCCTTTAATCATCATTAAAGGGCAATAACTGGGTATAAGGAGTCATGTGACAATTTCAGATCAATTAAGTGATTTGTAGGACTTGCATTGCTGATCATTTTTGCCATTTAAAGTTTCACTCTAGCTGTTATAGTTTTTAAGTTCAGGACAAAAATGGAAAATTTCATTAAAAAATTGTCATTCAAGTGCAATAACTCCTATAAGGAGTCATCTGACAATTTCAAACCAAAAAGTTAATTGTAGGCTTACATTGCTGATCATATTTGCCTTTTACAGTTTTACTCTAGCTGTTATACCGGTACTTTTTAAGTTACAGGAAACAAATGGAAAAATTTCATTAAAAATTGTCATTAAGGGCAATTACTCCTGTAAGGAGTCATCTGACCATGTAAGACCAATTTAGTGGATTGTAGGACATGTATTGTTGTTTTGCTTTTTACAGTTTCACTCTAGCTTTTATAGTTTTCAAGTTTATATTGTAAATACTGAAAATTTTTGTCAAAAATCGTCATTAAAGGGCAATAACTCTTACAGGAAGCCATTGCACAACTTCACACTAATAGCAACTACATATTGTAGACATCAATGTGCAATTTGAAGTTATGGTTTTCTCTATAGTTATATAATTTTTTAGTAAGAGACAAAAAAATGCATTGATACCGATGTTTTATTTTTAGTAAAAGCAGCCATTTTTGTCAGTCGATCAACACCCTGGATACAAATTTAAAACTAGGAACCCATAAGCACAATTGTGGCCAAGTTTGAGAAAAATTGGCCCTGTGGTTTCAGAGGTGAATTAAACAATTTTTTAAAGTTTACTATGAACTCCAAATGATGCCAAAAGCTCACATGGACCTATAGTGCAGGTCAGTTAAAAAACTAAAATTTAAATATTTCTTGTCTCTGCTTCTTCTTAAATTTTGTTAAACAAACTGTAGCTTTTAAATAATTTTACAAAGGTCTTAGTTTCCCCATAACAATCACAACACTTAGTATTGATATTCAACTTAACCTGTGCATGTACTGCTCGATATAGGTACATGTACATGTACAAAAATGTACATTAATATATTGTTACACTATTTTTTGTACATGGACATAATAATTCCAACCTGTATATGATCCATATTTTGAATATTTTGTTCCAATGTTACAATCAGCACCACCCTCTAATAGCAATTCCACACACTTGACGTGACCTTTCTCTGCTGCCATGTGTAGTGCTGTGACATCAAATCTGTCGCCTGAATTGATATCCGCTAAAAAAATTACAAGGAATATTTATAGTACATATAGATATATTCTTTCCTGGATTAAATAAAGTTACCGTCATTAAATGGTAGTAGTATATTACTAAAAACCTCAGGAAACAAGTGAATTTCTGCTCCATATGAAAGTCAAAACATGCAATGTGAATACAAATTACAACTCAATTAATGCATTAAAAGAAATGAATTTGAAGTTAGAGAGTTAGATGCCTCAGTCTGGAATTTTTAGCATAACTTTGGGAATTACAAATACTAGTAAACATGCTGAGAAATCACCAAATCTCCCTACAGCAACAAAGACAATAATTTTGCAACAAGTACATTTGTACTAGTACAATGTACATGTACCTGAATATATTTGTAATAAACAGTTTGACAATATAAGAGATACTGTGTAAATTGGGTTATTTTAGGGTCATGATGGGGTTATTGTTGCTTTTTTTCTCTCCTATGTGACTGGATGTGTTGTATTATGGCACCTTCGATGACAGGGAAAGACCAAAACCACAAAGTGGCTCTCTTTAAATCGCTGTCAATATTGAGCAAGGTTATCACATGTTTATAAATTTATATATAACTTGCAGCAGCAGTGTGCATTCACCTGGGAACTAGAAATTACGCGTTAGTTTTATTAGATTATTTAACTGCCACACATCATACAAAACAAATGTCTATATAATCATGATAATTGCCCTGTGTAAGTATACTATTAAAGTAATGATCACCGATTAAAATTTTAATCTTTTTTATATTTATGTCTTCGGACAGTGCATCTTAATTGAATGACAATAAAGGTGTTATGATCTTTTTAACTTTTTAAACAATCCTTTTTCTATTCTGGACCTTTTCTCTGGAATAGACTTCCAATCACTGTACGTTCCTCTAAATCTCTAGATACTTTTAAGATTAAATTAAAATCATTTTTATTGAATACACAAAATCAAGAGATAATTTAGACAATTTATAATGTTATACTTTGTATACAATATGGACCTTAACATTTACATGTTTAATGTTTCTTGTTCATCAGTTTTGATGATATGTGTTTGTATGCTTCATTATTTTAAATGTATTGTGAACTTTTATTTTATATTTTTTTCCTTTTTTTTTTTTGTAATTGTGTAATACATGTATTATGTTATCTCTTGTATTCATGTAACTTTGTATGATGAACTTTATGAGGGCCTCAGGGAAGATTAGTTTTTAACTAACTGAGTTACCCTCTTTAAATAAAGCATTTATTATTACTATTATTATTATATGATCAACATCTAATTAGTACATGTATATGATTAGCTGGACATAATTATGTGTGAATAGAAAATTATACATTTTATTTCCTTAAGAATTTTGTTGGTGTGTTTAATTTAGGCATTTTCACAGAAAGTGCAAAATAAACCAAAATAACCTGATTTGTGGTCATTGGGACTTTAAAGGTGTCTCTTGCTGCAATCACATGTACATGTAGATTTTTCTATCATTCAATAGAGTCATTTGGACCCTTCCCAATGTTCATCAAAAACCTTACATTTTTCAAAATTTTCTCTTGAAGAATTCCCAATGGAAGCAACAAATCCTTTTTCAACAATAAAATCATTTTTGAGGACAATCTATTTTCCATCGTTATCATGCTCAATAGAATAATTCTGAATGTATTTCTTAAATATAGACTGCATGTTAATAGACTTTATGAATGATATATGTATTTTTTTATTTCTATTCATGCATTGTAATAAGAAAATATAATCAAAACATTGGAAATTGTCATGTGAAAACTGATACTTTGATTTATGTATTTAGATGTATTAAGGAGATGCAGGACTGTCATTTTATTGAAAATTTCAAAATAAATGTAGAAAGAACATTTATGGTAAATTTAATAATTTCTTTCATTATTTACTCTTAATTTCCATAATATGTAAAATGAGTCTTATACCTATATTATTACTACAATTTATTAATAGCTAAAAAAAAGGTTTCCCATAAATGAGTTTGATATTGGCAAAAATCATGAAATGACATTTTTAACAAGGGAGGTAATTTGACAGAAAAATAATGTTTTTAGCACTTTTTGAACAGTTTTTTCCCAATGGGCAAAAATTTAATTCCGAGAACCCTTTTAAACAATTTGCTTGACATTATTCAGAAAATTTCATTCAACAGAATTTTTGTAATCTTTTTAGTTTAGAGCTTTTTTTTCTATTCTCAGTTCAGAGGAAACAACAAGTTTTTTATATAAAAAAAAACCATTAATATAACCCACCATGGAAGTTAATCCTCTCCGCTGTTAACCACACTTACTATTATAACCACTTATCGTTATATAAAATTTGGTCACAGACTGGGATCCAACAATAAATTACTAAAATGAAGCCAACATGCAGCAAGAATAATAAATCATATGTGAAAAGTTTATAAACGAATCCGGGTCGTTTCGCCCCGAATCCCGTTCACCTGTACTTTATATATAATAATAGATAATTGTCTATTATGTGTGCTTTTGTTATGGTTTCTTTAATAATTTACTTTTTTTGTTGAACTGCATGTTTTTACTCTTTCCATCTTTAAAAAATATGTACTGCTCTACAGTTATACCCGTCTGGCATTTACGGTGCTGCCAACGATCACATGTGTGCTGCTTTGGTCGTACAGGATCATTACAATGAATACAAAGAATAGACATCGTGAAGATTGAGTGTGACATGGTGTGGCTCATATTTGTATATTCTGGTGAGTTTTACAGCTTATGTTATGGCTAATCAAACATTTCACAAATTACTTTGAACTTTTAATTAACTGACACGATGGCACAAGCTGTAGAGCTCTAGATCAAAGGTGTTTCTTAATTTGATTGAAATTTTATTTAATCATAACATAATTAATTTCTTTTAATCATCACATTAAAAAATCATAATTGATATTTGACAGTGATTAACATATATATTAATTGAATTATTGTGATGAAGTAATTAACAAATGAAATTATAATTGTTATATTTTTTATACACAAAGTTCGAACATAATGTTGCAAAAATACGCTTTATTAATTAAAGTTCATCAGCTCCAACACACAAAATACGCTTTATTGTTTAAAGATACACATTGTTTTTATTTAGAGGAGCGAAAAGACCCAGGGCGAAACGACTAACTTTATACTAGTAGGTGCGAAACGACCTGAGCGAATCAACTCAGGGCTAACAGGTAGAGGGGGGGAAACGACCCGACACCTTTATAAACAAGATTCTTCATATGTACAAAATAGTTTAACTACGAAATAGTACAGGCACCCATTTCACAGGGTTTAATAAAGTCTTTCATACACACAATACACATTTAATTACTAGTACCTTGGACAATGCCATTTTGAACATAAAACTTTTTAAAAGTAGGGCTTTTCATGGAGATAATTCAATTCAGAACAGAAATAACTACAACCCCGTGTGGATAACTATAGGAGTAAAGTAATATTTAAAAAAAAATTGAAAGTTGGCGGGTATAGACTCTTCCCTTCTACCACACTATAACAAAATCGATCAGTGCTTTAGCTAAGGAAATTGAGAATACTCTGTAATACAATTTATATGCATATACTTACCATCATGCTCGATCAGAAATTGTGCCAACTCATGGAAACCTCCACAAGCAGCATTTTGTAAAGGCGTCGTGTAATTTTCAGAAGCATAGAATAAAGTTCTGTTATATTCCTTGGCATCGGGTGACGCGCCTTTTGAGAGTAAGATTTTGACTCTATCTAACCTTCCATCCCTTGCAGCTTTTACTAAATGCATTTCCAAGTCGTGTCTTGACAACAAATCAAAGTTAACTTCATCGTTGTTTTTGTTTTCTTCAACTTCCATTTTTGATGATTTATAAAATAGGAAACCATATTAGAGACGATACGAAATATCTCCGGATCAAATATACGGAATACTTATCACTTTGACGACATTTTAATTCTTTCCTGGCGGTATTTAAAACTGACGTTGGCTTTCGTTTTATGCGTTTAAACGATTTAGCATATTTGACTGCTATTAGAGTTCGTCATTACTAAATAAATTTTATTTTTAAGTAAATCTGCTTTCTGCTTATAAAAAAAGAAGCAAACATAAACATAAGAGTCAAACGGAACAGACCAAACAAAAAGAGCCGAAAGTCAACGGACGATTACAAATCCGAATATAAACAAACATACAATATACAACGCAAAACAAAACTAAAAACACAAAAAACAGAAAGTGAGTAAACAGAACACAATAAAAGCCATTGATGCACTCAGGTGACGCCTTGCCAGCATCAGTTGCTGAGGCTCCCTCTTTGGTATCCTTCAAGAGGGAGATAGCTACAGTCTCTTATTAATTCTGCATACCCCTGTTTGCCCAGTAGGTCAAGTGATGGGCTGGAGACATGTCGGCGGGGTCCTAGACCCTGGTACCGCCACGGAAACCGAACAGGTCTAGACCAGATGATTGAAGAGCAAATGGGACATCTCTCTTTTATCTCTCTTTTTATTTTTATTTTTCTTATTTTCTTCTCTATCTCTATTTTGCTTTTGATAAATTATCCACATATGTTCTGGTTTTTTTTTCATTTCTTCAAAAAAAATTGTATGCACCGGAAGCGTTGAGTGGTTGTCAAGTTTTACGGATCAACGTACCATGTAGATGTAGAGGTGCATTGGACAGCAGTGCCTCTAATTAGACGCCTGTACATTAAAATTGCAATAAATATTTGCTGTATTTGTAATATAACAATAACATTTCCCGGTTCCGGATTCATATGACTAGTTATCTCAAACAAAAACATAAATCTGTTAATTTTTTGGCAGGGTTGCATGAAGTCGCGGCAAACCCGGGTAATAGTATGTTGGGGGAAATAGGGTATCTGTTTTGTGTCTCCTCCTACTGTTTCAACCCAGGTCCCCGAGACACTTCACAGATTGCACATGTATTGAAGTTGTGCACCATCTATTATAGAATTGTTCGCAGTTTTTTTCTAATTATACAGACTCGAGAACCTAGTCATTTTTCAGAAGGTATCATCTATTTTGTATAATAAACTCCTCCACCTGCGTTTTTTAACACAGACCACTGACACTCAGCAAATTTTACCAAAGTTGGTAATATTTTGTGTAATAAACTCCTCCTTCAGCTTAAATTTCTGCCCTTATCGTTTCAATATTGCATTTTTTCCGAATCTATCGTTCACGTGCTCTCTCTTGTTTTGTAATGTGACGTTGTGGAAGCTTCGTGAAAGATTTATTTTTTATTAGACTGATTTTTTCTGTATTCAGTGTTAATTAGCCGGTTAGTAAAATATTCATATAACATAATCCTATGAAGTTTAAAAAACCAGTTTGGAATTCAGATGTGATTTTTATGCAGATTAAAAATTGTGAAAATAGCATGGCCACTACCATAGCATAGTAAATACATTGCAGATCTAGTATTTTCAGCTTTTTCTACTGAACCACAGTAGGCAAACTCACTAATATCCCGTTTTATTCCCATCCAGTGGGCAAACTCACTAATATCCTGTCTTTTTCCCATCCACAGTGGGCAAACTCACTAATATCCTGTCTTTTTCCCATCCACAGTGGGCAAACTCACTAATATCCTGTCTAATTTGGTACAAATAGTGAATGTAAATCTGCTTTTTGATGGTCTGCAAGCTTTATAACATCATGCTTACTGCTGTGCTGGGAAGAAAGCCACTGAAAATTCCACAGGTAAAAAGCTTTGCATTCCACAGTTATTACCACGACAACTTGTACTATTTAGATACCATTTGCCAGATTTTCCTCATTCACTATGATTAATATTTGTTTGCCTTGAATTTTATTATCTTTGTTATTTATGTACTCTACTAATCGTACATGTTGTGCTGCATTTGCCCCTCTAGGGCCCATAATTGGAGAATAAACTTGTATTCTTGTATTGTATACTGATGTTCATATGATGGTCTTCTTACTCTACTGGTAAATGTTTGATTTAGAACATTTCTCATTGTTCGCAGGTATTACGGACAGTGCTAAACCTCATGGATTGACTGTTGTACAGAAAGGCCAAGGTTAGGGTTGTAATACAGACATTGCTAAACCTCGTGGACTTTTGTACTGAAAGGATTAACTGATGAAGATATTGTTCTGAAAAACCCTTGTTTAATTTTACCCAATTTTTGATTGACTTGGTAGTTAAATGATTTGAAAAATGAAAAAAAAACTAAAAATGAGTTTGAATTTTATTTGTTCATAAAGGTTATTTTGTTTCTCTTTTAGTTAGTTACTAACATGAACTCTTGATTGTTTTCTTAGAAAAGTGTTTGTGAGGTTTATGTGTTTTTGAGGTTGTATGGTGTATATAATGGTCAGGCCACTGAGGTTCCAGATGTATGGATCTTGCCTTAATGTTGATTCGACAGCGAAGCCCCAATATATATCTACACAACTCCTCTGAACCAGTGATTAAAATTGAATTGAAATTTGACAGGTAACAGAATGACAGAAAATATTACCTGAATTTTTGTATTTACTAAAAGAGTTCTTTAAAATAGACTTAAAGGTGGAACGGATTTACATCCTAGGCAACTGATCTTGTACCACCTCATACTAAAATGCCATATAGCAACATACCATGAACAATTTATACTGAAAATAAAGCTGACGCTTTTTTGATTTGAAATATTCAGTAAGAACCTATTATAAGAGCTAAAAATAACAAAATCCTTTTTCTTTTTGTAATGTGAAAATTGCACCTAAAATGGTAGAAATAATAATAAGAATATAACTGTTTCAGTTTGTTAATGTTAATCAACAAGAAAATCTAAGAATTTATATAAAAAGCAATAGTAAATAGTAAGGTTTTGTTCCCAAAACGTCCACTCGCAAAATTAAGAAATGGAACGATTAAGAGGTTCGTTAAAGGGTATGATTTTGTTACCTTACCTATAATTAATTACCTGTAAAATAATTCATATTGGTAAATATGAAATATAAACAAAATCCAGTTGAGAAGAGAAATATATAAACTATCTTTAAAATAGCTGAGTTCCTGTTTTGTCGCTTCAAAATTAAAAAGTATGGTCAAGAGAAAATTTAATAAAATATGAAAGAATAAAACTTTAAAGTATATATATGCATAAAATTCAATATATTAAAATCACATGTATTCCAGTTTACAGGGTTTTTCAGATTAATGATAAATTAATAATAAAAATAGAACAAATCATCACTAATTTAATAAATGGCTGTTCTTTATAAAAAAACATTATAATCAGAATTATTCCAGTTTACAGAGTTTTTCGAATTATTGATAAATTAATAATAAATATATAACAAAAAATAGAAAATAGATCTAGTCTTCAGAATATCCATTGGAGCAGCTAATCCCACAAAACACGTTTTTTAAAATCTGGAGCTTAGAAGTTTTTCCTGTAAATGAAGAAAGAAAACAAAAATAAAATCTGAATACAAATGAAATAAAAAAAAAATAGAAGAAAATAAACATGTTTATAATCAAATAAACAGACATGTTGAATATTAAGAGCTAAAAAACATAACGTTTATTATATATGTTATTTTTAATAACTGATTTTTTATACTGTTACTAATATAAAGGATTTTTTAACGGTAATTTTTTGTGTTGTGGTATAGTCGAGTAAAAAGATGTGAATTTATGTCCGAGCGTAATCTACCGCAAGTAAAAGATCTTCAAGCAAAATATATACCATCTCTCCTATCCCAGCAGAGTACGAAAGAACATTAAACAAAATATATAATATAACATCTCTCCAATCCCAGCAGAGTACGAAAGACATCAAACAAAATATATGCCATTTGTCCAATCCTAGCAGAGTACAAAAGACTTCAAACTAAATATATACCATTTGTCCAATCCAGCTGAGTACAAAAGACTTTAAACAAAATATATAACTTTCATTTTTTAGTTTTACATCAAAATTTTTAAATCTTTACAAAATTTTACAAAATATTGATATCTTTTGTCACTTTTTTGTATTATAAAGAGAGATTTATTCTTCCTATTTTCTTTTTTTTAAACCTATTTAGACATTTTTATTTAAATCTTAATTGTTTTTAACATGTTTAAAATCTAATTTTCGCATAAAAATCATAAACGAAATTGACTATTTCTCGGCTTATTGTATTTATGTGGCGGTTCATTTTTACCTTTTATTAGGTAAATTATTAGACTAAGTTGAAACTTTCCTTCTGGCGTAGGCTAACGAAACGGCCTATGTCCGAACATATACTGACCGAGCTCTCGATCCAGGTATGGTAGAACCCATTATGTACAATCACCATGCATGGTAGAACCCATTATTTACAACGAGCCGGGCGGGGCATAAATTTGGCCTATTTATTACCATGAAAACCTTTTATCTCTTTTTCTAAACTGATGTTCTCAATACTTATAATATATTTACCAACATTTACTACATAATAAGGAGTTGATTTTATTTGACGAATTGCTTCATATGAGGCACATGTGGAAACTTATTATACACATGTCATAACAATGAATTGTATGAACCAATACACGCGGTAAATTAATATCATTGTTTTTGTAATCATTAATATTAGCTTACCATTTTCATTTTCCTTGTCTTTTTTGTTTTCATCGAATTTGACTTTTTTCTATAACAAAAAGTTGTTTTTTTCAATGAATAATTCTATACAAATACGCGAGTACCCTGATGAATTCCCAAGATTTTGATAATGCATGCAATATATCCATGCAATCAGTAAACTGTCCATTTTCAGTACTAAAATAAAGAATATTAAAACTCCAAAACCATTGTTTCCAAAATGTTACGGGGGCATGCCCCAGACCTCCAAGTTATTTTGTGAATTCACAGTGTAACTTGACTAGCTGCACGCATGCGTATGTACTACCAATTTATCTGCCCTAGCATTGGTAGCGGTAAACAAAAATACTAAACAGATGGAATTTGTCACTTTATAGAAATCAAATAATTCTTGTTAATATTATTTTATTTTTAATTTTTAGTATTGCTTAGATTCTATTAGTTTCTTAAATAAGATTTTTGTCATGGACCGGATAGGGATCCCGTCGAAACATTGTGACCCCACCCACCAGACCCTGAATACTGGATCCGCCCCTAATTATTATCATTGAATCTAGCATACCTTTCCGAAGAGTCTGTTGATGATCCTCCCAAAGAAGCCTCTTTGCCTTTTTTTGTTGGCTGCTGACCATTGTACGTTCTGTCTGTTCGATGACTACGTTGTGAGCATATTCATTAGTCGAAGTACAGTCGGTCTGCTCGAATATAACGTTTCGTGTACCTTTATCGATAATGGTACAGTCGGTCTTTTCGAGGAGACCGTTCTGTGTACTTTCATTGGTCATGGTACATTCCGTCTGTTCGAGAACACTGTTTTGTGTACCTTCATTGTCTACTAGTATTGTACAGACGAGGAGAGCGGCGTTCAGTTTATCTTCATTGGTACGTGAGTCGGTCTGTTTGAGGAGAGCGCTCTGTGTACCTTCATTTGTTTGTTGATTCTCTTCTGTGTTTTTCTGTATTAAGACTTATAGTGAACTAGTTAAAAATTATTCCTCGTGGTTACATTGGCATACGTCTTCCCTATGTGTGTGTTTTTTTGTTTGTTTGATTTAATTTTTTTTATTATTTTTATTTTTTTTTCTTTTCCCCAAAGTTATGATAAAGGGTACCTCTGATTTTTTCTTCTTCCTCTATATTTATATGATACAAAAGCAATAGCTTTTAATCAAACTTTTGGCCTATTTCTAGAAATAAGGTCCGACTTGTCTCTGTGGTGGATCCATAAAATGTTGCCTGTGTTTGTTAGAATGGGGAGTGGGCGTTGAGCCTCCCTCCAGGTGAAGTATCTGGCAGGAACCCCGACTTTCGACATTAAGACTAGCAAACGTGCTAAGTTGAAGGATCGTGGAAAATTATGCCTTTGTAGCGGCTTCAATGGGCCACAAAAGTGTTAAATGATGTGGCACTCTCAAAACACTAAAAATGCATGGCCCTCACCGTAAAGCAAAACCGTTAGCGGTTTCTTATGCTTCTTATTTTTCGAAGACCTTCGACCCATGATCTAAAATGAATATACAAATATAGCAGCTATAAATACACTTATTAATAATAAATATACCGTTTGAAAATTTCAGATTAAATTAATTATTGCATTCTACATGTTTAGGGATGCAAAAGAAGTCGACAGACACCATATGTCTGTGATTTGAAACTAAGTCTAGCAATCCAAAAACTGCCTATATGGTGAAGGTGACAGCATGCTAGCTAGGACTAAAGGCGATCTAGAGTTCGACTATCGGTCGGTTCAAATAAATCGATTTCTTCCGCTATGCCTACATCAGTAATTAGTTTAAACATATTTTATTTGCTCAAATTTGCAAAAAGGATAAGACACAAGTTAGACAAACTTATGAAGTCTTCTCCAAATATATACAATATGTTGCAAAAGAACATTTATGGAGCATGCATACAATTTAATACAATATATATTATATGTGTAAGATAAGATCTTTACAATACATGAGATAAGTGGAATGAACCAGAAAAAAAAATTTGCAAAGATAAACGAATAAATAGAGAATAAGGGGGGTGGTGATGAATTGTGTCCTTCAAGAGCCCTGTGTACAAGTTATTAATCAACGTGGAATCTTTCTGACCCTTTGATATACTCAAATACATGTTTAAAAACTTGTTTGTTCTGCTCAGTGGACAATAACGGGTTACCACATGTTAAAAGTTCAAGATTTATTGGACAATAATTGGGCAGCCAGGAAAGGTTCTCAAATAATCTGTCTCTAATGATGGTATATTTAGAACATGCAAAGAAATAATGATATGAATCTTCACGGTTAGATCCACAACGACAGGATGGATCAGAAATAATATTAACTCTGTAAAGATCAAAGTTTAAAAATGAAGCTAAGCATCTTAGCTGGGTTAGGACAATATTAAATTTACGCTGTCCATATTCATAATGCTTCGGAACTTTTATACATGGGTTCATGTTTTTAAGTTCGGATTTGAATTTAAATATAGAATCGACATTACGGATCGACATATCCAAACTGTTCCACTGTCGAATAGTTGATGGTATGAATGATTCGTTAGTTAAGGACAGTCTACAATAAGGGGTCATAATGTTATTACCGTTACGCAAGGGATACACTGAAGTGCTTTGTATAGTTGGTGGTATTAGATTACACAGATATGCTGGTGCAGAGCTATGTTGTATATTATAAAACATTTGTAGCTTTCTACGTTTCCTACGATCGGCTAAAGGCTCCCACCCAGTTTCAGTATAAATATTAGTTGTATTAGTAAAACTTGGTAGGCCTGTGACAATTCGAGCAGCCTCTAGCTGCAGTAGCTCGAGCTTATTACAGTAACCCACACCAACGTTGTCCCAAACTTCACAGGCATACTCGAAAAGGGGTCTTATAAAGACTAAGTAGAGTTTCTCTAGATTTTTTCGATTAAGTTTGTATTTAAGCTTCCTTAGTACATTTAGGTGCCTTGAAACACTACATATAATATTTTCAATATGTATGTTCCACTTAGCATCGCTGCTAAAAGTGACTCCTAGATGTTTATGAAAAGTAGTAACTGGAATATCTATATTATTTAATGAAAACCTCATTTCTGGCTGTGATATATTTGAAAATAACATAATTTCTGTTTTTTTCCGGATTAAACGACATTAACCATTTTCTTGACCAATCGTTCAGCTCTCATAGACCGTGATAAATCACAGATTGTATCTGTGAAAAGTCCCGACTAGAGTAGCTGAACGACGTGTCGTCAGCAAAAAGTATGCAGAGAGAGACTAGATTTTCGGCTATATCATTAATATAAATAATAAATAATAACGGACCTAATACCGATCCCTGAGGAACACCAGCAGTCACATTACAAAGCACAGAAGATGATTGTTTTATAACTACTCTTTGCTGCCTATTATTTAAATAGTTTTTAAACCATTCTAATAAATTTCCATTTACACCATACGATTTCAATTTATGTAATAACCCTTTATGCCAAACTGTGTCGAATGCTTTAGAAAAATCACAAAAAACAAAGCAATTTAGTTCCTTTTTCTCGAGTGAATTTAGAATACAATTGTATATTTCTAACAACTGATGGACTGTGGAACAGTTAGGGAGAAAACCTGCCGGGTATTTATATATTAGATTATTTCTTTGCATGTGGTTAAAACATATTTATAAATAACACGTTCCATTATCTTCCCTACGCAGCTAATGAGTGATATTGGCCTATGATTAGATGGTATTGAACTGTCGCCCTTTTTGAATATTGCAATAACATTTGCAGTCTTCCAAATAGATGGATATTTGAATTGGTGCAGAGATTTGTTAAAAATCAATTGAAGTGGAATTGCTATTTTTTCAGGACACATTTTTAACATTTTGTGACTTATTATGTCTGGCCCTGATGCTTTATTAGGTTCTAAGATTTTTATTATGTCAGCAATTTCTTCTTTACTGATAATAATATTGTTTAAATGTATATTTGTCTTAAGTTCAAAATCCGGGAGAATAACATTTTCATCCTTCACGGACGAAGTTTGGCTAAAATACGTATTCAATAGCTTACATTTCTCGTCGTCTCCAAAAACTACATCTCCCAAACTATGATCATGAGTTATATTCTGAAGTGGGGAGTATATTAGAACAGCCTTTATTTGATTTTATTAACATTTTCATAATTTTCCAGTAGGTTTTAGAATTTGTAGCATTATCCAATATTATATTATCAAGGTTCTTTTCAAAATTTTCTTTTGCAACTTTTTTCAAATTATTTACTTTATTTCTTTGTTTCTTATACTTTATAAGATCCGCTGCTCTTTTAGATTTAAAAGTTGTTTTTCTAAATCTATTTCTTCTACGGATTTCCCTCCTAAGTTCACTGTTAAACCATGGCTTATCATTATTTCTTATGGTAACCGTTTTACATGTAGTTGGAATGCTTTCCCTACATCAGTAAGACTAGTCGTTTGGAAAATAACGCGTCCCAGTACATTTGACTCAGGTGTGTTAACATTATAAGAATGAACATCTAACTTTTTGGTCTGGTACACAGCAAACTATACCACAGCATGAGCAACTTGTTCAGATGGTCTTGTTATTGCCAGTATATGGTTAAAATTCTCTTGGTGCTTAATAAAGGACATACATTCAGTGATTGAGAAAACATAGAGAGTCATAACTGAAAACATATATTAAATTTTCAGCGAGTTGTTTATCATTGCAAAGTTTCGTGCCAATTGCTGATTGTGTGCTTTAAAAATTGCGAAAAACAAAACTCCAAAGTGAGCGGGTGTCAAATTCCTTTTAATGATATTTTCTGTAATATTTCAATTAAAAACAGCATGTACTACAATTTTGATTATTAAAGAAAGGGGTCAATAATTTGAAAATTAGTAGTTATACATTTCTTTTCATGTTACATGCATTTCTATTAATTATAAAATATACCACGGTGCTATTTCGCAAGGGTGGTAATTAAAAAAATGAAATTTATTTTAACGCAAGATTTAAGTCTTTACGGACCATTTCCCCATCTTTTACGGAACGTTTACGGAAACTTTACGTCGTATTCACAAAGCCTCCGTAAAGTTAGCGATGATTACGGACATTTTGCGGAAGATTTACGAAATTAAAGTTGCTCTAATCTTGTTAATTTTTTGTTGTTGTTAACTGATTGAGCACAGTGTTCTACGTAATAAAACAAAAAGAAAGCAAGTGTTCACAACAGGGAATGTACTGTTTTACATAACTATTATAAGACACAATGTTTTATGCTGATTTCAAGAGGCATTCTTTTGTGCAACAAATGACTGCATTTTCTGACGTCATACATTCTATTTACGCAAGATGGACGAAAAAAGAAAAATGTTGAAGAGGACCAAAAATAAATTGAAATAGACATATAAGGCCCTTATGCGACATAAAAGAATACCGATTACAAAACGGCCAGGTTTTATTGGTCTTGTTTTTTCCACCGGAAAAATACACTGAAAGATAAAAAAACTGCACAAATTCTCAAGAGAAAGTCTGCTCTGCATCATATTTTTGTCACCACAAGCTATCTATGCGCAAGGGCATGCTTCTGTTTAAACTATTATTGATGTTGTATGTAGTTTTTCTCTGCTCTCAATGTTTTCTTTTTTCTTAATCGTCATTTGCTTGTGTTTTTACTTTTCTTTATTCTAAAAATGATTTAAACGAGTTACAACTAAGAAGCAAAATGTCCAAATGAAAGTGGTCGTATTGGAGAAATAATTGTGTTCAAAGTTTCTCCCATAATAATTTAAATCCTGCACGCTTGGGTATACTATTTTAACCCCGTGTAAATAGTGTGAAATTTAAGGCACTGAAAAAAAGTTATACTTTTTTCTATCGATGTAATAAAATTGGTTCAGTTTCCTTCAAATCGATGGTTTAAGGCAAATAAAAAAATGCAACTGGGCACAGCATTACCATTTGGTATTTATTAATACCTTTAAAAAAATATTGATTGGTTGACTGGACGTTTTATGCCAGTGAGCAGTATTGCGGATATTTTCAGCACGAGAACAAGTTAACAAAACAAGAACACAAAAATTGGACTGCCACTGGATAAATATTGAGTATTGGGTCGGGTCTGAAAATTTAGCCCTTTGAAGAGGTTACAATGAGCCTACTCTTTTTCGAACTCTACAAACGGGGTCTTATCGTGCAAGGGGCGTGGCACTCTCCAAACACGTCAACCGCTACGGTCATCGACCAGGCTTTCCGTATTATGACCTAACTACCCACCAACGAAAGGGTCTCGTCCATCCGCCACCCGGGTACGCGCTAGACAGCTCTGTGGGTCGAGCTTTGCGGGAACCTTCTCAGTATGGTCCTAAAACATCCCGCTACTAGGGTTCTGGGGTGAATGCTCTCATCCAAAAAAAAGCTATTTCCCAATATTTTACAAATACCCGGATAACGTCGACTTGACCTCATTTTGCGTTGTATGACATCATATGTCAAGTTCAAAACTTGCCAAACTGACTGTTTTAAATGTAAATACTACTTTTAAACATATTTAATTGAATTTTGGCCGAAATCAGCCCTTTGGCAGTGAAACGTAACGTCAATCGGCCAGGTTGACCATCTGTCATTACACCGGTCCATATCGATCTATTGGCAGTGTAAGGGTAAATATAATTACTTTGAAGATTAAAGTAAAGCTATTTCAATTAGGCGCCATCATATAATAATTTAATGCTTAGTTTATTTGACGAACATAGCGAATAAATACTAGTAGGCACTCAAAACTATATGTCCAGGATACACATATAAATGAGCACAGAACAGACAAAATATGTAGCAGGACGATCAGGTGTCTGTGCGTTACCTTCCATTTGTTTTGAAAAAAAAAAGATTTTGTCTTGAAAACTCATGGAACTTAGTACATTATCTCTCATGCGGATGTTGGGTCTTGACCTAAGCTAATGACATCCTCGGGGAGGGGGAGCGTATCCATATATGACAGAACCCACTGACAAAGTTAGGATCGAATTATGAAAATCAAAAGTGGCACTATATATATACAGTAGACAGTGAGATACTTGTTATTCGTGTCACAAAGGGCCATTAAAAGTCTCCCAAATTTTGCATATTGTTCAAGTTGGTGTCTTTGACATCTTAGAGTTGCATAATTGCATATAAAGGTGGTTACTTAACGCTAAAGTGCCCGTTTCCGCAACCTTTGCGGATAGTCATGACGTTCCGTAATATTTTACAAGTTTTACCGGAGTCTTTCCGCAACGTTTACGGGTACGGAATTACCGGAGCTTTCATGAATACGTTTTTTTCTTTACCGGATAGATTCCGCAAAGTTTACGGGTGCGGTAACTTTACGGGGGCTTCGTGAATAAGGTCCCAGGTCGAAAAAGAGGCGTCGCCATTTCCGGCATCCATTAACGACCATCGGATGTCACTCGGGTCTTTCCGTCAGTTGACGTTATTTGAGATTTGTTCATGTTTTTTTGTCAGATTAATGCTTTTAAACGCAGAAATCATAACTTGCTGTTTACCGACCTCATCCGCCTCATCCACCCAAAAAACCAGACTCCATGATATAGCTGAAAAATTGCTGAAAGTGAAGTATAACAAAAAACAAATAATATTACAAATCATCAAAAACTTAAATTTTTTCGAAAAAAATCCTAAAACCTGTGACAATTTTTAATGATTGTGATAATGATGTGAAAAATTACCAAACAAAAAAACTTGTAGGAGAAATTGTACATGCATACATGTATAACAGATCTTTTACAATGCATCATTTAAGTACGTTTACATACCAATTTACCTAAATGCAGATATATACTCAATGTAAAGGATGCTTATTACAAATTTGCGACATTTAAGTCTTCTTCGTATGGTGGCATATATCTGCCACCACATATCAGTTAATTAAGTCGACATATTTTCGGAAATATGTCAACATGCTACATAATTAAGTCAACATAATACTGAATTAAGTCATCATTATCAGATTAGAAAAATATGGTGGCATATATCTGCCACCACATATCACTTAATTAAGTCGACATATTTTCGGAAATATGTCAACATGCTACATAATTAAGTCAACATAATACTGAATTAAGTCATCATAATCAGATTAGAAAAAAGAGGGAAAATGCGCTGTTTGAACAGAATGTGCCATCTACTTTTCCACTTATTTATCGTGCAAGTAGACATACTTATGAATTAAGTGGACATAATTATGAATTAAGTGGACATAATTTTCTGTTTAAGTCGACATAAGTTTTTGATTATGTCGACATAATTAAGTCCACATAATCTGTCTGATTATTAAGTCGACATACTTATCTACCATTTAACTTGAACCGGGGGGGGGGGGGGCTTTGTTTAGAAGTTAAAATTCCAAGACCTCAATGAGAGAATCATGGCAGAAATGAGACCCGAGCCAGCAGTATGTCGTGGCTCGTATAGAGGTTAAGCCCTCTTAAATCATGTTTCATGAAAATCCATTGAGGGGTTTAGAAGGAGTTGCGGACAAGAGATGGGTACCCTTAGGTGTAACGGAAGGACGGACGGACGCAAGGAAGGACGGACAACCCCTATCACTATATACGCCCAAATTTTCAAGCGGGGGTGTAAAAAGGGAACTTGAAGCTATATTTTTGTATTATAGAATAATCCTATGCACACACTTTGCATCCGTCGTCATATTGCGTCCATGATTAACTAGCTGCGTCTCTAATTGTAAATATCTTCATACAATATTAATTGATCAGAGTGGTGACCAATCTAATGTTATAACTAATATGCATTTAAATAGGAGGTTATTTTTCAAGTTTATATTTGTTAAGGTACACTTCCTATTTTGTGATTTTAATATTAAAATCCAACTTCTGTCAGAGAGCGTCGATTATCTTTTTTAAAGATAGTACTTAATTGTTTATTCGGTGGTTGAAAAATGGCATACTGCATGGAAATTGCTCTTTATCAGGCACGTGTTCCTGTTCAGCAGCGGGATAATCACTTTCATGTACCTTGGACATTGATATATGGACCTTTTTGACCAGAAGAATTCTGATTTTGAATCTTTTACGGACGCCATGGTGGTTCAACTCCAATGTTGATAAACTTTTCATTCCTGATTTACTAAAGAGTGACCGAGCCAGGATTTAGCGCAAGATCAGTTATAATGAGAGCCCCAGCATTGAATTTATGAAGTAATCGTTAAATTTTAAATGATTTTGAACCCTTTAAATAATTTATCGGACGCTTTTTAGTAAATCAAGGGTGGTAACCCAAGGCTAAAACCACCATACAATACAAAACTTATAAGTTTCACATAATCATGCTAATTAACGGCTCATACAGGCGAAATTTAATCAGTTCCGGCAAAATAGCAACAGCCAAGAAAAAAATCTTTATTTTTATGACACGTAGCGATATAAAATATAATTTTTTAATGCGTCGCGACAAAATATTTTTTTTCACAATTAGCATTAATTTGTATGGCAGCAAGTTTTCTTCAGAATATTTTTTTCTTCTGTAGTAGGTATGATTATGTCCCCCTGTTTAACTATTTTTGATAATTATTATTTTGGTTCAGAGTATTTAATTTATTTCATTTTCGCTTTATTTTGGAATGGTTAATGTTTTCATATCATTTATTTTTGACATATATAAAGGTTGCTTTGCATTCTGTTCATTGTGACTATACCTTTTAAATTGATGGTCAATATCTTCAAGTAATTTTCAGTTTTATATTGATCAATGATTTAAGAGGGCTTAACCTCTATACGAGCCACGACATACTGCTGGCTCGGGTCTCATTTCTGCCACGATTCTCTCATTGAGGTCTTGGAATTTCAACTTCTAAACTAAGACCCCCCCTTTTCAAGTTAAATGGTAGATAAATATGTCGACTTAATAATCAGACAGATTATGTGGATTTAATTATGTCGACATAATCAAAAACTTATGTCGACTTAAACAGAAAATTAAGTTGACTTAATCATAAAATTATGTCGACTTAATCATAAAATTATGTCGACTTAATCAGAAAATTATGTCCACTTCATTCATAATTATGTCTACTTGCACGATAAATAAGTGGAAAAGTAGATGACACATTCTGTTCAAACAGCGCAATTTCCCTCTTTTTTTCTAATCTGATTATGATGACTTAATTCAGTATTATGTTGACTTAATTATGTAGCATGTTGACATATTTCCGAAAATATGTCGACTTAATTAAGTGATATGTGGTGGCAGATATATGCCACCACATATCACTTAATTAAGTCGACATATTTTCGGAAATATGTCAACATGCTACATAATTAAGTCAACATAATACTGAATTAAGTCATCATTATCAGATTAGAAAAAAGAGTGAAAATGCGCTGTTTGAACAGAATGTGCCATCTGCTTTTCCACTTATTTATCATGCAAGTAGACATAATTATGAATTAAGTGGACATAATTTTCTGATTAAGTCGACATAATTTTATGATCAAGTCAACTTAATTTTCTGTTTAAGTCGACATAAGTTTTTGATTATGTCGACATAATTAAGTCCACATAATCTGTCTGATTATTAAGTCGACATAATTATTTACCATTTAACTTGAAAGGTGGAGTGGGCTTGGTTTAGAAGTTGAAATTCCGTGTGTTTGCTGTTTTTATATTTTTAAATTCCTAACATTTAAAGATATCAGGAAGTTTTTATGCATCATAAACCATAATTTGATTATGAACCGTTATATGTTCTGTGAGCGCTAGTTTAAAAGCAGGGCCGTAACTACCATTGAGGCAACGGAGGGAACTGCGTCCTCGAGTTTTACAACAACAAAAAAATAAAGTGTGTATTTTACTTTGAAAAATCCAATAAATTACACAAAGAATCGGCTACAAAATAAGGAAATACTCCAAAACTGATTGTTTTAATTCAACATTGTTAAAATAAGGGATGAAATGTGTAATTTTACGTTGATTTTTGCTTAATTTTCTTCCAGCGGGGGCAGCCCCCGGACCCCCCCTCACTTTTTGGGGCCTCATTCGGCGGCCCAAAGCCACTGCCTCCTTTATTTTCTGACCCTAGTTACGGCCCTGAAAAGCATGCATCATCGTATTATATTGATTTAGTTGTACACCGAGAATGACTGAAGAATAATAGTTATATATTGTCTTAACCGGATTGGCATATTTCTGAAGAGGCAAAAGTTATAAACCGTTCGAAAAAGTGTGCACATTTCGCGGCGTAGTTGTGGCTATTGAATGCATGTTGGCGTCTGCAATGAAAAGATGAAGTGTCTTGAAATTCTGACGTGACGTATCTATTCAGTGTTTCGTTTGATGTTTCCGTAAATATAATTTTTCGAATTCACGTATTGTTTATCTACATCAACTGAGATTTTTGTCACAAATTTCTTTTACTCCAGGCGCGTTATCTACCATGGAAATATACCGATGTTTCAACAACAAACTTATAGTATACTGAACACCATAAGAAACGCACCAGTTAGAAATTAATTTCTTTTTTCGATAAATAATTTTTAATGCATGTCTTTTATAGACCATTTAAAAAACCGTTTAAAGAATTCGTTCTTGCTAAATGTAAAGTCCATGATCAATCAAGCGTGTAAAAAGTCGAGTGAGCTAAAAAACATGAATTGTGCACTGACGTGCAATGCATGTCAAATTCACCAAATGAAAATCAAATCGTGTTTTGTGTGTGTAAGGACGTTAACAGCAAAAAGAAAATCTGAAATTTCCTTTTTGGCAACTAAAAAGCTTCCTGAAATGCCTCGTCTGAGCGTGGATGAACGTAACCAGGCTTTAGGTATGCTTCGTGCTGGACTCACATCGCGAAACGTTGCAAATCATTTCAGAGAAACTCCTGGACGCAACAGACAAAGGATTAGCTGCCATACTGTTCGTAGGCGTCTCCGGTAAAATCAACTTAATGCTCGTCGTCCTTATAAAGGTTCGGTGCTTACCCAACGTTATAAACGTAATAGACTTGAATGGACACGACACCATCTTCCCGGGACACGTCAACGCTGGAATACTGTCCTCTTTTCTGATGAATCTCGTTTTCATCTGTCCAGAGCTGATGGACGCAAAAACATTTAAAGGAGACGTCACGAAAGGTTTGCACCATGTGTAATGATCTAGGCATCTGTGTCGTTTCATTATCGCTCTGACTTGCACTTTTGTGACATTATCCTTAACGCGCAGAGATACAGAGATGACATCTTGGCAGCTAATGCCCAACCAATGTTCCAAAATCACCTAGACTTAAGGGTCTATCAGCATTATAATACCAGTCCGCACAACGCAAGAATCTCTACTGTTTTTAAACAATGCTGTAACAACATTAGTGCACGTCTGGGACGAGTTAGGAAGAATGAGTTATAACCGTCCTGTAAAACCCACTACGCTACAGGAGCTTCGACGGGCATTGACGGAAGAGTAGGCAGGTTAAAATTCAAAACATTATTCGCTCAATGCGACGCCACTGTACGGCTTGCATTAACGCAAGGGGTGGTCATACCAGATACTGATTTTGGATTTTCCAGTTCTTTTCATTTTTGTGTTTGACGTGACGATATTCCTTAAGAAATAATTATTGTTGACACAAAATTTTGACAACTTTGAACATGTTAATCTGATGTCATTTTTATTTTTGGTATAAATATCCTAGTAAAATTGTAATAAACACATATTTATCTGTTGCGTTTCTTATGTTGTTCAGTATTCGTGACATCGACATCTTTGTTTTTGTAACATAAGCGATGTCGGGAAGCTAATTCTGTCATAAGCCTTTTGCAAAATACAGTCAATATGAAAATTATCAATGTTAGAAAAGTATAAACCGAAGTGCGTGTGGTTTGTAACGTACTGAAGAATATTACTAAATGAGTAGAGGGAGAACTGGCTTCAGGGACTTCCTGGATATTGTCATCGTTTCGGTTTTCTGTGGATTAAATTTAACAAGCCACTTTTGAGACCATTTATTAATAAGATCGAGATCCCTGTTCAAGATTGATGCTTTATTTTCAGATTAATTGACACTTCGTATTTTGTTTTCACATTTCAGAAGTCTTCATTAATTGAATTTTGCTATTGACCGATTAAGCTATTTTCCTGGCTGGAATTCTAACTTTTTTGTCAATAATGTAAAACAAAAACTTTATCTTTTTGAGTAGTATAACAACTCAGAACTTGCAAATCAGCTGATGCTTTACAAAATCCCCCTGCCACAACATGTGATCCTTAGGCATGAGATGTTTTGTAAAAGTTTATATATATATTTTATGTATATAGTTTTTTTCTTAACCTAATTTAGGGCGGATAACATCACCCAAACAGTTTGTGCTTTGTACTGAGCTGAATCAGTAAATTCAAGCATAATGTTTACTTCGGTCGAAATAAAATCGAAGTATTTAATTATTTGATTTTGGAAGTAGA
The DNA here is from genome assembly GCA_944474755.1 of Limnoperna fortunei. NCBI lineage: Eukaryota > Metazoa > Mollusca > Bivalvia > Mytilida > Modiolidae > Limnoperna > Limnoperna fortunei. Next base: position 46,939,471 of record OX104116.1, read on the forward strand.
AAGTTAAATCGCGATCACGAAAGGAATACGAAGAAATGACAAAAAATTGTTCACATACGATATTTGGAAATCTATGTAAATTTCTGTTTGATTTTTTTCTAACAAATGAATTGTAGGCTTACCTACAGTTTTGGTCGTGTTCTCGTTCTTTTGACGCCTTATTTATTACATGCTGGACGAAATGATTCTGGACGAATTAAATTTCTTATTTTATCGTTTAGAAAAATAAGAGCAAGAAGTGTTGGATTTTAGAACGTGTTCTATAATTCCCTATCTACCACTTAGCCTACGACGAAGAACGCCTTTCTTGCTAGATTTGTATTACTTTTATTAAAGCTGTGGCTACATTCATATATTTGTTATCCTAGCCTCGTCAGTTCTTCGTCGGATTTTAGTACGTGTTCCCGAATTTTCTGACTGAATTAAGATTAAGATTTTAAGATTTTAAACAGCATGTACTCAAACAAGGACCAAATGTAGATAAAGAGTTTGTTAAATGCATGAAGCAGGAGATGGAAGAGTGTATAAGAACAAGAAGGACATGATCATAACTGACGAAGATATGATTTTGATCGCCAGTAAGATCGTCACATGTGGTGCAGCACTGCAAGGAGACAAGGTTCGAGTCCACAACCAGCCGAGGAGAAAGTATAGTGGCACAGCACATAACAAGGGCAATTTAGACTTTTTACAGAATAATGCACAGGGACAAGCATAATGGACATCCAAGCTACCTGCCTTGGAGGCCTTGTTTTGAGCTCCAGACAAGCAATACAGCTTTTTAGACTCCAGAGACACTAATTAAACAATGAAGCATTCCCACTGACCAATAAATAAAAATCACTTGTTTATAGAAAGTTTTTCTGGAATAAAAATATAAAAACAATATATGTACATCTGTAAGACATAACACACAATTTGTCTTCAATTAACAATCAAGTGAAGATGATCTCACTAGGCGTTTTTGATAAAAAGGATGTTTTTACAAATTTGACAACTGGTATAGTTTTAGTTCTGCTTGTGATGCGAATTACTACTTGTTTGTTTATATAATGAAATGACTGTCAGATTTGCTTGGAAGGTAAATTGTCATTTGTTTTGCTATCACACAAGGAAATAACATTTACAGTACACCAAACTTAGACATAGATTCACCATGACAGGTCTGTTTTTGTATCCCAAACATTATCTATAATTTTTCTTTAAAATTCTTGTACTTAATTAACATAATATGTCTGTTCTTTATCCCAAACATTATCTATAATATTTCTTTAAAATTCTTGTACTTAATTAACATAATATGTCTGTTCTTTATCCCAAACATTATCTATAATATTTCTTTAAAATTCTTGTACTTAATTAACATAATATGTCTGTTCTTTATCCCAAACATTATCTAGCATTTGTCTTTAAAATTCTTGTATTTAATTAACATAATATGTCTGTTCTTTTACAATTCAAAGTATACTCTAATCAATAAAACGAAATTAACACTTCATTTAAACTGTAACAACTGTAAAATTGGAAACAATTTAAATAACTCAAGTACTAAACAGCAGAATGATTGTCCAAGAAAAAACAATATATGCAAACATTATATTGTGTATTATTTTGGGATCTGATCCAAAGTGTCTTGGATACTTATATTTCTTGGATAGAGGTAATATAACAGAATTTACCAAAAATGTGCAAATGCAATGCCTGTTTGGTTTTTTGTTCTTGTTTGAGTTGTACTATATGCCCTTACCAGCTATATCATAACAGGTTTGGGGTAGAGAGCCAAGGTACATATTGAAAACATGTAATTTTACCTTACAATACAATTTTATAAAACGAGCCCCATGCATATGAATATCTTTAGTGTTTCACCCTTTTACACATTGTATTTAAAATAAGCCTTCATACATTACAGAATCTGTCTATTCAGGACCTTTTTTCATGATCGTACACTTGTACATTGTACACTTAAACAAATATATATGGAAACAAACACAGAACAACCAAACAAAAAAACAACATTAAGCTAATAAGAAGTCAAAACCATCTATGAATCCATAACCTAATCATATGGTGACATGTTATATCGACTACACAACTTATATATGTATAGTATAGTCTTGATTTGCATAGCAACATTACAATTAATACAAAAGATCTGACACTATACAATTATATTGCAATACCTGTATATGAATGTACTACTGTAACTAAATAAGAAAATTAGGGCAGCCAGTTACAGATGGACCCTGGTATTTAACTTAGGCCAACATTTTTTTATTGTTTGTTTTACGGGATTTTTTTCAAAAAAATTGAGTCGGGGGGTCAAAATAAAAATAAAAATAAAATCCACTTTTTGTTAGAGTTGACAAAAAAAATAAAAATAAAATTGAAAATCGGCCAGCATATTTTTATTTTTCTGAAAACTTATTTTTGAGAAAATTTATTGCTATGATCACAAATATTATTGACATAAGTTCAGTTAGTATAAACATCCATTGTTAAAATATTCATTTTATATCATATATTAAAGAATAAATCTAAATGATTTTTTTTATTATGAAGTTCTTGTATACATCATAATATTTCTAACAATTTGTTATGAACATGTCATGTTTATCTGAGCAAAATAATTCAAAGCAAATAGATAAACTAACATAACATTAAACCCAGAAATAATTCTTCTGTTCAGCACACTTACACTTGGACAAAGTTGTGCTGATCAAAATTGCTTCATGGGACACCCATCTACAGAACTTTTCATGATGTCAATAATTATTATACATCTGTATTCTTTCAAGTGCAGCTCATATGTTTATCAAAGAAAATTGGTAAAATACAATACACTTTGAAAGAACTGACATTTGCAACCAATTAAAAGTGTTTTTTTTTATCAAACAAATTACGATTTTTCATTATGGGCCATTGTACTTTACTTTTCTTCGTTGTTCACTTCTGGTAATTAGTCACATCTGGTAAATAAACGAATGCCGCGTATTCCAGTTGAAAGACGTAAATCCTTTGAAAAAATGTTAAATATGCATATTGTTTGCTGTTATTATTGGAATTACACATTTACTGATGAATTGGTAGTCTGGGTGAATTATTTGGACCAGATCATATGTAAGTATCTACTGTGAACCATCGGGCGACTTCAGGGAAATAACTGGGCGACTTCGACTTCGCTTTCGAGGCGCCGTAGGGCGACTTCAGGTCCCAGAAGGGCGACAAACCACTTCGCCCAGTGTGGTGAGCCCAGAATAGTTCTCTGGGTAATTTTATTTTGCAAGGGAAGGAATTCATCAAGTCGGTGGAGAGAAGAAAAATAAAAGAAAATTTTGCTTCTTTTATTTTTATTTCATTTCGCCAGAAATTAGGGTCGGCGCTCCCGTAAAAAATAAAATATAAAAATGTTGGCCTTATAGAATTTAGTTTACTTGTTTCCCAGGGTTGTGTTCATTACCATAAATAACAAATTTGTAGCATATATATTTGTTGAAAAATTGCCTCAAAACAGTCTGCCGAGATAAAAAATCATTAAATGATCTACAATATTATAAGCATACAAAACATTCTGAAATGGCAAAACTATATATGGATGTGTTGGTAGAGCTGCAATTAATATCACAGATGCATTTTAAGTTTTTGTGACTAGTTTTAGATCAAAAACATCACTGATATTCTTAATTGATATAAATTGTATTTGATACACGGTTTCATAAACAAATTTCAATGGATTCCATAAGTCCTATAGGTAAAAATAAAGTGGAATACCTTGCAAAAAGGTGGAAAATAAGTTTTTACAGTACCCATAACTAATAAAAAATATCCAGACAAACAAAAGACTAAGATCCTGTCACGGAATTCACATGCATTACAATTAAAAAATAATAAGCATACAAAACATTATTATTAGAAGTACAGTCGAACCTCGTTGTCTCGAACTTGGTTGACTCGATACCTCGGTTATGTCGATATAATTTTTAAGTCCCGGCATTTTTCCCATATCAACAATGAATTTCTTCCTCTGATGTGTCGATCTCGGTTGTTTCGATGTTTCGCTTAACTCGATGGACTATTGTAGTCCGTACAATATTAATTAGTGTAATTTTAACCTTGTTGTCTCGAAGTTGATTAAATTCTGGAATCATATGCCAAAACTAACAATTTCATTTGTATTGTTACTTAATTCGCGTCTGTTTATTTTACACACCTGTCAAAACCGTAAACCGGATTACTAATCATGCTAATTGGCTTTTACAATTTGAATTGGCAATTTCATTAATGAATTACATAATTACTAAGGTTAATTGACGATCCGCTCATTACCGTCCAAATTATTTTGTCATATTTTTTATTAAAAATGATAACGTTTGATCTGATCAACAATATATGAGGTTAAGTTTCGTTTCTTTAAAGACGTTCTGTTATTTTTATTGACTTGTGTGTTGTTTACATTTACGTAAAAACACTCTGCATTGTTGAATTAGTTCTTTCAAACTGTAAGTTGAAAAGTGTTATCGTGAAATGTTTTTCCATGATTTCGTAATAAAGTTTATTAATTTGATTACAATACTTATCAATTATTGTCGATTTATTTGAATGGATATATAGCAAAAATACTTGATAAATCGCACGCTACAAATAAAAACAATGCCAAAGTTCGAAACAAATATACATGAAATAAATACCCTTAGATTTTTTTAAACATGACATAATGACGTCACACCCTAAACTCGGTTGACTCAAACTTCGGATAACTCGATATATTTTTACGGTCCCATAAAATTCGACTTATCGAGGTTTGACTGTACACTAAAACATCTATCACAGTCTATAAGATTCAATCTCCTATATATAAATAATACTCGGTCAATTTGACCGCATCAAAGTTAGTCTCACAACATATAAAATATGTATAACACTTTTCAGACATGACAAGAGCCTTATTTTTTTCTATCTATATAATATCTATTATTTTTGTAAGTGTACTTGTTAAAGAAAATAATGTACACCCGTAAAATGCAAGCACTAGTTATAGTCTTTAATCAGTGTAAATGTGTAGAAGGTTTTTGTGACAGTTAGTCCAATCCAACAAGTACAATGTTTATAGTCCATTTTTTAAGATTCGGCCTCGATACATTTGGCGATAGTGTTCAGCTGAATGTTTGATGTACCTTCATATATAGTACCTGTAAAATATATAAAGATAAACACATAAATAAAACACAACACTGGTCTATTCTGTAAATTACACAAGGAATAAATGTGAAATGAACGAAATCATCATTTTCAATGCAATATAGCTTAACATAGATTAAATTCTTCACATATATGCCTAACTGGAGGCCAAGCATCAAAATATATGTTTTCCATAACAATTCAGCAGCTGTTATAGTCAACCTGTTTTGGTGGAGGTTTTAAGTGTTACAAATAAAAACTGTTTACCGTGTGTGGTTGAGCTTTTGTTTCTTTTGTAGATACAAAAAGGTGCAAATTGAAATCAACAAATGTTTTCCACATTTAATCAGAATTTTCAAATGCTGCAGCCTTTTCATTTTGATAGGGCGATTTTCCATAGTAAATTGTGACTTGGTTTTGAAAGGAAGTGTTACCTAGGAGCAGTTGAATGTTGTCTTTTTTCGAAACCATGTAATTTGCCATTTATGGGGTTTGTCTGAATACCATATAAAACCAGACAAACCATTGGAAACCATGTACCTCCACCAAGATACACAAAATTTCAAAGGAGCTACATTACTGTAGCTATTATTCCCTTCAAGGCAGCCAAAAAATTGTTCAATGACATTCAGGTACTGTTATGTCTTTCTAATAAAAGCATTAGGCTTTTAGAGGCTATGAATTAACTTTTCTATTTTAACATCCATGCCAACAATTTTCACATCTTCCATGTCCACCACCCCCAACCTTTATATAAACATGTATGATTAATATTATTATTTATAATAATTATATTACCTATTTTGCAGTCTCTATAATATTTTTCTATTGGAAAATCCTTGGTATAACCTACACCCCCCATCCATTCTATACACTTAGTTGTGGTCAGTGAAGCTACCTGTAAAATACAACAAAATCTTTATTATGCATTTCAACTTGGCTTACAGCAAACAACAAGCTTTATTAGGTACAGACAACTGTTAATATGATATTTGTTCTGTTAAAATATAGTCTTCAGTGTGATAGGAAGGCGTATTCATTTGTGCATCACTGATGTTCATATAGTACATGTATATTAAGAAATGGCTTGAAAAAAAGGGTTTAGTTGCGGGTCTATTTTTGATGTTCTTACTCTTCATAAATACTGCATAAACATCTTAAAGGAAATCCCTTATGAAAAGCTGATACCAAGACTGACTGAAATATTTCAAAATGCTGTGTTCAAGAATAAATTTCTGTACATAACATATAGATGTACAGTACAAGGCTGTTCTCATTTTTTAAGTAACAATATTAAACTTCTATGCCCAAATTTCTTCCCCAATATATCCAGATGGGAAGTTTACTCATATATTTTCTTCAACTTACACAATAAACTTTCATTATCTAAAGCTTACATAGGTGAGGCTTACAGAATGCATAAACAAATTCCCATGTAAAGCTGATACCATTAAAATTAATTTAGATCAGAAGTCCAATAACAGTGTTTGGAGCCATTTTAATGTTACTGGTCTATTTGAAAACTTAATTAAGTTTATTCCTGTATGTTATACAAAATGTATCGTTTGTATTGTTGGAAGAAGGTTCACAATTTGGCAATACGATCTATATCTAATAAAAATTAAATCTTTCACTTGCTTGACTGTGGAAGATCTAAGTCAACATGCTTTAGGTCACATTCTGGTGACCTTTGTTAATGCATAAATAATGTTGTGCTGATAAATGTTAAGACATTTAAACAATCCAATCAAATTGCAGATATACTGTCTTTGTTTCGAAGCATGTGGAACAAACAGTTTTATTTCTGTTTAAATAATAGAAAAATGACTAAGAACACAAATATGTTGTAAATTTAATTTGATTTGATTTAACAATATGAATTAATGACTTAAGTTCATCTTCCAGTATATTCACAATATATCAGACAAGAACCAGTTTTTGAACATAAAAATGACAACTGTAGTATTCTTACAAAGGACAATAGGTCATGGGAACAATTGTAGTGACAAAAACATGAGGGTATAATTGTTTGGTTATTTTTTTTTATTTTGCACTGACTCATTAATGTTTATGCAGAAATCCTCCTGGTATACTCTTATGAAGGCACTTCAGATTTAGAATGCCCATCCAAAGGAGAACTAAAAATAATATCATCTACTTCCTTCAATACACTATGTCAATCAAAGAACGATAAACATGAACTACTTTCTCATTTACCATATTTGTTTGGACTATAGGTGAGGATTTTTAACTATAAATGAATACATTTCCCATTTTAAGCCAAGGGAGAAATGCTAAGTAGACTGACCTACATGTATAGTACAGACAAACCAAGAAATAAAAATCTGTTTTTCAATTTTGAAAATAAATGAATGTATGTTGTATTTTGGATAATCAAGAATTGGCCGAAAGGAAAACTTGTATAGTTAAACAAACATAGTTCTGCCTCATGCAGAATTTGTAGCAACTAGAGAGTCCAAAAAGAGTTAGTTTACAGACTTAACAAATTCTATTTCTATAAACAAGGTTCTACCATATACAAGATTTTAATCTATTAATCATCAAGTTACGAATATATGTACCTCTGAAGCAAACAATTTGGCCATGGCTGCTTCCTTTACAAATGGCTGACCTGCTTCTTTTCGTCTTGCAGCATTGTAAACCAGGAGACGGCAAGCCTCAATCTGAGTTGCAACATGAGCTATTTGATGCTGCATGGCCTGAGAAAAAGACAAATATCATACTTTATCAATGATTTATGACATTTTTCTTTGATCTTATCATGACGATAATTCATTTATTGACATTATCACAACACTGCACATTTTTGTACACATGACACTTAACAACAGTAATCTACAATTAAGGGGCAGGACTAACATTCCATTCATAGTAAATGAACCCCCCCCCCCCATTTTTGAAACATGGATTATTCAAGTTTACAGGAAGTTGATCCATACTATGTTGTAAGAAAGTGTACAATAAATGATATGATTACTTACTACCTTCCTTTTTTTTATGTTAAGCTAAATCAAGCACATATCTTGAGTTCCTATTCTTACTTATATTGTTTAAATACTTAAACTTCTGATAAAAAATTACAAGTTGATGGAAACGAAATTAAGTAGGTGGACAAATTCACATACTTAGGCACAGTTGTAAGCACGGAAGATCCAACACAGAAAGACATAAAGAATAGAATATCCAAAGCAAGAACAGCATTCCATAAGTTACAACCCATATGGAGATCAAAACAATACAGCAGAAAGACCAAAGTCAAACTCTATAACAGCAATGATAAATCAGTATTGCTGTATGGAAATGAATACTGGAGGGTTACCAAAGCAGATATGAGATCTCTATCTAGTTTTCATCATAGTTGCTTGCGTCGAATCTGTAAAATATTCTGGTCGAACACCATATCAAATTCAAACTTTTTGAAAATGACAGATTCAAAATGCATCATTGATGAGATCACAAAGAAGGTTTAGATGGCTTGGGCATGTTCTTAGAATGGAGGGGAAATGCATAACCAAAGAAGCATTAAGATGGACACCCCAAGGGAAAAGACCTTGCGGAAGGCCAAAAAAAACTGGCGACGGACGGTGGAAGGTGAACTTAAAGATCTGCCTCTGACTTGGGGAGAGGCTGAGATGAAGGCAAAGAACAGATCTGAATGGCAAAGTCTTGTATTGACCTTATACTCCACTTGGAGCAAAGAGGATAGGTAGGTACTTAAACTTCTGAGTCTTCATTGTTATGACAACATTTTAAATTTTATAATAGATTATTTTGGCATAGAATTCATCAATAAAAATTTGTTTTGCTTCAATGGTTTTTCTCGCATTGGTATTGCATTTCATTCAGAGCACTCAATGCAATATTGATGCTCAGAAAACCATTCTCAGAAAATAAATAACTAATAGTATATATAGATACATATTTCTATTATGTGCATAATAAAGTTTGAGATAATACACATATGTTAAGTACATGTACCAGTATTTTTCTACTGTAGATATAAATGGATTATATATTTTTAGAATGTGTCATTTGGTGTCAATGTTTATCTATCCTATCCTCTAATGTATTATTAATAGAAAAATTCAAATATGCAGTTACATGTTGAAAAAATTTTTTTATAAACTTACAGTAGGAAATTTTATATGCTTAACTTTTTTTAACTAATTTTCACAACATTTTTTTTTTAAAAGCTGAAGGAGTGAAACAGTTCCCTGTTTCCCTACTTCCAGAACCAAACTGTTGCATGTCTGACATGGATAAAAGATAAATATCCATAAGACTTACAGTACAGAAAAAACCATAAATTTAATACCTGAAAATCCCAAATTCTTCTACCAAACTGTTTTCTTTCCCTTGTATAAGGTACTGTTGCGTTAAAGCAACCTTCTGCCAAGCCTAGCATCTAAAAATATATAATTTATTTCATGTTAATATTTGTCTAAATACTACACTACATGAAAAAACTGTGAAAAACAAATATTAACTGATACATATACAAAAATACAAAAGTACGAATAAACAGCTGTACCAAAAGCACATGGCATGCCCATCTTAAGATAAGGACACTTCATGGATGCATAATTCTACTTGCCCTTATGAGACATTATCATATCTGTCACTACCAATAATGCATCAAAATTTCAAGAAAACTGATGAAAAATCAGTACTAAAAACCAAGGAAGCTAACTCCTATTACAATAAACAATTCTCAAAAATTTCTATTACCTAATTACTGTTTTAAAAGAGAAGTGTATATTAAATAAAATATATAAATTTAGCTCTCTAATGATCAGAAATCGCAGATTATGTAATTACTAAAATTTTTAATTATTTTAACATTTTACCAATTTATTTAAGTGCAATTGCAATTTTTGAAAAGATATGATTAGCATAAATTTGTAATCAGTAACAGTGGAATCTAAAACAAACTGCATCTATATATAAATGCCTTTCTATGTTTGTGATTCCAGTGCATAAAGCTGGCCTACTAAAGATTCTTAAACAACTTTTTGAATAAAAAAACAACATTTTTTTTTTAAATAAAACTAAAACTTTTTTATTTTATATTTGCATTTATAAAAGTATATAGATTTTTGGCACAGTCCTGAAGTGCATATGATTTGTGATTGTATGAAGTTAAACAGGCACATGTGACCTTTATGAGCATACATACTCATATTCTTCAAAAAGATCAAAGGAAAAAATTCATTCATATTACAAGGAAAGAGATATTCATTCATCTCTTGAAGACAATCATACCTGTGATCCGATTCCTATTCGTCCTTCATTTAAAATTTCAATAGCATATCTGTACCCCATACCTACTTGTCCTAGTAAATTGGAAGCTGGAACCTAGAAATACAAATATTAGAATATATCATCTCCAATTAATGTCACATGACTTTCAATGAAACAATTCATGAGGGGTATTGTGCTATTATGTTGTAATCATTTACACATGGTTAAAACTTCATATTAATTCTACATACTTTGCTACTAATCAGTATAAAATCATTGAATATAAAAGGCCTACTGTTTGAATTTTAAATCATGTTTAACAATTAAGTACTCTATATGTCATAATTGTAACAAACTTATATGTGTGGGTGTTCTGGAACAGATGCATGTAAATTATAAGAAATAATGACAATATTAACTAGTATATGAATATGGCTGTTGTAATCTCACATGGTTTAATATGTTTTGCAAAAAGATAACATCACAAAGTACTTGTAAATATAGCTACTGTAGACATGTTATAGATTCTAGAGCTTTTGTCAGCCTATACATGTGCCAAAGGTGGATATGAAATGTGCTATAAAAAACTAGAGGCTCCAAGGAGCCTGTAATCGCTCACCTGGAACCAAAATGACTTCAACTATATTTAAATTTTTGAAATTAACAGTTTCAGTCTAGTTGTTATAGCTTTTAAGTTAAAGTGCAAATACTAAACATTTCTTCAAAAATTTTAGTTAAGTACAATAACTCCTATAAGGTGCCATCAGACAATTTCTGAAAATTAAATGGTTTGTAGGCCTTGTCCTTTAGGATAATTTAGAAATGTACAGTTTTACTCTAGGTGTGTTATAGACTAATTTATAATACAAAAACTGTTCATTTGTCCAAATTCATAATTAAAGGGCAATAACTCCTATAAAGAGCCATCTTGCCATTTTGGACTCAGCAATCATTTGTAGTGCTTTTATTGCTGATCATTTGTGCAATTTACAGTTTCAATCTAGCTGCTATAGTTTTCAAGTTACAGGACAAAAATGGAAAATTTAATTAAAAAATTGTAATTTAAGGGCAATAACCCTAATAAGGAGTCATCTGACAATTTCAGACCAATTAAGTGAATTGTAGGGCTTTTATTGCTGATCATTTTTGCAATGTATAATTTCACTCTAGCTGTTATGGTTTTTAAGTTACAGGACAAAAACGGAAAATTTCATAAAAAATTGCAATTTAAGGGCAATAACTCCTATAAGGAGTCATCTGACAATTTCAGACTTATATCGTGAATTGTAGGGCTTGTATTACTGATCATTTGTGCTATTAACAGTTTAACTCTAGCTGTTACAGTTTTTTAGTTACAGGACAAAAATGGAAAATTTCATAAAAAATTGCCATTTAAGGGCAATAACTCCTATAAGGAGTCATCTGATAATTTCAGACCAATTAGGTGAATTGCAGGGTTTTTATTGCTGATAGTTTTAAAGTTACTGGACAAATAGGGAAAATTTCATAAAAAATTGTCATTTAAGGGCAATAACTCATAAAAGGAGTCATTTGACAGTTTCAGACCAATCAAGTGAATTGTAGGGCTTTTATTGCTGATCATTTTTGCCATTTACAGTTTGACACTACCTCTTATACTTTTCAAGTTATATTGTAAATACCAAAAATTTTGTCAAAAATCGTCAATAAAGGGCAATAACTCCTACAAGAAGCCAATACACAACTTCACACTAATAGCAACTATTGTAGACCTTAATGTGCTGATCAATTTGAAGTAACAATTTTCTCTATAGCTATTATAATTTTTTAGATAATGAACAAAAACCTGTATTGACACCCATGTTCTATTTTAAGTAACAGTGGCCATCTTTGTCTGTTGATCAACACACTGGGTATAAACTTGAAACTAGGAACCCTAAGGATGATTGTGGCCAAGTTTGAAAAAAATTGGCCCAGTGGTTTGAGAGGAGAAGATTTTTTAAAAAGTTTACGACGGATGACGAACGCAAAGTGATGGCAAAAGCTCACATGGACCTTCGGTCCAGGCGAGCTAAAAATTTAATACAGTGGCTCCAACTCAAAGGGGCAGACAAAAAATATTTGAGAAATGGGGAGTTCAAGAAACTGGGTCTTGTGATTTCCGGAAATGGTTCATGAGCAAACTTGAATCGATATATCAGTTTATATATTTCATATCGTTTACTTTCATCAAACATGGTCACATTGGATCAATACAACTATGTTTCTTCATTGTATTGGATCTATCAATTTTTTTTTATCTATGTATTTATGGTTTTTTGTTTACTTTTCACTGGATCAGAGTTCAAATGACTAAAGTTCAATGGTACATACATTATAATTTTTACTTACAGTAGGAGTAATTAAATGCTACACGTGTCAAATACTCTGTGCATATCATTAGTAAGGTTCTATAGCAATACTTTGATCTACTTCTTCATTTTACTAACACACAAAAAAAAACAACAAAAAAATTAACCCAAACATATATTAAATATGTATATGGAATCAGGTAAAAACCTGTACCAATGAAGAATTTAGTACTGACCTTAACGTTGTCAAAATGAACTGGACAAGTACTGCTGGACCTGATACCAAGTTTATCTTCTTTTTTACCAACAGATAATCCTTCTGTGTCTTTATCTACAATAAATGTGGTAATCCCTTTGTATCCCTAAAATTAATTAAAAAAATATAATGTAATAGTTTTTTGCAATTATTCATACAGTTGCATTTCTTAGTGAAAATGATTACAAGTAGATTTCAGAAGTCTTAACTGTCCATCATTTAATAGTCCTTTATCAAGTTTGAATATTTAAAACATTTGACAGTTAAGAAATAGATTTTTGCGAGCGGGCTTTATGGGAATTAGAACATGGTCAGACCTTATATTTGTCAAAATTTTATACCGAGCGATAGCGAGGTATAAAATGAAGACAAATATAAGGTCTGACCATGTTCTAATTCCCATAAAGCCCGCTCGCAATAATCTATTTCGATTCTAATATGTCTAACAAATGTTTTAAAATTTCGAAGCGGTTCTAAGAGGACGCTTTCAGTGGTAATATTGTTGTTTTGAACCTAACACGATATATCACAAAATAGTATGTTAAAGCAAATAAAATTGACATAAACATATTTTCTCGTCATTTTATTGAATGTACGTACCTTTTAAACAAAAATATTAAGAAATCTTAACGAAATTGCATCGTTCCAGTTTGAAATTTTCAGTTCAGCGTAATATGACGTCGGACTTCTAATTGTGACGTCATATTAATTCGAATGTAGAATTGTTAAAAATATAATGTATCGGGAGTAGTTTAAATCATATAAATCTCAGAATTCAGACTAAAAGTAACTAAATTATTAACAATAACGATAATTATGGATAACACATAACAAACGGCATTTGTAAGTCAGTTTTTACATTTACACTAAACACACAGTTTACGCATGTGCGAACTAAACTTATTGGAATTTTGACACGGCTTTGTTTACATAGCTAAAGCAGGACGTCATATTAGAATTGATGTATAACTTATAGACTATTACTTTTTGAAGCATTTTTACTCCTTCTTTTACATGTACATGTATTCAGTGTACATTCTAAAACCTCTATATATGCAGTCACTACATGTACCTGTAGTCAATCATTTGTGACAAGGCCATGCTGACCTAGCAGACCAAAGTCATACATGTGTAGCAGAGTCATTTTTTTTTTTACAGTTATTTGATTTTCTGATTATGTTTAACATTGTAATAAAAAAAAAAGCTAAAATTAGAGTCAATAAAATTATTTTCAAAAACTACTTTGAAGCAGTTATATTATTTTTGAATTTGAACAGTTATTTTTATGTTTGTCTATGTTCTAAACATGTTTGCATGCTAAAGTAATAAAATTTAAATTTTATTTGTCTATGGTCTGTCATTCACATGTATTACTCTGCCTTCCTGAGTAAAATTGCTTATATGATAGACATGTACAACCAATAAATGACATAAAACCTGAACCAATGAAATGAGAATCCTACCATTGTTGGGTTTGCATTGGCCATCACAAGAAACACGCCAGCATGTTCAGCATTTGTTATCCAAACTTTTGTTCCATTAATAACATAGTAGTCACCTGTCTTTACTGCTGATGTTTTAAGAGCAAAGGCATCAGACCCAGATTCTGTTTCTGATAAACAAAAACTTCCAATCTTAAAGAAGACAAGAAATAAAATTAAAAATTTCATGTTTTTAAGTTTATATTATATACATGTCTAAGGTCTTCTAAAATAAAACAGGAGTCAAATTCAATATGACTTGAACAATTATTTTTCTAATCCATTATTAAGCATAAATTTCAATAATTCTCTGAACAGGACATGTATAACTCAATAAAACATAAAAATGAAGTTATGTAGATCTGTATTTACATGAATGTACATGGACTTTAATACAATAACTGGTTGTGTACAGTACACATTTATATATTCTGTAATTTTTCATGTACAATACTCATCCAACTGATTGGCTGGGATATAAGATGATACCAAATTGATAGCAATGTGTTTAAAATGTTCATGTTCAATTTCCAGTCACAATGGATAACTAATATACCATACATGTATATACACACATGTGCATTTGCACATTATTTACAAGTCAACAAAACATTTTAACATTTGATCTTCTAGGTGATCATAATTTTTGCTAAAAGTCTCAATTTGGAAAGCAAATTTTACTTACATTTTGATTTCCTGCATATTGTTCTTTGATAGAATAATGAATTTTCATAAAAATTTATATAAACACATTAGAATATTATGTATTTACATTAAAAATGTTAACCACATCGAAGAAAATTATAATAATATAAAATGTTAAAATATCATCACTTGTTTTAATGCTACTCTTGTTAATTTTGTATATATAGATTGAGTTGTGACTTATAAAGTCAATTAAGTGCATATGTAAGAAGTCATAACTGGCTAAAAAAGTAAACAATTGCATGTTTGTATATTTTATGTACAAAGGAAGATAAACATTCAATAATCAGGTGTGAATTCTACTTCCTTGTTTGCTTAAAATCTTCATCTAATGAACCTGTGTGTAGTATACTCCAGATAAATTAAATGGCCAGTCCAGTAAGAACATTGAATTGAATTGTATGTATGTACAATACTTTAATGCAAATTACACATACTAGTAATGGTATTTTTTTAATTGTTATGTTGTGTTGTAAGTTTTACACATTAATATTCAACAAATTAGATTTTATATCAACTTACGGTATCTGTTGCCAGTCTGCTCAGATATTTTTTTTTCTGTTCCGGTGTCCCAAGCTTTCTGATAAGATTGTTCACCAGTGTATTCTGAACATCACACAGTACACTGACAGAGGCATCAACCTTAGCCAACTCTTCTATCACAAGATTGGCAATGAAGAAAGAAGAACCAGTCCCACCATACTCTGTATCTATTTCTATTCCCATCAACTAAAAAAAATGGTTTAATAACATCTGTTTAGTGTTTACAAGTACTAGCAAAATATTATCAAAATATGTGAACATTCATGTACATATATCACCACCTGTACAAATAACATAATTTGACAATTTTTCAAAAATCTAGTCACACTCTAACATTAGAAAGTATTTTCATTTCAATTTGTTAACTTATGCCTTCTTTGCTTCATATGCTCTTTTTCCTTCATAGGAACTGTAGTCTTGATAATACCATGATGACAAATATTTTAAATCACTAACAATTATCTAAGTACATGAAGGTGCCATGCAAAAGTCCTTATACTATCAAGCATGTCTTGATGAACTGTGCTTATGTGGCCTACATTAAGATTGTTTTATATGTTGTCTCATATTCAAATATTTTACAACTGTCACTGACACCACAGTTTTGTAGATTGTAAAAGAAATTTTAATTTATGCAAAAAAAATATAATTTTATCGAATTATGACATTGGATATTCCTTTATAAGCTTACTTTCTCGTTTGTACATGTATGAGATCTTTTATATGTGCGACTTGTCATTTTAACATTATTAAATAATAATGATATTGTCCAACTCTTCATTTCCTGAATTAACCTGAATATAGCTGAAATACTGCTCGCTGGATGTTCAGAACAAACAATCGAGCAATACCTATACCGATGTGGATATGCTCCTTTAAGAGGTGGTCCATGTGCCAGTATAAATAATATAGGTTCAATTCCTTCAAACTTCTCAACAACAGCACAACAGATTGGTAGTCAGGTAATCAGACTTTTTAATGTATTAACACAATAATATAAGTATATAGACATAGTTATAAACTGACCCCATTGTCAAACAATGCTTTAAGAACAGATTTGTCCATGTGACTCTCTGCATCCATCTTTCTCACCAAAGGCTTAATTTTTTCAGTGGCCATCTTTGCAACTAAAAAAAAAAAGAACAACTAACTAAATTATAATGACATTTCATCTAAATTAATTTTTGCAGATAAGATACAAATGTATAAAAGGAAGCCATATTGTGAATGTTAATGTATGAGACTTAACTATGTACTAACATTTAATAAATGTAAACTCATAAGCCAGAAAAGAAGCATAGTCATAATAAATGTTCTGGGTGACATAGATTAAAGTCAACAGTAAATATTAAAACTGTAATTTCATTTAGTACACATAGAGAAAAAGCATTCTTCTCAAGCTTGTACCTGC
This sequence comes from Limnoperna fortunei, assembly GCA_944474755.1. Taxonomy (NCBI): domain Eukaryota; kingdom Metazoa; phylum Mollusca; class Bivalvia; order Mytilida; family Modiolidae; genus Limnoperna; species Limnoperna fortunei. The sequence goes on from OX104116.1 coordinate 46,956,637, forward strand.
TGACACATCAATGAGTCATGTTCAAGTCAACTCTGATGTTGATTTCAATGACCACAAATACATAGTAATGATAGTTTACAGTGTGTCAATGGCTCTGTTGAATGTTTTGATTTGGTTTGAAACAGTCCTACACATGTGGCTATTATCATGTTCCCAAAACGGTTTTAATCTACAGTATATTGACTCGAGATAGCTTTTGGTTGTTCTCAAACAGCCACAATAGTTTTAAAAAGTTTGAGCAGAAAGATTTAATAAAAATTTAACCTGATTCCTTCATCATCTTTTCTTCATCAGACAGAAGGTCCAATGGTAGATTTCTAAGCTCACTCCCACTCTGTGCATGTCTGTGTTGACCAGAGGCTGGGACACTATAGAATCTCTTGGTCCATCCTCCATGACTGTTATGCTGAACCTTTCGTAATAGTGACTGAAATTACAATACACTGTGTTCATTTAATATGCACAGAAAATTAAAGATTACACATTGACATGACCACTGCAAAATAATTCACAGAAGTCTGTCCCCAGAGATTTTAATATTACAAAAAACCAATACAAAATAAGACAGGACAGCTAGGTATGACAACAAGAAGCTTGCAAACAACCTTAGGGGCCTCCGTGGCAGAGTGGTTAAGGATTATGTTTAATGCCCCATAAATGAAATTTCAAGTGAAAGAAAGATTTCAGTTAATTGACGTCTTTCCAATTTAAAAAAACTCCACCTAGTGTGCACTTTCTTTACTTAAAACTGTGGCTACAGCCGTAGTTTGTCCTGGTGAAAACTTTTGAAATGGACAATTAACTTTCAATTTTAACACTTCATGTTAATTACAGGTGTCAAAATCTGTGTAAGGATGTTATTAAAACCTCTTGCTGTGTAAACATGGTTGTTAATTAATTAACCAATATTTATTACACCCCCCTTTTACCTGATGCTAATCTAAGGTAGAACCCCTGCTGTTTTATAGGTTGATTAAGCAAGCTTACCAGTGACATCTGTGTTCCAATATTCAAACTCACTTGTTGCCTATGGGGGACGGACAAAATTCCTTCCGTGTAATTTAGCATAGGCGGACAAAATCCCCCTCATTAAATTTACATGGGGGACAAAATCCCCCCCCCCCTGAAAATTTTTCAAGGCGGACAAAATCCTTCCCGAATCGGATTATCGATGGTAATAACGATAAGTATTGTGCATCGAGTTTTATAGTTTTTTACTTGGTACTTGAAATGATGAATGAGACAAAGATTAAAACATGGTTATTATTTTTTCACTGAAACGCATTGAGTCGATATGGTTTGTGTTGTACGACATGTGTTAATAAAGGAACCACGCCATTTGATTCAAGTTATTGAACTAAATTATACCATTATTTTACTAAATTTTAACTTATTGGTAAAAGCCATACCCGTTTCAATTTTCTATAAGATATAGAGAATGTTTTGCTCAAGTAAGCGATATTCGTCTGATCATAAACATATTAATTAACAAGCCACCAATTAAGCACTGCAAATCAGACAAACACTTATTATTATTAAGTAATTAACAATGATTAATATTTCTGGGTATTTTTGAGTAAAATATAAGGTCCTTTTTTAAGGTTTATCTATATGAGTACAAGACTGTATGGTGTGAACATTTAAGAAACATGCATTTTTAAAAATCATATTCGGGAGGGATTTTGTCCGCCTTGAAAATTTTACAGGGGGGATTTTGTCCGCCTTGTAAATTCAACGAGGGGGATTTTATCCGCCTATGTAAAATTACACGGAAGGGATTTTGTCCTACACTTGTTGCCTATGGCTATAGTAACATCTACATGTACTGAGGTTAATTAGATAATTTAATTGGCATAGTCAAACAATAAAAAAAAGCTAAATATTTATTTCAATATCATAGTCTTTTAGTGATAATAGCTGTAGTTTTTTTTACTGGAAGTAAAAAGTGAGATAAATCATGTAAAACTAGAAATGGGTCAATTTTGCACAGGCCTTCCAATAGGATAATGACCCTTTATACTAAAGTCGTAAAGAAAGTAAAGGTTATTGACTAAAGTTAGAGAATGGCTATATATACTGGGTTCTATCCCGATGATGACACATTTGCCCAATCGTTACATTTGTTTGATATTTATTCCGTTCCATTCAGCGTACATTTCTATAAAAATAAAAAACAGATTTTCGTCGACCTCTACCAGAACCTCTGTGGAGTACACCATACCGTATCGATACGTGTATACAACAGTCCAATTTATTTTATTTTAGTGCATTTACATCAAAGTCGACTGTTTTGTTTCGCACTTGACAATTATTGAAGACTTTGATTGCTTGACAATCAAGTTTAAAGCTTAAAGAACCACACTTATATAACATTCGTACCGTAACAACTCTTATCGACGCCATGACAGTCAATACAGATTTTACAAAACGAATGATAAGCTTGTAATAAAATTATTTATTTACTCTTATAACCTACACTATCGTAAACAATATTTTAACATTTCATTTGAATTGAGTGATACAATCTAGCGTCAATAAATTACAACTTATTACTTTGATATGTAAGCTAGTTTCTTGAATTTGCAACTAAAATTATATTTTCCATTGTATGGGGAGTGCCTAATTTGTGGAAGTATGGAAAAAACGGATTTTTGGTTTATTGGTTTATTACTTTTGTATAAATCAAAATAACGATGTAGTTAAAATAGATTCTGAAGAGAAATATAATGTTCTACATATTAAATATATTTTTTTTAATTATTTTTACTTTATTATTCAGAACTTGACCAGAAGAGGGTTTCTGGACTAAAAATTTATTTTTGTTTGTTCGAATATATTTTTTTTAAGTAGCAGCGGTAACCATCAACCATAATTTTGTTGACAAGTTTATTACTATTTTGTCCCATTTTTGCAGATTTTCTTTTGTTTTTACATGTGATAGTGTATTTTGCGATATCGCACCAAGGACGATAGGACATGAAAGATCTGTAATAAAAAATATACTTGTCTGATTGGATAATCGTCCAATATGTATCCTTGTAACGTTTTCTAATTGTTTGGAGACACTGTTAGGTTGCAGTTTTTCACCTCTGACGTCACAAAAGAATGCAAGGAATATCTCTACGCAATCGGATGCCGTTACACTGCGTGAGAAATAATCCGTGCCTAATAATAACAGTTGAGTAAGAGTTGAAAAAAACTCTTTAAATCAACACCTAATTGTGTTTTCAAAGAATGTCTGGCATATTACTGTAACGGGACTATGACACTTCCCGGTCTCTTTCCGAGTTCTTGTAATGTTATTATAAATAAACACGATTTTCAAAGTACAACATTAAATAAGTCTCTGTATCAATTCACATAGGTTCAAGTTGGTACAATATATTAACCATTGCTAAATGTATATTGGTCAGCACTTTAAAAGAATAAATTTCATGTCTTACCTAAGTTGTAAGTTATTCTACAGTAAAGATTTAGGACGAACGAATATTATCGTCTTCTCAATAGTGAATCTCCGACTGACTGAGCGTCTTATTCCCGATAACGTCATGTACCCGACAACGTAACCCGACGGGACCGGGGTAATCGGGCCTAGTCACCGATTCTAACTGGACTTGAACGAAATCCGGGGTTACGCCAAATTTACATTCAAAGAGCGAATTATAAATATTAATAGATATAAATAGATTAATTAGCCAGTCCCCCAAATAGTACAGTAAAAAGTGCTTTCCATTACACTCCTCCCCTCTTAAGACCTAATGTGTACTAAAATTACACATTAGTCCAAAGAGTAAATTTAAATACTCAACAAATTAATAAATAACAAAAAGTATTATGCATAATAAATATCAACAAATGACATAGCTGATGATATTGAACAATATAACTGCTGTCTCCGTTGCTCATCAGCTAAAATAAAAAAAAATGTAATATACGAGAATTAAGCTCTCTTTTTTTGTCCTCAGCTGTAACATGTGTAAGACAAATATAGTTAAATTATAGAGCTAAATGATGCAAACATATTCATGAAAATATAACAACTAACGATTAACAATTCAATATCAATAATATAGTGTCCATAAAAGATAAAATGTCCACATAAATGTCTCAAGTTCAAACTTTAACAGTGGTCATCTTTCAACATGGATAGGTAAAGTTCATCCCTTTATTTAATTTCCGCAATTTGTCTCTTTAGTTCCTTGTTTTCGGCCTCAAGTTTTCTTCTGATCTCCCTCTCCCTTTGTTTATTAATGTCATTCAGTTCATCAAGCTTTGCTTTTTCGGCATTTCTGGCAGCACCAAAAGTTTCCAAAGAGTTGTAAAGCCAACGGAGGTATGCTTCCAACTCAGGTCTGCTTATATCTTCAGGTATTGGTTGTAGTTTAATTGCATGGTAGTCAGAATAATTGGTTTGTGTAGAGGACGTACATGAATTGTATCCGTTAACTGAACTTGACACCCAAAGTTGGTGTCTTCTGGCAAGACTGGAAAAGAGTTTGACGACGAAAAACGAGCAGGACACCCTAAGTTGGTGTCAGCCAATGGCACCAAAATATTGGTTGGAAGTTCTGGTACTGGACACCCAAAGTCGGTGTCTACCTTTGAAGATGGATAGATGGCTGGTGAACTGATCAAAGAAGAAGTCACTGGTACCGAACATCCTACGTTGGTGTCAACCACTGGAGCTGAAGTCTTGGGAACAGAAAGAACAGCCGTACGACACCCAAAAATCGGTATCTGTAGCTGTGTTTTGTCTGTGTTTAATTTCGTGTAACGTAATTCTTGAACTCAAAGAATGATGAGTAACATCTGGCTGGATGGGAAGTGGCAAAAGTGGAGGTCTTTTAGAGTTTAATGATACTTGGGTGGTACTACTTAATGGCATGGCAGAAGGAACGCTGATGGTAAAACTCGGCTAGACAGGTTTTCTGGTGACAGAGGTTGAATTGGTGACTGAACAAAGGGAAACAGATGACTGTACTTCCTTGTTGTAGGATTCTTCGGTCTTACCAGTGAAGATATAATTTCCAGGGTTAATATACTGTTTGTTTTCCTTGACGACCTTTTCGCAATCTTCAGCCCTCGCATCCAACTCCTTTCCTTCTAGGAAGGGATCATACTTGATATGTGCTTTCCGTTTCCTTTGTACTGAGCATCTTGGCATATAACAATAATACATGAAAACCAAGAATAGATGTCTCTCATCCCAATGTCTTTGGTACTTTGTCTTCGATGAAAAGGTGGCATTTGAACATTCTTCAACTGGACATTTCATCACTCTGTCCTGACTGTATGTGAAAGGAGTACGGTTTTGTTCATTATCGAGGTCTCCTTCTGCATATAGTTGAAGTTCTTCCATACTGCAAGGAAGGGGAAAAAATGCAAACAAAATATAAACTTGTTTTGTATACTAATTTGTACTGATATATATGGCATGGTGTCGTGGTTTTAGGGTGTTAATACACCTGGCAGATATTTAGCCAGCTCTGAGGAACTCATGTTCAGTCATGAACTATCAAACAACTTTAACCAGCTTTTGTTTAGTTCGCTTAGCTCATACAAATAGAACGTGCAGACACAACAAATAAAGAGGTTCAAATTCACCTAAACGATATTCTTGATCGCCATGATCAAATTAATACATGTGTCCTTAATTTGCAGTAATAGCATTTATTTGTAAATACATCTGCAATAGACAACAATAAATAAATAAATCATGCTTTATGTAAACAACAAAACATGGACTGAAATTACCTCATTCTCATGCCTGATCGCATGACACCTAAGCCATAATGTGTAGTACGAAATAGAGTCTTTTGTGTGTGTAATGTACCATCACTTAAACTACCCTCTTTTTTGGAAAAAGAGAGTGAGAGAGCAAGAAAATTTAAGGTGAAAATCTGACTGGGGGCTTTATCTGTCTCCCCCTCCTACTACATTGTGGAAACACAGGGCTTTGTTTGTCACGTATTTGACAATCTTGCAACTCGTTTGAATAGTCAATGTTTGAGGTTGCGTGAGACTCGTATGTAGTCCCAAAAGTATTTTCTGATATCGGTGTTTGTCTCTTGTTTTTAAGCACTTCAAATGATCAACATGCACAACGGTGGATTTTAATGTCTGCGAATGTTTGATTTCATATGAAAAAGCCCACGAGCATCTCCAATCGAGTTTCGTAAAACAGAAAAAATACCACGAAAACCACTTGAAAACAAGAACCTTTGACATAGGGAGTAAAGTTCTTCGTTGGTATCCACCAAAAGCCAATCAGAAGCTTGGCCTTGGGTGGACCGGGCCATACACAGTTCAGCGTAAACTGTATGATATTTACGCTGAACTGTGTATGGCCCGGTCCACCCAAGGCCAAGCTTCTGATTGGCTTTTGGTGGATACCAACGAAGAACTTTACTCCCTATGTCAAAGGTTCTTGTTTTCAAGTGGTTTTCGTGGTATTTTTTCTGTTTTACGAAACTCGATTGGAGATGCTCGTGGGCTTTTTCAAATGCTCCATGCATCGCACTTCTCATCCATTCGACATACTTTATCGGACATAATTCTGGAGACAGTTGATGATGTGCATCCGTTATAATGTCGATTGGGAGAGTAATCTCCCTTCTCAGCATCAGCAGGTTGGGGCTGCATTTAGTGCTTTCGTGTATGCACGAACGATAGGCCATCGTAGGATATGGAAGATGCTCGTCCCAGTCATCCTGCGCCTCATTTACAAAAATAGCGAGCATTTGTTGCAACGTTCTGCTGTATCGTTCGACCATACCATCGGATTGCGGACGGTATGGTGTTGTACGCGATTTATCTATCTCCAATAGTTTGCACATAGTAGCAAACGATTTCGATTCGAATTCACGACCTTGGTCGGTGTGTATGCGCGCCGGTACTCCGAAGCGACAAATAAATTCGCTAACTAGCTTATCTGCGACTGTCTGAGCACAGTGCTCCGCCAATGCATATGCCTCGGTCCATTTGGTAAAATAATCGGACACGACCATTATGTAGGCATTGCCATTACTGGTAACGGGAAGCGGACCCATAAGATCGATTGCAATTCATTCCATAGGTCTATTCACGGAAACATGATGCATTGGTGATTTCCTAAGACCATAACCCTGCTTACGGTTTTGGCAAGAAGTACAAGTTTGACACCAACGTGATACGTCGTCACACATGCCTTGCCAGTAAAACCTGTTTCTGACTTTCCCGAGCGTCTTTTCACGGCCAAAATGTCCGGAGGTTCTACAATCGTGAAGATTCCGTAAAATTTCTTCTCTTACTGTTTTTGGAGCAACTGGTTGTCGAGTTGATAAGCCATCTTCGTTTAGCCATCGTTTAAACAGTATATCGTCTGAAAGTTCCAAATGTTCCAACTGTTTTAATAGGGCGCAAAATTCCGAATCAGTCGTGCTTATGTGCGGTTTTTGTTTATGAGACTGTAGCAGTCTTATTACTGCCATGATAGTTTTGTCAGTTTGCTGTAGTTGTTTTAGTTCAGTGTTAGTCCATTTTTGTAACCAACTATAATTTGGCCGGTTTTCAATTTCGTAACTCTTCGTTTCGATTTCCGTACCGATTTCGTCATTTGCGGGTTCCTTAGGTCTAGAAATAACTGGCACGTTAATGTCTGATTCTTTACCGCTACTGGTACACTGTGGGCATTGATCCCTTGTACATTTTCGACGAGGGCGTCTAGAAAGCGCATTCGCATTACCATGTAAAGAACCTTTTCTGTGACTGATTTCAAAATCGAAAGTGTCAAGCGTGGAAATCCAGCGTGCGACCATTTCTTCCGGTTCCTTGAAATTTTTCAACCACGTGAGCGAGGAGTGATCAGTTCGGAGCAGAAAACGCTTCCCATATAGGAAGTATTTAAACTGTTTCACAAAAACAATTACTAATAGTTGTTCCCGGAAAGTGGTACAGTACCTCATCTGGGCTTTTGATAAAGTTTTGCTTCCGTAAGCGATTACTGTTTCCTGTCCAGCTTGCTTTTGAGACAGAACTGCCCCGATCCCGAATGCACTTGCGTCCGTATCTAAAATGAAAGCATCAGTGCTTGTCGGTTACGCCAGAATGGGCGCCGATATCAATGCAGACTTTAACTTACTAAACGCTTCGTCGCATTCTTTGGACCAAACGAATTTCTGGTTTTTCCTTGTTAGTTGAGTAAGTGGGAATGACATGGTCGAAAACGATTTAATAAATTGTCTGTACTAAGATGCTATTCCCAAAAACGAACGGAGTTCAGAAATATTTTCTGGTTTCGGCCAATCTTTTACAGCATCAATTTTCGAAGAGTCGCATTCTGCTCCCTCCTTCGAAACAATATGTCCTTGATAGGACACTTCTTCTTGAAATAAGAAACACATTTTGGGCCTCAGTTTTAAATTAGCGTCTTTGAATCGTTGAAACACTGTACGGAGATTTTCAAGAGTGTCTTCAAACGACTTGCCAAAGAAAACCACGTCGTCAAGATAGACAAGGCATCTCTCAAAATGGAGACCGTTTAAAACGACGTCCATCAAGCGCTCGAAGCTGGCTGGGCTGTTGGCGAGTCCAAAGGGCATACATTTGAACTGAAATAAACCTCGGTGTGTTGTAAATGCCGTCTTTTGTCTGTCGTTTTCTGTGACTTTCATTTGCCAAAATCCGTTAGCTAAATCCATCTCGCAGAAAAATCTGGACCCACCAAGTGATTCTAATGCTGTATCCATCCTCGGCAAGGGATAAGCATCCTTTTTGGTAACGGAGATGAGTTTTCTATAATCTACACAAAATCGTGTAGTACCGTCTTTCTTTTTAATGAGAACAGGGGGCGCGGCCCATGGTGAATTACTCGGCTCCGCAACGCCGTGTTCGAGCATTTTGTCGATTTGTTCATCTGCTATTCCTTTCATGTGCATTGGAAGACGACGGGGTGGCAGTTTAATCGGTCTCGCGTCTCCCGTATCAATATGATGTTCCATTAAACTCGTCAGACCTAACCTACCATCAGGACCTACAAAAATGTCCGTATACTCGTGCACCAGATGTGTGAGTGCCAAACGCTGTTCTTGCGTAAGAACTTTCGAAGTGTTTTCAATAAGGGGAATTAAGTGTGGCTGCAGTTCATCCTTTTGAGGTTTTTTTGCTGAAATGCGATTACTGGGATCCAATTGATCCCTATTAGCAGACTTCTTATTTTGACTGGTTCAATATTGAACCACGTGTTCGATAGGGTGAATCGTTGCTACCTGCACATTTTTCTTTTGTATTTTGGGATACGGTGTAGGATTCAATACAGAAAACAGCACCGTTGGATTTGATTGATTGATTGATTAATGGTGTTTAACGCCCGAGCAGCATTATTTCAGCTATATTCAGGCGATGAACATGAAATGGATGATACAATGAACATGAAATGATGATGAATGAAAATGGGATGGGACACAAGGAAAAATAGGGGTAACGGATTTTAGATTGCCACTGGCAAATGGGACGATGGATAGGTTCGGGCAATTCAGCCTCCTGCAGCGGGATCGAAATCCCTACTCATAGCGAATACTACAGCAGCGTTCTTTAACGTGCAAGGAACCGTTGGATTTGATGTGTCCATGACTGCCTTTGGTAAAATAATATGTATCGAGCGTAGAGTAAGTTTATTTAAATGCATGGTATGTAAAATATTTTAATCCGTAGTAATAACCTGGGACTAGTATAACTAGTGTATTATCGTGACCATGTTTTATCATTAAAAAAATTCTGAAATCATCGAAAATCGAGAGCTGTTTTAACGGTCGCCGTTTTTGTATGTCATTTTTAAGAACTTTATACTTTCCGACCATATATCATCGTAATGCAAAATTACACATTTAAAAGGTATAGACAAACCAATTCGTCTTTTTTGTCGCGTTGCAGCATATATTATTTTTGTTGTGAATCCCCAGTTATTATCGGATGACGCAGCATGAAATATAAGCACGTTTTCGGGAAGACGGCGCAAATTTTTAAACGGTCCCATCCACGCCTTTATTTATTATGAACCAGTATTCCTTTTTCTTTCATATTCTGAAATTATGATGTTTTAATAATGCACAGAAATAGGTCATAATTGATAACACGATTAATAAGCATACTTTTTAAACCTTTTTTCGAACACTTTTTTCCACGAGGACATCTCCATCATGTATTTTCAGCTTCTATTTTACAAGAAACTCCTTAATTTTAAATGCAATTGATAAAAAAAATTTCAGATTTGGAATAAGTATTTTTTACAACCCAGTCTCTTGTAATTTGGCGTACAACTGTTGCAATTGTTATTTAATCACAGGTGTGGTGAGCACATGGTTGAATAAACAACGATGTCAAAAGTTGTCTGAGGGTACACCCTGGGTAGCTAATACCTGTGTCATCATATAAATTGTGTAATTGGTTAAAACCATAAACATCAAATAAAATCATACACAGCGGTTTTTATTTTAATTCTCTGGGACAACAATCGAGTTTTAGAATTAATCAAAAACTTTAGTTTTTTTGTTTTTTCTTTATTTGTTTTGTATGTTTTTTTTCTTTCTGTTTTGTTTTGTTTTGTTTTTTTTTCTTTGTTTTTTTATGTGTGTGTGTTGTGTTTTTTCTAATTTGCTTATTATTGTTATTAAATGCATCAATGTATTGATATATACACGTAACTTGCTTGAGTCTCGAACAGATTGTATCGTACAAAAACCGTATATATATACGGTCATATCCGTGTCGACACTTGTTCGCAAATTAGATATTGGCGCGACGAGGAAAAGTACACGATATCGTTAGATTCCAGTCCCGTTGATTTATAGGTTCCTGTAATAACTTATGTAAATATTCATTTAGGATGTTAGTGAGGTTCATTACTGAGGTTAGAGATCATTTGTGAAGAATTTGTCTTATAGTTTGAATGTTGAAAAGAACAGCTTTATAGCACTAACTAATGCTCAAGGCAACATATATACAAAGGCAAACAAAGGCGACGGAACAAGAAAGCTTGCAGTAAAAGTGTTTAATTTAATAAACAGACGTTTATCCGAATTTATGAACCTCGACTTAAACATACAACTCATCACAATTCTGTGCCTATCCAAGGAAGAATCTAGGGTCACAACTCAAAACACTAAAATCTACTTATTGCCACATTTGCCCACAATAATATGCACCTTTCCTTTTTTCGAGTTTATTGTGACCTCCGTTACGCCATAAACTTGTCCGTTTTCTTGCTATTGAATTAATCACTACATACATACTTAAAGTTGTCATTCTATAAGCATTTGATTTTAATCAAACAAAACCGTCGATAAATATATGTTCTGACTTCAATCCAAAGATTGAACAATGTTTTATACACAATATTCTATCAGCTTTATTTTAAACATAGTTACTTCATTTTGGCATATAACGTATCACTATACGTTTTAGTTCATCGGGTAATATACAAAAATTACAGTTTATACACTTCAGACTAGAATATCTTCGTCATATCGCATAATTTGTTGGATAAATTTTATATTTTGGCTCTTTAAATTTTCTAACGATCTTGTTTAAAATGGTTTTCTACACTTTACATTTTATTATCATATGTATGGTAGTAATATGAGCATTTTTGCATATTTGATTATAACCCTAAGTGATGGACTGATATTATATCTCGGGTCTAATATAGATATTAGCCCCAGATGCTGATATCGGTATAAAAGGTTTAATTTTGCACATCCGCTCATATGTCAACATAGAAAACGAACTTCAACTAACAAAATGACATGTGACAGGTTTGTTGCTGTCACTGCAGAAAAAAAACTTCTACATTTGTTGATAGTATGTTATTGAACTGTATAGACTTTTAGAGTTTAGTATATGTTTTTTATACTTTATTATGTTTGTTTTAACATAAACTGCTTTATAACATATTTGGTAGTAATATGAGCATTATTGCATATTTGATAATGACCGAGAGTGTTGGACCGATTTTAGCCCCGTTGGCCGGTATCGGTTTTTAGCTTCCGCTTTAATTTTACACTTCGGCTCATGTGTCAACAAAACGTAAACTAACAAAATGACGGATGACAGGTTTGTTGCTGCCACTGCAGAAAAAAACTTCATTTTTTATATCATGAAAAATGAAAATTCCTAACAAAAAATACAATGCGTGACACCTCTGTAATAAATACTAGCTTAATTCTAAAACATATGATATTAATAAAAAAACTGTTTTTGTATATGTTTTTGAGTTTTATTACTTTATTAAAAATATTAAACTGTTTTCAACTGCTTTATTTTCGGATAAAAGGTTGACTACTGGTTATCAGATATGTGATAAACAGATTATGACATGTCATTTTCCATATCGGCCCTGATATCTGCTCTCGACCCATAGCAGCCCTCGAGCAAGCTCTCGGGCTTGATATGGAAGTCTCGGGCTGATATCAGGGCCGATATGGAAAATGCCATGTAGTAATCTATTTTTTGTATGTTTATGTATGCTTAACCTCTTGGGGTTTATTATGCAATTAAGTTCGTTATAATTATTTTCGGATAAAAGGTTGACTAGGGGTTATCAAGTATGTGATTAACAGATTATGGCATGTCATTTTCCATTTTAGCCCTCGAGCAAGCTCTCGGGTTTGATATGGGAGTTGCGGGCTGATATAAATGCTGATATGGAAAATGCATTGTAAAAATCTATCATTATTTTTACTTTTTTAATTCTTTTTGAGAACAAAGTTAGACCTACAGGTTCTAGTAGGGACTTTATTAAATGGGAACATATTCATATAATGTTATAAACTACTGTTTATCGTTGCAATAAAAAGGAAAATGAATAAACGAAAGTTATCTACAGGAAATAAGTTTGTATTTTACTAGAAATACAGAAAGCTTGTAAGTAATAAATATAAGTAATACAAATTAAATTTACGCTACATCCGAGTAGCATATTGTTTCTTCCAAGGCCGAATTTTACTGCCGCTATAATCCGAACTTAGTTTTGTGATTTGTCGGTATAACAAAAAAAAAACAGAAAAACACGAGGGTACGATTATTCGTTCTAGTTTCATCCTATTGCCTATTATGACTAGTAGTAGTTCTGTAAATGGCACATACATATACGTGTCTGATTGGGAAATGACTACGATAACTATAGCTGTTTATGTTGACAAATAAAGTAACGTATCATCAAAATTTGTACACTTCTAGAAGCCGTCATTAAAGCAAAAGCTCAGTGACATTTATTGCAACTTAGCTTATAAATATTCGAGAACGTTACCGATACGTACGGTATACACATTCAATTCAGAATAAGATATGCATTTTTGAAAACTAAATATGTATCTGCAATTGCAATCGGATACAAAGTGGTAAGCGAAGAATTATAGTAATATCATTGATTTTTGAGTTTTGATAATATTGCTCTAATTTTATTTCTTTGTTGTCTTTTGTGTTTCTACTTTGAATGCAGTTATCTTTGCCACGCACATTACCAGAAGCTACATTATAAAAAAAAACGTATAGAGGATTAAACATATGAAAATATTTCATCACCTCAACTTATATTTTCATTCGTAACATCACAAGTAAATAGAAAAAGTAGTGCAATCTCAATGGATATATGTTGCGGAAATTTCACTGAATGTGTCAATTTAACACATGTACTGGCTAATATGTGAACAGTTTTTGTTAATTGTTTTAAAGAAAATGGGTTACTTACTTCAAATTAAGAAAAAACATTTAAAGCAAAAATAAGTGTTTCTATCTTGATACCCATTAATCGGAGAATAGTTCTCCTTTATAAATTAACAGAAGCAATATAGTTACGGTATTTACAGAACTCTTTACGTTTATTCTCCATTGATTCCAAATAAAACCTCTTATGTTATTAATTATTTTTAGAGACTGAAATTTTCACAACTGCCAACTTGACATGTATGCATTAATGTTAATTTTACAATTAATGTGAAAATTTAGCAAATACACTAAATATTTTCCTGCTGGGATGTTAGCACGTAAAGCCAAGGAATAAAAAAAACTATTTAATTGAGGTAACATTCAAATGCGACAACCAAACTGGATACTACTACGTACAAGAAGACTAGATGTGCAAATACGAACCCACGTTTTTTATCATTTGTGCGTACATAAATTGTCTTTGTGTACGGAGTAATTGTTAGTACAGAAGAGTGATAGAATGGATGCATATATTTACAAGTATCAACAAATAACAAACGATAAAGTTAATGCTTTTACTTTTATTTTGTATATTCAAATAGCAGAGCACCAGCAAATGATGTGTGGCTATATTCATTTGATATCACAATTCCTCTACTGTTCTTCCAGATTTGAGCATATACGTAATCAGTCGAATTCAACATCAAAACAGATGTTATAGACCCTGAGGGTATAAATAGTCGATTCGAGCTGGCATCCACGTGGATTGTTGTATATCTTACGTCATTCTTCATCAGAGAAACAAAGGTGTCTGATCCATAGTCGCCATGCACTGTCAAAGAAAAAAGATATACACCACTGAGCGGCGCAATGAACACTCCGATGTGTTTTGCATATCCATCACCTATATTGGTAATTACTTTATCGAAAACAATAGTAGTATCCACCAGTCCACTGTGATCTGTATTATGCGTCAGTATGACATCAAATGCAACATGTTTCTCAGAGACATCTGTAGAAAAAAGTGTCCTTTGAAAATAAGCTTGTCTAAACATGATTGAATACTGTTACTTACTTTCTCGAACCGAGAAACTGTTATTTATGTAATAGTAACTTGTGTCTAGGGCCGTATCCAGAGTTACGGACCGTTAATCGTGTTACAGTCCGAGCAAAGACGAGGGCTGTAACAAGATAAACGGTCCGTATCGGGTCCTTCAGAAGTCCGTAGCTCTGATACGGCAATACACACAAGTTACTATTACTTTTATTTCATTGAAAACATTAGAAAACAAACACGCAAGTTCAATAGTATACAAGACAAAATGAACTTTGTTTACCTGTAATTGTTTAGCATGTGTGTTAAATAATATGTTCTGTTGATATTTTACAGGTTTTACATTTTACATTTTGGTTAGTAATTAGCAATCTATTTACATTTATTTGTGGCACATGAACACTGGAAATTCAAATGATCTTTTTTGATCGGGCTGTATTACAGTTACAGCCACGGCTGTATCAAACTTAGGGCTGTAATAGTAGATGGGATACAGCCCGTTTGCTGATACAGCCCTGTCGAGTCTTTTATTCTAAAAACAATTAACTGTAGCTTAATATACAGACTGCAAATTATCCAATGGAATGGTTTGTAACATGCGTTCCTTTATCATTAGTTCATGTGTACGCTTCATACTCTGCATTTCTAATTCCATGGCTAACATTCTATCTTCAATTCGTTTTTCAATTTCTTCCCTATTTCTTGCATTTTCCAGACCGTCTGTGCTTATTAATCTCACTATGTTCATAAAAACGATGAATTATTCAAATATGTGCATTATTACTTGGTCAGAAGCCTCTTTGAAATTGATCCTGATATCGGACAAGTTTAGCTTTTCTAAAAAGCTAACCGTCTCTTAGCTGCATTACAAATTTTATGGATTTATTCAAGTATCTGTTTTTTTAATTTATATGTAAGATAGGTAAACAATGTACATGTACCTTGTAAGGACGCTAACCTATTATCCAATGGTGCTTGAGAGATTTAAATGCCTGTCGTCACTTGCTTTTTAAAAAATAATTCAAATTAAAAGTTGACTCCCTAAACAACAATGATCAAAATTAGCGGTAAAAATATGTTTTGTTAAATTTGCATCAATATCAGAACGAAAATAATGATACAGAACATATAATATTTTCCTAACCCAAACAGCTTTAAAAAGTAGGGAGATTTTGGTACAATGTTTACCTTTTAATTGTTCACTGACCAATGCATTGAATGAAATAGAAGTCAATATGTGGAACGTTACATTACTACACTAAAATACTGATTAACGAAAATAAAGATGTAGAACATATATTTTTTCCTAACCCAAACAGCTTTAAAAAGTAGGGAGATTTTGGTACAATGTTTACCTTTTAATTGTTCACTGACCAATGCATTGAATGAAATAGAAGTCAATATGTGGAACGTTACATTACTACACTAAAATACTGATTAACGAAAATAAAGATATAGAACATATATTTTTTCCTAACCCAAACAGCTTTAAAAAGTAGGGAGATTTTGGTACAATGTTTACCTTTTAATTGTTCACTGACCAATGCATTGAATGAAATAGAAGTCAATATGTGGAACGTTACATTACTACACTAAAATACTGATTACAACCCCGATTCGACCTAAGAATATATCGAAATTTCAGTACACATACTAGTGCGATCCTGACGTAAACCAATGAAATGAGAAAATTTTTTATAGATTTAGTTCACCACCCAATCAAGTATCAGAGAGTCATTTACTCCGAAGACTGATCATCATTTGACTATGTATACCGTCTCCCATGGGAGACGGTAATAATAATCCTGACATCAACAACACTAAATGGTTCTTTGTTTTTAGAACTACATTAATCATTTTGTAATATCTGTTGAGACTATAATTTGACATTGTATTGTGGTGAACAATTTGTTAATAAAAACAATTTTATTTTAATAATTTATTGGGAATTTTGAAAAAAGCGTCCTTTAACATTAAAATAAAATATAGCGGACTATTTTTTATGGCGTTATTAGAAAAATTAGAAATGACCTATCAGTAATAAAATTGCGTGTGTTGAAAATTGAATCGTGAACAGATGGCAGTTCGCCATTGACTTGAAAGTTTCATATAACATGTTTATTTCATCGTTTAAAGTATACAATCATATCATTTTACCATATATTTATTCTACAGACTTTGATAATATACATTTATGGTTCTTTACCAATTTGTAATTTTAAGTATAGACTGATTGATTGAATGTTGCTTAACGTCTAGCGAATAACATTTCTGCAATATTCAAGAAGTGAACAAGTTAAACAAAAAAAAAAAAACAACGGAGAAAAGGATGGACTAGCGGGAACAAAATTTTGACCGACACTGGAAAGAGTATGGTGTATTTAGTAGGAGAGGAAAATTAAGCCCCTAAAGCTTCAATGAGCCTAATTTTGTTCACAATCAAGTAAAAGGGTATTTATCGTGCAAGGAAGTTGGTACCACCCGAACACTTTAGCCGCTGTGGTCCGCATACAGGCCTTCCGTTTTTGAACAGGACAGTCCTCTAACATCAGAGCATGCCACATTCGCCCCTTCGTACTCGCTGAGCAGCTCTGTGTATCGAGCACTATGAAACTTTTCAGTATCGTCCCATTTGAAAAGGAGAGACGCAACCACAGTGCAATTTGTAAAAAACTACATGATAAATATGAAATTACAATACGACTTATTTTCATTATAATATTTCTTGTGCTAACTGATCATTTGATGTCTTTTAATATGTTGGTGTTGTTAGTGGGAATGATAACACGAGAAAAGAGGACCACCTTATACTTCTCTTTCTCTAAGTAGCCGAGAAATATTTTAGAGTTGAATTAAAAGTAATATTTAGTCTAGCAGCAAAATATTCCAAAAAAAACGTCAACGTTCACAAATTACACAAAATGTGGAAACTAAGCAAAAAGCAAATGAAACGAATTGAAATAAACCAATTGAAATTGGATGCGTTGACAGGGTAAGCAACTTCTGCTTTGCTAGCTTATGTTGTGCAATTTATATAAATGCGGCAGTCATGTCTTGTACTTTTATGATCCTCTCTCAGCCATATCTGTCTTTAAATAAATAATTCTGTTTGGTTAGAAATAGATAAAAATGATAGCATTTTTTATTAATTAAGATTTTTTGACGAAATTTATCAAGTTTTCCTTTTGAGTAAGTTACAGAAACAGTTCGGACTATATTATCAGGTAGTTAATAACTAAATATATATAATACTTTGTCCGATAAGAGTTCATTGACAGAAAGCCATCAGTTTATACTTGGTTGTTACCAATGCATTCAGGCATAGTAAAGCGCATTTGAGATATGGAGTTCTTTGATTTCGGTTTAAAGATTATTTCGATTAGAGTCTACAGAAATTTAGTATATAAGCGGATGCTTTACAGTCCTAAAAAAGTTCTGTGTATAGACGTTATCCTTGTAAGATCAAGAAGAAGCAAGAGACCTGAGAGTAAATAAAAAGGTGAGGAGCCGAGGTAGTTCTGGATAAGAATTACTAAAGAGCACCTGAATAAGGTGCCAAGCTTAGCTGCAGTTGCTGAAGAAGCATGGGACATTGGTAGAGCCGTGGCTCATTAATAAAGCAGTGGCTCCGAACAAAGTCAGCATTGCCCTGTAAAGCAGAGATATATACTTAAGAGTTTTAATTAGTTTCTCCTTTGTCAAATAATAATAGAAGCCAGGGTGGAAGGTAGTACCACTTTACATTATATAAGCCAAGGTAACAAAAAGCATTGGCTTAAGCACTGATCTGTACTCTTTGGCGTACGTCGATAATACTTGGTGAAGCCTACCGTTTCCAGAGGTTTAACTCTGGTACGATCCCAGAGCGTAGTCCGTACATGTGATACGTGACACAATTTTTAGTGGCAGCGGTGGGATACGGTGCAGCTTTTAGTTTTGTTAAAGACCACGAAATGGAAGGATACAGGGAAATAGACAAACAGATCAGCATCCTTCAAGAGGAAATCCGGGCTACAGTCACTACATGTGAAAAACTCCGTCCAGATTACCACACTCCACTTGGAAAGGTCCAGTGCGAAATCTCAGTGACTCTGGTATTGCGCAGACAGGCCGTTCAGGTCTTACAGATGTTACGAGCCGGGAGATTGACACCATAGATGCCTGGGCTGAAACACCGACTCTAGATGGACCATATGGCGACAGGTCAGATTATCGAAAAGCAGTTAAAAAAGTCTCAATATCACCGCCGGCAGTGACTCCGATTTAACAGGATCTTCCCGAGCGCAAAACTGAACAGTCAAAACATTAGCTTACACGATTGGAACAACAAAGCCAAGGCGCGAGATTAAGCTTGCAAATTATTATCGAAACAGTGAATGGAGTGATTTCAAGTCTCACTTTGACGCATGTGCCTTCATTAATGGCTGGGATGATACTGAGAAAGACCTGTACTTGGCAACCGCTTTAAGAGGCCAAACCCAAGGTATATATGAAGATTTGCCAACAGATGAAACAATGAAATATAATACCATAGCTAAAGCCCTTGAGCAGCGTTTTTCTCCGCCAAATCAGACGGAGCTTTATAGAGTACAATTAAAAGAAAAACGACAAAAAGGCGGCGAAAGCTTGCCGGAGCTTGGGCAATCCATCAGAAGATGTACCCAAACGCACCTAGTGAAGTAAGAGAAACCCTTGCAAGAGAACATTTTTTAGACTCTTGTTGACTCGGAAATGCGAATAAGAATTAAACAGTCCAGACCCGAGAATCTCAACCAGGCCATATGTCTCGCTGTAGAATTAGAGGCTTTATACAAAGCAGAAAGAAAGTATGACATGAACAAAGACCACATGAGGGAGGGCAGCCGGTGCTGCTGAAGAATTAAAAAACGACACTAATGACAAAGTTTTAACCATGATGGAGGCGTTCTCGGCGAAGATAGAAGCACTACAGAAAGAGCTGGACGGATTCAAAAGCGCGTTGTTAGACAAAGGGAAACGCGCGCCTGGATGGAAAAGGAATCTGAAATGTTACAATTGCGGGAAGTTAAGGCACTTCAAGAATGAGTGTCGCGCGCCTCTGCAAGAAGTTACTAGGGAAAAAGACCTCCAAGGAGGTTCATTAAGGCCATTATACACCAATAGTGAGAGGCGTTTACAAAGAAGACTGAACCTTGGTGCCAACGCTTCGAACATGGAAGCAGAAGCGTATATTCATGTAAAAGTTAATGACCAAGCTGTAAAATGCCTGGTAGACACAGGCGCTACTGTTACGCTGCTTTCTAACGTCTGTAAAGGCAAGATAGACAATTTTGACAATGCACTGGACAAACTGAAAGTGGGAATAATAGAACCATGGAAAAAATTTGCACTAAAAGACATTTCGCCCGTAGCAAAAGTATTGGTAGAATCAAAGGAAGTAGTTCCTGTCAGGGTACTTAACCCGACTGATGAAGTAAAGATAATACGCGCTGGAACGTTTATTGGAGAACTAAGTCCAATCGAGCATGTCGTTGATTTGTCGACCAAAGTAAGTAACGAAACCGATGACACCAAACTTAATAAGGAGTTAAAGAAGATTATAGATGACACATGGTCAAACTTGATCCAGGAGCAGACGTCGGTGGTTCTGCGGTTCCTAAAGGAGTTTAAATCCATTTTGGCCCGATCTAATAAGGACCTTGGCTGCACTAGCATATTGCGCCATAAAATTAACACAGGCTCTAACGCACCAGTTAAAAAGTCGCCTCGGCGTACGCCAGTTGCTATGTGAGAAGAAGTTGATAAACATGTAGCTGAGATGTGGGATGCGGGAGTAATTGAGCCAGGAAAAGGTCCGTGGTCGTCTTCCATCGTGTTAGTAAAGAAAAAGAACGGTTCTACGCGATTTTGTGTAGACTACCGTCGCTTCAACGATCTTACACTTAAGGACGCATACCCTTTACCACGCATAGACGATTCTATAGAACAGTTGGCAGGAAATAAATGATCTTGATCTGTGCTCAGGTTACTGGCAAGTGGAGGTAGAGGAAGACGATCGTCCAAAAAAAAACGGCTTTTGCTACAAGGCAGGGTTTGTTGCAATTCCGAAAAATGCCGTTTGGCATTGCTTGTGCACCGGCAATCTTTGAACGACTGATGGAGCGAGTGATAACCGGATTGCAATGGACAATATGCTTGGTACATTTGGATGATATTATTGCAGTAGCCAAAACATTCGACGATATGCTATCAAACCTAAGGCTTGTATTTAATAGATTGAAGAAAGCAGGGCTGAAATTGAAACCAAGAAATTGCACATTATTTGCTAAGAATGTTTCCTACCTTGGTCATGTTGTAAGTCAAGATGGCGTGGCCACAAACCCAGACAAAATTGCTGTTATAAAAATCTGGTCAGAACCAAAGGACGTAAGTGAGCTGCGATCGTTTTTAGGACTCTGCGGTTATTACCGAGGATGCATCGAAACTTTTGCGGGCATAGCAAAGTGTTTGCACAAATTAACAGAAAAAGGGCGAACCTTCCTGTGGACAGATGATTGCCAGCATGCTTTTCAGACTCTGAAATCTTAAGTTGTCCAGGCACCCATACTATCGCATCCGGACTTTTCAAAAGAGTTTATACTCGACACTGATGAGATCCAATTCGCTATTGGTGCAGTGCTGTTCCAAGAGGTGGATGGAGAAGAGAAGGTTATAGCTTATGAAAGCCGTACTCTTTCCAAGACTGAGCCTAAATATTGTTTAACCAGGAAGGAGTTGTAAGCAGTCGTTCACTTCGTGAAACATTTCCCACATTTTCTGTGCGGGAGAAAATTTATCGTGCGTACAGATCACAGCTCGTTGCAGTGGCTGATAGATCTTTAAAAATGCAGAATGGCAGCTTGCAGGAGGCTCGAAGTAATTTGCTCATACGACATGAAGATCCAGCTCCGCCCAGGAAACCATCACAAAAACGCGGATGCTCTAGAAAGAATACCTTGTACACAATGCGGCATTTATGCCGGGTTGGAAGCAAAAGATTGATTGATTGATTGGATGTCTGCTTTACGTCCAGCGAGTATTTCAGCTATATTCAGGACGGGAACAAGTTAACAAACAATAAATCAACGGAAAATGGGGGTGGGATGGGTCACAGTGAATACAATTTTGACTGCCACTGGAAAAGTATGGAGTTTTGGGTAGGGGCGGGAAATTTAGCCTTTTGTAGCGGCTACAATGAGCTAACTCTTTTTCGAAATCTACAAAAGGGGTCTTTATCGTGCAAGGAGCGTGCCACTCTCCAAACACGTTACCTACTACGGTCCGCGGTCAGGCTTTCCGTATTATGACATGACAACCCCCAACGAGAGGGTCTCCCCTATCCGCCACCCGGGGACGCGCTGGGCTGCTCTGGGGGCCGAGCACTAGGAACCCTCCCAGCATGGTCCCAGGGGAAGCAAATGAAAGAGTAAATTTGCTGACACTGTCGTCCAAAGAAGAAGATGTTAAGGAAAGATTAAGGGAAAACAGACTATTGAACTTTCTTGAAGACGAAGATGAGGACATTGCGCTGGTCAAATCGTGGGTCAGGAAAGGAGAAAAGCCACCGCGCTGCGAAATAGGAAACCGCAGTTACGTTGTCAAAAGTCTATGGTCCCAATTTGAAACGTTGGTACTCAACGATGACCTCTTATATAAAGATAAAACTCCAGGTGCTCCTACCAGGATTGTCATTCCCATGAAAGAAAGGCGTGATGTTATACAACAGTGCAATGACAACAAAGCTTCGGCACACCTTGGTATAAGAAAAACAATGGGAAGACTCAAACAAAGGTTCCACTGGCGGGGTTTGCGTCGTGATGTTATAGCCTATGTCATTGGATGCGAAATTTGTGTAAAAGGCAAAGGCCCTCAGAAACTGAAAAGAGCACTTATGCAGACTCAGCAGTCGGGATATCCCATGGAACGTATGGCGATACATATCCTTGGGTAATTAACAATGAGTGCAGATGGAAACAAATATATAGTGGTGATCGGCGACTACTATACTAAATGAACGGAATGCTTTCCGATGCCCAACATGGAAGCGTCCACAGTAGCCAACATATTGGTTACCGAAGTAGTAAGCAGATACGGGGTACCTTCTATAATTTATTCAGATCAGGGAAGACAATTTCAAAGTGAGTTATTTTGTGAGATGTGCAAACTCCTGCAAATTGCAAAGACCCAGACAACAATTTATCATCCACAGTCCGATGGAATGATAGAAAGATTCAATAGTAATTAGGCTAAAATGTTAAACATATATAGACGAGAATCATTCTTACTGGGACAGACTCCTTCCGTATGTAATGATGGCCTATAGATCCGCACTGCAGGAAACCACAGGGTGCACTCCAAACTGCATGATGTTAGGAAGGGAAGTTTCTACTCCTGTAGACATCATATTCCAGCTGCCCTTAGATGCCAAGCCAGTTTTGATCAACAAATGTCTATGGGAACTGCAGGAAAAGATGGAGGAATTTCAAAAAATTGTTCGAGCCCATATCGAAGGATAACTAATTCGACAGAAAAAGTGTTACGACAAGCGTTTGAATTGGAATAAATTCAATAAAAATGACAAGGTCTTCGTTTTCTTTCCACTCCGCAAGTCAGGCCACTCTCCAAAATTCACCAGTTATTGGCGGGGTCCCTTTAGTGTACTTAAGGCGTTTTCAGATGTAAATTATCTTGTCAATTGTGGTAGGTGAGGCCGACTGCAAGTCATACATGTTGATCGAATGATAAAATGCAAGGAACAGCGATTGCAAAGTGAGGATACATTTGAGTCAGCTACTTTGCATCCGTCAGTTTCTAAAGACGGTGCGGAAGGCTTTACTGAGATTGAGCTCGTTGAGGATGACATTAAAGTAGAATATGAAGAGCCGTACTGCGTTCAGGCATAGAAAAAAGCCCCGGCTTAGCTGAGTAACTATTTGACTGATTAGATAGTGAAAATAATCATATAAATTATGTACTTGTATATAGATAACCGATGTAAAATATTGCATTTTTCTTTTGTAGATGCCTAATATTAAGATGACACCTAGATGGCGTTGCCCTGTTTGCAAGCAGCGGTTTTAGTCAGAGAAAGATCTAGAAGACTTTCTCCCGGCTGTTTAAAACGCAAAGCGTCCGAGGAGGAATATCAATTGTGACGATTGTTACTACGGCACAAGCAGTAGAAGCGACTTTCTGCGGCACAAGAGAAGGCGACTTTCCAAGTCCGCTAGCATTGTCGAAGACACCGATATGGACAGAGCATGGGAACGACAGAATCCTGGAAACCTGTCAGACGTGATAGGGGACTCGGTGAAACCGACTACTGCCCCATCCACTACGATTTGCGACAGTTTGTTGCAAGGAAGAGCCATTCGGAAGATAACATCTCCAGAGCGTTGTCTTCTCACAAGAAGAAACTCTTAAATACTTTGAGGAGTTCAGTTATTCCTCAAAAAGTTACCAACATTAGACCGCTTAACCTTCCACGGCATCCAGTTCCTAGGACTACTGCCGGCACTTGGAGCACCGGCGATTTCCACTCAACCCACTGCTTTGCAAGTAGTGACACGGCAAGAGTCAGACTCTGAAGACTCGAACTTGTCTAGACCATGGGTTTACTAGGCAATGAGTACCTAGTGCACAGTTGTGCACGCTACTACGACTTGTCCAACAGAAATGCAGCGGTCGCTCCAGCAGGACTGCAGTTGGTGGAAAAGAAGATCGTAAAACGGTATTACAGGGACGGCATCAGTAACGAGGAAACGGAGGTTTGGAAAAAGTGATTTGCCAGAATGGTCAATCTAGGGACTAATCATGGCAGCCATGAACGCTGTTTGTAAAGACAGGCTACAGAAGTTCTTTTCTACTTGAACCATGCAAGCTGATTATTATTCTGGAAAGGACCAAGGAGGTTAAGTTCTGATGACTTTAGTTAAGAAGTGACAATGAATGTTTCTTTGAACGATTATACTTGGAATACTTTATTGTGTTGTATTTTAAATATAGGTCCTTCGGATGAGACCTTTTAAACCGAGGCCCCGTGTTCAGGAACCGTCACAGCCTGTGCACGTTAAAGATCCCTACTGCAGAGTCCGTTACGAGTAGGCTTCTTGGGGCCGCTGCAGAGGCTAAATTTGTTAAGGAACCCCAAATTATTCTTTAGGTCGTGACATTCCAAATTGTAGACGTTAGTATATACTTTACAAGGTTTATGTTTTCATGTAAGGGTATATTTCGTTGCAGTGTTTGTGGTTTTATTACGATTCCATAACCCATGTATTGTCGACATTGTTTGGAGCTGGTTGGAACCTGAGGTTAGGTTAGATGTGTATCTACGAGTAGTGCTTTAAAAATCTCCTGAAATATTGGAGATAGTTTGCTATTGTCGACTTATGGTTCGGCGGTGTTTAAAAACCGAATATGGTCGGATACTTGGAGTATTTTGGAATTATGCTCACTAGATACTATAGAAGATATAGTGGATTTGAGTGTGGGCCTGAAAAATGGCCACAGGTTCGATGATTCAGCTCAAGAGTGTAAATGCGAGGACGCATTTCTCGGAGGCGTGGGTAATGTGACGAAATTTATCAAGTTTACCTTTGGAGTTAATTACAGAAACAGTTCGGACTATATTATCCGGAAGTTAATAATATATATCATACTTTGTCCGAACAGAGTTCATTGACAGAAAGCAATCAGTTTATACTTAGTTGCATTCAGGCATAGTAAAGCGCATTTGATATATGGAGTTCTTTGATTTCGGTTTAAAGATTATTTCGATTAGAGGCTACAGAAATTTAGTATATACAGTCCTCACAAAATTCTGTGTATAGACGTTATCCTGGTAAGATCAAGAAGAAGAAAGAGACCTAAGAGTAAATAAAAAGGTGAGGAGCCGATGTAGTTCTGGATAAGAATTACTAAAGAGCACCTGAATAAGGTGCCAAGCTTAGCTGCAGCTGCTGAAAAAGAAGGGGACATTGGTAGAGCCGTGGCTCATTAATAAAGCAGTGGCTCCGGACAAAGTCAGCATTGCCCTGTAAAGCAGAGATTTATACTTAAGAGTTTTAATTAGTTACTCCTTTTTTTAAAATAATAATAGAAGCAAGGGCGGAAGGTAGTACCACCTTACATTATATAAGCCAATGTAACAAAAAACATTGGCTTAAGCACTGATCTGTAGTCCTTGGCGTCCATCGATAATACTTGGTGAAGCCTACCGTATCCAGAGGAATAACTCTGGTACGATCCCAGAGCGTAGTCTCGTACCTGTGATATGTGACAATTCCTTTGCAGCTTTTTGATTGTCACCGTCTTGACCTTTTTTTAATAAAAATATTTCGTTTTATATCAAGTACGACCAGCATCGAAGTTATATATGTAGCATATTTTAGCCAATTTCTGCACGATCCTGGAGTTTGTTACCTTGTATCTGTGATTCCCATAACTGGGCCTATCTCCAACATCCCGGAAATTAATGTGTTTTTGTTCCAGTTTTTTTTTATATTACGCAATTGAATATTGATATAATTGTGTATGATCTTGATCTGCTCCTCGATGTTCTTCTTAATTTATAAATTAAATGTCATCAAAAAGATACCAATTTAAATAGAATTTTCTACGCCAGACGCGCGCTTTGTCTAATCAAGTCTCGTCAGTGGCGTTAAAACCCAAACAATAATTTCTATTCAAAATGATTTAGACATTGTAAAGCTTTTATCAACCAAAATTGCAAAACGTTATACGAAATACGGCTACGTAAAACTAGCAAATATTAAAATTAAAATAATTTTCGAATGACTATTTTACTGAAAGAATCAATGATATTTCTGTCAGCACCAATCTAAAATAAGATTGGTCTTAGATTGGTCGCTGCGTGTAAATCTTACAATGCAGCGGCCATAGCAACAGTGGGAGGAGGCAAGTGAAAGATTTAATTTAAATTAGATTGTGTCACCACCGAAGTATGACTGCGGTTGCCCATAAAATGTCATCAAGAATACCAAGGTTAATTAAATCTACAACGCCAGCCACGAGTTTCGTCTAATTAATACTCACAAGTGCCGCTCAAACCAAAACAAAATTAACAATACAAATATCAAGTAGAATTGTGTAGTTCGTGGTTAAAGTATTCAGCTTTATTTACAATTTTAGGGTTGTATGTTGTTGTCTGACTGGTGAAAGGTATGCTGGACAATCTGGACGCGTAATTAAGTAATGCCAATTTTCATATCGAACATAGATTTTTTTCTACGGAAAGACTTCCTCCTCCAATTAAACGAGAACGTCATAATAACTGAAAAAAACTATTTCAAACAATCTTATACCTTATATATAAATTATTTGATTAACATCAATAATAGTGTATAAAATGTTATATTGTCATGAGAATGTTTGCTGTTTGCGGTTATGAAATGTGGCTAATATGCTTCAGGGTATATAAAAAGGAACAATTCCTACCAAACGCTCTCGTACAAATTCCCTTAATGAGTCTATTTATGGATTCAACGAGACACATTCAGAAGACTGCCGAATTCCCAAAATGTTATCCATCGATCTGTGTAATATCCCATAAAACTTCGTGGCTTCACACGCCTTTTATGATTTAGTTATTCATGACTATGCTTTTGGGCAATATTTCAATATTTCCTTTCGTGATTTCAATATTTATGTCAACTGTCATATACCAGGTAATTATTTAACGTTGGCAAATTGAATGATTGGCAGTAAAGACTTGTGACCAGCATTGAGCTATATTATGACGAGAAATAAGTAGTCAAATTATAAATAGAATATCTCACTAAAAGACAACAAAAACAAAAACAAAACAAAAAAGTACAAAAAATTAATTAAATAAATAAATATAAATAAAAATAAAAAACAACAACAAAACAAAACAGCCAACAAATTTGGATACTGGATTCGCACAGAAAAAAGAGTACAAAATACAGGTAAAACACCACATACAATTGTCATTAATCATTTAAAACTTTAGGTTTTATTTAGTATTACACGTTCTTTATTTAAAAAAAAATAACTTAATGTTTCACTGGTCAACATGGGGCAACAATACAGTGTTAATATAAACTACTTACAAACAGCGTTTACATAGTGTGTTGATGTAAAATTTATCATTAAATGGTTGTAATGTACAGACGACTCGTAGCCGGACGTGATACTCGTGTTTTTTACTTGAAACGAATGAGGCGTTTTTACACTGCACCTCGAACCTCGAAATTGTATTCTCTTCCGCCCTCGAACCCATGTCGCCACAGAAACCCTGATACATATCCAATAGGATATTGCTTTACAAGGGTAGTGTGCATAATCAAGACAAATATATTCAGCAGGCAGAAACTTGCAGCGCCAGAGTAAGCATATGAGGGCTGATACTTTTGTCATGACTGTTTTGAGATTGACAGCAGACGGGCATACGAAAATTCGAATTTGATTGTGAAAACATCTTCCCATACCTAAGAACATCGTATGGCCGCTTTAAGGATTTCTCTGGCTACGCCAGCGACTTTATAACCGGTGATAAATATTTGGCATGTCAAAAAATGCAAAAAGACCATTTTGTCTTTCGCGAAGCGATCATGAGGGCACCGTTTAAAATCGTGCTATCCTTGTCTTACCTACATGTAGTATGATGATCATGCCATCGAGATTTTTCGCTTCACAAAGACATATAAATATTTCTAAAGCATCAGATTCATTCATTATGCTTCACCTTTAAACGTGTGTTTCTCCTTGTTCTATTCTTCTTCTCAGCGAAGCTTGTCCAGTATGAAACGTTCTTTTGTATTTTGAAGTAAGCCTTTGATATTGTGCATATGTGTTACGTATCATGATCACCTTCAAATGATCTTTACCTTAAGCCAAAGGTCAAAGGATTAGTGGTTCTTAGTTTTTATATTATTTTTAAATATTTTGCCCCAAAATTGTAAAAATGCACAAAAATGATTAAAAATGTCTTTCCATGTCAGAGTGATGCCATATGTAAGGCATGGTCACAAAAATAAAAATTTTTCGAGATTTTACCAAAAATGGCCCATTATCTCACAAACCCAAGGTGTATGAGAGGTTTTTTTGTAGGTTAATGTCATTGTGTTTTTATATGGCTATTAATACACAAATAAATGTCAAAAACTAAATCATCCTTTTCGTTTATGTCTAATAATACCTGTTAGATACAACAGGTACATGGATTCATGACTAATTATTTCTTAATTGATATATTTATCACAAGCCTTAAATACACTGTCCGAAAAGTAAACCAATCTTTCTACGTTTCTCTGTAACTCGATTGGAAACCTGAAATGACTACTAGGGATCGAAATCCAAAGCTGCTCAGCATATTGGCAGATATGAGTGGACCCTTTTCGTTGTAGGGTTTTCAGTTATAATACGGAAAGCCTAACCATAGTGGGTTTCGTGTTTGGCGAGTTCCAAAGGTTGGTGCTACAAACGGCTAACATTTCTGTCACTACTTAATACTCCATACTTATCCAGTCGGAGCCAATTGGTCATTCCCATTTTGTTATGTAATTGTTTGTGACCTTTCTGTCCTAAATATACTTAAACAGTGCTCGCTTGACGTTATTATCAATAAGTAAAACTATAAATCATTTACTAATGATCACCGGTATGCCAAAAGTGAGGTGAGAGTTCAATCACTACTGTTGGCAGGGTATTCTCAACGCCATAAATTGATTGACAAAGATTGCCAGTTTTCCTGCCGAATGTCAGGTAATCCGCCCACCTTAAAACGCGATGACACACATGTAGCTAAAAACTGTTTTATTATTTTTGTAATAAAATTAGGTAAACTAATAAATTTGAACGCAGCGACGTTATGTCGTACTTTTCTTTAGATGGAATTGTGTGTCATATTTTATTGAATTTTTATACTTTTAGGGCGATACAGATTACTGCAGGACTATTTACTTAATTGCTAAATTAGCTTTACGTGTTGTTTGTTGTTAACAATTTCCTCATTGTTTAAATTGTACTTTTGCATAGACGGTTTCATATCATATATTAAACTAGAATATTAGATTTAAATATTCTTTTTTATATTAAAATCATACATGTATCTTTAAGCTGGGACCATACTTGCAGGGATCCTATTTCGGCCCACAGAGTGGCCAAGAGCGTCCCTAGGTGTCAGATAAGGGAGGTCTTTCTCTTTATGGGTTGTCAGGTCATTATAAGGAAAGACTTTCCGCGTACCACAGTAGGTGACGCGTTTGGAGAGTGCCATGCTAATTAAACTTTAAACAACCCTTCTGTACATTTAAAAAAGGGTCGACTCGATAAAGCGATATACATTGATGTATATGTTGTTTAATTTTAGAAACAGCTTATTATTATTATTATTATTATTAGGACTTTGATGTTTGTAATTTAATGTATGTTATTATTGTTTGAAAAAATAAAAAATGGTAACGTAAAGTATATTTACAATGCACAATATACAATCATATTTTAACATACACAGATTAAAACTACATCAGGCGGTTGTTATTGTTGTTAAGCTGATAATTCATAGACTGTTTCTCATTAATATTAATGACTGAGGTGTAGGAATGATTTCGAGAAATAAAAAACCTATAAAAATAACAAAAAATGCCAAAAAACACATTCCATGTTATATAGCAAATTAAAAAAAAAAGCCAAATCTTTCATTACCATAACAAAAGAAGGCGCATCCTAGCTGCTCCAACAAAGTTTCTTATTCTATAGTGTTAGTCAAAATGTCATTATGAGTAGATCCTATTTTTGAAATTTATTGTTTGTAAAAAAAAAAGTTCAAATAGTTAAACAAAAGAGGTAGCAACTAAACACAAGAACAAAAAACTGAGTGACCCGAACTCCATAAAAACCGGGGATTAGTCCGGTGGTCCTGAATGATAAGCAACCCTTGCTCCTGGCACCCGTCGTATCAGTCAGGTTAAAAACCGGTAATGTTATATCCAGGCAAAATACAGTAAGTAGGAGGGAAACAAACTAAACAAATTGATGGGGATTTTACATACAGACATTTTGTAACGATCAACTAAGTCATAACGGCGACTGTAAACTTTTCCAAGTAATGACTCTTGCTACTGTAAACCGGCCCCTGCAGTTTGTGAGCTTTTCTGTTAGCACACCCTCTATCAAGGATATCTGAAGTGGAAATACAGAATTTTGAGTACCTGATCAATTAGAGAAGTATACTTCAACTGATCTTCATTGTTGATTTCTGTAGATTAAGTTAAGATACAGACCTAACTGTCTCTGTATTGTCCATAAAGCCAAGTTCAAGGGAGTAGATGCGATCAACATATTAAACCGACTTTGGATTATTCTATGATGTAAGAACGTCATCTATACAGCGGAACGTGAACTTGAAAGAGAGGGCTAACCTGTTGTTTTTAAGGCATTTGTATAGATTCTTCCTCACGTATATAGAAGCAACAAGGGTAGCACAACTGGTACCCATTTGAATGCCAATGTTCTGCTGAAAACAAGTCCACGAAACATGACAAATATGCTTTCAATCAGAATGCCCAGCATTATGACGATTTCAGAAACAGGAACTTAAGTTGGAATCACAGTGGTCCTTTACCAAGGATGAGTTGTCACGACCTAAAACCATATACCGGTATTTGTATCTAGGTGTTCCATTCCTTTTAGTTAAGCTAAGATGAATCAATTCTTTTAGTTTTACTTTAGTTATAATGGGGAATAGTAAGTAGTGTAAAAAGTTGCAAAGTCAAACGTTCTCAGGCTATTGCGTGAAAAGAATGACAAAGACTCAAGTTCTTTAACCGATCGTTAAAACTTTTCAGTATCCACATATTAATTACGCCAACTCTGTTGCTAACTGAACATTAAGCAAACATTCAATCAATCAATAATACCTATGACCATACATTTCTTTCGCGTGTTCAGCTTTCGTTTTATCGAAATGCAAACCAACACATGTGACATTATAAACCTTACATCTACAGTTCAGGTCATCATAACTTTCTAGTGTGATCAGTCAAGTTGCATGTAAAATCTGTTT
This sequence comes from Limnoperna fortunei, assembly GCA_944474755.1. Taxonomy (NCBI): domain Eukaryota; kingdom Metazoa; phylum Mollusca; class Bivalvia; order Mytilida; family Modiolidae; genus Limnoperna; species Limnoperna fortunei. Next base: position 46,988,439 of record OX104116.1, read on the forward strand.
ATGTTAGTAACATTTCGCACCATTTTTCTTCCTTAATATGACTGAACTACTGCACAGCGGACATTAAGCTCATGCAAGCAATTAATAAGTCAATACAGTCGTATTGTTAACTCTAAATTTGTGGAGATACACGTTTATCGGGGATAAATTTGAAACAATAAAGCGATATTTCCACAGTTAATGTGCACTATCCAACAACTAGTCGACCTTCAGTTTATTTTTCCCACAATGACCTAATCAATTTTATCATTCATTCACTTTTAAAACAAAGGCAAAATGTGGCGTGTCATGGAAATTAGTCAAAAAATACCCCAAATTATATTTTGTTACAATCGATACCAATCAAATGTCATGACAAATCACAAATGACAAATTATTCTCTTTGTGGATAATTATGAAAGATACATTACGATGTTGACAAGAAACAGAACAATAAGAATTCATCTTTTTCGTGGTTTGATATTTGACAAAAAATTATTGCATGGTTTGTTGGTTTTATGATACTTGGTTCGATATATTAACACCACGAGAAACAAAATCACCCAGCAGATCAATTGCCAATTAGAAAACTACTGGTAAGTCCACATTTTGACTTTTTGCGTTCTTTCGAAAATATCGAACATCATAATGTAACTTTCTTCTGGAATAATTCAGACTAAATTGAATAACTATTTTTCTGTATGTTTCATAATGTTAATTTGATATAAACTTATATAAAGCCATTTCAAAACAAAAAACTTTAATGTATAAAGTATAATGAAGCTCCTTCCGTCCTTAAAAAAGGAGCTACAATATTGTTGCTAAGTAATGAGTACTTATAACTTAGTTTATTTATAGTTTAAATACAATATCTTCGCTAAAATGAGTTCCATATAGGGAAATTTTTAATTATTATGTCTTTATAACAAGGGAGATAATTTTGACCGAAAAACAAAATTTAAGTAACTTTCCCATGTAGACACAAATTTAAATTCGAGACTATTTTTCCTTCTATCTCTAGCATGCATACAATTGCTTTTCATTATAACAAACATTAAAAAAAAATCATTGGACAGAATTTTGTTGATAAATTATTTTAATGCATTTGTATTCTATTCTCTGTACAATCGATAAAAATTATAAATTTTAGTACTCAGCTTCTTAAAGATAAGCTCTGAAACAACCATTTTCATGTTTGAATAATGATAACTTGTATAAAAACTAACTAAGAAATTAATTCACGTGCAAGTGTATTGAATCCCCTTACAATAGTTTTGTCAATTCGTTCATTACCACACTTATGTATTATATTATCAATGGTACTATGTATTTATAAAAAAAATAGCCAAGAGAACCGATCGTACAACAAGAGCCAAAGGTCAAGGGACATTACTCTTCTTGTAGTTTACTTCAATTAAAAATGAATTCAAATTAAATAAAATTACAATTTTAAAGAAGGTTGTTCTAGTATATTGAAAGCTATAACATGATTTTACTCTTGAAATATGATTGTTTTAATGGTGTTTAACGTCCCTTCAGAAATTTTTACCTGTACAAGGCGTCCAGTTTTTTACTGTATGACGAAGATGAAGTACCTGGCAAAACCGCTAACTTTGGTACGACAGTCTTGGTCAATTAAGATTGTAGTCGATCACACTATTCCCGCTGTGAGACTCGATTTCGCAACCTCAGTGTTGGCACTCCAGTGATCAATAGTAAATGAATACCTTAATCACTAGACCAACGAGTCTCTACTCATGAAATACGTATAGCTCTAGCTATCTAACATATTTTTTATTATTAACACGTGTTTTCTTTTTCTGAACAGCTCAAGATGAAGCTTATTGTAGCCTTAGCTGTCCTGTTATCAGCCGTGTGCATCAACGGCTTTGGATGGGGTGGATACGGCGGATGGGGCGGATTCGGCGGTGGATGGCCTTGGGGTGGATGGGGTGGATATGGTGGATGGGGAGGCTACGGTAAAGGCTTTGGTGGTTACGGCGGCTGGTGGCCATGGGGTGGCGGCTATGGTGGATGGGGAGGATATGGACTTGGTGGTTTTGGCGGATGGGGACCATACGGATTCGGTGGATTTGGTGGATACAAGTGGGGTTCACCATGGGGAGGATATGGAGGATTTGGAGGATATGGAGGATACGGAGGATTTGGATTTGGTGGAAAACTTGGATATGGTGGAAAAGCGTATTAAAATTTCTATATGATTCGTCATAATTTCTTTTTTATATGGACTAAGATGGAACAAATTCATATTGGATTTTTCATGTATTTCCATGTTATTGTATGTGTATGTTCTGCAAATGCCGAATAAAAGTGCGGCATAATAATTCTGTGTTCATAAATGTTTTTACATATATTTTAGTTTATTTTATCATTTGATTTCGATGATTGTTACCAACTGAAGTTGCAAAAATCGATCTTTCACTAGAGTGTTACATGGGCAAATAAGCTTTACGATCAAATGAAATAGACAGAGCAAAAACCAGTTGTTCAACTAAGAATAATTTTGCAGTCCACTACCTAGCTCAAATTGTTTTCTTTTGCAATATTCAAATATACAATAAAAGTCATGCTTTATACAAATCTATCTGAACTGGATAGTTCTTTGCAATTTCGGAGTTTTATTTTACTATATAAATCGGAAAAACAAAAATGTTTTTTTATAATAGGTTCTTTATTGTATGATCATCAGACTTTAGACGTCTTCTCCTTGAATAGTCTTCTTTTTCAATTTGTTGAAAGTAAAAAAAATCGACTGTTTCCATCATAAACCATTCTTGCTTGTTATCTAAAATGTATTTATTCCGAAATATTAATCTCCATATTCCGTTTCTTCAAATCAACATCATTTAAGTCGTTGCCATCATTTGGAATCGACCTAACATCATGTCTTCTTAATAAGATGTTAGATTTAAACTCTACTTCAGAAGATCTACGCAAAAGGTTAGCATATCATAGTAGGCCCAACCAGTAGCTCAATTAAAAGGAGATGCATACAGTGAACAATAGGTTGATGAAACAAATGCACACTTAAGGACACGTCAATAATAGTATTTACACATGTAGCTTGATAGGGTTATTAACAATATTTGTAGGAGCAAAAATCACACAATTCTATAATTGTCCGTAATTCTAGAATTATGACTCGAGATTATGACCTGCTAACCATATGATATCAGGCGCTATTTATGATAATGACTCAGGAGCATAAATTCAATTAGATAAATAATTCATAGTAAGCCATAATATGAATAATTATTATAGTAAATCAAACTTGTTAAACCTTAAAAACGGCTGACTATGAGCTATTAACTCAACATCACTTATTTTAAAAAAGCATAAGTCGAATTTGAAACATATATTAAACCTCATTCCAAGTTTAGAAAAAAAAGAAATGATTGAACGTACACTATACATTTTGTTAATTTCTTTAAGATTATTTGAAAGATGTGAAGGTGGTCATGAAATAAATCAATACATAATAGTGTCAGCTACTGTTCGTAGGCGTTTACATTTCTGTTTCTGACCGTGTAGAAAGTACAAATTTTGAAACTTTTTTACGACGATATACGAGCCATCTCGAAACAGTGTCTGTTGTAGGGGTGACCATCAAGATTATTCCTTACTAATCTATGATTAAGACAGAACAACAATACACTCGACAAGTATTAGCTTTCCTAAAAAGCTAGCCGTCTCTAAGCTTTATTTTTCGTGGACAAAAATACGTACTGTTTTTTAATGTTATTATGTATTGTTATTATTAACATCACTTCATTATAAGTATACAATGTTTAGATAGCCAAATCAGGCAACCGCAAAATATAGGTCAGAGTCAGCATATGAAGCATGCACTATGCTAAGCATCTCTAGATGCATCATTCTACGCGGTAAGATAGTTGATGTGACCTTGTCAGTAAGCAGGACAAGATTAAAATTGTTCTCCTTTTCTCACTTGTTTTTTCCGTTTTTCTCCGTTTAAGTTTTATGATACACATTTTATGATAAACATACACAAATCAATGCGACTTTCCTTTTAAAACAGTTAAATTCCCATTATCTTGCATATTTTTTTCTTTTTTTAGTGTAACCGATTCGTGATCGCTCGGCTTTTCTCGAGTTGCAACGAACGGCGGTCGGCCTATTATTATTGCTACCGCAATGTCTGCTTATTTGTTGAGTATTTTAAGTTTGGTTATATTTATAGGAGTTCAAGTTTAAGTTTAAGTTCAAGTAATAGTTGTAAAATTAGACAGCGACAATAGCAGTTATCCAATGTGGTATTGTTAAAAGTGAAAGTAGCTGTACATATTGTAAATAGAAGTTTGCAGTTAATAAAAGTTAGAAACCTGATTCCGTATTAGTTTGGATTTCGCCACAAGATCAGCTTGTAACTCAAACATACCTGTTTAATACAACAAGAAAAAAAAGAATGGAGATAGTTATATCAAAACTATATGCTGCCTATGCGGAGATGAGCCAGATGATCTACAACATTTTATTCTAAAGTGTCCAAAGCTGGAAAACGTTCGGAGAAGGCATCTCCGACATATCAAAAGCTACCTAGATAACATCAGAAACGATGTTTACCAAGAGTTTGTCACCCAAAACAACCTACTTCAACTCATACTGGACTGTACAAACCAACAGATGCCGTATATCAGTAAGCTGAAAAAACAAGGTTATATAGAGCTGGATGAACTAACCAGGAACATGTGCTATAACCTACATATGGAAAGGATTAGACAGTTAAAGGAGGGGGCAGGATTCTATAAATATATAAACTATGTATAATCCGATGCTTTTAGTGTTTTTAATAGAAAAAATGCAATAGTGATGATACCCTTCTTGTATATCTATGAATTTTATATTTTGACTCTACGCTTGACCAAGTGCATCTTATCGTTTTAACTCAAGCATCGTGTTTTAGCAGCTTTTATAGTTTTAGAAACCGCTATACATGCCCTTTTTGATATCAGAAAGTAAAATTTTAGATTAACAATATTTAAACATTTTAGTGCATTAATGACTATTGCCTGATATTTTACGTATAATGCTGCTTCTTGCCTTTAGTGCTTTTACGATAAAGTAGTAATTGTAGACTGAGTTTAATAACTCTGCATTTAAATAACTTATATGTGGATGCCTAACTGTATTATAACCCATACACTGTACATAAATGTTCACCTGACTCCGTCAGCTATTCGTATTCTCACTGTGACTATATGCACCATACACATGCAATGATGTGCACCACATATATCTATCCAGAGGATAGAGTGCGCCGACTAACGGCGGTAGTTACGTGAACAAGACAAGACAGTTGGCCAATCGGCAGCTGTCTCCCGATTTAGCCTATTATGATTGCTACCGCCCCGTAATTATGCCGGGTTTTCATCCCTAACTTAGCTCTGCTTATTTGTTTTCCAATCGCCAACTATCTCCCGATTTAGCAGCCAATCAAGACACAGCATTGTTTATCTGTTAACCTTGAGATACGACTGGTTACCACTGTTTAGCTTTTGATTATTTATCCCGTCTCGCATGCGAGACGGGAATAAATCAACATGCCAACAACGTTTGAAATCGAGCCTCGCTTTAGGCTCCAATTTAGTACTAACAAGAATAGCCAGTTTTGCTGCCGCAGGTCGGTGGTTCTGACTGAGTTCTACTTATGTAAACAATGGACTCCATGAAATAGCTTTTTTTCCGGCCTATGGGTTTCAGTTTCATTTAGATGAGGCATGTCTTTTTGTGTCGATATCAATTGATTTTTATGACGTACGATGATAAACACGTTAACCTATACACATCTTTTGTTATGGCATACGCAATTTTATTATTCCTTTACGAGGGATATTATTTTTATCAAACATTTTTTACCTCCATTATTTTAGATGTAAAGATTTTTGAACATTGTTTGGTCAAACTATAAAATAGCTCATATCAAAAAGTTTTCCAAAGGAACTATGGTAAACAGTTTTATATGTAATACGATTTGCGCTTTTTGTGAGGATATAATTGCTAATATTTTTTATTATTTCGTTGACTTCAACATTTATTTCAAAATAAGCAAATTTTACACTATTTACAATTCACTTTCACAAAAAATTATTTTCTGAAATAACAAAACAACATTACTTGACATTCCTGACGTTTTTCCAGACGTTACAGTAAATCCAGATTAGATTTAGTGTCCCACGAACGAGCACGATAATTCCTCATGGTCCACAGAGAATATTGCATGCGAACAAATCGTTTCGGGTTTATATATAACTTGTATATAGATTACACTATTCTTTTTAAAGTCATAACAAACCTATTACCGTTCTAAATACACATATAAATTTATAACCTGGTGTGAGTTTGTGTTGATGGCTTTTGTGTGTGTGTTGATTAGTCCGTGGTTGTTGTGTGTCACATGGTTTTGTTTTTATTGAACTTGGAGATCTGATAAGCCTTTTGGAATCTCTCTCTCTCTCTCTAATTAAAAAAAATAGCAAAGAAAGGGAAATATTAGGCGCATGTCAGAAAAAATACAATTTTACAACTTTCAACAATTATTGTATTACTAATGAGACAAGCATCATAATGAACAGAATTATGAAGCCCTTAAACATGTGACATAGTTATTATAAGAAATAAAGACAAATATGCATAGCTAGGCTGTAAATGGATTGGGGCGTTTAATTACTGCAAAAAAGAAAAATGGTGGCGTTCTGTCTAACAGGAAGTACAACATTGTGTCTCTATCTCCATGCTCTACATTCAGATTTTCCAAGGCAAGACCCTTTTAACTGGGCGTCTTAAATGATCTCCCATTTGTCATAAACTATTACGTTGCATTATCCTTAACTAATATACGCATCCAACGACTGAAATATGAACGTTACAATGACAAGGACCTTATTTCTGGCGTTCTGAGTTATTGCACTAATTTAAATCAGTTATCGCGAACTGAAATCAACAATTTACAGATGCGCAGTTGGTAACTGGTGGTCTATTGGATCTAGAAAGCCCCGGGTCGTTTTAATGTTTTTGATACTCTAATATTCCAATGTGGTTTATGAGATTGGTGCAACGTTAAAACTCCTAAAAACGATTATCTTTTTTTCCGGCCTATGGGTTTCAGTTTCATTTAGATGAGGCATGTCTTTTTGTGTCGATATCAATTGATTTTTATGACGTACGATGATAAACACGTTAACCTATACACATCTTTTGTTATGGCATACACAATTTTATTAATCCTTTACGAGGGATATTATTTTTATCAAACATTTTTTACCTCCATTATTTTAGATGTAAAGATTTTTGAACATTGTTTGGTCAAACTATAAAATAGCTCATATCAAAAAGTTTTCCAAAGGAACTATGGTAAACAGTTTTATATGTAATACGATTTGCGCTTTTTGTGAGGATATAATTGCTAATATTTTTTATTATTTCGTTGACTTCAACATTTATTTCAAAATAAGCAAATTTTACACTATTTACAATTCACTTTCACAAAAAATTATTTTCTGAAATAACAAAACAACATTACTTGACATTCCTGACGTTTTTCCAGACGTTACAGTAAATCCAGATTAGATTTAGTGTCCCACGAACGAGCACGATAATTCCTCATGGTCCACAGAGAATATTGCATGCGAACAAATCGTTTCGGGTTTATATATAACTTGTATATAGATTACACTATTCTTTTTAAAGTCATAACAAACCTATTACCGTTCTAAATACACATATAAATTTATAACCTGCTGTGAGTTTGTGTTGATGGCTTTTGTGTGTGTGTGTTGATTAGTTCCGTGGTTGTTGTGTGTCACATGGTTTTGTTTTTATTGAACTTGGAGATCTGATAAGCCTTTTGGAATCTCTCTCTCTCTCTAATTAAAAAAAATAGCAAAGAAAGGGAAATATTAGGCGCATGTCAGAAAAAATACAATTTTACAACTTTCAACAATTATTGTATTACTAATGAGACAAGCATCATAATAAACAGAATTATGAAGCCCTTAAACATGTGACATAGTTATTATAAGAAATAAAGACAAATATGCATAGCTAGGCTGTAAATGGATTGGGGCGTTTAATTACTGCAAAAAAGAAAAATGGTGGCGTTCTGTCCAACAGGAAGTACAACATTGTGTCTCTATCTCCATGCTTTACATTCAGATTTTCCAAGGCAAGACCCTTTTAACTGGGCGTCTTAAATGATCTCCCATTTGTCATAAACTATTACGTTGCATTATCCTTAACTAATATCCGCATCCAACGACTGAAATATGAACGTTACAATGACAAGGACCTTATTTCTGGCGTTCTGAGTTATTGCACTAATTTAAATCAGTTATCGCGAACTGAAATCAACAATTTACAGATGCGCAGTTGGTAACTGGTGGTCTATTGGATCTAGAAAGCCCCGGGTTGTTTTAATGTTTTTGATACTCTTTATATTCCAATGTGGTTTATGAGATTGGTGCAACGTTAAAACTCCTAAAAACGATTATCTTTTTTTCCGGCCTATGGGTTTCAGTTTCATTTAGATGCGGCATGTCTTTTTGTGTCGATATCAATTGATTTTTATGACGTACGATGATAAACACGTTAACCTATACACATCTTTTGTTATGGCATACACAATTTTATTAATCCTTTACGAGGGATATTATTTTTATCAAACATTTTTTACCTCCATTATTTTAGATGTAAAGATTTTTGAACATTGTTTGGTCAAACTATAAAATAGCTCATATCAAAAAGTTTTCCAAAGGAACTATGGTAAACAGTTTTATATGTAATACGATTTGCGCTTTTTGTGAGGATATAATTGATAATATTTTTTATTATTTCGTTGACTTCAACATTTATTTCAAAATAAGCAAATTTTACACTATTTACAATTCACTTTCACAAAAAATTATTTTCTGAAATAACAAAACAACATTACTTGACATTCCTGACGTTTTTCCAGACGTTACAGTAAATCCAGATTAGATTTAGTGTCCCACGAATGCGCACGCTAATTCCTCATGGTCCACAGAGAATATTGCATGCGAATAAATCGTTTCGGGTTTATATATAACTTGTATATAGATTACACTATTCTTTTTAAAGTCCTAACAAACCTGTTACCGTTCTAAATACACATATAAATTTATAACCTGGTGTGAGTTTGTGTTGATGGCTTTTGTGTGTGTGTTGATTAGTTCCGTGGTTGTTGTGTGTCACATGGTTATGTTTTTATTGAACTTGTAGATCTGATAAGCCTTTTGGAATCTCTCTCTCTCTCTTTAATTAAAAAAAATAGCAAAGAAAGGGAAATATTAGGCGCATGTCAGAAAAAATACAATTTTACAACTTTCATCAATTATTGTATTACTAATGAGACAAGCATCATAATAAACAGAATTATGAAGCCCTTAAACATGTGACATAGTTATTATAAGAAATAAAGACAAATATGCATAGCTAGGCTGTAAATGGATTGGGGCGTTTAATTACTGCAAAAAAGAAAAATGGTGGCGTTCTGTCTAACAGGAAGTACAACATTGTGTCTCTATCTCCATGCTCTACATTCAGATTTTCCAAGGCAAGACCCTTTTAACTGGGCGTCTTAAATGATCTCCCATTTGTCATAAACTATTACGTTGCATTATCCTTAACTAATATCCGCATCCAACGACTGAAATATGAACGTTACAATGACAAGGACCTTATTTCTGGCGTTCTGAGTTATTACACTAATTTAAATCAGTTATCGCGAACTGAAATCAACAATTTACAGATGCGCAGTTGGTAACTGGTGGTCTATTGGATCTAGAAAGCCCCGGGTTGTTTTAGTGTTTTTGATACTCTAATATTCCAATGTGGTTTATGAGATTGGTGCAACGTTAAAACTCCTAAAAACGATTATCTTTTTTTCCGGCCTATGGGTTTCAGTTTCATTTAGATGAGGCATTTCTTTTTGTGTCGATATCAATTGATTTTTATGACGTACGATGATAAACACGTTAACCTATACACATCTTTTGTTATGGCATACGCAATTTTATTAATCCTTTACGAGGGATATTATTTTTATCAAACATTTTTTACCTCCATTATTTTAGATGTAAAGATTTTTGAACATTGTTTGGTCAAACTATAAAATAGCTCATATCAAAAAGTTTTCCAAAGGAACTATGGTAAACAGTTTTATATGTTATACGATTTGCGCTTTTTGTGAGGATATAATTGCTAATTTTTTTTATTATTTCGTTGACTTCAACATTTATTTCAAAATAAGCAAATTTTACACTATTTACAATTCACTTTCACAAAAAATTATTTTCTGAAATAACAAAACAACATTACTTGACATTCCTGACGTTTTTCAAGACGTTACAGTAAATCAAGATTAGATTTAGTGTCCCACGAACGAGCACGATAATTCCTCATGGTCCACAGAGAATATTGCATGCGAATAAATCGTTTCGGGTTTATATATAACTTGTATATAGATTACACTATTCTTTTTAAAGTCCTAACAAACCTGTTACCGTTCTAAATACACATATAAATTTATAACCTGGTGTGAGTTTGTGTTGATGGCTTTTGTGTGTGTGTTTATTAGTTCCGTGGTTGTTGTGTGTCACATGGTTTTGTTTTTATTGAACTTGGAGATTTGATAAGCCTTTTGGAATCTCTCTCTCTCTCTAATTAAAAAAATAGCAAAGAAAGGGAAATATTAGGCGCATGTAAGAAAAAATACAATTTTACAACTTTCAACAATTATTGTATTACTAATGAGACAAGCATCATAATAAACAGAATTATGAAGCCCTTAAACATGTGACATAGTTATTATAAGAAATAAAGACAAATATGCATAGCTAGGCTGTAAATGGATTGGGGCGTTTAATTACTGCAAAAAAGAAAAATGGTGGCGTTCTGTCTAACAGGAAGTACAACATTGTGTCTCTATCTCCATGCTCTACATTCAGATTTTCCAAGGCAAGACCCTTTTAACTGGGCGTCTTAAATGATCTCCCATTTGTCATAAACTATTACGTTGCATTATCCTTAACTAATATCCGCATCCAACGACTGAAATATGAACGTTACAATGACAAGGACCTTATTTCTGGCGTTCTGAGTTATTGCACTAATTTAAATCAGTTATCGCGAACTGAAATCAACAATTTACAGATGCGCAGTTGGTAACTGGTGGTCTATTGGATCTAGAAAGCCCCGGGTCGTTTTAATGTTTTTGATACTCTAATATTCCAATGTGGTTTATGAGATTGGTGCAACGTTAAAACTCCTAAAAACGATTATCTTTTTTTCCGGCCTATGGGTTTCAGTTTCATTTAGATGAGGCATGTCTTTTTGTGTCGATATCAATTGATTTTTATGACGTACGATGATAAACACGTTAACCTATACACATCTTTTGTTATGGCATACGCAATTTTATTAATCCTTTACGAGGGATATTAATTTTATCAAACATTTTTTACCTCCATTATTTTAGATGTAAAGATTTTTGAACATTGTTTGGTCAAACTATAAAATAGCTCATATCAAAAAGTTTTCCAAAGGAACTATGGTAAACAGTTTTATATGTAATACGATTTGCGCTTTTTGTGAGGATATAATTGCTAATATTTTTTATTACTTCGTTGACTTCAACATTTATTTCAAAATAAGCAGTTTTACACTATTTACTATTCACTTTCACAAAAAATTATTTTCTGAAATAACAAAACAACATTACTTGACATTCCTGATGTTTTTCCAGACGTTACAGTAAATCCAGATTAGATTTAGTGTCCCACGAACGAGCACGATAATTCCTCATGGTCCACAGAGAATATTGCATGCGAATAAATCGTTTCGGGTTTATATATAACTTGTATATAGATTACACTATTCTTTTTAAAGTCCTAACAAACCTGTTACCGTTCTAAATACACATATAAATTTATAACCTGGTGTGAGTTTGTGTTGATGGCTTTTGTGTGTGTGTTGATTAGTTCCGTGGTTGTTGTGTGTCACATGGTTTTGTTTTTATTGAACTTGGAGATCTGATAAGCCTTTTGGAATCTCTCTCTCTCTCTAATTAAAAACAAATAGCAAAGAAAGGGAAATATTAGGCGCATGTAAGAAAAAATACAATTTTACAACTTTCAACAATTATTGTATTACTAATGAGACAAGCATCATAATAAACAGAATTATGAAGCCCTTAAACATGTGACATAGTTATTATAAGAAATAAAGACAAATATGCATATCGTGTGTGACAATGTTATAGAATAAAATGTGTTTCCCTCCCTCACGAAAGCTGTCCTCAACTGTTGATTTTGGGTATAGCAAACAATTGTCAACAGTAAAGCTTACCCCTATCTGTTACGGTTACGATGACAAGGTCTATCGGAAGAATAAAAACGTATATACTAAAGAGCTTTCAACGGTGTTAAATTTTCAGATGATATGATTATTGTATTGGGTCAAATTTCAATGTGCTACTGAATGTCTAATTGTTTTTGTCTTCCCTTTTTTCGTTACCTATAACTATTTCAGAATGGTTTCGTTTTCAAGGCATCAATGGGAAACAATAGTGAATTATCTCTTCTTGAAAATTACCAGATGGCACCGCTGTTCCCGGTCCAGCGTCTTTATGTTTACAAACTGATAAATGTGCGTAACGCTATTGACAATTGAATCTTACTCTGATAAATACGCGAATTTAACAATTTCTGCTTTGAAAGAAGGATGATCAAGAATTAAAAAATAGAAATGCAAAACTTTCTGGAATAAAAATGAGTTAATTGAAAAGTTTGTAATCTAATTAATCTTCTTTCGTAATATTACTAAAATATGCATTCTGCGTTTTACATCGCCGTTTCATCATGTTCCTTAAGAAAACAAAAAAACGATTATTTATAATAAACTAGCAATATTTTCTTACAAAAAATATTTTCTCTTTCAATTAATATATGTATAAGAAAGCATTTTTTTAAATCTGGTTACAATGCCAATGTTACTCCACTGCCGCTGTATGTGTCGTCCATTTCGATGTTAGAAAGGTTGTAGCAAAATATTTCTATGCCCTTGAAAAAAGGACCAAAAAGTATTTCAGTGCTGATGAAATATAAATTGCTCGGAAATAATGGTAAAGAATTAAATTCCTACAGTATAAACATGTATGCTCTCGTACAGATAAGAAAAAGGGGGGCACTTTGCGCGAACTGTATGTCAAATCTGTTGTAAAACGATAATAAATGTATTTATTTTTTATGGCCGCGAGAAAGATCTTTAATGTTTTGTTTTGAAGAATTTATTTTGTTTTTTTTCTTCTTTGTGAGTTTACAAACGCTGATATTACATTATAACCGGAAATTAACATGGACCGGCTACCACGGCGCCACCTGAACACGGGCGATAACTCACTACTTTTCGTCATTACTGGATAACACGATTGGATTGCAAGACTTTAAGTGAGTTTTGATCAATTTAAGAAAAACGTCTGTCTAAGTTTAGATATAAAAATTACCTATTAAAATATATAAACCTGTATTTATTTTTTAGCTGTTGTATTCGTCATGAATGTTTGTCAGTTGAAGTTACTCTTCTATTGCATAGCTGCAGGCGAATGAAGTTCATGTTAATTATACTGATATAAAATAATTTATCATCAATGTTCATTACAGTTAAAAACGACGCAGTACATTACTAAGATATTATCAAAGTCGTTTAAAATAGGATGTGCATTTTGCAAGCTTTAATAATAAATGTTTGTATATTTCTGTGTTATGAACAAATATGAAATAATAATATTTTACTTCAGATCTGGATTGCAAATTGAATTATATTTTTATTGACATGCTAACACAATAGATTGTAAGTTATTAACGACGAATCTTAAATGAGACATTTATTTAGAGAACGAAATTTTTTGTACAGTGAATTTAGACAATGACTGCATCACTAATGTGAGATTCATGAGCTGATGATACCTATAGAACTAACAGTCCACCAGCAGAGACATTGACCCAGTCATCAAAGATTCCAAGTTTATATAACGATCAATTAAGTCGTAAGGAATATCCAGAATTTTGTAGTCTCCACGTTTGATTTATGCCACTCCATTTTTAGTTGTTTTAATAGTTGTCAGGAGGTTTGAAAAAGTAGGGTAGATCACATGGCAGGTCAAGTTATGTAACGCTGTTTGTACGAATTTTGTGTAATTTTGGTATCCAGTACAAGGAATGGGGGGTCACATTTATCGTTTGTGAACAGTTTAAACAAAGACAAAACTCCTCGGAGTATCTCCTTTCCCGAATGCATTGTGTATGTGCGTGTGTAAGTTAGATTGCCTTGTGAACGATCTATACATATACCTACTTTGTTATATCAAACATCTATACAGCACACAAAACAATGATGTTATTATGTGCCTTATCTGCAGGAACAACATATGTTAACGTCGGATATGGTTTTAGTCACACCAGTATCGTTGAAGACCAATTTCTAACAAAGTTCTCTTCCGAGTTTATTAATATGTTAAAGTTGTAGTTTAAATGGACTTCTGTACGCGGCAGTTTTTTGGATAAAATGTTACAAAGGCTTTAAAATTATTATGTTCAACAGTTCGTTTTATATATTTATGTTTTACTTGATGCTAAGACAAATATCATGACAAATTCTATGCGAAAAAGATTCTAAACATACAAATTATTCATAATAAATACAGCCTTGAAGCTATAAAGCATAACATAAGAAAAGGCACTGCCTAGGTATCTTTCAAACTACAAGTTAAGTTAATCACTTTCTACAATGAATTTCCTTTTTTTACAAATATCAGTTTATCAGTAACTAATTATTAATAAGAATTATCACTTTATATAATATTGCATAATAACTCTTTGATAGTCCCTGTACTAATTGCTGTTGGTAATGTCACCTGAATTTTCTTTGTATTTGCATTTGTTATTTTATAGACGAGCATGTGCCTTTAAGTAGGACGACCAATGCTTATCAACTGATTTTTTCATTGTAAAAAGTACTAAAGAAATAAAAAGACGTTTTTACATCGAAATCGGGGGGTTCTTACCAGCTTGAACTGAATTATATATGACAAAAAGAGTAACTGAACATTTAAAAAATGGTTTATGCTGCTGACATATTGAGCACCTAAAAACATGAAAACATGACACATTTGTAGAATACGGAGTATTTTAAAATCTAAGATGAGACATATTACACGTGAAAAACAACGATATAAAGTTCGTTTTATACCTAACATTGAAATATTCTGTTTTAAGTGCAGTTACTGTATAACTGTCTTCTGATGACCAACATGGTTAAGGTAAATGAGTACATGGATGTTTGAAATTCGGGGTTAATTATGCGTTGGGGAGCTAGTTTTGAATATGGTGACGTATAATTTTCTGTAAGGAAATCAAGTTCGTCCCATTGCAGTCAGTGATATAGAATGGCAAATGAAAAACTGCAAATGCATGTTATCAAAAATGTATCTAATCACCACGTAATACAGTAAAATATATAAAAGGTTTGGGAAGTTAATTTCAAGATTTACTTGTATCAATATATTTCCCACGTTAACAAAGTATGCCATTAACATTCGTTAAGTACTCCAAGGACTTGACACAAATTTTGTAATTTTTAATGGAACATAAATTAACATAATTTGTTTTCGTGTGCAATTAACACATATGATACATTATTTTAACAGATCTGAAATCCAGATTGAATTATATTTTTTGATTTACATTCCAATAAAATATCTTTGAAGTGTGTAATAAGTTTTCGCATTTAATTCAGTTGAACGACTTTGTTTCGCCTATGTCATACCGGCAATATTAAAAGCTTTGATCCGATAAGAATGAATTTAAAGCATGTCGTTCTTAGCACGCAAACACCAATGACCGACTTCGAATTATGCTAAAGAGTAGGTCAATGGACGTCTATGACATTTGTCGAGAGACTACCAAATAATTTATCTTCATGAAAAGAAACTAAACAGGTCTCTTATAATATTAAATATGTCACTCATGCTGGTTACGCCGGGAAAATCAAACAATAATCAGAATTTGGTAGTGCACTGTAAAACAATGCATAAGAACCTGTATGTTCAGTTTCCGTTTTCCTTTTTTCGCAAAATGTCTAAATAACCATAAAACTTTATTTTATTGTGTTGTCATTTGATATCTGGTAGTTTTCAATGCAACAATTGTTTGTGATCATATTTCTTGTTACTTTTTGTTAATCCACATGTTTGCATTAACCATGTTTTAAACATACAGAAGTAGAGTACAGGCAAAATATAGAAAGACAACTCAGTGAAGTTTTTTTTGTTAATGTAGAGAGACAGTATTTCACATTAAAAGTTAATTAAGTACTCCGATTAGTGAAAACCAAAAAGTCGAGTTTTTTAAAGTTAAGTGAAGCAAAGCATGCAGAAAGTAAGTCATCATAAGAGCGCACTTTTTCGGAGCAGTCATGGTAAAATGCAGTATAAAGGAGTGAGAAAGACCAATCTAAAAGGGCAAAAAAGTACTTTTTAGAACAATCCCATAAAACATTATGTCATTATAGTGGTTTTTGTAGTATTAATATAACAAAATAGAAATGAAAAATACACCACTTATAAAAACAAAAACAAAACTATACATATCCAAAATATATACCGTCTGACAAAGGGTATTAGGTTGTCGATGTAAGACATTAAAAGCCACCACTGCAAGTCAAATAACACCAAAACGAACACAATACGAATATTGAAATACAAAAAAGGATCTCTGTGGTCCAGTTGTTAAGGTAATTATTGATCATGTGTCAACTAACGTTGCGGGTTCCAGACTTTTCATCGAATACTCCTTCTACTATAATAGCTGGATAGCTGAAATATATATGAAAGGGGTGTTAAATCTTTTAGCAACAAACAAATGAACAAACGAAATAACACATATTAAACATACTTTGGTAAAATAAAAAATACAGAGAAAGCAGATAAATACTATAAATGTCAAACTACGTAGCATCTACAAAGGTTTAATTTTTGATACAAAAGTGAACAGACAATTATAACTTAACGGTCATTTTATTTAGGGTATATGTTACAGGTAAAACCACAAAAGATACAATAAACAAAAATGGCTGAATGTAACTGTGGATTGCTTCGTATTAGAATAAGTCTTGTGTGGTATTAAAAAATTGTTTTAAGATTTCTTAGGTTGAGGTCGAAAAGGGCATTGGTATGGTAATATACTCCATTGCAGTCACTATGTTTTAGGCACTGTTATAAGATATTTAAGTCAGCACAATTTAGTTAAAGTATTCATTGGTTATTGCTTGTATGATTTAAAATGACGAATAATGTTCTTTATGGAAAATTATGGACGATAAATTGTAAACATAAAAAATATACAACAAAAGAATTGTAATTACCAATTTTTAATCAGTCAAATTGAGTTATATGCATTAGATGTTTTGTATGAAAAACGTACACTATATAAGTACCTACTGTGCTGACTTGGACACCAGACTGAAAGGCAAGCACCGTAGCTACCTATACCAAGTCCAGAAACCGCTGGTAAGGCCATGTTTTAAGTCTCGTATATATGTCAAATTCAGGACAATGAACTTTATGAAATAATTAATGCATATCGAAGTCAACGAATATAATGATTTTATCAATGCAATTTTTCGATAAATTTGTTACATAATTTGTGAATAAATGAAAGAATGTTATCACCAATGAGAACCTGTTTGAACTTTAGCTTTTGAAAAAAAATTGAACATTGTTACTCAGCAAATGAGTTTTAAGATGTAATTGTGATTCGATGAATGCCATTACCAATAAAAAAAAACAGGTTGTACTTTTCACGGTTACATTGTAACATATTTAAGAATTGGTTAATCCTTTACGATATATTTTTTATTAACATACGCAACAATATTCTTCGTTGTATAATTAGGATAGTCAAAATGTTTAATGCTGTCAACACAGCAGTACATGTGCCAAGAACTAGATAACCAACCGTCGTGTATTTATTTGATAACATGTAATCTCCTTTAAAACTGTGCACTTGAAATATTATATTCATTTTATAAAATCTCATTAAAAATGATTGATGGAATATTATCCTTTACCATTTTTAAAGTGATATTTTCGGTCAACATGCATGTTTAATGAACAATTATGTCACTAGGACTAGTCCAAGACTTCTCTCTCCTACAACGTTTTCAATACTTGTATAGGAGTGTCAAACGTCAGAGGGCTGAGTCATCACTGTCCACTGTTTCCTGAGCGATGTTAGAGAAATTTTCGAAAAAATCCGAATGCAGAAAATATATAAATATCTCTCTGAATAGAAAAAAGCTTTAATGCAGATTCAAGACTCACGTATCATCAGAGTTGAAAATGTGTAGAAAAATCGGTTCAAAATGTCATTTAAGTTAGTAACAGAAAAACTGCATTTGATCTCAGTTATGAAAACTGTAGGACAATTGAAAATACTATGTGCGTATAATGCTAAGGCATTGTGTCGCTTCTCACGTTTTCGAAAATATTATTTATTCAACTTACATTTCTTCTGTTTTATATAGCTCACCATGAAGCCTATTGTCGTCGTCCTTGTTGTTCTGTTATCAGCCACCAGCTGCATTAATGGCACGCTTTTAGGCGGATATGGACTAGGTGGTTTTGGTGGATATGGACTAGGTGGTTTTGGTGGATATGGACTAGGTGGTTTTGGTGGATATGGACTGGGTGGTTTTGGTGGATATGGACTGGGTGGTTTTGGTGGATATGGATATGGAATAGGTGGTTTTGGTGGATATGGATATGGACTAGGTGGTTTTGGTGGATATGGACTAGGTGGTTTTGGCGGATATGGCCTAGGTGGTTTCGGAGGATACGGACTGGGCTTCGGCGGATACGGACTAGGTGGCTTTGGCGGATATGGATTAGGAGGATTTGGTGGTGGATTTGTAAAAAAATTACACTATGGATTCCAAGGTTATTAAAGAAAACTGATTTGAAAATTTCGTTACCGATACGATTGAGAAAGATTATTATTCATGTTTGTATTGCAATATTTCCATACATGTTTATGTTGACAAAGGCAAATAAAGTATGACAAAACATACGTAGTTACTTGTTTTAGGGGTGGGTAAAATCCAGTTTAGCACTAAGCTAATTCACGTTGAAGTTACCAAAACATTGCAACGAGATCTCGTATTATTTATAAGACGTAAACTTCAATCAACCAATCTACGATAGTGACCCGTAAAATATCGGACGTAATATACATCCATACATAACTGCATACATCAATCAAATGTTTAGTTTGCATTTTCACACATACACTTTAGTATCAAATGTTTTATCTCCTATTCAACAAAGAAAAGCAAAAACAAAACAAAACAAAAATAACACAAATAATTTGAAATACTAAAACAAAAAGTTTGAAAATGAGTGTGCGAGTTCTACGGACTTAGTGAAGAATGTCATCAACCTTAACCTTCATTGATACGTATTTTCAGTTTTCCTGCTGAAGGTTGGGTGTTTTCACAGACTATGTATTCAATAATAATGGTCAAAAGTTTATCTTTCTTGACTGACATGTGTCAGTAAGGAAAATAACTCGTAACTTTTCTCTAAATGTATTGTAAATTGTCCTTTTATTTCTTCAGTATGGACACGTCGAAGTTAATTGTAAACACAATTTTTTTTTTATTATTGTGTATATGTGATGCAAGACGACACATCTGTTAATTTCGTCACTTTTTTATTTGTGATGTATATATTACTTTCGCATTTACATATGTCCTACATTCGAAAGGTCAGTTAACGGATGAGACAAAACTATATCAAATACCTATTTACAAATTAACTTACAGCTTATTATACAATGGAAAACACACAAGTTGCTTACCATCATAGCCGTACTTTAGTATTTTAATATTGCTGAAAAAATCACATCAATTAATGTTCGTTGGTTCCATAAATGTATGGTTTGGTTATGAAATTAGCGAAAATTGACGAATATTATACAGATTTTACACTTATATAATTTTGTGCTGTAGATAAAACTCACCTACCAAATTTACGAATTTTCTTCAAGATTACTTACACAGAACCGGTCTTTTTGACTTCTTGTATTCTAATATTAAGAGGTATATAATTAATTTAGAATAAAATATAACTAGTAAAGAACATCTCAATTACAGTTGATGGCAATAAATAACTAGAATTTTAATACGAAAGAATCAGCTGTGAGTGCTGAATTTACATTCAATGTAGTCTGAACAGAAAAGTGTACATCCAAGGAAAACGCAAGAAATCACAATTACAACTAATATAACAGGAACGAAATGCAACTACTTTTAACATTTAAAAAAATGTTACTTCCTAGTTAAAGTATTGTATTTATTGTTTTATGAAATCGACACTGTCTACTTATCTTACGCATGCGAACAAGCGAAGAATGATTTATCTGCTAACGACAAATATGGAATGAATTGAAAACGGAAAGCGTATATTTTGGGGGAATTGTTTGTTGATGATAAGTTATGGATATTGAAAAGAATTGCACTTTTAAAAGTTGTAACACTACCATTTGCAGGTAAAAGTTTTGTAATAAATTTCTTTCAGCGCAGCAAACGGCACAATACCATTGTTAATACCCAACACTAAAATTGTTTGTAATATTTGTTCCTTTCAATTACATTATATGATATATATAGATAAGTACCAAAGAATCATTAAACGTTTCAGTGTTGCATACTTAGCTAAAATACACCTTGAACAATAAAGTCAATCGAGAGACTACATGGTGAACTACTAGGTACAACAGAATATTAATGCAGCGATAGGATTTGTAATTGTTTATTATTAATCTGTATAACCTAATACATCAAGTTCTTTATATGTCAATCATTATGTTTGTAATCATATAATTTCACATACAAACGTACCACATTTGACGAAGATGAAATCCTACCTAACCAAAGAACTTCTTTACTTCTTGGAATATTCATTACACCAAAGAGTCTGAAGGCTTTCCATTCTTGGATTCCAAAATTACATAAAAAATACTTACACGATAAGGTACACAACCGATCATCTACGTTTCCTATGAAAAGAGTTGTCAAAACTGTTGACCAAGATATTGTTTGAAAATATGATTGCAGATAGTTTTCCCAAGTTTTGAATTCAGTATATAGTGTGCTGAGATGATTTTTGTGGTGATATCCAACCTTTTTCATCACCAAACCAACATTCGCATACTACAGTAATGAAAGCGGGAGGTTTGGCATGCCATAAAACCTGGTTTAACCCACCATTTCTTTTGAAATATTTATATCCAGTTGCTATATTTTTAGTTGTTGGTTCTAAAGTTTGCCGGTTTCTTTGCATGTTCTAAAATTTCTGCTTAGTGCTTTGATAAAAGAAGATATATTATCAAAATGTTTTTTTTTATTTGAACTAAATTAAGTTAAAATACTAAGGAGTACCTTTCATAACTGACTGCAAAATGTATTGTCAAGCATATATTTTCAATAAAATGTCATGTGGGTGCAGGAATCTTAGTTTTTTGTTTGTTTGGTGGTGTTTAACGCCACTTTCAGCAAAATTTTTCAGCTATATCATGGCGTCGTTTTTATTGGGAGAGGAAGCCGGAGTACCCGGAGGAAACCCACGACCTGCGGTAAGGATCATTAGTGATATAACTAGTTTATATATTTTAAAACTTGAAAGTCTTATAGACTCAAAGCAAAGGAATGTAATGATAATAAAAAAAGGTTACCATGCCTTTGTTTTTGCATAGATAAATTGATTACGTTTGATGACCTTTGAAGATTTAAAAAAATTATAATTATAATTATATTATAATTATTATAAACTATTGTTAATGATTTGCATTGAAAATAAATGACAAAAATATGTTTTATGGTTTATATAAAAATTATTTGTCACTGTTTTCTAGTGCAAATGACGGTTGAATGTTTGCGTTAAAATCATCAGAATATTTATGTGAACAATCGTACATTTGCACGATTTTTAGTGGTAAAGGAAATACTACCAAAATTAAGATATTCATGATGGTATAATCACGTAAATTAATCATTGTATGTTTCATTAAAAGTGACAAATTACGCCATTTATAGATAATCATTGAAGACAAATTGTAATACTTAAACAATCACACAATAGAAAAGTGTTAATTCTTTTTTTAATGTGATAATACATTATATTTTGTCGCATGTTTTGAGTATTTTATTACATTTACTTCATATATATAAAGGAAGGTAATAACAAAAACCCGAACACCGAAATTTAATTCGATAAATTGTTCAAGGCCAGACTAAAAGGCAAGTCCGAAAACTACCCATGCTAATACCAGTAACCACTCCGTTAAAACAATATGTTTCTCAACTTTAATTTTTTCCTGCTAACAAAGGAAAATTAAAAGACTACTATATTCGCTTCGACAGCTGATAATCAAATAAATGTTTTGAAAAAATGTATTCAATTTGTTTATAATCATTTCTATAGTGTTTGTAATGAAACTTATAATGCTGTTCACTGGAACCATACTGTGAGGGTTCCCAGTGCTCGACCCATAGAGCAGCCCAGCGCGTCCCCGGGTGGCGGATAGGGGAGACCCTCTAGTTGGAGGGTTGTCAGGTCATAATACGGAAAGCCTGACCGCCCCTACCATAAAATCGATATTTTTCCAGTGGCAGTCAAAATTGCATTCCCTGTGACCCATCCCACCCCCATTTTCCATTGATTTGTTGTTTGTTGACTTGTTCCCGTCCTGAATATAGCTGAAATACTGCTCGCTGGACGTAAAGCAGACATCCAATCAATCAATCAATCAATCAATCAATATAATGCTGTTCATATTAGATCAACACACTTCACATTTATACTCATCTCCTTACTATATTGGATGTCAAAAAGCTTTCATTACTTTAGAAATAACATACTTGAAATTATATATCTTACCATAAAAACGTCCGACTTAATAATGTTGATCAGGTTCTGTGGTACTACCAATCGCGATTTGAAAAGGAGATGGTAGCGCTGTGATGTGAATATTTACTTTATGAGTTTATCATTTGCTCAAAAAACTGCATTTCGTTGAGTACTAATAGCAATAATTTTCCTGCACCATGAAATCCACGAAAATAAGTATCCAACAAATAAATATTATTTCGAAGTAGATCTCCGTAAAGGGGAATCTTTTGAGATCAATATGGAGTGTTAATAATGCAAAGTTGCAAAGAAAACAAATAAAAATCAAGTTTTTATATATCACAAATGTTTCATTACTTAAGTAGATATTGTTCTGACTTTTTTTCGAGGGTTCATTGCAATCTTGTTTTCAATGAATGTGTAGTATGTGTTTTCATGCTTAAAACCTGTTCTGATATTTTATCATTCATTAAGACAAAAACAAATAACACATCAGCGAATGGATAAGTAAATTAAAAAAAACTGGGAATACGCTTGTTCGGTTAAAATGAAACTGTATAATAAAACGGGCCAGAAGTGCCACAAATATGCAGTTTTATTAAATGTTTTAAAATTTTCACTTTTTCGTCTAAATACAAGAAGAGTGATAGATACATCATCGTCGGATTGACTGCCGGTGCATTGGCCGTTTCCCGCAACCAGATGTAGGTCCATTTTTTGGCGTGTTAGCTTGCAGGATATAAATAAAGTATCATTGCGTAACCCATTTCAGTACATTTAATGCACGATGCGAAGTTTATGGAGATTTAGCATATACATATTTTTGGGTAAGCCCCTTTATAATTAATCTCTTCTTAATTCAGTACATCAATCGTTAATATTTTTTATTGAAAAACTGAGGATGAAACTCATTGATTTCTTTGCGTTACTGCTTTCAGCAATCTGTATCAACGGTTCAATTTTGGATGACTAGATGTATAAGGTAGAAAAGGCAGATATGGAATAGATTTGGTAGGTATGTATCAGGTGGATATAGACTTGGTTATCGTTAATGCTGTTTGTTGGCTTCTATTGATATGAGCTAAGTGGATACACACTTTGTTTTTGTGGAAATGGATTGGAAGGATTTGGAAAAGGTTGCTTCGCAATATGGACGTGAAGGGTTTGGATATAGCAGAACATTAAATTCGGCGTAAAAGAATATTAAACAATTACAACAAAGATTCATATTAGCGCATTTGCTAACACATATTCAGAACAATCAAAGGTTTTGTAGTGACTGCCGAAATGAATCCACTTCATATCATGAATTTCATTTCAATGACATCTTAAAGATTAAATCCATTTCCAATTAAATTTCTACAACAACAATGTCTCATTTTGTTCTATGTTTTATTACATTTATTTGTTGAAGAAGATTTACAAATAAATTGAATCGACAGATAAATAAAATATTTATGTCGTAAGATATGTGAAAACGTAAATACGAAATATTCTATGTAATAAACGAATGCACTTCTTTCAGAACAATTAAACAAATTATGTATTAGGCAAATCACTATACTGCAAAGGATTTTAATTGGGGCAAGGTGTACCCATTACATCAACTTATACCCACTCTTACTTAAGTTTATGGTCGATATTATAAACATAGTTTAAAGGTAACTGTCAAATAGCTAATTTTTATCATTTTTCAGCTTAAAAACATTTTTATGTGCAGAAATCGGTTTACTTCATTTACAGCTACAAAAGCGTGTAGGGTGTTGTAAATTTTATATGGTTTTTGTCTAAACTCCTCAATTTGTCAAACTTGTTGATTTATAAATTTTATTTGAAATACATGAAAATTAACTTACTGATGTAAAACAACTATATCATTTTGCAAGCAGTCTAAACTGTCATGCTATTATTTTCTGGTAAGCGTTAAACTGTCTAGGCGTCGTAATCGTAGGGATAATAATTAAGTTCTAATTTAAACAAAACAAAGAAAAAAAGTCAAAAACATGCAACAGCTAAAACAAAACAAAGCAATACTAAAGAAAGGCGTGATTTCACAAGTAACGCGTATAATTAGCTTTACAACAATAAAATTTTATGATAAGAATTGTTTAGAAAAGTCATTACTTACGAACTATGCCACTAGTTTTAGATTGGTATTACTAATATGAACCCTAATTTACTTATAGGAACCCATATACATCTATAACCAATTTTGCAATACTTTTAAACTTAACAACAGGTAAACATATCTTTTTGTGTCATTAACAATCGGTATCTCAACAAATTGTAATTTACATAATGAAACTCCTTAAACCTTTATCTTCATTGTTTTTTTCTAATTTCATTAAGATAATATTTTGGCAACATTTTATGGAGTATGGTAATATAGATAAGTTATTCGATGTACGACCAAAGAAAGACTTTATTAATGACCAGCAACGAATGACACATGCAACCTGTATATTAAATGGTAATTCATGGGCACCTTAATTGTCGCATATACATGCATCTAAACTAAAACTAAAGCGATGAAAAACGATGTTCAAAGTTGTTTCAACAAGAAAAAAGTGGGAGAAATTCAACAGAAAACGGACAACTAAAATGTATGCTCATATTTTTTGTTGGTTGATGCAACGTTCGAGACTTAATAGCCGTTAATGTAGACATTTGTTTATTCACGTAATATAAAAAATATTATCGTTAAAGTAAATTAAAGATATTGTTTTCAAATAAAAACAACACGCTCTACATAACTTGGGCATAAATGCAGACTATAAGCTAACAAAGTAACAATGATATATCGGCAATCAAATATTTCTCCAACATATCTGAGCTGAAATGAATTTAAAA